>JAECWM010000252.1:1242500-1842500 GCA_018150695.1 Drosophila oshimai | reverse complement strand
GGTGCACAAAAACATGTCAGAAGGTAAAATATTTGTACTGGTTCATCTATCCCCATGGTTCACCTATCCCCACTCTCCCCTACTTATTTGAAATATTGCAAATGTAATTTGATTTGTGCTGTAAATTGATTTGATAATTTAAAAACTATGTATTTGTTAATAATGTATGAAAACATGCTGTTATTAAACCGTTTTTGTTACTTGTAGAAAGTAAGTTATTTATTCTATACATAAAAACTACAATTATGGCTCAAGAAGCTAAATATTTAGAATTCTTTGAATAATTTAAGATAAATAAGATAAAAAGTTATATTTTAATTTGTTTTGGATTTGAATTACATGTGGTGTGGTGTTAAAATCAGGATACTTAATTTACATACTATAGAAACTTAAAATCAATAATCGTTTTTGCAGTAAATCAGCGTAGCGAACTTTAAATTAGAAGTTTCTGGTTATAATATTTTACTCTAGTGAAGTCTCATACTTTCCAACTGAAGTGCGACTAGAGCTTGTCAAATCATCTTTAATGAGTTTCTAATTTGAAATGCTTCATGCTACTCACTTGGATAATTATATAATAAGATGTAGTTAAATCGAGGCAGGCAGGTGCATTTAAGATAGTTTTCTTAAAGGTGATTGATGGAAGCTACTTAAAACTAGTGAAAAATCACTTTTCGAATATTAGCTTAAAATTAATGGAAAACGAATTTACAGATGTAAACGAAAATCATACATCATCTAAGTAAAAAAACTATGGTAATAGTTTATTATTATGATACTTAACAGGTTTCTATAAAAATTTGCTGTTCATTTAATATGCATGCAAATTTATTATGAATTGCTTTGAAATTAAATACAGTTTTTGGTTGCAGTTTTTTGACATCATTATGCTTCCGAATTGAATCTGAATTTTTTTATTTTACTCTATAAAATAATATAAAGCAATACACATACTCTACAACTTGATGGATTTCCCTCATTAATAAATATTTCACATGAAATTTTTCTGCTACCAAATTAAAGCCCATCTTTGACTCTGGATTTTCCACATATTAAAATATATTTTTTTAATTTTCCCAAAACAAGAAAAATGTGAAATCCCATTTTTCTGCTTCCGAATTTCGTACATTCCCATGACTTTGACTTGTCGACTTTCCCAGCGAGCATTTCCGCATTGGATCTGCGGCTAATCCTTTGACTTGGCAAAACAAGAAATATTTCCATTGATGGGTTTCACCCGGATCAGGATTCAGGACTTTTAGGGACTCGAGACTAAGCCCATTGCGACACACTCCGTCACAAACGGAGGATTGACTTTGAGTGATTAAATTAAGGAATATTTACACAATATTTAGTACAAACTTTCCCAAGCGGTCAAGATCAAACAAAGGTCCTGCAGGATTTTCCCAGAGTGCGTGTGTCTGTGATTCTCAATTGGCCAAATTTTTTAGATCCGTTTAAACATCGGATGTGCCGTCGGTTTTTTTTTGGATATTTTTTTTTCGATGTCTGACAGCTTTAACACCGGCGTTTGGCAATTGTCGCCGCTGTTGACAGTTGACAAACAGTCGGCGAACTTTTCCATTTCAAAGTGACTTCACCTACCCTTTCCCCGCTTTTCCCGCTTTTCCCTCTGGAGTCGCGAGCGGTAATTAACATCATGTCATAAGTGTACAAAGGCAAATAAATAAATAAATAGATAAACACAAACAGAGTGGAGAGACACATGAAAGGCCCTGGCCGAATATTTCCCAGCACAAGATATATGGCACTGACTTCCTGCTATACGCTATATGCTATATCCATTTGTTGTTGATACTCATACTAATATTATTACTATTATTGTCAACACATGTGGCCAGAAAGGATTAGCTCTTCCTCAGGGGAAACACACATGTCCCAGTATTTATTTGCATGTGGAAGAAAAGTCCACGGAAACGGAAACCAGAGGATGAGGATGAGGCCATAAAAAAGATGGGAAGGCCTGAAATTCCTGGCCAAGGACCTGCACCAATAAAGAAGTCATTGGCTCTCTCTCTCGGCCATAAAGCCATAAAAAACTATAAAACTCTCGGCCTGCTCGACATTAGTAGCCTGTCATTGTTCTCAGCGTCCTTCCTCCGCGAAAAAAAATATATATCCATATATAGAGCGTAAAAAATATAACAACGAGAGCAAAAAATCACAAAATCATCATAAACCGAAAATGACAACTTACTTAGTCGCTTCTTTGGCATCATAAAAACGCCTGCAGACACTTCGCAGAAGACCCTTGGTTTTTGACTCTGAGCTCTCTGGACTCTGACCCGGTTTTTAGCAATGTTCTTTTTTTTGTCTCCTTTCTTTGTCTGTTTTTTTTTTGGGCCATGCATATTTTATGGTATTTTTTTCGTGTTTCCACGAATAAAATTAGATTTTTTAGAGCAGAAATGTCAAAGTCACAGTCGCGCAGTCATAGGCAATAATTGTAAAATTACTTTTTAGTGGACCATATGCCAGAGGTTTCGCTTTTCCTCCAAAAACTACTTTTTGTTGGCAGTGGAAAAAATGGATAATTATTTTGGGAACCTTGATTTGATGACCTTCACTTGTAGGGATATTTTTGTAAGTTGTTCCTGTGAATCGAACTTCTTTAAGCTACTGAAAGAAGTTATCCTAGACTTTTGTTCTCATTCGAGGAAGTTCTTGTGTTAACGAAATCTTTATCTTATTCCTAGATTTTTTACAGTCTTGTAGAAAACATTTTAAATTGTTAATACAAATAAATAAGGCAAAATATGCAAAAAAGTAAATAAAAAAAAATCATTATGTTTAGGTCAGTTGTTTTTGTACAAAAAATTTTTCAAACTTTTGTTTAACTTTTACTAACATTTAAAATATATTTGTGTTTAAAATCAAGACTATAGGACTATAAGTTGTATACATGTAGCGTTAAGAAGAACTTTAAATAAAATTAAAATTTAAAAAAATACAACAAATAAAATTTATTATCTCCAAATTATTTTAAACATTTCATTTTATATTGTTTTTCATACCAATCTTTTAATTTGTCGTGTGTCTAGATTTAGTTACCTACCCACAGCCACCATTTTCTTATAGTTGAATAAAAAACATTCTCTAAAAACAATTTTATATAATAGCCTCCGGATGGGAGGGGTTAAAATGCAGCACAATTTTCCCAGGCACCAAGCCAAAAATGGAAGAGGGCCCAAAGCCTTGGTTCAAGGCTCCTCTCCTCTCAAAAGCAATTTGCAATTTCATGGCAACAAACAGACCAAGTTGCAGTGAGGGAAAAAACAATTTCAGTTATTGGAAATGATTCCAGCGAAATGGTCGCTGATTTCCCAAGCAAAACGCCAAAAAGCCGCTGAAAATTGTTCCACAGCCCAGTAGTCCTTGGGATTGGCATGATAATTAGGTAAATATATATGGCTATATGGCGAAGGGATGTGCAGGAGTCAAGGTTGTTGCAAGAGACGGGTGCATGAGGCATTGTTGCGATTTGAATTGCTTGCGAAAAGTATCTAAACACACCATAAACGCGTCACGCCCGCGACTCCCGCGAATCGTAAACCCAAGGACATTGCGACCATAAGTTGTCACGACCGACAAACCAAAATATCCTGAAAAAGGGGTGTACCCTTTACCAGCGTAATTAAAGGGGTGTGGATGGGATGGGTTCTCTTCAGGTAGCTCAGGATACCATCCCATCTCGGGATTGTCTTGTATGGGTCGTAAAACAGGGTTCCTCGTCCTGGAACTAACCCTAAACGTTACCCTGAACTGGACTTTGGCTTCGAACTATTGTCTCTGGCATTGCGGTGGGCGCGACGCACTTTTACTCCTTCCAAAGGATGTATGCCCACGCACGACCATCTTACCTGGAAAGGAGTAGCCCAAGGATTAGTGAACTTTCGACATTTATCCTTTTGGCAGGTATCTCTGTGTGGCCTTGTCCACTCTCATCCTCGATCTCGGGTATAGCGAGTCCTGGAAGGGTTAGTCCGCCAAAAGGGTTGCACTTTATTTGGCAAAATAATTAGATTGATCCGGAGGGCAGTTGACTTCTCTGGTCATATTAGTGCAGCGCAAGGCAACTCCCCCATCAACAAATCGTGCGATTTCCTGTAGCGAATCCAAAGGGTTTAGGGTTGAGTTTGGTTTTGGGCCAGCAACTCCCCGAAAGGATTGCACTTTATTTGCCAAAATAATTAGATTAATCCTTTAGCAAGCTGGGAAGGCTTTAAACCAGGAAAAGATTTTGGAATTTAGCTACCGAATGAGTGTTAAGTAAGGATTTTAACTGAAAGTATATACAGGGGTTTTATTTCACCTTCTGCGCATTTGTTTTTTTTAAGACAATTTGTGCACTTTATTTATTCTAATTAATATATTATGTTAACTACATAAAGTTAATTTGAAAACTGGGATGTCTCAGATTTCTGTTCTGTTTTCAAAGGACTTTTTCCCTTGAAATTCTTAACTAAAACTCTATCAACAAAATTAAATGTATTTAAATTTTTGTTCTGTCGTTTGATTTATTTTTGATTAAGGTTTTTTGTACTAATCTAATAATATTTAAAATTTTTTATATTTTTTTCCAATCTTGATATTTGTAAACTAAATTCTGAGTCAGTTTAATAACATGAGGAAATGCTGTGATTATTTAGTATGCTCTGTTAAAATATTTTTAAACCTGATGACAAGCCTTTAAATAAAAACATTTTTTTACAATTCTCATTTTATATGTGAACCAAGTTTATTTTTTCATTTTTGTAATCTTGAAATGTCATAAATGTGGTTTCCTCATTTATATAAATAGTATTTGAGACTTTTCTACCTAGTAATTTTTATCCCATTTCCTTCACCTAAAATCCTCTCGAGGCTTCTGATATATTTTAGATGTGGTAATAGCTTCCAACTTTTAAATGGTAATATTTGTAGATCGTCTAATATTTTGTTCTCTATCAACCTCCTTACCACCAAAATTGTGACTCATCCTATGGCTCCTCCCCCATTTGATATCACCGCTTTTGTGGGCTGTCAGCTACCTTAAAGCACCTCACTCACCTGGGGAGGCGGACATTCTTTGCTCCCTGGGTTCTGGGTTGGCTTATCGATCCAGTCCAGCGTCAGTCACCATCATTGCGGTGCTCTGTGTGCGCTCGCTGTGTTTGCTTTATGGTAATAAACGGAGCCAACCCCGTATTTTGATAAGGGCCCGTCGAAAATGTCGCAAAAACAGAATGAGTTGGTAGAAATCTAATAATAAAAAAACGGCACGAGGGGCGACACATATAGTATGAACACCTTTACGACGGAGCGAGGGAGATGGGGCTCAGGGCAAGAAGGAGACGGAGGAGGAGGAGGAGGTGACCAGGCAGCGACTTTGATTTTAGCCGCCGCGCTTGTCATAAACATCGGCCGACTTTCATATTTCGCCGGCTGTTTCCATTTATTTTCCTCTTTTATGCTTTATTTGCGTTTGTGATTTAGCAATATGGCGGACGTCGGTGGATGGTGGTTAACTTAACTTATCCGGTGGTTCAGTGGTTCAATGGTTCAGTGGTTGGGTTTCCGGTGGTCGATTTCTCTGTCGGCAGCCCCCAAAGTAAACCGCCAGCCGCCAATCAAAATGCGAGGCCGGAATTAACCCATTGTGGGATTTGATTAAGAGAGAGACTGGATTGTTGACTTTTTAAGCTAATGCTATGGGGAAAAGTTGTAAAAAAAATGTATTAGAAAGAATAAACATTAAGCACACAAATTGTAAATTGATTTAAAATTCATTGGTTTACGTTGAGCATTCCCAAAGTAAAAATTTGTATAATAGTACAAAAATGTTAAAAACAATTGAGGTAAACCGATTTAATTAGATTACAGTCAAAAGTTTAAAACATTTCAGCTTTTTCAACCAAAGTAGGTTGGAATTTACATGAGAAGGGGTCGACGCTTCGGTTGGACTTATGGTTGGGATTTTGCATGAATTTGGTTAAGGAATTTGGTTGGAACGGTGTCGTTGGCAAGCCCTATATTAACAAATTAATGTAACTAGATTTAATTTATCCTTGCTAAAATAATTTGAGCTTTAACTTCTTATAAAAAGGTCTTAAAACTAGCTTTAAATATAACACATTTTAATTTAAATGTTATATAAGGCACTAAAAAAAATTGTTTATTTTTTTAATTTACTTTAAATCACCTTTACTATACCATTTACTTAAAAAACCTTCTGAAATTCTTTAGCCACCAAGACAAATCTTGCCTTCAGCCCACCAAGGGCTAAGATTCAGCCTGTCTTTGTTTTCCCCTTCGAAACGATGCTTTGATTAATTAATAATGGAATTGCTGGAGATCAACTGGGGGATCACACGGAGGGCTAATTGAAATGGCATGAATGGGTTTACTTGGGGAGCCTATTCACGTATTTACATCTTTTCAATTAGCCCAAAAACACCTGGGGAGAGTGTTCACGCTTTCGATTTGGCCCACGTCTAATTACGTGGAGTATTAATGAAGGGCGAGACCTTTGATCTGGGAAACTGGGAAGGGGTGACCACCCATTGATAGATAATCATGGTGACTGTAATCCAAGACAAGTGTGTAATTAATAACAGGGCTCCAAGGGACTCGCTTTGTCGATGATTTCCAACGAAAGATCACTCGTAAAGTATTCAAATTACGGGGCGACGAAAAGTGTGAAAATGCGTTTTGAGCGACACGAAAGGTTGCACCCAAGACACTCGGTGATTTATGATGGCAAAACATGTGCGACCCACAAAAAAACAAGGATTCCAGATGCAGATCCTCCAAAGGATCCTTCAGCGCCACTTGCATAATGGAGAAGGAGTGTCAAGTGTTTGTTTGCTCCGATTACATGCAATGTTGGTTATAGGGCAGTGTTTACAGTGCGGCGCTATCCATAAATTACCACATTTTCCCAATGATCTGTAGCGAAATTTCCAAAATCTCCAGTTCGTAACCCGATGCTAAAATTCAATTTCTGAATTTCTGAAAACTCTCTTTCACCACACCCCCAAGTTTGTTTACATTTTCCCAGAGACTAATTGTCTACAATTATATTCATCTGGCAGAGACTTTGAGGCACACTCGCTTCCATTTCCAACTAAGTATTGGGAATTTATTGGTCAAATCTCTCTGGTGTGTGTGTGGTCCATAATCGCATTTCCATTTGCATCTCAAGTGTGTTTTTGGGGGAGTGTTTTTGCGTTTTTCCGTTTTTTTACGACTACTTAAGGCTAATGCCTGGTTCGGGGAATCTGAATCTGGAGACTCGAATACGGTAGTAAATAGTTGCACCACTCAAGTGGCTGCCCGTGGAGTTCCAGCTACGATCTTAACCCACTACTACCGAACACCACACTCCTTGAGAGAGATTCCATAACCTGCTTATCAGTCGGGTTTTCTCTCTGTTTTTTGTTTGGGTTTCGCTTTGACAGGCCTGCAAAAGGAGCCATGTTATGCACTCTTGTGGTTGTTACCAAACAACGAAGGCACTAAAATCGAACTGGGAAGTTTCAGATATCGCAGCTATCGGTTCTCCAGAGTGGCTGTCTTGGTATCTATAAAAAATATTTTAAGTACTTAATGTATCTTTACAAGAAAACTAGTTCCTTTAATGTGGCCCCGCACTTTGCTGCTTATTAAACTTGAAAAAGCAATGAAGATATTATGTATTTATTACACATCATAATACACATTTTATTAGATGTTAACTAATAAATAAATATTTACTCGCTGACATTTAAAATGTACTGGGATGGGTCTTTATATTATGAAGGTGCATTAAAATTAGGACAAGACTTTGAGAAATGTTAGTAAAAACTGAAAAAAGGTTTTTTTTTTTACCGGAATATAACATTTTAGACAAATGGTTCTCTTTATCCTTAAAACATTCCTTTTAAATATATTTTTAAAACACTTTCAAAAATAGATTTTTTTTATATTTAGTTGACATGAAATTGTTATATTTTTTTAAAGCGCTTTAAAACTAAATTTAAAAAAGTTTCAGTTTAAACACAGGTTTTAAATGTTGGCCAACTAAAGGGTTTAAATAATTTAAAAAAGGACAAACCATTTTAAATAATTGTACTATAACTCTTATATTTTATAAAACATTTTTGTCAAATGGCTCTCTTTATCCTTAAAATATTCCTTTTAAGTATATTTTTAAATCACTTTCAAAAATAAGATTTTTCTATCTTTAGTTTGAGGTTAAACTTTTTATATTTTCTTGTACCTTGTAAAGCGTTTTAAAACTAAATTCAAAAATGTTTCATTTTGTAAGCACAGGCTTAAAATATTAGTCAACTTATGAAAGGTTTTAAATAAGTTACAAAAAAAGGACAAACCCTTTAAAATAATGGAAACTAGTTTAATCTACACCCCCATTAAATTCCAAACCATTTAACCCATTATTTTAATGTCTTAATTTCGAGTGTTTTAATCGCTCCATTAGGTCTAGGTGAGCCAACTAATCGAACTCCGTTTCACGGTTAACCCAAAGGACTGCCCGCTTCGTCACCTTGGACCACACACGCACAGACACAGGATCCTGCAGGTTTCTTCCTGCTGCTAACTAGTTACAAATAATTATCTGTTTGCCAAATACACACGGAGACAACTTCATCCGAAGTCCAAGTCTCCTTAAACTATCCATCCAAATTGCAATTACATGGCCCTGGGTGACCTTGAGACGCCGCTGGGGCACCGAGGTTAGCCCAACTATCAGAGTTTTTGGGTTTGCGGAACTACCCAAGCATATCGAATCCCAAGGAGGAAGTCCTCTGAAGTGGAAGAATCTCCTTGCGACTAATGCTGTGATTAGCATCTGCGTTGACAAACACAGTGAGCGGTCCCAAGGCGAAGATCTAAGTTTCTTCACATCTCTGAGGAAGAGACCCCACCCAAGATGAATAATTATGGGCGATCTTTATGCTAGCACCGGCTCCTCGCTGGGACCGTTAATGCTCAAGTTGAGTCGCGGGGTTCCAGGGTTGTCCATGTCCATCCTCATCCTCAGGCATTCCTCAAAATTCTTCCTTCCTTCACCTTCAATTGATGCGCTCGAGTCGCGCTTTGTTATCCCAGAGATACATACAGAATATCCAGATATATATTCACGCGTATTCCGCCGAAACCCGCTAATGGTCACAGCGAGAGAGCCATGTTTCACCTTGGTGCCCCGCCTGTGTTATTAATGATGGAAATTTGAAAATACAGAAGGTTCAATAATTGCAACATCATTGGGTCTTCTTCGATTTCTCAACCTTCGGCTGACTTTTGTCCTTTTGCCCATAAACAAATTGCCAGGCATTTCGCCACACTTTCCTCTCCGATCACGCGCGTCCCTGAGGATCTCTGCTATCCAGAAAACATGGCTTTATGGCTCTACCTACTAAGGATATCCTGAGGAGACCCGATCCGATCGGCAGCACTGCGTTTATATTGCAGCAATTTCGAATCAATTGAATAGTGTTTCATTCCACGAACCGCGCACAAAGGCCATAAAACGCGTCGCGTGGTGTATCTCACAGATACAGATACGCAAAACTATGAGATACTTCAGAGGGAGGAAGGACACAAACTTCTGCTTTTTCACCTACAGCCCTCACTTGGCCATTGCCTGTTTTATTGGCCTTTTTGTCATCGTAATTCACGTGTAAAACATTCCGAGTGCCAAGTTCCCTTTTGTCCATACTTATTTCCCCTCCACCCATCCATCCATCCATCCGTCCATCCCATAAACCGGACTTGAGGATTGCGCGTGCGCACCTCTCCATTTGTTTACATTGCGCGCACGCCCGCTCCTTCCACTTTTACTTCCACTTCCAGTGCCCTTCTTTTGGGCCTCTGGGATTTCCTTTTGAGAGGCGTACGCCTGGCATCCGGATTCCGGAATTTGGAATCAAGTGATGAACAAACAAATGCAGATTCCCCAGAATTTTTTTTGGACACGATTCGAAGACTTTTTCCAAGCAGCGAGCTAAAAATTGTTAATGAAAAAAAGAAAAGTGGGGCTCAAAAACTGTTAAAAGTTAAAATAAATTTTATTTAAAAAAATAATCTCATACTCAAAATAAAAACTCCCTTAAAATCTAACTTTCATCTCATTACTTACTTAAACTGTTTATTTTTATACTAATAAGCTCCTTTTATTTATGACACATACTTAATAAAGTTATTACCATCGAAAGATTTTTAATAATATTATAATATTAACTAAATTTTTTAAATTTTAAAAACTTATTTTAAGGGTTAAACTAAATTTCTTACATTTTAAAAACTTATTTTAAAGGGTTAAAAATGTTTTTTAAATATTATTAAAAATCTCTTGATGGTATTCTCCATTTAGCAACATTTTAAATAAAGTAGGTACCAAGATGTCGGAAAACTGTGATTTTTGGTTATTTTAAAAATATTTTAGTAAAATCTCTTTCCTTTCATTATGGTTACCTTTTAATTTAAGTTCCCAATAAATTCCCCTTCTAGATTACTATTATCACTACTATTCCATCGATTTCCACAATCTTTGTGTGCATAACTTTGATTAGTGAACTACTTCTTAGTACTTCCATAGACCCCATTCAAATGATTGCTTATCAACTGCAATCGCAGCTCTTCAATAGTTTTCTAAAGCAAATTGCAGTTAAGCTCCCGTCTGCATGTTTGTTGCAGTTAAGCTCCTGTCCTGAAGAGGTTCTCCAAGTAAAGCCCCCCGATAAGCTATCTGGTCTAGTCCGATGTGGAGCAGCTTATGTCAGCCGAAAGGCCCTCGAGTAGCTCCCACAAGTGGCAGTGGGTTAGGTAGGTGTCCGAAGTGTCCTAACCCAAACCCAAAACCAAAACCCAATTCAAGTAGCTCGTGTAGTTCACCTTAATGCACCTTCGCCACTCGACGGGGGACAGGAAACTGCAGCTCCAAGTGACCGCCACTGCAACTGCATTTGGGACTCGAGATTGGCCGGGTAGTTGGGTCTTTAGTAGTTATCTGCTGTCAGTGTCCAGTCAGTCCTTAGTACTCAATCCTCAATCGTCAGTCCTCCTCAGTCCAGCAGATAGCTACCCGTCATTGTCCAGAGGCACGAGCTCGACCAGTTGCCAGGGAAGGCAATGCACTGGGAGAAAAGAAAGGGTCCTGAAAGTAAAATTTATACACTATTGAGATTGAAATTAAGAATCTTAATATTTGTATTTTTTGTAATCACAGTTTATAATAAGTTTAATAAAATTATCTAGAGATTTATCAGTTTATTTATTTGTATCTAAAATAAATGTTGTTTCATTTTTTGTAAAACTACACTGAGGTTACGTACACACTAAGAATATTAAATTAAAAACATTTGTAGTTAAGAAAATATATTTTTTTTAACATATAATTTCTTACAAGTTGCTGAGCTGTTGTCTAAATTATTTTACGAATAAATTTAAGGTACCTAAAAATTTAATAAGGAAAACTATATGTGAGTGAAGGAGGAAATTAAATGGTGCACTACAATGTAAAATTGTATTATTTAAATTTCCCCTTTATAAAGAAGCCTTAAATATTGCATATAAAACCTACTGACAAGACCCCAAAAATTGTATTTTCCAAGTGTGTTGTTTGCCTTCGTCGGGTCGTTAATTGGATCACTGCTGGACCCCAGTAGGTCCTACTCCCGGTTCCAATCTCAGGCCTTGGCAGCTGTCTGCCTGCTAAACGCAGCGTCGCCCGCTGGGCACACATGTCCTGCGATGTGATGTCCTGTGTCCTGTGTGTCCTCCTTTTGATTGCCTACTAATCCCGGCCATCGATGCTCGGGCGACAATCGAAGTAAACAGCCAGACAAATGGGCAAACAAATGAGCTGGGGCGTGTGTCCTTAAACGAACCAAATTGGATCATAACTGCGAAATGCTGAAATGCTAAAATCTGTGCAAACAGCCTTCTAATTAAGTCCTGCGGAGAGGGTCCACATAAAAAGGACCTCGGACCTCGGACCCCGGAGCTCGGAGCTCGCTCCAAATGGCCAGGCCATTAAAGTGGGACAATGTGGACGCGTGTTTTCTGAATTGCGTCACTTGGATCGGGAATTAAGTATTTTGGGGGTAATATAAAAATCCAGAGGAAAGATTCTGACGTCAGCTGGTTTCTGGCAAAGCAATAAAGTAGCCATTTTTGGGGGTAGAGAGATTAATAAATTCTAAACCTCCGTAAAGACTTGGAACATTAGTTTTATAAATCAATTCATGTTTTAATACACAACATTACCTTAATTATAATATATTTTAAATTAAATGTAGGTACACAAAAGCATACTTAGTTAATTTTAAAATAAGCTTAACTCAAACATAACTGGAACATAACTTAAACTTTTAAAACGGTTAAACACATGCAGTTTTATTTTAACGAAATTATATTTAAAAAATATGAACATATCTAAAAATGTATTATGACATAACTTAAAAAAATTTAAAACAAATGTTTAACCATTTTACCCAGGTTAAATAAATGAAACTTAAGAAAATCATTTTAAACGGACTAAAAATCATAAAGAAATAAAATCCTTGAAATTAAACTATTATTAATCATAGGGAATTTTTCAAAGAGTTTCGACACAAGCTGCATGTTGTTTAAAATCAGTAAAGAAGCCTTTGGGGATTGAGGAAATCTTTGAGAGTGGGCAACCGTCATAAAGGGCCTTGGGAACCACTAAAGCCAGGCTCTCGCGATAACCACCGAAGACCAGAAGTGCCTAGGGTGAGTGGTGGGGCGTTTCCCATGTGTATTTGACCCGTGATATTGCCCAGAAATTGTACGGAAACAGAGAAATAATGCCATGAGGCAATATCAGCAATCTGCGTTTACAATGGGGGCGTCAAGTCGCTACGAAACTACCGATCAAAGGCACTCACAGCCACCAGAACCATCAGAACCACTCCAGCAAAATATATAATAGCTCCCATGGGCACCTACTTATCGCCCCGGAATGTTCGTTTTTAATTGCCCCGTTTGTCGAAATACAATTTGCCCAAACTGTTGCTTATTTTACACACTTTTTTATCTAAAAAAAAAAGAGGAACACTTACCGAGAAAACACTTAGCGTTAACTGGCTGCCATCGAGTGTGAGAGAGTGTTTGCCCAGAGCCAATGGGCATCGCCAGGGCCTGGGAAGTGGGTCGATATAACGCCCACTCCCATGATTTCTTGTGGATCCACTCGACAGGGCAACTCCCCAACCACCTAGCCACCCAACCGTCCAATCTCCACCCACCCACCAGCCAGTTTTGTTCCCCTTCCAAATTCATAACGAGCCATCATCGTACGATTTCAATCTCCAAGAGCTCCAGCCAGAGGCAATCGCTTCCAAACTCTTATTCAATCCAAAAATGTGGAACACTTTAAAATTGTATATTTCAGAGTTTGAATATTTGTTTGGTAACTACAAATATATTTATTTATTTATTTATTTATCCTATTATTATTATTTATCTCATTCATCATAGATTATTAAAGATTTCATAAACATGTGCTTTATAAATTAAATTAAATTAAATTTGAAATTAAGTTATTTAGCTCAAATACTTAATTTTAAATGCAAATTCAAGTTCAAATTTATTAATGTTAATTTATTGTTAGTATTTCTTTTTGTAAAATTTAGTTATTTCTTAAACATGTACTTTTTGAAATATATTTAAAATAAATTTTAGCTAAACAAATTATTCGACTTAAAGTATTTATTTTAATAAAATTTAAGTTAAAATTTATTGATATAAATTAATTTTTACTTATTGTAAAATTTTTGTTGATTCTAAAAATGCATATCATAACAGACTCTTGGTTTTTATAACAGAAATATAATTTAATTAGTATAATTACATACGATTTTTCCACATTTTAATTCTTTCTCTTTTAAAATTAGTATGTTCCCCTTTTGGAAAAAAATTAGATGCTTGTAAAAAATGATTTCTAACTACTTCTTATCGCCTGTATAGATTCTCTGGGGACCTCTTTTTCCAAGTGCATTTCTGGGCAGGGCCAGGCTCTTCAAATTACTGCCACTAATCTTGCGGGCATGTCATGTCAGCCGGACTCCGTTGAACCAGCGACAAAACCAATTCCCAGTGCCCAAGCCTCCGAGTTCGAATCCACCGCAGCCCAAAGTGCAAAGTGCACTTGACAGACAGCCAGCTGCAGCAGCTGCCAAATGTATCTGTATCTGTATCTTTGCACGAGAGTATCTATGTATCCAAGGGAACTGCATTTCGACTGGCAATTACATTTATTATCGCTCCACATCACATCGCTTGCGGTTCAATTAACGCTTACTACTGTCCATTATCGCTGTGTTTTGAACTGCAATTCAATTGTGCAGTCGAATATCTTGAGGCCCTTTTGCCATCGAAGCTGCAGACATTTGACTCAAGTTAACACTTGACTTGATTCCTCAATAAGTTTGTGTCCTGGGATAATTAAATTCGGAGTGTTGCCAGTAATTTAAAGTTTTGAAAAGAAATCATAAAAAAACCCTTTATTTTAAAGATATATTACAAAATGTTACCTTAAAAAATAGAGTACAAATTTAGTCTTATTAACTTAAGCTTAAGTCAAACCATTTTAAGCTTATTTTAACATTTAAAAAATATTATGCTGATAATTTAATAAAAAACATAGAAGTGATTTTTTTTGCGTTCTATATTTTGTACATGGATTAGTTATTTTTTTTATAAGGTTCAAATATTCTAGCAATTACTAAACATCATCTACCTGACAAATGAAATTTCTTTTATTACTGGAATTCTCCAAGACCGATATATCGTTGAACATCAAAACGTAGTGGTATCCATCTTTTGGTGGATCCTTAAATGTTATTGTAAAGGGAGCTGGCTTTCCGGAAACCAAAGACACAAACTCTCCTCTTTTGGCCAGATCGTTAACACCTAATAAATAAGGAGTATTTGCCTTGAGTTTGGCCCTAATAGCAGCAAGCTCATTATCAGTTTCCACAGAAGCTAGATGTCCACCCATCTGACGACAGGTATTTTCAGCAGCAGACACATTTTGCTTTAAATTGTGTTCAAAGTAGAAGAATCGCAGTCCAACGCGCTCGAACTGTGGCTCAATGCTCTTCTTATCAAGTTTGGTCACGATTTCCTTTATTTCTGATAGTGTGCTTTCCATCCTGGATAGTTTTTCATCAAGGCTTTGCCTTAGGTTGGCCATGTGATCGTACAGTGGCAAAAGTGCAGAAAGGCAGAAAGCCCCGCATTGATTAGGTGCATCCTTAAAGAGGCATACGGATCCCGCACTTTCTTGGGAGACCACCGCGGATCCATTAAAATCCATTACCAAACAGGATAATAACAAATAAATTGTGAGCTTCAACATTTTACGAGTGCTTAACCAAAGAAAGTCTTAAATGAACTGATTCTAAATTTATTTGCTGACTTTCGAAGAGAACTTTGGAATTGTCCAAAAATTGATTATTAAAACATACTTATTTGCACTCGGTCCCATGGGTCATCAGCTTATTGTGATAAATCACACCCAGACGCCCAAAAATAAATAAAAAGATTGCGAAATAACATTTAATATTGGTATAAAAAAATTTTTTGAAAAAGATGCTTAATTCAAACATTTTATCTTATTTGTTGGTTATAATTTAATATTTAATACAATTTACAATTTAATTTTTAGATGGTTATAAATTTTTGGAAAAACAATTTTTAAAGATTGGCAAAGACAAATACAAAACTTGTATAAGAGCATAATATATTTTTTACCTGGAACAATAGAAAATTTGAGTTTGTTTTTTATTGTTAAAATGTTTTTTAAGGGTTAAATGTATTATTAAATTCATCATAATTTTTTTATGGATCAAAAACATTTTAATTTGTAAAAAACTTAAAATTGTTTGTTCATTTATAATTTAGTTACTAAAAAAATAAAGAGTATTTCAAGTTTAACCGTTTTAGTAGCGCCTCTTGAACTAAAATTATTACAGCCAACAAATTTTGAATGTCCCAAAAGTATGCTAAAGATAAATGTAATTTGCTTTCGCCTTTTGGATAGGCAACACAAAGGGTCATAAAATTTGTTTAAAAAATCATAATTAAAATAATGAACAGTAAGTGATATATAAATTATAAATACAAGCTTTTGTATTCCTCCCTTGCCTTATAAATTTAAATTTAATTTTAGAAAAAAGTCTGCAATGTTAACTTCTTACCACTATCGATACATTGCATTCCATAGCTATCGATATCGGTTCCAGTTGGAAGCCGAGCAAGTGCAATTGAACACCAATTGCACTCGCCAATCAGAGACCACAACAAACATTTCCAATTTGATTAATGTAACCGATCCCATTAGAATCCCACTGCACGATGGAAGATAAGGTTATCGAACAATTAAATCACCCCGGAAGTTGGGTAACCGATTCATTCGGTGGAAAACTACGGAACAATGTGGATGCGCAGTGGAGTGTTGATTGCTTTTGTGTGGTTTCTGGGGACTCTGGGGATTCCTCCACCGATATCTGCCGGTAATGTGCTGGCCGTTTATCCGCACTTTGGATTCAGCCACTTTAAAGTGGTGATGCCCATCCTCAATGAGCTGGCGAAGCGGGGTCATGACATCACAGTGATCTCGTACGTGAAGAATCCCCAGGCCCAGGAGCTACCCAACTACGAGGAGCTGCTGATCTCGCCGGCTGGAGAGGATCAGTCGGTCACGACGATCAATGTGGTTCCTCTGACGGAGAATACACCCACTCGATCGCTGGGAGTGCTGCTCAGGGAATATAAGGCCCTGCACGACGAGGGTCAGGAGACCTGTGAGCATCTCTTTAGCAGTGGTCACATTGAAAGGGTCATCAAAAGACACCAGATCAAACCCTATGATCTCCTCCTCACGGAGTACTTCAACTCCGATTGCCAGCTGGCCCTGGCCAAGCTGTTGAATCTACCCATTATAGGGCTGAGCACCTGTGCCCTGATGCCCTACTATTACGATCGCATTGATCTGCCGGACACACCCGCGTTCATTCAGTCGGAGTTCGTGGGATTCGCTGGCCAACTGAAATGGCACGAGCGCCTACTCAACTTTGTTCAGGCCAAACTACTGAAGACCCTCTACAAATATCACTCCAATGCAGCTGACAACGCACTGATACGAAGGTATCTCGGAGTGGAAATAGACGTGGAAGAAGTGGCTCGCACCCAAACCGCTTTTATCTTTGGAAACCAACATTATTCGCTGATGGGAAGTCGGCCACAATCACTGCAGTTTGTGGAAGTGGGTGGTGTGCATATCACTGAGAAGGCAGAAAAAGAGTTACCCGAGAATATCATTAGCTTCCTGAATCAATCGAACGAAGGAGTGATATTTATCAGCTGGGGTTCCATGGTTCGAGCCTCAAGCATCGATGAGGATAAACTAAGAGCTATATTAGAGGTTCTGCAACGACAGCCCTTGAGAGTGATCTGGAAATGGGAGGCTGATGAGACTCCCTTTTTTTTTAATTACTATTAATTTTCACCATAATATATACAAAGTAACGGTTATTTACATTTTAAACAAGAAAACCTACAGTCAAATTCCTCTTTTTAAAAAAAAAACGAAAAAAACGATGGGCTCCTCAATTGGGCTTAAAAAAAAAAAAAAAAAAAACAAAATGTTCAAACTTTATTATTTATTAGAGCAAAAATGTTGGTGTAGTAAGACAGTGACATATCATTATATTTTTTAAACCTTTACGATTGCATAAACCACAGAAACAAGTTCCTTTGTTTCTAGAAGTGGCAAAATTTGGTTTAGGGTCATTTACATTTTAAAAAATAGCTAATATACAAACTTATTCCCATTTTAGGTCACCCTAAAGTAAAGTTGTTTTGGGCCCATGGCGGTTTACTTGGAACTACGGAGTCGGTACACTGTGCCAAACCCCTGCTAGTCACTCCAATCTATGGAGACCAATTCTTAAATGCATTCTGTGTGCAAAATCGTGGAATGGGCTTAAAGTTGGACTATGAAGATATCACTGTGCCCAATCTAAAGCGTGCTTTTGATGAGTTGAGCAAAGAAAGGTGGGTTTAAAATACATTATTTCAAAAACAAAGCTCTATTAAATTTCTTAAATTTTTTCCTAGCTACACAATCCGTTCTCGTCAGATCTCGAAGATCTTTAATCAACGTGAGAAGACACCTCTGGAATCGGCCATTTGGTCGGTGGAACATGTCATCCAACATGGTTTAGTTTCCGCTGAGCTTCTTCAATCACCTGGCATAGAACTCAATGGATTTATTTACCACTCACTGGATAGTGTAGCTTTGATCCTTATCCCTATTTTTATTCTCATCATAATCCTAAGCTACTTTTGCAGCAGGAGAAACCCTAAGAGACGTGGCCAAAAACCAAAGCGTTCTTAAAGCCAAAAGACAATTTTTGTAGCAATAAATATATTTTAGGTTTAAGATTTTTGGGGATCAGTAGCGCATTCTCTGCATGCAGTCCCTGCGACACTCCTCGAAGGTCAGGAAATTGTTTTCAGTGGAGCCGCAGCCCGTGTAGTAGAAGCTCTCGCAGTTTCCGGTTATTTTGTTGTAAGCATATCGCAATTGGTGACCTCGGCACAAACCAGGTGCCTTGGGTTGTTTGCAGGCTGGAAAATAAATAAAATATAGTTAGGTTGTTAAAAATAAATATTAATAAATAAATTCCATACCTATCACTTGTTCGATTCGCTGGTGCGTCTTATTTTCCAGGCTCGGAAGACTGTGGGACAGACCCACGACCAACAGCAGTATCAACCCAAGTTGCCTCCAGCTCAGAATCAGGATCATGTTGACTTGCTCATAAAAATATATTTAAGTTATCCACTCGATCACTCCACTGCAGTTACGTTTTTTAGCTTTTTAGTTTTCCGATGCGATCTGCACAAAAGTCGAGCACAGAATGTTCTCATTTATTTGTCTTGCATTTTGACAGATTTTTCTCAGCTTTCTCTGTGTGACAATTCCGTTTCTTCTTCCGTTTGGCACGTAGTCGAGTTTTGTTTTTGGGAAAAATTGGTTTCCACTAAAGCGTTTCTTCTTTTTGTTGCATATTTTGTGCTGCACTCTTTGCACATCAAGTGAAAACGTGTGCAAAAAAGAAGCTTCCATGTAGGAAGTACCTTGGATAAGGTGAGTTTGAGTGGGTTGTTCTTACAGCATGTAAACACATTGCTTATTTCCCTTTGCACTTAAGTAAATTGAAGAGTCTTGAATGAGTGCCATACTATTCGATTTTCCAAAATTTTTTTTTACTTTAACCTATAAACATTTTTTTGTATTTGAATTGAACATATTTGTTTGAATAATTTAATATATAAAGTGTGTTGTATAAAAAATATTTTTAAAAATATATATTTATTTTCTCTCCACTAATTTAGGCACTTAGGAATAAGGTTGAAAAGAAAATAAAAATTAAGAAAACGTTTCCTTACTTTGTTTAACATTTTACCACTGAAATAACTTAATTAAACAGTTTTTAAATTAAGCAAGATAATATTCAAGACTTAAAATATATACACATCTACTTCATAACATTCTTCAGTGCGTTACAAAAATAACTAGCTTCCAGCTGACTTAATTTTTAGACTTTCTTAGTCTATATAACTTATTACACGATATTTAGGTTATTATAAAAAAGAGTTTAAAGGAGTAAAAGTAAGCTAATAGTTATTCGTCAGAGTGAGTATTCTTGTGCTCCTTGAGAGTCGTTAACAGAGCAAAGGACTTCTTGCACTGGGTGCACTTGTACGGTCGTTCACCCGTGTGTGTGCGGATGTGGTTTTGGAGAGTGACTTTAAGCGCAAACGACGATGTGCAGTGGGGGCAGGAAAACGGCTTTTCCCCCGTGTGGCAGCGTAGGTGATCCCGCAGATGTGCTTTCCTTGTAAAAGACGAGCTGCATTCGGAGCACTTATGTGGCCGTACGTTCTCGTGAGTACGAAGATGACGCTGCAGATCAGATGACTTGATGAACGACTTGGAGCACTTGGAACAAGGGAACGGTCGTTCGCCGGTGTGTGTCCGGATGTGCGACTGCAGAGTGGAATGCTGAGCAAATCCCTTTGAGCAGCGGGAACACTTAAACGGCTTTTCTCCCGTGTGGGTATAAATATGCTTTTCAAGCGAATGCTTAAATTTAAACTTCCTGCGGCAGTGACTACATGCAAAATGTTTAGCATGCTCGTCCATTTTTAGGTGTCTCAACAAATCACCTTTCCGCGTATACTTCTTCCGGCAATCGGGACATGCAAAGGGTCCTTTTTTAACGTCGTTTTCTTTTTCTTCTTCGGCCTCGGAAGCGGTGCATTCTTCATTAACGTCTTCCGCCTCGTAAGGATTCCATTCATCTTTATTATTGTCTTCTTTCTCGGATGCAGTGCTCTCGCTTTCCTTGTCCCAGTCCTCTTCTTTCCTTGGAAGCACTCTCTTCGTCCGATATCTCCCAGTCCTCTTCCTCCAGCAACGCACATAGTGCGTCTTCAATGCCCTCATCTCGCACCTGGCAGAAGAACTGGTGGCTCCTCTCGAACGTTTGCTTTAGGGCGAACGCATTCTGTGCTTCACCCAGACACGGTGGGCAGATGGTTTCCGGCAAGGAGTCGCCTCTTTTCAGTTCAAATCCGGTGCACTGCGAGATCATCTCGGCGATGGAAACCCTAAGGCTGGATCTACGCCTTCCATCGAATATGTTTACCAAGTCCTCGGACCTTCGCAGGCAAACACGGCAGATTTGCTCCATGGTCACTACAAAAGGGGCAATGAAAGGTAACAAAGCCACATGTCACATAAACAATTTAACTTACATGCACAAATACTTCCTGATTTCTTGGAGTTCCCTCGATGTGCGATGAATTCTTTGATGGCCACAGGAGTCTTTGCTTATCCGTAACCACCTGTTGTTTTTTCCAGTCTCGGTTTAATGTGATTTAATAATGAAAAGCAAAATGTTTGGAAAGTTTGTTTACCATTTGTATAGTGCACGAGCTACCCTGTGCCCAGGCAATCGATGTTTCACGTGCTGTATCGATTTATTATCGAACTGCGGGATTATTTAAAAATTATTTTACATATTTTAAATCCACTTAATTTGGGTCTTAAATTGGACTACATAAGGTTTTGCACTAGTTGTGATTAACTTAATTTAACAGGATTACGTCTTGCATTTCATTTCAGGCATTAAACACCCTGTTACCTGCTTTTATGCACATTCCATAAATCTTATCGTTATTTAAAAACGAGCGCAAAGAATTTTGTGAACTGGAAATGATTTAAAAAAGTGTGATTCTTTTCTCGAAGAAAGTCTTTTAAGGCATTAAGACATTAGATCCTAAAAATTCTTTTCAAAATTTACTACATGGAAATTATTTGTTCCCCCAAACAGTAAGTACTTCCACAAAAAAGACAATTAAAAGGGTTTATTATTCGTACAAATAATAGACATGATCGCTTAGACTAATGAAGATAGAAGAGAGGCTAGATAAAAGTTTAACAATGCTTTTCAAGGGTATGACGGAAGATCTTGGTCACATGTTGCTTTAAAAAATGTTCTTACAGACTATAAGGCAACCCGATTTGTATGCAATTTCGCTCGTAATTTGATACATTAACAATGATATAAAATAGTTATGTTATTATTATTCAATAGATACAAATAGAAAAAATTTATACAATGCACATGGCTAACAGAGCTCTAAAACAGAGTCAAGGGACCTACTTACAATTAACATCAATTCCAAGCGAACTAGACACATCCTCATTACAAAATAATAGTTATAAACTCGTTAATAAATTCATTGCGTTGCACATCATGGGGATAACGTCGCGGGGACGCATCCATAAATCTAAAGGGCTAAGACGATGGATGATTGTGCTTTTGTGGCGGCCCTTGGCCTTGCGACTGCTACGTTTCTTTGTTTTTGGGCAGCTTTTGGGTGCGAGCTGCTGACTGTTGCTGTTGGCTTTGGCGTACATATGGCGCACTTAAGATCAATTTCTTCTCCTTTGCTTTCATCTCCTCCGGTATTCTGTAGCAGAAGCATCGTTTAGAGAGCATCGTCTGGGGAACGAGACCTGATTCCTCTGACCTCTGATTCCCCTAGAAGTCCTTGTCCCATCCAGTGACATCGTCTGGCGGTGGACCCTCTGGATCGGGGGGATAATCGTCAAAGTTTGTTGTGTCCACCACGCTCTTAACGGCGGGCTTAATGGGTGGTTCCAGAGTGCAGTTCTGCAGGCCCCACCAATAGAAGCCATCAAACCATCTGTGTGGGAAAGGTTAAAGTTTGTATTAAATTAAAGATACTCTTAAAGAAGATCCCCAATCTTACTTGTGCTTCTGGATCTCGCTGATTCCCCCACGCTGATAGCCCAAACGCTCGGCGGGATTATCGCGACACAGCTTCTTGATCAGGTTGCTCGCATTACGTGTTATGTTCCTGGGGAATTCGATGGCATCGATGCCCTTAAGTATGATGTTGTAGGTGCGCATAGGATCCGAGCCAGTGAACGGAGGAGTACCTGGAAAATTTTATATAAAAAGTAAGTAAAATTTGTGGTTCCCTTCAAAAATTTATCCAACTCACCCGTTAGCAGCTCAAACATGAGCACTCCCAGCGACCAGTAATCCGCACTGATGTCGTGACCCCGGTTGAGAATCACCTCCGGAGCCACGTACTCTGGGGTTCCACAGAAAGTCCAGGTCTTTCTGCCCGTCTGCAGCTTCTTGGCAAAGCCAAAGTCCACGAGCTTCACGTATCCTCGCTCGTTGAGCAGCAAGTTCTCCGGCTTGAGATCCCGGTAGATGATGTTCCTCGAGTGCAGGTAGTCAAAGGCCTCCACCACACAGGCTGTGTAGAAGCGGGTGGTGCTGTCATCAAAGTTGCCCTTGTCCCGCAGAATCGTCCAGAGTTCTCCGCCCAGGCAACTCTCCATCAGCATGTACAGGTACTTCTTGTCCTTGAAGGTCTTGAACAGCTTCACGATGAACTGGCAGTTGGCCTCGCCCATGATCTCCTTTTCGGACATAATATGCTGCTGCTGTCGCGTCTCCACGATCTGTGACTTTTTCATCTGCTTGAGGGCAAAGGACCTAGAGCCATCTCCATTTGTCTGGACGAGCTCCACGCGACCGAAACCGCCGACTCCAAGAGTGGCGATCACACGTAGATCTGTGAGGTTGATGTCCCGGAATTCTTCGTTGATCCTATAAGAGAAGAAGAGTAAAGTGTTCGTTTTTATTCAGAAAAATTACCTATCATCAAGAGTTTCTTTTAAAATATTGTTTTTAATAGAATTAACTCAATAATTTCGCTTTAAAAAATATCTCATTAAATACTACTTTATATTTACCAACATTTTAATGTAATTTGATTCAAATTAAAAAACTTTTGATTACTACTTAGTGGAATCCAAAATGAATTTCACATTGAGATTACTTTACAATCAAAATAATTAAACGTTTTAACATGTATCATAAATAGATTTTTCTGATTTTAAGGCGGTTCATTGACCTTGTTGTAGGTTGTTTCAATTCCTCATTGCTAATCTTGATCCATGTTTTTGTTTCTAATTTTGTAAGCTTACTTTCTGCGCTCCATGGCACCCTCGTCGTCGTAGCGATGTTTGATCTCGTCCAGATTGGAAATCAACTGATTGAAGGTCTCGCGATCAATGACCAGGCAACTGACGCCATCCGCTGATTCGCAAATAATATTCGCTGTGCGCAGATCATCGCTGTGGAAACAATAATTTGATAAGTACTCAAATAAAATAAAAGTTTCCAAATGTAGAACTCACCCCTGAAGAGCCTTCTCGCCAAAGAAATCGCCCTTGCCCAGCATCCGAATGAACTTCTCCTCCTGCGTGTCCTGCTGTTTGATCGTCACTCGCACTTTGCCCTTTGAAATGATGAAGAAGGTGTCGCCTCTGGCTCCCTGGCGCACTATGTAATCGCCTCGCTGGTAGTGCGTCTCCTCCAAAACATCGGAGATCTTGATGAGCGTGTCATCCGCCAGGTCTTTGAAGATGGGAACACTGGAAAGGAAGATAAGAAAACCAAAAAATTGTTAGTTTCATTCGAGATAATCTCCGTTGGCAGCCAAAGAAAGTGGTGTAATTAGTGACCGGGGCAGTTCGATCTGGATAAGAGAATTCCATGGTAATGGGAATCTATGGCTGACCCACATCGATCTGAAAGTCTGCACCTGATCTCCTCCCATTGTGGTTTTTTTCCCGAAGGCTAGGGGTTTTATGTGCGCTCATATCTTTTAACTGTACACTTGTAAAAATTGTAAGAAATTGTATATTGTTAACTCGAGGTGGTTAAAATTGATTTTATGACTGATTTGAAGAGGGAGAAAACGGAGGTGGCCAATCTGTATCATCAGTTTCATAGCTGTTCAAGAGTAAATTGATTTTCTGCGAGATAATCTAACTCAGGGATGCCCAGCCCCTTGCTCTTCAAGTTCATTTCGTTTAATTACAAAAACTAAATGAACTTAAAGAGCAATGAGCTGGGCATCCCTGATCTAACTTTAACTTCTTTTATTTAGTTTTCTTTACTGCAAAGTATAATTTTTTGTTAGTGCACACAAGTATCTTGGATCTACAGCTGCAGTTGCAGTTGCAGTTGCAGCTGCAGTATCTGTATCTGAATCTTTCATCATCATAGTCTACAGTCCCGTCCCCAACCCATTGGACTTTCATTTTCTACGACTTCTCGAATCTGGAATAGGCAACGAGTGCATGGTCGAGTCCTCAATTATGGTTTTTAGCAGTTTTTTACGGGCGACCAATTAAACGCGATTAATTTTGCCGGTCATTGCGAGGAGGGAAAGGGGAAAGGGGAAGTGAGACTGCGACTGGAAGTGAGACTGGAAGCTGCAGATGCTGGCCAAAAACTGGTTGCCACGGCCATTTGAAAAGAAATTTCTATGCGTTCGTTGGCCGCAGATTGTTAGTTTTTAGCTGAAGTGAGTTTTCAGTTTGAGTTTTCAGTTTAAGTTTGAGCCATTGCACGTCATATGGACGCCCATGACCATGACGATGACGATGACGATGGCCATAATGTTGAAGAGATGCCGTCGATGGGGCCGCCGGAGAAAGTTACCTTACTTATTTCGAACACCTTGCACGACTTAAAACTCAAATCGAGGGAAAAACAATCCTTGAGCTAAGCGATTTTTACATTTGCCCATTATAAAGTAATTGACCATACACGAAGTGCTCTGTGCTCTGTGCTCTGTGCGGAATTGATATAATTAAGTGCAAATGAACATTAATTACGCCCAAATTGCAAATAACCAGTCGGCACCACCGACCATCTCAGCAATCTCAACAAATCGCTACAGGCTCTGCGTCTCATTAAAATGCGCATTAAATTGGCGATTGGCAATGGGGAAGTCTGGTCTTCAAGATGTTTTTGAAAAAGAAAAAAGGAAAGCTGCGGAAAGGGGAGGACTACTGGCTACTCACCTCTTGAGGAAGTCGCTGTACTCCGCCTGCCGGATCAGACCCGTTCGCATCATGATGGTCTGGAAGCACTGCCTCTCAATGGCCCACAGGTTGCACTCGGTGATCGCGGTGATGGTGGCCGTCCTCTGGCAGTTGTACAGGATCGCCAGTTCGCCCAGGACCTTCGCCCCCGAAAGGGTCGAGAGGTATTTGCCCTCGCGGGAAACTTCCACGCGGCCATCTGGAAATGACATTATGAAATTAATTAGGAAAAAATTAAATACAATCCCACCCCAATAAAATATCTGATCCTAAGATCCTAAGAAAATCCTTAGCAGCCTTACACATAAGAATGTTAACCAAAATTCTGACTAAATGATCAATGATCATGTTTTAATTTGTTTTAATTTTATTTTAAATGTTTTTATCTTCACGAAAAACCTTTTAAAATATATAAAAACTAGTGTCTTTAAAATGAGAACAATGAAAGTTATAATCAAAAAATTGTTTCTAATAAATAAATAAATATAGAAAAATACATAAACAACTGAGAATTTCTTAAAACAAAATGTTTTTAATGGAAACACATAGATTGGTCATATAATATAACCTTACACCTTAAATGACACCTTAAATCACACCTTCAAAGGTCTAACCCTTACCCTTCTCTGCTTCCTCCTCCTGCCCCCCACTCGATTGCTCCTTGAGATTACCCGTCCTTCGTCGTCGGGCATATGTGTGAACGGGAACGATGAGACGAGGTCGGGGGATGCAGAATCCTTCCCCGTTGAGATCCTTGGAGCTGCCATTGCTGCTGGCAGCGGGTGAGATTTGTCGCTGTTCAGTGAGAGGAGGAGGAGGTGGAGGAGTCTTCTCTCCTTCGAGCTTGAGTCCCTTGAGGGCCTGTTCCAAGCTGTGACGTCTCACAGACGCAGTGGAGTCCCTTGATCGAGCTATACTCCTGCTGAATGATGTGGATTGATTGGGCATACGAATGGTGGCATATCTTTGAACAGAGGTCTGGGATCTGCAGAGTGGTTTGGATATCCTTTTGGGTGGCTCTGGCGGTGGTTCTCTGGGCGGCTGAGCCATCAATCTTTGTGGCTGCTGGCAGATCACCACGTGATCCTGGGAATCCTCTGCAGCGGAGGAGAAGGTGGAATAGGCGGAGGAGGAACTGTTGCTGAGATTTTGTGATTTTTTGGAGACTATGTGAGGTGATCTCCAGGTGGCATAACTGGGTGGTTGGCTCATCGTTTGAGAGCGACGCAGGGATGGGGGCTTAACCGATAGTTGTTGTCGGGGACGAGGAACCCTTAGTCTCTCTGTGGGATCCAGGACATAGTGATTAACTGCGGGGGCTTCTGGGAGATTACCCAGTTTTTCTTTATTTTCAAAGGTTTGATCCTCCTGATCCTCTGCCACCCAACCATTGTGCATCTCCTGCTGCTGATGATGCTGCAGGGCCGAGGGTCTATAACCATTGAGTTCCTTGATGGTGCTCACTATGTGTCTGTCCCTCGACTGCTGCTCCAAGTGTCGAATGTTTTCCAGAGTCATTTGGTATTTGCTCAAGGCGGAGATCCCCTCCAGGAGAAAACCGCTACCCGCAGAGGCCGAGCTGCTCTGCCTGCTCAACTTGGAGGCGGGTGGAGGATCCGGCTGATTCGCAGCCCTTAGCCAATTGGCCTCGTACAACGGCCCCATGGCACTGCTGCCCTCCAGCGAAAGACTCGCATCGACGGCTTTGCCCGGATAATGTTTGATTTTCATTACGAAAGCGAAAAAATTTCACTTGACCAGCGACGTGCTTTGTTTTTTCTCTCCGGGTTTTTGTCTTCGCCGCTCCTCAGTTTAGTTTATGTTTTTTATTATTTTGTATTTTTTGTGTCTGTTGTTGTTGTTTTCGGGTCTTTTGCATAACCCACAAGCTCTCTGAAATTTCGCGCACGGAATATTTGACGAGTCACAGAAGGAAGACGATGATGGCAATATGCCCACAGTTTTTAGGCCTGATGGGGGTAACAAAAATCCAAAAATGTATTTGTTATTTATATTGCAAAAGCCACACGTTTTGTTAACTGTTGTGTTGTCTTTTTTTAGTTGCTGTTGTCGATGTTGTAAACTTTCCATGTTTTTGCTACTTGCCTCACGTTTGTGCATTGATTTTGTTTATGACCAGTTAATCCACCAACTTTGACAAGCTCTCAGGCACAGTGGTAAACAGAATAATTGTAATGCCAAAAAAATAAAAATAAGGGGAATTGCAAAAGTAAAAGGTTTTTCATAGCCAACAAAAAGACTTTGGTTGTGAAACATTTTTTTTTTAATTGTTTTAAAAAATATATTACTTCAAAAGGTCACGATTTATTATCGGCTGAGATCGGTTCAAAATTGTTAAGATCAAACCGTTCTGAAGCCTCGCCCGCAGCACAAGTTTTGAAGTCACATTCACAAAGTTTTCTTTTCCAGTGAAAAAAAGTGAAATACTTCCTTTGAATATTCTGAAGAAACCAACTATTGATTCGATCAAAAGAAAAAGGTCGCTTAAACACAAGAATATTATTATTAATATTAAAGCTGCTTTTAATATATATCTATTATTACTGGGCTTACAACTGTGTCTTAAAAAAACCACAATCCTTACCGGATTTGGGGAATGACGCCCAAAAAACATTTACGAGAGCAATTAGCTCAAGTTGCAAATTAATTTCTAGGCAATTTGTGAGACCGTGTGAATGAGTGAGTCGCGTTTACCACATTTTCAGCTTGCGAATGCATCGAAACCTTAATCATCGACAAATTAGCCAATTGTGAATGAAAGTGGGCGACGCGGTTAAAGGGGAAGTGACAATTGGCCAGTGGATGTTGCCAAAGGTAAACAATAGCAAAAAGTGACGTAGTGTTTGTAGTTCGACCTAGAGAAACCCAAAATAAACCCAGTGACCATCGGTGCTGGGCTCGAAAATAGAGCGTGACTTTGAATTGGAAGGGAGTTGTTAACTCCAATGGGATTTCCAATGGGATTTCTTAACTGTTGTGGATCAATTTCCGCTAATTGATCGGTTAAACTGACGCAAACACGGTCTTGAAAGCCAACTTTATTATTATGACTCAGTTATTGGGGGTGTGTTCGCTCAATTGGGATTTAAAAAAGCTGCGGGTTAGAGAGATCCAGACATGAGTCAGTGGAAAGTTTCCAAATAGTTTTTACCGTTTAGGATAATTTAGAAACTCTCAAAGAAAGTGTTCTATATTTAGGGATCAAATATAAACAATTGTTTTAAAAATAAAATTCGAATAGTTAAATAGAAAATAAATTAATAAGCTAGCTTTGATAAGTAATATAAAGATAGGAACACATGTGATAGCAGAGAGTTGCTAAAAAAATCATAAATATGTGTGCGTCAGAAAAACAAGATCACATGTCAGAGAATTCAGTTTAAATCGTTATTTTTAATTAACCATAAAAGAAATGAACCCCTCTAATGTAAAGTCTAACCATAAAGGTTTTTTCCCACACAAACTATTTGTGTAAATAAAATAAAAAAAGGGTCTCAAAAACAACATGTGCGATCCAATTGAAAACACTCGATTGTCACGACTACGCACAATCGGAAATGGTGACTAAACAAACAAAAAAACACCAAACAATGATCACCTTCAGCGCCTTCAACATGATCAATCAAACAGTAAACAAAAAAGACCGACGCTCCGGTGTTGTTGAACTATTCTCGTAACTAATAGTTAATAAATTACCACTACACTCTGCTCACTGATATTTATTTGCGTTGGAAAGATAAATAGACGAAACTCCGACACGTCGTTATCACTACGTGGTTTTCCATATGAGAACAACTCGTGCCTTTTGGCTTTCAAAAGTGATAAGAGGCAGAGATTGTCTGGCCAAAAAGCAATTTCCCCTTTTTCAACTTTATGGTGGAGAGTTTTTCCTAAAAATACCCAAAAAAACATGAGGAAAGCGCGCTGGTCAGCCATATTTGGCTTGGGGTTCAGCGAGTTCACTCTGGGGTCGAGGTTTGCCAGCGTTTTAAAATGCGGAAATCCGTCAAGCCCAGCTGAACGCCCAAACAAAAAAAAACTACAAAATAATAATAAAAGGAGAAAAAATGTATACAAACTGCAGACATTTTGCAATTCGCAGAGACTGGCTTCGGTTTTTAATGGTTGTTGGATGTTGAGTGTTGGCAAGGTCAGCCAGTGTCTGATTCGCCGATTTGAATACAATCGCAGAGCTCGAAATACTGACTGAAACAAGAATTCGCTTAAAACAACTTTAGCTTCACTTTGCACACAGAAAAACACTGTCTTTCTTATCGTTTTGTTAGCAACAAATTCATTTTAATCGTAGGAAAACATCATTTTTTTATGCAAAGTTAATCGTATTCATGGGAAAAGATTTGTACAAATTCAAAGTAAAACTGTCTTTGGTTGAGGACTTTTTTTTTATAGAGAAAAATAAATTTATTTTGATAATGTTTGTTTGTTAAAATTGTAGGTAAACATAAAAAAATTTAAATACAAATGTTTTCTATTCAAGTTAAACATATTTTTACTATGATCTTAAGTTTGGCTCATCTTCTAGTTATTCTCTTTAAAATATTTTTAATATTTTAATCATTAATCTTTTCTAAACATAACAATTGATTTTTTTTTCCCTGTGTGCCGTACCACTTGCATTTTTTGAGGCTGCTATTTTTAGAAGTTAACGGATCTCCAGAGTTACGTTTCGGAAGCCTCGATTAAAGCCAAGTTAGTCACAGACATTGGCTTGTGGGCCAAGGGCAGTGGATTCAGAGTCAGATTTAGATTCAGATCGAGTCCGAGTCAGTTTCGGTTTTGCATGGCAGCTCGTAATTACTTGGTTTATTTTTTCTGTCCGCCCTTTTGACTGACAATTAAGGCAAGGCAAAAAAGCCAATGTCTTAGTCACTCTTTTCGGATTATTTCGGTCTTTTTTTTCTTTGCCAACTTGACCGCTTTTTGCCACATAAAACATTTGCTCGAAAATCATCATAATAAATATTTATGGCCCCAGAGTTCAGCTGTTTGTCTATGCTAATGAAAGACGTTTATAAAGAAAGTTATAAAAACTCCATGAATGAGGGAAGAAATATCTATTGTGTGTACAATTTAGATTGTAGTCAAGCAAGATCGAAAGGGGATTAAGAATCAGCTTTACGACCAAGATTGATTTCGCAAATACTTATTCCAGCAAAACTCAGAGCGAGTTCTCTTTGTTTTGCAAATTGAAATGAATTAAAAAACAGCGATAAAGCTGACAAACGAGATTCTGAAGTGATCTCAAAGGTTTTATTTTACTGATTTGCTTTGAAATTTACGCTCAAGTTACTGATTAGATTGAAAGATCATTGGGGAATGCCCCAGAGAATCTCAAGCAAAGACTTTCATAATATTTTATAAAGTAAAAAAATTGATTAACCCAACTTCCGTAACCAAAAAGTCATAGAAACTATTTTTATTCATAACCTTCCATCATTAACTTTCGATTAATCAATATAAAAGAGCTGCTGGGCTTCGTTATAATTGGTTAATTTTTTTTTATAACGCTAAATATCAAAAGCTTGAAAAGCTACCGAATTTATTCCACTTGCTTGAGATTGTGTAAAAACCGCAGCTAAATTCCCCAATCAGTGATTCCCTTGAGCGATGTTTTTCCCATTCTTGTCTTGAAAACAACATAAAGTAGCTACCGAATTCGTTCCACTTGCTTGAGATCAATTAGAAACCGCTTCTGAATACTATAATTTGAACCAATTCAGACCCCAATTTCCCAATGATCTTGTGATCCCTCCTCCATCTCCTCCTCCTCCTAGCGATCATTTTCCACTTTTCGTCTATTACTCAATATACCATTCGAGCGCCCAAGCGAAGCCATGTCAAAAGGCGAATGCAAAACTCGTTGGGTTACCTTAAAAGTGAGAGTGCCTATGGAGAGCCCCTCTTACATATTATAACCCCTGGAACCTCCAAGTTCCGACCGGTCTGATTCCTCTGCTAACTATATCCAACGAGTTAGGTTGAGAAAATAACAAAAGAAGTCAAATGACAGGTGGAGAGACCAGAGACCCGGTTCCAGGGCATTACATTAGCATTAGCACAGATGTTTCTGCCTCTCCCTCGCAGCTGCAGATGATCATTATCATTTTTGTCAGCCTTTTCGACTGGGATTTCACACGATTTCTAATTTTCGGGGTTCTTTCTTCTTTGTTTCTAGCAACATTTTAATTTAATTTTCCACACTCTTCCGCACTTCTAGGGAATTTCTTTCATATCAGATTCTCTGTGCGCAATTTATGTTCTCACATTCTTGCACGATCAAATCGGAGTAGTGACATTTGGCATTATACCTTTATAATTTCTGTATTTCTACTCCATTTTAGCTGATTTTTTTTTGGTTTTTCGTTTGGTTTTTATTTCGGACCAATGACCGAGACATATTACAAATACAAATCAACGGAGCAGCAGTAACAGCAGTAAAACCAACAACAACAGCTGCAAAAGGAAAACCACAAACCGGAATTCTTCAAGTGATCTTTTCGTTCAATTCGAAAAAAAGAGCAAAATCCAAGCCAAGTCCCCGTTTCTGTGTCTCATTCTCTGCACATTTGTCTCTTTTTTTTTTTTTGTTTTTGTTTCTGTGGGCGTTTAGTTGTTTTTTTTTCCTTCCTTAATACAAGTATTTAAAAAATGCACTTTCACTTTTAATTCACTCTACGCGACGTTCGTATTTTTTTTATTCCAAGAATTTACGGGCAGTTCAAAGAAATTAACACGAATCTTTTTCAACATATGTTACGTACGCCGGTTAGGACCAACGTTAGATCTTAGCTCAGGGCATAAGAGAAAACCAAGAGGGGAGCATTTCACAATATACATACATTGAGTCATGCATTCCCATGCCCCATAAGAACTATGATGACAAATTTCACCGGACTTTGGCTCGGTCAAAAGCAAAATGACACCGCCTTAACTAGACGAATAGGGCCATGCACTCATAGGTAACGAAATACTGCCGGGTTGATCGAACTATCCGGTACTCGAACAAAGATGACCCAAATAAGACTTTGGCCAATTAGAATACAGAGGGGAACCGATGCACCTAGGTGGGAACACCTTGATGTTCCATTCCGGTGACCCATAGGCGAAGCTAGGCACGGTCACTGGTATAAAAGACCCCAAATTTTGAGAGCAAAGAACAAAGTCAAGTCAAGAACAAAGTCAAGTCAAGAAGAGAATCAAGAACCTGAAACTCTTCGCGGAAAGACCTGAACGCGGCACCTCGAAACTCAGATCCTGCCAGTATGGCACAAAAAACCAAACTAAAGATATCCTTGAAAGTAGTGTTTTCACATCCTTTTTCACCATGAGTTCGTCTATCCTTCATCTATACAAACGTTTGGTCCCGATTCGCCTTGATCAAGGACCCGAGTTAAACAAAATTGCCAACTGGCCCGATCGGCTTTAAAGCGATTAAAACCAATAAAATTGTGACTTAATTAAAACAACTTAAAAACCATAAAACTCCGAAACCCAATTCAAGGTTTTTAAATAAAACCAAGAACTTTAAAACTTTAAACTAACTAACATGTTTTTTTAAAAACAATATACTTAAAAATATGTGCTCAGAAATAACAATAATTTTCAAGTTACACAAATTGTCTGGCAGTCAGACCCCTACAACCAAAACCAACGAAAACAATTAATGCATTTAAATGCAAGCAATAAACAAAACGAAATACAATACCCAGCAACACGCCGCAAGGGAGCAGTGAACCAGCCGATGACAAAACTCCAACAAAAACAATAGCCATATAAACACAAATAAATGGAACTAATGTCGTAATAAGTGCATAAGAATTATATCATATTTTTTGTTAAGTGACCCAATTAACTCTTTTTAAAGGCGCATGTATATATATATGTATGTTGTTCTTTTACTCAAAACCCAGGAATCCAAGCGTCGAGATCTCATCGCCGGATAAAAAGGGGGTAAGTTTACCATTATTAAATGACATATATATATTTATGCGCATTGACAATGACTACTTAAAACCACGAATAGTTAAATAAACATAAATTAGTAAACATATTCTAGTTTTCTGTAATGATAGTTTGACGATTTTAATTATTTCAAACCATTTTATTAACTTTCCATATATATATGATTAATTCTTTTTTTCCTTTTATTCAATTTTATTATCATTTTATACTTTCAATGATTCACTTCATAAATTGAATTCTTACTTTATATTTTGGGTCCCTAGTTTAATTTCCATTTTTATATTTTTGTATCACCATAATAATGTTAACAATGTTAATTTTAACAATCTACATGGCATTAGCCAAACAATTATATTTTATCAATAAAATTTAAATGGGAAAGTAAAATAACCATGTGTTGGTAGAGACCATCTTTCGGGGGTGCTGAGAACGAAGAGTGAAGTAGGTCAAAAATAATGACATAACTTTTGACGAACGAAACAGACAAAATAGGGGATCAGATTGCAAGGCCAGCGCTGATCCATTGGATATGCTTTTGCATATACGGGGAGGGAATACGGCCAAACACCGCGATTGAAATACAATCAAGCTGGCAAGCTTGCGGCGGTGCGGACAGAACGACATACTAACTAACTGCTTCTACTATTTTTCCTAGGCACGATTTAATTTTCTAGTTATTGTCTGAGAAGTGAGTGGCTTCCAAAGAACCCACCCCAAATACGACGAGCTTATGCCGGCACCAGGACTTTCGTGCCGAACCTAGGTAGCTACTCCTTCGGCCTATGTCCTTTCGGACTAGTCAGACGTAACAGATGGCGCCCAACGTTGGCAATATCCTTAGATCCTTTATTGCCAAAAATTTATTTTTCTTAAAAGAATTTCTCATAGAATTTTTGTTAAAAAAAAAATTATTTTAGTATCAGACAGTGCTTAATGCATAAAACCAAGTTATCCTTTTTAAGGACCAACATATAGTTGACTTCAGTTGTAAAAATTAACATTTTTAAAATTTTTTGATTTTTTTATAAAGTATTAAATTTGCCTTTAAAGTCACCAACTTCAAAGACAGGCAATTTTAGAATTAGAAAAGGCCTTTCAGTCTAAAATTTGTAGTTTTTAGAATTGGTATTTGACTTTAGGAACCTTTCAAAATCAATACTCTTTTTGGAAAATATTAAAAACTAATTAAAACGTGCAGACGACTTTTTTAAATAACGTAGAATTTTATTTAGCGTGCTTTCTAACTGATGCTGCCGACGTATCAGGCAAGTACCACGATCGTTTGTGAGGCTCGGTTAAGAAAGAGCGGGAGAGCAGATTAAGAGCGACGCACCACCTGGCGGTGTCAGGGGTAGCGGATCCGTTTCTTATTTGTCGATCCAGGACTGACAGGGGGAAGGGAACTGACCGGATACGTACAACTGATGCTGCCGGTTGCACCAGGCTATGCTAGGTCTTCTTGTGAGGCTCGGTTGTACGGCATTCATAATTACTTGGGTGGGATGACGACTTAATTTCTCTGGCCGATGCTGCCGACGTATTAGGCACAGTACCCGGTCGTTTGTGAGGCTCGTGTCCAGTGAAATAGGAAACTGGTGTATATAACCGGAACCCGGAGTTCTTTACCGTTAAAGGGGAAAACATCAGCAGGTGTAGCAGCTCAGCTGATCATAACAATAGCGCGTACTGGTTCATGTAAGTCCAGGCGCATAATATAAAAGATAAACAATTTAAGAGAATCAGTCTGGGAGACTCTTGCCTGATTTCCGACGACAGGGGGAGGGGGCTTCGGACAGAACCTTTCTGGGAAAAAATTATAACACTCCACATGAAAGAAGACAGTGAAAGGTGTGTGTACTGGTTCATGTAAGTCCAGGCACATATTATATTCACTGTATAGGGACTTTGTTTTTATTTGGGGCTTAAAAAATCGGACGATTCTTGACTGAAAAATAACTCGCAGCAAATCAGCACCCCGGAATTTATATTTCATTTATTAACAAATAAATTTGCCGTGTTAGCATTAACCCACTATTAATGTTTGAATAGTAAACATTTTGATCAGAAAACAAACGTGATTATCGTGATACATACGATTTGCATTATCGTTTATCACACATTTTTGAATTATAAAATATATATATTTGGCAGTGTGTCTGTGTGTTGTGAAATATCACAAACATACAATCATAGATTCTATAATTGCACTTTAGAATTTTCTTTTATACAATTATAGGGGGTTTAACGAAGTTTTTTGTAAACATAAAACAAACCTAATATGCCAGTGGCTAAGGAAAAAAGACCCTCGTTAACACCGTCAAGTCGTATGACCAGATCAGCAGCTCTCAAGCGATTCGAAGAAGCTGCGGCAATCAGACGTAGAACTTTAAACGTAAAACAGAGTCTAAGAGAAGAAAGTAACCGAGTAGAAGACCAGAGTCTTAGCTTCAACAGTAAACTTGACCAGTTAGGAACTCTGGAAGAGAATACAGAAAATATGAGTGAACAAGATATAAATGAAACCCAAGGAGCCGTGGGAGGAGTTGGCCCAGAGTTTCAACCCCGAGGGCGATCAACAATTGTTTCACCGCTAAGGCAATTCCCTGGACCCGTAAATAACCCGGAACCAGAAGACAGAATCGAGAGAATGCTGTCTGCACATATAATGCCAAATTAGGCCCGAACAGAATTCGCTGTGTAGTACTCAAACGGAAAGGCAATGCACTTTACGAGCTAGGAAACACCGCTGGAAAGAGCATTGGGGTTTACCATGCGAAAGATATTTTTGCTGTCTAAGTAGAAATTGCAACAACATGAACTGAACGCCGGGTCGTAAGCAACGATGGAGCACTAGCAGCCTAAAAACAACACACAAAAGAAAGAACAATTTTTATGTGTTTCTTTTTCTACATCAATAAAAACAAAATAACAAAAACAGAACAAAACTAAATATATATATATTTTCTTGGCTTATGGAGTGCTTTCAAAATATCAATGCCCGGCGAGCTGAAGACTCGTTATCACAGGGTATGGGTCGAGGCCACACGTTGGGCGAGGAAAAAGACAACAAAAAACCGCCTTTACGTAGAGTTTTTTTGCGAGGTCATTCCATGCTGTTCCAGCATCGACGACATCGAGCCTGTTACGTACGCCGGTTAGGACCAACGTTAGATCTTAGCTCAGGGCATAAGAGAAAACCAAGAGGGGAGCATTTCACAATATACATACATTGAGTCATGCATTCCCATGCCCCATAAGAACTATGATGACAAATTTCACCGGACTTTGGCTCGGTCAAAAGCAAAATGACACCGCCTTAACTAGACGAATAGGGCCATGCACTCATAGGTAACGAAATACTGCCGGGTTGATCGAACTATCCGGTACTCGAACAAAGATGACCCAAATAAGACTTTGGCCAATTAGAATACAGAGGGGAACCGATGCACCTAGGTGGGAACACCTTGATGTTCCATTCCGGTGACCCATAGGCGAAGCTAGGCACGGTCACTGGTATAAAAGACCCCAAATTTTGAGAGCAAAGAACAAAGTCAAGTCAAGAACAAAGTCAAGTCAAGAAGAGAATCAAGAACCTGAAACTCTTCGCGGAAAGACCTGAACGCGGCACCTCGAAACTCAGATCCTGCCAGTATGGCACAAAAACCAAACTAAAGATATCCTTGAAAGTAGTGTTTTCACATCCTTTTTCACCATGAGTTCGTCTATCCTTCATCTATACAAACGTTTGGTCCCGATTCGCCTTGATCAAGGACCCGAGTTAAACAAAATTGCCAACTGGCCCGATCGGCTTTAAAGCGATTAAAACCAATAAAATTGTGACTTAATTAAAACAACTTAAAAACCATAAAACTCCGAAACCCAATTCAAGGTTTTTAAATAAAACCAAGAACTTTAAAACTTTAAACTAACTAACATGTTTTTTTTAAAAACAATATACTTAAAAATATGTGCTCAGAAATAACAATAATTTTCAAGTTACACAAATTGTCTGGCAGTCAGACCCCTACAACCAAAACCAACGAAAACAATTAATGCATTTAAATGCAAGCAATAAACAAAACGAAATACAATACCCAGCAACACGCCGCAAGGGAGCAGTGAACCAGCCGATGACAAAACTCCAACAAAAACAATAGCCATATAAACACAAATAAATGGAACTAATGTCGTAATAAGTGCATAAGAATTATATCATATTTTTTGTTAAGTGACCCAATTAACTCTTTTTAAAGGCGCATGTATATATATATGTATGTTGTTCTTTTACTCAAAACCCAGGAATCCAAGCGTCGAGATCTCATCGCCGGATAAAAAGGGGGTAAGTTTACCATTATTAAATGACATATATATATTTATGCGCATTGACAATGACTACTTAAAACCACGAATAGTTAAATAAACATAAATTAGTAAACATATTCTAGTTTTCTGTAATGATAGTTTGACGATTTTAATTATTTCAAACCATTTTATTAACTTTCCATATATATATGATTAATTCTTTTTTTCCTTTTATTCAATTTTATTATCATTTTATACTTTCAATGATTCACTTCATAAATTGAATTCTTACTTTATATTTTGGGTCCCTAGTTTAATTTCCATTTTTATATTTTTGTATCACCATAATAATGTTAACAATGTTAATTTTAACAATCTACATGGCATTAGCCAAACAATTATATTTTATCAATAAAATTTAAATGGGAAAGTAAAATAACCATGTGTTGGTAGAGACCATCTTTCGGGGGTGCTGAGAACGAAGAGTGAAGTAGGTCAAAAATAATGACATAACTTTTGACGAACGAAACAGACAAAATAGGGGATCAGATTGCAAGGCCAGCGCTGATCCATTGGATATGCTTTTGCATATACGGGGAGGGAATACGGCCAAACACCGCGATTGAAATACAATCAAGCTGGCAAGCTTGCGGCGGTGCGGACAGAACGACATACTAACTAACTGCTTCTACTATTTTTCCTAGGCACGATTTAATTTTCTAGTTATTGTCTGAGAAGTGAGTGGCTTCCAAAGAACCCACCCCAAATACGACGAGCTTATGCCGGCACCAGGACTTTCGTGCCGAACCTAGGTAGCTACTCCTTCGGCCTATGTCCTTTCGGACTAGTCAGACGTAACACATAATTTAATTACAGCGATGAAAACCCGAACATGGGAATATTGTGTGGTTTTGTTTACTTGTTGTTATTTAGAACAGCAACTAGAGCTATTTATGTAAGCATTGTTGGGAATAGCGCAAAGGCATGTGTAATTGTCCGGTATGTGGGTTTTATTGTTGTTATTATTTCTTGCGGTTCTCCCATATAAAACTGTAAATCACGACGAACGACCCGAAGAAATCACTTAAAATCACAAAGTGGGAGTTCTGTAATTCTGGTAGGTTAATCCCAGGTGTAAATTTTGCAGCCGAGCGCGCATGCGCCTCACACGTTTTCTCGCAACACCGGACGAATGGATAATGACGAATTGCTAGAGATCGGTGAGTATTACTCATTTTCAACTGAGTAATCGGCCGAGAGAGAGAGTAAGAGACAGAGAAAGAGCAGAGAGCTAGAGACAGATAGTGGGAGAAATACAAGGCAACAGCTCAGCTGGCCATGCTTTTGTTTTGTTTGTGGGGGAGAGAGAAAGAGAGCCAGAAATCGGGGGATATATGTAGGTATATAAAGAGTCACGTTGAGAGAGAGAGAGCACATTGGCAAAAACAATATACACACACAATCAAAACTGAACAAAAACAAGTGCTGTACACTGAGAAAAAATTTTTATATAAATTTGTTTAATATATATAAAATGGTACAAAAACCTATGGTTTTTTGATCACATCTTAGTGAATTGTTAACCGATTTTTATTTGAAGTGCTTTTCTAAGTTTTTTTTAATTGTTCAACAATTTTACATTAAAAATTTAAGACAAAATAAAAATAACATTTTTAAAAATTGAAAATATTTTTTTTGTTTTAAATTACTTTAGTTTTATTGTCAATTGACTTGGCTGATAAACGCGAGTCTAAAAATGGATCGCATTTGGAACTTAGGTAATTTTAAAAAGCTATGAGCCAAAAAAAACATAAGAAAAGTCACCTCTTTTAATGTATTTTTCATTAACATATTTTTAAGTATAAAATTATTACATTTTTCAAAGTTTACAATGTTTTTAAAACAGCGAACAATGAAGAAACAAAGTTTAATTACAACTTTTAATATAAGTTTTGATTAAAGCTTGAAATTTTGTATACAACAAATACATACATATGTTTTAAGTTCCATGTTATTTTTTATAACTTTGAAGTTATTATTTGAGTTCTTTAATAAACCTGTTGTTTCTCTAAGTGTAGCTATAGGGTGTCAAAACCTGTGAACTGGTTTGGTCATAAGTGACAGACCAATTCGCTACGCAAAACAGAAGAAACACAAACGTTATCATCTTGAAAACGTAACAATTCACAAATGGAGCAGTGAACGTGCAGAAATATTAATAGATCCTCAAGTACAGTGACCTCACACAGATAGCCAATAAAATCCAAACAGGCACGTTTAAAACGTTGCCTAATCGAGGCATTATAATAATACAAATACTTTGATTGGGTTATCAGCGCAGAGTTTTAAAATAAATCAGACATCATGGCCGGAGATGGAATATATTTCAATCAGTGGGTTTCTTATCTCAAAAATATTTCCTCTATTTTTGGAGGCTTTGTTTTGAGTGCACTTTACAGGGCATTGGGATAATCAGCAAGGCCGAAACCTTGCAAAAATCTCTTAAACATCTGGTGTTTCCCTCTTTGAATTTCTCACTCTTTTTTTTGGGGGGATATCATATGTGAGAGTTTATGATATAGACAGATGCCGTGACATCTGTTCATCGGTTTCGAGTGGCGGACATCGGTGCTTCAGGTTAAGGAAGCGAAAATCTCCAAAGATGATGTTGCAAGATTGAGGAAGCAGCATCCTCCTCTCTTTTAATTCATCTTGCCACTTGTGGAATGCATAATTCATCACTACTACTACATTTGTGCAAAGTCTGCTTGCAATTAAAATGCTAATGTTAGTACGTAAATTAAGTCGGCGACTAAATTAACACGAAAGGTAAACCACACAGAACTCAAGCGAAACCAAACCCCAAGCGCAGCCCCAAGCAAATATTTAAAGCAACAATTAGCCACAAAAACTCAAGTCAAAAGCCCGGAGCACACCCAGAAATACTATAAAATGGGTGCAAGACAAAAAAACGTGCAAAAAAACTATTAAACAAAATGCTAAGCGCAAAATTGAAAGGAAAACCCGATTGGTTGTTGGCCATTGTTCGGAGAGTCTCAGTCGCTGACATTTCGCTGCAAGGCGAGACTCTGAACTTCTCTTCTTTTTCTTCTGGCGGCGTGGGTGTGACACAGACCACGTTACAATCCCAGCCCAAAGCTCAGGTATTCCACATCTGGCCAAAAAACAACACACGTGCAGCCTGGCCAAACTGTAGGAGTAGGTGCCTATCTGCCTATCTGCCACAACGGGTTGCACGATCTTGGCGGGAGGGGCAAGGTGAGCAGATTTTATGGGTACGAAGGTAAAGGTATTTAGAGGGATAGGGAAACATAGGGAAAGAGAGAAAGAATTGTGGGCGAATCCATGGGCAAACAGTAATGTGTGATGTACTGATGTATGTTTAACAGTTGAACAGACTTCCCAAAAACATACTTAAGATCATGTATTTGAAACGAAACACTTTAATACTTGCTTCATTATTAAAAAAAAAAAAATTAAATATTACAACAAAATTTCTTTGGGCTTGCCAATTTTTTAAACAATGATCTGTAAAAATGGATTTTTGAACAGTTTTAGAAAAGCTTGTGTAGACCAAGTACTTTTCTAAAGAATAAAAAAATATGATAATATTCAATTTCCTTCGAAAAAATCAAGTATACGACTCATAGGCTTTATAAGCATATAAGCATAAGTATAAAAAAACCTAGTTGATAATCAGGGATGGACATGGAATTTCTCCCTCTGGATCCCCTTGTGATCAATATTTGTTACATGTCACAACTACCGATTTTACATGCGTTTTACACAAAACCTGCAGCAGGTAATAATAATTTTATAGCATACTTTTTGGATGAAAATTCAAGAGGAAAAGCCTTAAATACAATAATATCTGAAAGATATTAATAAACTTGACGAGAAGAAATAACCGAACTTAACCTACTTCTTAAAAACCTAAGCCTAAAATTTAAAGGTATTATTTAATTGTTTATTGGCTGTGTAAGCTCATTTTTTTACATTCTATACTCTTTATAATTTGTATACATTTCTTATTGTAGTTTCCTATCAAATTCCTAATCAAATCCATAAAAATACCCCACAATAACATAAACGTTGAACTCACCTTCCATGACATACACAATGCTGCCGACATCGCCCTCCTTGATGATCAGATTCTTGGCTGGATATTTAACCGGATACATGCAGTCGACGATCTCGCGTATCTGCGTCAGATCCAGATTCTTCATGAAATCATTATCCAAAATGGCAGACTTGATAAGTTCACGGGAGCTGCAAAACGGTGTATTTGAATTCAATTAGTTTTCGATATTAAATATGGCAAGATACTGTCAATGAAATGAGCAAAGGCAAAAGTCCAATTAATTTTCCGACTGACACATATAAATCGTTTTATTTCGTTGGCAAGTTTGGCTTTACAAGCCAGCCAACAAGTTGTGCCGCCAAATAATTTGCAGTTTAAGTTTTTTTTCCCCCAATATCGATGCATGTTGGCATGCGACCAATCGACCGATATGAAATTAATACAAATTTGAAAATTGTATGCTTTGGTTTTTGGTAGGTTGGTTTTTGGGGGAGTGGAGGATCGAATCGGATCTGTGGACCATGCATGCCATGTCGGCAATGCCTGTAAATGTCAAATGACTTTATCTGTCAGCGAACTTGACAACTGGCCCAAAGCCAGAGAAACAGAGAAACAGTAATGGGAATAGAAGCAGTGGATCGTATTAAATTGGAAGCCAGAGCTGAGCCATGGTGATTAATTAAAGCCATCCAATAGATAGACAGTGTGACCAATTCATTGTGTGATGCACAATTCTAACAAATTACTTATAAATTAAAAACCATTCTTTGATTTATGTAATAAACATAATGTATACCAAAATTATAAAAATATAACACTACAATTTTTTGCAAGCTTTTAAAATAAAAAAAAGTCTGTAAGTTTAATATGAGATAACTCCACAAATAAGGTAACACTACAAATAATATTTTTAGTTCGTCGTTGTTTTTTATGTATTATAAAAAATAAACCGAATTTAAAGTGCAAAAAATACCACGTAACCCATAATGTTTTTCATATTGGTGGTCACACCGACCACTTTGCCTTTGATAAAGTTAATCACGAAGGCGTTGCACTGGCTGTCGTCGATGGGGTTGGGGGCCAATTTGTAAGCCTCTCGTTTTTGGCACCGAACTGAGAGCTTGGCTTGAACCGCAGAGTGGAAGCTGGGTGAAACCTGCAGCTACCTGATTGCCCCAAAAAATGTGGTGATGAGTTGACTTGGAGCTCAATGGAGTGGGGAGAACGACAAGTACACCCAGACTCCAACACCTGTGGCGCCCGTTTGGCGGGTATTCATGTGGTATTTTTGGGTACACCACATAACACTCACAATTAAAATTTAATAAAAATAAAATAAAGTGTAGAAAAAAAATAGCGATTCGTGTTTAATCGATATGCTAGTCACGACCAGTGGGTCTCTAGGAAGCGACAATCTGTAATAACATGGATAGTTTTTTGGCATGGTAAAGTATTAGATTTCAGCGAACCACAAAACCCAAAACGAGTTCTCCTAATGGAGTTGAAACTAAAGAAGAAGGAGGTGCGTGCACAGGGGAAAATATTTTATTTATATAAAAAAAAATTTATTTTTAGATCCTAAGAACATTAAGGATATCAATGCTGTAAACATTGAGTTAAGAAAAGAATTCATACAATTTTCAATGAAATGTTTTTATATTTTTTACAAAAATTGAATAAAATATTTCTTTTTAATTATATAAAATGTGCCACCCTTATTTTCCCAGTGTACACGCGTTGCCCGAGGTGGTGGGTCGCCTCTCTAGTGTTTGCCCCGTGGGGTTTTTGCCAGCGGAGCACTTTTTTATATGCCTAAATTAACATTTTCTTTGGCTGCGGCACACACCACGCACATGCGTACCACAATGGACGTGGTGGTGGTGCGATGTGTTGCGAAGTGGTGCCAGTGGCTTCGGTGGTGCCACACAATTAATATCTTCAATTACACCTACGGGCCGGATCGCTTGAGCGTTCCAGTTGTCGGAAGCTATAACCATTCATATGGCTATATTTGTGCGTAAATTGAATTTGAAATGTGTGCCAAGGCATGGAAATGGAATGAAATTGGCTGCACCTTAGGAAATACGCGTAGAATATATCTGTGTGTCCCCCAGAGAGATCTCTGTAGTATGATCTCCAGTCGTCGGTCTCAGTTGCGGGTGCGTTCAATTTGCGACTTGCAAACTCACAAAAAACCGAAATTGAAAGTGCAAATACTTAGCGGCTAAAAGCAGTTGACAATAAAACGGATTGTCGTCTCGGCCTGGGAATTGAAAAAAATGGAAATTGCGAATAGAAGTCAGCGCCAATGGAAGCGACAAACCAACCACAAAGTGAGCTATTTTGGGTGGGGCTACTCTACTCCACAACCATGTGTGAGGAGGTGGTTTACTGTCTGTGAGTCTGTGAGATGGCAATCAAGGCTTGTACGCCAAAGGGGAGGAGACTTATCGAGAGTTTTGGCCAAGTGAAATGAAAAATTGCTTGGCAATTTGATCTTGTTAGACAAATTAAATAATGGTTAGTGGTTGGCTACCGTTTAAAAAGAGGCATACGTGCAGAGTACTTGATTTTAAATACTTAAAACTATTTCACATTTTTGTAAAAGTTTATAAAATTTAAGAATTAAGTTTTATGGAAACATTTAAAATTCAAATAGTTGAACTTTTTTTGTATCTATGACCTATTTAGGGGGTCTTAAAAACCGTATAGACATTTGTTACTTGGATAGAATTTTTTCCAATTTTTTTAAAAAAACATTTAAAGTGCTTCCTTGCTTTAGAAGGTTCTAAACATTTTCCCTATGTGCTATATATTTTTTAATTTCCCAACAAAAGAGAATTTAATTAAAATTGTAAACCCTTAGAGAAGTTCAAAATATTTCCCAATTAAACTCCCAATTACAACTAATTTACCCAAATTTAACTGTAATTATGCACTTTGAGACTGACCCACATGTTTCCCACAAAAAAAAGCCAAACTGTTGATTTGTCATTTTGACCGTGGACACATGTATGTGCAGCATGTGGCAAGTTCTGAAGCGACCCCCTGCCAACAAACAACACCACCCCCCCCTAAAAAAAACTCCACTGCAAAGACAATTTCGCACAATTTTGTGGCATTATTTATTAGATGGCCCCGTTGAAAGCCAAAGTGCGACAGTTGCGTGGTGTAAATGGCCACAAAAGCACAGAAACAGAGCCAGAGAGACCAAACCTCAATCTCAATCCCGATCCCATAGATTTTCTGGTATAAATTTGTATACGAGTATATAAAGCGGTGGAGGCCTACGGCGCTTTTGATTTATGCCACGCAAGTGTCAAAAAATGTCCTGTTGCACACACAAGCGTCGCCGTCGGCACAGATTTTGGTCAGAGATAAAATGGACCTCAATTGGCCGGCTCCAAAAAATCCGGACTTTATAGCCCCCCTCAACATACTGGCCAACCATTAAAATGTTTGAATTGCATTTGCATTTTGCGAATTTGCCAGCGATTTTTGTGATTGTGTCAACGGCTTGGGGTCATAAAAATGGCCGATTTAAACAAATTTGCCGCATTACTTAGCGTCCGATACGCATTCAGATTAAATTATGTTAGGTGTATGCAAAAAAACTTTAATAAATATAAAAAATAAACATATATCGATATTATTTTGACATCGAGGTCTAGGAGATTGTATCGCTACTTGTATTTCTAATTATATTTGCTGATTATTTATACCTTCTTAAAAACCTAGAGAATTTTTATGGAGAGATAATCTAATCGACTAGAGGTATTTGTATATTGCTGTTGTTTTAATTTAAAAATATCATGAGGCTATTTATGGTTTGGTTGAGATTATTAAATCATTCTTAAAGAACAACCTTGAACTCTAGATAATTAATTATTTGTTTACAAAAGAAGTAAAGTAAACAACAAAAAAAGAACAAAAACATGTCTACTTTTAGAATTACCAAAACATTTGTTGGCTAATTTTACCCCAACGTTTTCCACAAAATATAAAAAACACTTTTTAAAAAGGAAATGGGCCTTTGTTTGTTTACCATAAAGTCCATAATAATTTAAACATATTTTTTCCTGCTTCCTAATAAATATAAAATAAATATTTCAAACCAAAATCCACCAGATAAAATATAGATCTCCCTAATAACATGCAAAACATAATAAAATCAAATTATAACCCATAGAAACTAATAAAAATTAGTAGAAAATGCGGATCAAAAAATTCGTAGACAGCGCGTGTCGCCATTTAAATGATCTGTGATCGCACATGCCCCAAAAGTAGAATCGAAAAGCATTTAGGAAACATCGCCACGTAGCCGTAGAATAAATATTTATGTTTTTTTTATGTTTTTCAGCGCAGACAAAGTGGGGAAAGCTGGCCAAGAGCATCGACTTCCAGTGGGCAGCAGCACAAAGTGTGAAAAAATCACAGAGTCGACAGATCCACCCACGCAATTTCACAGACTTAATTTTATACTTTTTTAATTATATATTCCGGAGAGACTGCAACGAATTTTTGCACACACAAAAAAATACAAAAGAAGTGTCTTAAAAAATCCCCCAGAGAAAGAAACGAATGTGACGCAATGTAGCGTGAGTTGGATGCCAAATTGGCAGCCTCTCTGTGGGCCACAAGGCATATGTGGCTTATATATTCATACAGATTTTTATATCCGAGTACTGACACTGCCCAAGGCCATTAAGAGGGGGTGGTGCAACGGCGCCTGTCACCGCAACTCAGTTTTAATAAACGCATTTTGTGGCAGGCGACACAAGCAATCGACGACAGGCGACAGGGCGCTGCTCCCAATATTTGATTAAAATCGCCGCAATGACGCTGATGGGGCCGATCGTTATCGATTCGGCTATATAGACTCTCCTATAGACATCCGTATTCACGAGTTCGCCATAATGCAGGGCTTCTAATCTCAGTGGAGCGATTAGGTTGAACTGATTTAACTCGAGCAAAGCGGGCGAGGAAAGGCAGTTTTTCTTAAAATACAGTCAATCTTCTGTAAACAGAATTTTTTTTTTGACTAGAAGTCAAAAGACTAGAAGGGTCTTAAGATTATAACAGCATATATTAAACAAAAATTAATTAAGAAAAATACTAGCTACCCATAAAAACAAAAATTAAGTTAATATATTCACGGTACATTTTAAAACAAATTGATCTTGTGTTTTTTTCTTGAAAAATAGGTCACTAATTAACTAAAGACGTCAACAATGATTTATCTGTTTTACACAGAATTAAGTACAGAAATACTTAGAAATCTAGATAATTTAAAACAAAAATGGGAAAAAGACTGGGAAAATAAGCCAATTAAAATCAAAATAAAATAAAAACACAAGGTATTATTAGTGGTCAAGTGCACACTAATACCGATTAAGTGCTCAGATCTTGGGAATGAAGTGGTAACCTAAGGAAAATAAGAAATTCCCTAGCTCTGTAATTACTTAAAAATTCTTTCCATTTAACATTTAATTTTGTATATTTTCTAGATTTTATAGAATTCTGAATAAGCTATGGGACGCAAAACTAATTTTTTTAACTGCTCAAAGTTGTGTTCACTTCATACACTTAAATCGTAATGTAGGTATATTATACATAAGATATTGAGAGATCTTTTTATCTAAATCAAAGACCAAACTTTAAAGAATTCTACAACAACAAAAAAAGGACATATTTTTCAAAACTCACCGCTCATCCTTGTCGTATTTGGGAAAGCTGACGTGTTCGAGGAGCAGGGAGGACTCGCTCTGGGGTTCCGCAGAGATACCCAGAGCCCTCTGCCTCTGGAAATTCTGTCCCGACTTGCGAGTGGCACCTGTGGCTGTGCTGGGACCACTTGCACCACTTCCTCCTCCCGCTGAAGATCCCGATCCGCCGCCCGTTCCCGCACATCCCGCCGCACTGCTCCGACTGAAGGGGAAGACACTCTGGAACTTGTCCAGGTGGGATTTGAGCTCGGCTATTTCGTTGTCTTTAAACTGGAGAGCCCGTTGCATTTCCTGTATCTTGAGCTCCTTGGCCTGAATGATCTGGATGAAGCGCTCCTCCTGCGGAGAGGCGGCCTGGTAGTTGCTCATGATCACGTTGGGATCAACATGGCCCACGGGTGACGGTGTGGCCGATCCTCCCGAGCCGCCGCACCCAGAGATCCGGAGGCTCTGCATCTGCTGCTGGAGGTTCAGTGTGGTGGGCGGCTGCAGTTGCGTGGGCGAGTGACAACTGGAGCCGGGAATGGCCACCGGTTGACTCGATCCGGGACTTGGCTGGTGATACAAAACCGGACTGCCTTGGCTGGTATACAGACCCTGTGTTTGGGCCTGAAGCTGCTGCAGCTGCTGGTAGCGTTGCTGCAACTGCAGCTCCTGTTGATGCAGTAAACTCCTGGGATCCTGATTCAATTGCTGGGCTCCCGAGGGCGGTGTGCCATAGATCAGCGTGTGGGTCAGCACTTCCGAGTGGGTCGGTGGTGCTGGTATCAATCGCAGGCCCGATGCCGTGTGCTCAAGACCTATGAGGCCACCAGCTGATGGCAAGGTCACAATACCACCCACTAGATTATGGCTGTTATTGTTGTTCCCACTCGGATGGGTGTTGTTATTATTATTGTTATTATTATTGTTGACGATGCTCACCAGACCCAAGTCGGTTGGGAACTGATAGTTGGCGTTCGGCTCCTGCTGCATGCTGGCTGCTTTTCGTACCGCCTCCGTATTGGACTCGCAGTCGGCTCTCCTCGTTTTCAGATTCAGATTCCGATTCCGATCTTCGGCACTGCTGTGCCTGCGATAGCGCTGCTTCTGTATCTGTGTCTGTATCGGGGTTATGGGTATCTGTATCTGTAGCTGGGTCTCTGATTCTATAGCTGTATCTGTCTGGGTGCTCCTCTCTGGGGGTTGTTGTTCTATGTCCGGTGGCTTGGCCTCGGTCTTCGTATCTCTGTCCCGCTCCCAGTCCCGATTGATTATCGCCGGCTGCAGTTTCTGGTACTCGGCGTAGAACAGATTACTGGCTGGCTGCTGTGGTTGTTGTGCTGTCGTTGTGGTTGTTGCTGTTGCTACTTCTGTGGACTGTGGTGGTGGTGCATCTGTGCTGCTCGTATTGTGGCTGGTGCAGTGGGGTGCATTGCTGCTATTGGAGTTTTGGGCTGGCCGCTTGGTTGCGAAGCACAGCCGATCAAAGCAGAAACGCATCCAGGCGGCTTTCCTGATCAACGGCCGCCACGGAAAACTCACTCAACCAAGCGTTAGGAGCCCTGCAAAAGCACAAGAAAAACAAATTAATAAAAAAAATAAATATTTAAAACAAAAAATAAACAACATTTTCTGCCTTTCCATGGGTAATTTTCCTTTGGCTCCAAGCTAAAAAGTTGTCACAACATTTATGTTTACATATGTACACTCATTTATTATCTTGTACGGAGAGTAAAATGTTGTGAAAATATTGTAAATATGAATCACTGTGAGAAAGAGTGTCAATCAGGCTGTTATGGAATCTAATCGCTGGCTAATCAGCTGAACTGAAACGATTTACGATCGGTGGGTTAACATCTTTGCTGAATGAACAATTTACACAGGGAAATTCTTTACACAGGGAAAAAGGTTTTTCCACAATTAAAAATTATTTCTTAAGAATTCAAAGATTTTATTAATATAACAAATAAAAAATTGTTCCTCTGGTTCAAAAAAAATTTAACAAGAGATTTATCATTTATTATTTTTTCGGCTAAAAGATAATATTGAATTAGAAAGAGATAGTTTAAAATAAAATGAACACTTAATTAAACTTGTACAAATTTAATAATTCAAAATTGTTTAAAATTCTGCCAAACAATAAACTTTCTGCGTTTTTTCCCAAGTGTACACTTTTTTTTACCACCAATTCCCATGGCTGGCAACAATTATCACGATATCAAACACAAAATTCACTTATCATTTCCCCTGGATACACAACTTGTTGGACAACTTGACAATGTCTTCGCTGTTATTTTTTTTATTTTCGGGAGCGACACGCCTTAAGCCCTTCAAGATAACACTCGACAAATTGTCCACGAATTTGTGAACGAATTCCTAATAGCAAAAAAAAAACAACAAGCTGACACATTTTTTTTATATTTGCATTTTTTGTGTTGGCTTTGCTATTGTTTTCGGACACGTTTAGACAATAATTCAAGTGGAATGAGCGGGGCTAAAAATAAATCCAACCAAAGTTAAACGTGGCCTGGCCAACTTATAAACAAAGCACACAGAAACCCTATAAACAAGTGTGGCAGGTTTTGGTTTCGGTTTCCACTTAATGTGCGAATATAAAGCGGAACATTGAAATATCAGACGAAATTTGCGGGTGTTGAGGGGGAGGAAATTGAAGATCACCTATTAAAATTATTATACTGTTGAGCTTGAGAGAAATTTTAAAAAATCTTTTGTCGAGATCATTTTGTAAAAGCAAACTTAACATTTACAAAAATATAAAAAAATAATAAATAACAAATATAAATAAATTTATTTAATTCTCTTTATTTTTTTAAATAAAAATATTTGGCAATAAAAAACTATTTAAAATAAACATCAATCAAAGAAAACAAAAAAAAAAAGTCATCATTAAAAGTTACCAATTACAGATTTATGGTCCGTTAACATTTATTTATGAGGCCTTTAAAAACGTTAACACTAAAATTTGAATTAAAAAAACCAATAAGATCAATCTTCAAAAACTAACGTCAGTTCAAACTAGGAATAAATAAATATATTAAATAGATTTTATTGCAAACAAAAATTTGCTTAAATATCTGAAGAATCAGAAGACAAATTGGGAACATAACAGAGATTCTTTAGATTTCATCAAAGAATTTAATGGCTATTATAACGATGATCGCTTAATATTATATGTTTGCCAAAAATAAAATTATATCCGTTTAGAAACCCGTTCAAATCAAGATAGATCAGCAATAATTTGTTCAAGTAGCTCATCGTCACCTTGATTCTGGGCTCTCATCCCAGTGAGTCTGAGAATTCGCCAGACTCTTGACTCCATTTACAACGAAAAACGATCGTATTAAATGGGTATTAGCATGTTAACGATCGCACGTCGGATTAATGTGCGATTTGTATGCCGCGCTATTTATACACCGACACTCCATAAACAATGCGAAACGACATTGAGGTGGGAGGAGGTGTGGGAGGTGGGTGGTGAATTTTCAAACGGATGCCCTCAAAGTGCGGGCAATTACCGATCCGTAATTACCCGCAAATTTGCTAAATGCTAAATGCAATTCCCGAACCAACATCACACACTCTGAAATAGTGAAAAACTGACACAATAAATTGAGACAATTGAGGAAGGAATTGTCTGTGGGTATAAATTTATTTATAGAACAATTGACTCAAAATCATCTTTGTGTGTGCTTCCCCCATATATTCTCCATGGGTTTTCAATGAATTCGCTGCTCGTGATCGGAGGCAACTTTTAGGCCACTTAAGCACAATTACGATTGCAATTTGTTTCCATCTCGGGGCGCATAAATACAGACAGACAGACAGACCGAGGCGTATACGTAATATTTTAAACGATTTTATGCTTTTATTGTCATTTAAATGATTGCACGTTCTGTGTTTTGGTGGCAACTCTGGCCAACAGGTTCTCGTTTAATTTTTAATTGGTATTATGAAAACATTTATTAAACGACAACGCAACGAAAACCCGAAATCTTTCAAATGTCAACTCGGTTTGGGTGGAGGGTATTAACATCGATCGATTGCGAGTTCATTCATGCCTCTGATAACACATGTCAGTAACCAATATATATATATAATGAGTAATTATTGGAAGGTCTTAGCATCGTATCGCTGGCCATTTAGGGAAGTTCTGTATTCTGTATTTCGGCGTGACTGGCCATGCAAAATTGCAAATCCCCAACAACTCACGATGGCAGATAGCGCAATTAGTGTGTCATTATGATCGCAGATAGCGATACAGGTTGTGAGCACTCGACAATTAAAACTTATTTGCATAGATCGGGATCTGCTGATACTTTTTCTTGAAGAAGAGATTGATATTGAGGAGATATTTAGCAGCTGTTAAAGTGTTGAGCTAAGCGAACTCGATTTATCTAATTGGGAAGTGAAGTAAATGGTTCAGAAAACCAATCTTTAAACAAAAATAGTTAAAGTATACAAATTTAATGTTTTTTTATAAAGCAATAGAAACAACCACTCAAAAATAGTTTAAGAAAAACATTGGACAAAGTGTTTTATCTTTTTGAAAAGGTAAAACACTTTATACTAATTTTAATCAATGTTTTAGTCACAAAAACATATTCTTGTCCCCTAAAATCCAACCTATATCCTTGATTTATCCGATCCATCAAAGTCACTTTCAATAACAAACATTTAAATCGTTATTCTTTAACTTTCAGAGCATCCCCCTGTGGCATTTTGCAAATTGCCATCATTGTCGTTGTTTGCTAATCAAAAGTGACATTTGCGATCATCAAGAGAGATCAGGAGTAGATCCCAAACAAATATTCCAAATGTCCCGGCTGTCAATCAGAGAAAGAGACGGCAGCACAGGGGGCAGAAAGAGAGGGGCATAGTGAGATTGACAGGTAGAGACAGCATGTTAAACACCGGCAGCGTACAAATAGCAACGTCAACTTAATGGGCATGCCAAAAATGCGTCGCATTCGAATCATTTAAACATTTAAACATAATTAAGCGGTTAGTCAGTGAGGCCGCTCTTTCCGCAACAGAATTTCTCGAATTGAGACATCAATTGAGAGTTATGTCAACCGTATTTGGGATCGTCATAAGCTTCTATATATGTGCTATATGCTGCGAGACTGCTATAATTATAGGTTTCAATTACAGGCGCTTCCTCAAACAGTGAACAAACAAACTCAAAAGAAGCAGCGCCAAATTGAAACAAGAATTCTCCGGATTTCTAGACGTTCATACAATCATATATAAATTGATTCTAAGGGGAAATTCCTCCCATTTCACTCCATTGGGTTCCATTTACGACACTCTGGTAAAGTAATTTTCAATATCAATTTTCGACAAACAATCAATAAAAATGTAATAAAAATTTAACTTGAAGCGAGTCTTTAGTCGTAAATATCACAAGAAGTTTGATTTTTAATATAATATCCAACGCAAGTGATTTAAGTCCCCTCAAAATCGAGTCAATGTCGAGGATTGTATCGTATACTGTGTAATTTGCAGCTAGTTTTCAGTTCTGTCCGTCTGTCTGTCTGCGTTTTGTTTATCGTTTATTTTTGGCTTACAAATGTTCATTAGTCCCGGCGACACGTCCGTTGATCGATCGCCATGCCGAAGGCAATTGATCGCCTGATAACACTCAAAAGACACACAGATACGGCCAGACTAGTGGCTCGATTTAGGCCTTAAAGTAAGCATTAAGTGAGCTCTATCCACGGATACGTTTGGACACACACACATTTCGCATGGCGAAAATTGGCGTAACGCATGCGAATTGTTTGGTATGAAACGCACGTTCAATCAATTAAAAAACCTTCGCACAGCGGGATTGCAATTCCAGTTGGTTTTTGGTCCCATTCTCAGGTGAGTCATTGAAGGTTGAGGAAGGGTTGAACCAGGTATTATTTGGAATTTATTAAAGTAGCGGAAAAGTCAGGAAGTAGTTGGAATTTCAGGTAGCAATGAGCTGGAAGTAGGCACTGTTAAAGCCTAGTTAAGAAATTTATTTAAATGGTAAAAGTTTGTAGCTTAGTCATTTTTACATTAGGTTTTTTTTAGCACACTTTTAGACACGTTTTCAAGTGATTTTAAATTAGTAGAACAACTCACTCAACTACTCACTATAAAGTGATTTATAAAATATATTTTTCAATTTATAAGAACAAGATTTCGATAAAAGTACTTATTAAGAAATCTGTTAAGAGCTTGTAATAAAACTAATAATAAAATAATTATACTTAAAAAAAAGAGCAAGAAAAGCTTTCAATCATACTCCAATCTCTCATAAAATAGTTTGTTTACATTTGCGACTGATAATTTCAGTCTCCTTCAAGTATAAGACAATTATAAGACCATAAAAGTTCTTAACGAAAAAAAAAGTCAAACTCAAAAGAGCCGCCTGTGATCAAACAAGTTCTAAGCAAACCTTATTTTTTGTGCTCATGAGCTACTCAAATTACTTGAAACTTTTGCCCAGTCATTTGGTAATCCAATGAAAAATGGATAAATAACCACGATAAATAATGACGTGTGGAAAAACGAAAGATTATCAAATGTAAATATAACTTCGCTCAGTCATTTAATTTTTTAAATACAAAACCATTAAGATTTGTTTTTAAATTAATAATTAAACTAATGAAGATCAACAGTTTGTCTTTTTCATCACACAATTAAAGTGGTTAAGAAATTAATGAAGTTATTAACTAATCAAAACATTTGTCTTTTCAAAATGTAATTATTTTTAATTTGTAAAAAAGTTGTGCTTAAAAATTAATCTATTGAATGTTAACCACTTATTTATTTTAATAACAACAAAGAAATGTGACCAATGATGATTGTCAAACATCTTTATTTAAAATCCAGATTCCTCTCTTTAATATAGAGTTGTTAAAGTGTTCCTTAATGATCCTAACGATGATCAAACCACCTAATCAACTGTCACACTTTTTTGTACATTGCTCTCTTTTTCCTCGGAGGAAACTCACTCGACAACCATGGATGATATTCTGGATTCTGGACCCCACAACAAGTGCTTCTAACATTTTCCCGTCCCCTTTTCAAGTCCCCTATACCATCCGTTATGACAGTTGTTTGCTTCTGAATGCACTGTAAGAATTTTATCATTACAAAACTAGTTTTAACACTAATTTGAAGAAATTGAAAGTTAATTTAACTGCGATTTTTGGACTTATGGTTTTGTGGTAATGAAAATATCTGCATAATATTTTTTATATCCTCTTTAAATGGTGTTTTCTGTGACTAAATCTGATTTTGGTTTAAGATCAAAATTATGCGAGATCAATATCCTATTATATCAATATCATTTCATTTTTAGAACTCCTGTAAAATTTTTGTTATTACTATATAATGAGTTGATTTAAAACACTTATTTAAATATTTTGGATGGTCAAAACCTAATTTCTTTGTTTTAGATTTTTTTTCTCAGCATGGCTTTATAGATGGGATGCCTGGTGGTCACTTGAAGACTTGAAGAGCGCCTTGCCTGTCACATGACTGTCTTCAGGAGCAACTCTTCTTCAACTCTTATTTCGATCTTTTTTTTCCTTTTTCTCTGGCATTAATTAAAACATCGACACACACTCGCACGCACACACACTCACTCACTCAATCTTGGTAAGGAAAATTGCCCGCCTGGGAGCGAAGTACAACAGCAAAAAAAAAGAAATCAACGTAAAAGGAAATTGGCTGTTTTACCTTTGAGAGGCTGGCAAAATTCTCGTAAACAATTTGCACTTTTAATGAGCCCGAAACAAAGTGTAACACACGCACGATCGCCGTTAAGATTCCGATCCGCCGTTTAATTAGTTGGAACCGTTGGTTTTTACGCTTTGTGTTTTTTGTTGTTTCGTTTTGTTTGGTATTTTGTAATTTATAAATTAAAGCGCTGTATTTTAAATTTCAGCGACAATTCGATGTTGACCGATTGAGCGACGCTCGAGAACTGTTTTTTTCGCAGCGAGTGTTGTGAAGCAACGATCGTAAGATCGTAAGCCTATCGATAGTAGTTGACAAACGACGACGTCGACGTCGCTGGTTATCGAAGTAAAAAAACCCCCAAACCCCAGAAGCGTTTGCGGCTGTCGCTTAAATTAAAACTCGGAATTTGGCTGAAACCAGTTGAGTGCACGCACACACAAAGAAATAAAACTATATTTGTATATACACTCGCATATCAATATGTCTACGCCTCGCCTCTGATTCGTGCGTTGGCTTTCCGATCGTTTAAATAAAATAATACACACACTGTGATGGAAAAATTGCACTGCCAGCCATCTATAATTGCTGGCTGGCATGCTAGAATGAAAAGCGTTTGGGGGCAATAAAAATAAAATAATAACACCATCTAGTATCGAAAGTATTTACTTCCAGGCACACGCACCGACCATCGGCTCTGTCGTTTCCACAGATCTCCTACTTGCATATTAATGAACTGCCCTGGGCAGTTGGGATAGTTTTAACTTCACTGGTAATTTAGAGGATTTGCAGTTGACATCTTAATTGGGAGAGCACTTGCACATTGCAGTTTAAATATGAATGTATAGTGTGAAATACAAATAAGAGGTAATAAAGGTATTTTTTAAGGTACATTTTAAAACTGACAACTTAATAATATTTCTTTAATACATAAATATGCTTTAAAAAAAAATAAATTATGTAAATAAGAGAAATTAGCTTGAAAAACTATAACATTTTTAATATTATTTTAAAAAACATTTAAATAAAAGTTTAAAAATAATTCTCTAATATAAACAAATCATTAATTATGATATTGTTTTAAAGATTTATTTACACTCATTTCTGAGCAAACTTTGTGAAACAAACAAATTTAATTTAGAATTGTTTGAACCTTAAATTGCATTTTAAACAGATATCACGTATACGCCAGGTGCGCGAAACAAAGTTATGTTTACCCACGAGGAACTGACTCATTCAAATTCCATTTTGCAACAGTAAATTCTCCCTCAGCACACTTTTCCCATACTTCAAGCCATTCTTAATTGCCCCCTTACAAAAATTATTACGCATACGCCGTGTTGACAGCCCAAGGCAATTTATTGTAAACTACGCTTACAAACTCTTGCGGCGAAACTCAATGGATGATTTAGTGCAGATCACTTCATAAATCACATATCCTGTGTAGCTCATATCGAATTTCGTCATAGCCAAATTGTTGGCTGGTTATTCTCATTTTTATGTCATAATTACAAAAGCCTGTTGGCCGCTACCTGCACTCGTTTAGGGAAGCTGATTTATTTATTATAAACAATATTACGAGGCATGTAAACAAAGTCGAACTGGAAATATTATCAACTCAGAGCAGACGGAAAAGGGAAACACAGTCATGCATGCAACAATCATTTGGCGTGGGACGTGATTTAAGCAAAAATCAAAACATTATTAAATTGTTTACATGCAAATTCAATTGGAAATCGTAACAAAAGTGTTGTGGAAGATTTTCAGGCACTGAACAAAATTATAGAACTTTAGGTTTTCATTAAAATTATATTTAACGTTTTCCTGGAAATCTTAATAGATATTTTCTGATAATTGTTAACGTCATTTATTGCAATTGAATAACCAATTTATGTGAACAATTTATTGAAGTAGTTTTATCACATATAATATTAGTTTTTTTATTGGGTATAATTTACTTTTATTTTTCCTTTATTATTTTTTTTTTCAGTGAAAATATAGAAAAATATGCATTTGTTTCCATGCCTGGTCAATTGAGTTGATTGGAGGACAGTGGTGGAGCGAAAGGGGTTGGTCTAAAGCCTTTTGATTGTTATTTAAAGTTTGATAGGTTTTTCCAACACAAAACAGTCATCATTGAAGGGTATACAACCCTCTAGAATTTCATTAATAATATTCCCTGCTTGATCATGAAATTCTTTGTTTAAATAAACAAGTAAACAAAATGATTCATAAGCTTTTTGGTCTTGAAAGATGCTACCTATTTAATCTGAAAACCCTTTAACCCCTCTATCAAGTTCCTCCACCTCTGAGGATCCATTTCGCTGTCTGTGTTTACTTTTATTAGATTGTCTCCGATAAAAGTTGTTGCTGTTACTCGATTTTGTTTGTATTTGGCGACATTGACGCTATTGATAAGGCGTCATGAGAGTCGCCAGTGAGCGTAGGTAATAATTATATATATTTTATTTAATTGGTGCAATCGGAAAGGAAAGGTTATTTGGGCGGCAACAGAGCAGCAATAATTATTGCTTTTATTGATGTTAAATGCCAAATTGGGTTGGGCAGTGGACTAAATAAAGCTCATTGTTCATTTTTTTAATGTATATCATAAATATGAAATATTAAAACCTTTTTAATAATTATTTTATTAAAAATAAACACTTTGGAAAATATTTAAGAACATTTTAAGCAGTCTTAAAATCAATTACTAAATTCCAAAATCGTTTACTTATTTTTTAAATTCCCCATTTGAGTTTGTATTTAAACGTTACATTTTTCGAGTATCACCATAACAGCTTTTACATGTAAACAATGATAAACAAGAGCTTTGGGTATTTCAAAAAGCTTGAAAATTAAAAGCTTTTCAACTGCTAGTGATGACACAGAGCTCTTGATATCGATAGAAAAGGTAAACAATTATCGAAATAAAAACACAAACAAATTAATAACTTGTATTAACTTTTAACAATAACTGATTGTTTAAAAAGCTTTCAAGTTCAACGAGATTTCCATGGAAAATTTACACCCATGTGTAGGAAATTTTTTAACAGCTGTTCTCAAGATCAGAGCGAATCAAAGAGAACAAGACACATGGGAGAGTAATAAATTAAATTCTCTTAAGTTGCACTCTTTTTCGTCTCTCAAAATCTCTTAGTGGATAAACAAGTTTCATTGATGAAAAATCAAATTGGTGTTAATTTTTAAGCAAATTGATTGGCGTAGCGTTTTCCTTTGTCGATTTTTACTGTTGAAAATTTGCCAATTTGACAGTAATTTGTTATGCAGCTTTACTCAAGTTTCTTCTGTCCGAAACTCGACCTGAAAAAGGGGCACGTCTTCAGAAAGAAGAGCTGCCAAAATCGTTTAGCGGCTAAAATTGCCATTTGCTATGGTTGTGGGGGACAAAGAATTCGAATAATCGGGGGGAAAAGAACACAAAAATGTAAAAATTTGCCAAGCTGTTTATGTTATTCGAATGGCTTTGCGGAATGATATTTTGGATAAACAAACAAATTGCAGTTGTTGTTTACTATTAGATATACAAATAGGTATACGAATTATCAATGATCATTAAGGCACAGAAAAATGAAATTACTTTAATGTTTCTAACTTTTATTAGGATTGCTATTTATAGTACCATTAACCAGTTGTGAATAATAACAAAAACAACAACCAACATAATAAATACAAATTAAAAAAATATTTACTTAATAATTCCTACGAACCACAATAGTATTCTTTCTTTTAAAGTTTTCTGCGCGACACTTCCTTATTTTTCAATTCCCCTTATTCCCCATTTATCAGTTAGAGCTCAGATAAGAAAATATGTGTTGGCTTTCAAACCTGGAGTCAAATTCCGTATTGCGACTTATTTTTCACGAACTTCTGTCCCTTCCAAAGCTGAGCTAATAAAATTTGCAATTTATTTCTCCCCTTTCGAACAAGTGTTGTGCAACTTCTAGAATTTCCTCAAAGATAAGAGAAAAGCCGTTCCTTATAATTAACCAATATATATTTCTACGCTCGAAATCTACGCAGTTGTAAAACAAATATACCCAAAAACCAATCGAAAACAAATCCCATAACAAAGTGTCAGCAATTTTTTACTGTCGTTTGTTTGTTAAACTTTATGACAAAAAGCTAAAAATAAACTAGCAAACAAAGCAAAAAATAATGAACACCAATAACTAAAACAACAATTCTGCTTTGTTCGCTGTGATTCGTAATGAATGTGCAATATAATGGCAAAGCGAAGGAAATTGCAACGCATTCAACACAAAGAAAAACCCACATGGTTACAAAGAAATGCGTAGAAAATGATTTTCCAACTAATCTTTGGAGTGTCCGTGGGAAAAGAAATTATCCTATACCTTGTACTATATGGGGAACATTTTTATAATTCCAGAATAATGGGTCTAACCTAATAAATGGCTTTTTTTAGTCCACTTCCGCATTTAGAAATCAGTTTGAAGGGTTTTATTTTAACGAGAAGTATTTTTAATGTTACTATTCAGAGGTATTTTATCCGAAAAACAACATTGAAATTAAAAACATTAAAGCAGTGTAAAAATACAAAAAAAAAAAATTGTATAAGGTATTCCTATAAATTTTGCTGATTTTACTCGTTTTTCTGAAGTGCCAAATTATAAATGGTGTTTAGATATTATCTTCCTATCTTTCGCTTTATGATTAAAACTTTTGATGTACCCTATGTCGTTAAGTGGGGCGTGCGATAAACATTTATTGAAAACATATTTTTATATAATAGCTCTAAAAATAAAGCGATAAAAATGTTTACAAAGATAACGAAACACAGCCATACACCCTGAACAAGATATAAGGTAACTCCAAATTTATGAAACAACAGGACAATAAAATTCTAATTTTATGTAAAAAATAGGACCTTTAGTGTTTCAACAAAAGATACATATGAGATAAAAACCAAGTTAAATTATTTAAACTTTTTAAGGAATTTTAAAACAAGAGCTGGTATGAAAATATTGTGTTCGATAAAAGTGAAACTATCTTTGAACATTTTGGAATCGTTTTGAGTATTGTAACTTTTTGTGCAGGGTATAAACAAGGGCTTAAGTTGTCAGCCTTAATTTTTTGATTCCGTTCACGTACTATTAAAAAAAGAGGACTTTATGATTAAAAGTTACTTAAGGGCGCCACCGTAAAAAAAATACCAAAAGTCGTACATATTCAAAGGCCGCTACGACCCTATATCGATTGTGCAATCTCGAAATTCGTAGGCGGCATAAATCCATAAATAAACAATAATAAATAAGCTGTTGTTCAACAAACAGCGGACGGCAATTGCATATTAAAATGAGGCTTACATGTTGGACGATGTGAAGAAATTCCAGGGGCGTAAAAAATTCCAAGAGAATCACTCTGCTTCCTTCTTCTTCTTCGGTGATCAGCCGGCTTTTGCGAAGAAAGTTTGTCGGTTTCCACTTGTTGATCGCTCTCCCGCGCTCTCTCTCACTCTTTTTATTTTCCTCGTTAATTCACAGGAAGCACAGAATTAAGGCCGAAAATATAAATGCAGGCGGCACACGAAACTTCGTCATCAATTTAAAAGAACCTGCACTTTTGTTTTCTCGTCTCGCTTTTCGTTTCACTCGTGTCTTTTCACTTGTTTTTCTATGAAATTGGGCATTAAAATTTAAATGCTATTAGGCAGGCCGCAGAACACGAAAGATTGAGAAATGAAGGAAAGGGCGCGGAGGAGGAGGAGGAGAGGGATATGGGAAGAGAGAAAGTCACCGGGAGAGCGATCAAACAAGTGTATTAGTCGCTCTCCCTCTCTCAGTCATCGCTGTTATTGTTATCACCTGAGTCAAGTACAGTGGGACCTCAACTAAGATTTCGTTTCAATTCTATAAAAAGCGTTTAAGTAGCATTAATAATTTTAAATCTATTTGCTTTATTTCTTTATTAATTTTAAAACAATATTTCACAGCTGTAGTTTTTCTTTGTCTTTTGTAAAGGGTCCTTTGAATACCCTGTTCACTTTTGTTTTGGTAATTTATTTCAAAATAAAAAATTTGATCCAAAAAGTATGCAATATATTTTTGCGCCCAAATTTCCATAGAATAACTAACATGGCGAATGAGTAATATTACATAGTTTTTTATACTTTACATTATTTAATGTTATATTTCGGTTTCACTTTCTTGGGTAATGTTTTTAAAAAATATGGAAAAAATATTATTATGTGAATAGTAGACACTGTCTGTGTATGTTTTAAAATCTTGACGTCATCACAAAAATAATTAACGCAAATCGGTTGAAACTAAATATCAAATGGTGAAAATGTTTTTTTTAAAAGCATTTAGCTTTAATTTTGACAGTTCCTTTTGTTATTTTTTTCAAAAAGTTTTGTTGTAGGCTCTACTGTACTGTTCACTCTCCCGTGCTCTCTCTCTCTCCCGCTTTTGTTTTGGACCTGCTCTCGCACTCCGCATAGTTTGCTTTGTTGTTGTTCCTGATATTCCGCTGTTGTTTTTGCTGCCAGCGTAGCGTAGTTAACTTGAGCAGCAGCAGCAACAACAACAACAATACTTGTTGCTAAAAATAGAAGCGCGGCGGCGAGACAGAAACAGAAAAACAGCAGCGGCAGGAAAAAAATATAAAAAAAGCGAAGGCGGCAACGCGCACAAATTGGAAAAAATTGTGTGTGGTGGGACAACAAAAACAAGGAGTAGGTAACAGAACAAGAAGAAGAAACGGTAGGAGGAGTAGTTACAACAACAAACGAGCTTTTATTAAAATATATCAAAGAAAACAGAAGAGGAATGGCGAAAGAAGGAAATGCGACGCAAAAATGCAGTTCCAAAAGAGGCGGAGAAAGAGAGAGAAGAGAGTTGGAAAAATGCAATTGAAGCCTTGATTGATGGCTCGGAAAATGTCTAGTTTGTGGGAGTTTAAGGCAAAAATCTGTCACAAATGTGCGTCATGCTGAAAAGAGGTTTAGACTGCGTGAGAAAGAGAGGGCATGAAACAAGTGATTTTCCATGCATTTAATTGCAGGCTGCATTTTAATTTATTAATTTTCCACTGTAAAATCACAAACTGAGAGAGTCCCTCTCCCGCTCTCTTTCGCCTTTATCTACTCCCTTCGCGCTCTCTCTATTTACTGCATTTCACTAAAACTGCATTCACATTTCACGTTTTCTTTACATTTAATTAACTTTAACCGTTGCTGCTAGTTTAATTAGTTTTTAAGGCAAATAGTTGCACATATGGAAAATCGCTTGTTGTTGTTTTTAGAATTCAGAATTGAGCACAAACGCTAGATCGTACGACTAGCTAAAGGCAAACAAAAACAACAACAACTAACCGAATGGCACTCACACACAGGCGCACAAACACCAGCGCACGGGGCGAACACGCGTCGTTTGAAAATCGAAGTGGACACCGCGAGAGCAAAAAAAAAACTGAGTCCACGGCGCACCAAGCAAAGTCAGTGGAGCCACAAATCTGAGGGAGAGCTAATGAGAAGCCCCCCAAGAGAGTAAGTAAGAGAGAGAGAGAGAGCGTCCCCACCAAAGAGAGAGCCCCCCAAAAAGAGGGACAGTAATCCACAGCAGGTAGTTGTTGTTTGTGCAGTGAAACTTCCCTAAGTTGGACTTTGAATTTTTCGGAGCAAAATAAATGGTTTTGGTTTATGACGTACTCAGCAAATCTTTCCAAACCTCCAAACATTTTGTTGACTAACTGGTTTCTGGAAAAAACTAATTCTTTTCTTTATGCTTGTACTTACAAAAACCTATTTAATTATAATTATTCTTTATTTTGCTCTTATAAGTATGCAACATTTTTTCCATTTGCAAAATTTATCATTCGTCATGTTGGTTAAAGCTGAAAAAATGCTGTATACTTTTTAGAGCAAATTTAAAGGTTAAAAATAAAATTTGTTTTTATATGAAAATAAGTACCAATTATACAAGAGGAAATAATTATAAATAATATTAAAAAAATCGTTAAATTGTTCTACACAAAAACAAAAAAAATTTAGTTTGCACAAGAATTTGAATCACTACTTCATTTACCTTAGTATTTTTAAACTTCGCAAATCGGTTAAAACAAAGTTGTAAATGGTGAAGTGGAAGGTGAAGCGGCAGTTCTTTTTTCTTTGTTTATGTTGCCATTAATACCTTTCGCAGATCAGGTAAAACAAATCGATGCAATCAATACCGGCGAATTTGTGCATTTGGGTGGTTTTTGTGCCCACTGCGCTGTCACCTTAAAAGTGGGTCAGGGTTCATTTTGTGCTGAGATTGATTCTTATTGCAGTTAATCCTGAATTATGATTGGCAATTAAAGGATTTATTAATGCATTAAATAACAGTAAGCTCTCGCTAAAGCTGGTTTTTCACAGCTAAAGCTAAATATGTTATGTATTAAGTTTTTTTTTACCAGTGAATCTTTAAATTTTTAGGCTTATAGTCACAATTAAATGTCAAAACATATACTTAGTTTATACTATGCTATTTCATGAATTCTTGAATGCGTGAATTAAAAATAGCCCCTGTTTATACGTTAGAGACGAATGCATGTATTCATGTCAGCAGAGTTGCCAGAAGTGTAATTTGGCAAAAAATTTAAGTAAAATCCATTCACACTATTTGTATTGGCGTTGCCACCTAATTTATACAGTGTTAAGTTGGTAGCGCCTCTACATTTCACGCAATGACGCTGAATTCATAGTCAACTTTCGTGTGTTGCCGAATACATGCAATGGTGTTTATACACACCCATTTCATGAAATGATTGCATGAAATGGGCTACGTATAAATCCAGTAATAGATAACAACTTTTTGATTTAATCATATAAAAATTTATTTAGATCCACCAAAGTTTATCACAATAAAGTTTTTCAAATGTGTTGTGTTGCTTGTTAGCGCAAAAGTTAGTCTTTTTTTTTAAAGTCCAATATCTAAAATTTTTTTTGCTATTTAATTAGATACTTGAAAAAGTATTTACTAAATTATTCAAAACAACTATTTATTACTTTTAATCCTGTATTCGAAAATTAATATATTAAAAAATATATTGTTGAACGACTACTGGCGCCACATTTATTTTTTCATTTTAACAGCGCCATTTATGCCCATGAAATTTTATGTTTGGTTTTGGAACTACGAGTTAATTTAGCGCCATTTGGTAGTGGGTAATTTTAAGGAAATATAAATAGCGCCAAAAGTAATCCCCCTATTTTGTTTTAAAGCAGTCTCGTTGAGATTTGGGAAATTTTTCTCTCAAAGAGGGTGTGTCTTTTCTCTCGTGCAACCAATAAACATGAAAAGAGAGAGCAGCCATTTTCTGCTCATAAATGGGGGCGGAGTTTAAGAGAGAAAAATACCCAATGTTTTCTTTATTTCAGAAAAATGGGAAATGTTGAACACGCTAAAGTCTTAACACGAAGAAGTTGCTGAAGTTAAAAGAAATTTATTTTTAAATTCGATATCAAAAATATACTAAAAGCTAAAAATGTTTAACCCATTTATTAACTGGAAAAAAAACATTATTTATGTTATTATTGTAAAAATGTTTTCTAGTAAAATATAGATTTTCATTCGTTTCTTTTAGTTTTAAAATAATATTAGAGCTACTGTTTTTGATTTCTCGGGTAAATTAATTTTAAGAAAATGAACTTAAACATTAATTTATTTTAGTTTTTAATATAATTTCCTAGATAATACTGGGGATCTTTGCACATTTATAGTGCACGAAAAATTACAAATATTATTTATACTTAGTTTTACAATTTCCTGGGACTTTCTTAAAATATCAAGGATCTTTCTGCTCAAATTTCCCTTGAGGAGGCGTTACAAACCTGAGAACTCCCACCCCCTGTATTTTCCCACCCCCCTCGGCCATTTTGCTACCCACTTTTCGCCCTCTGCCACAGCCTCTGCCACAGTCGACGTCGAAGGAAGAAAAAGAGAGAGAGAGAGATGACGACTTGAAAAAGAGAAAGGGGAGAGGGAGGGGGAGGAGGAGAAGGAAAAGTGAGGCGGCAGCAAAAGTTGATTAGATGGATTTCGTTTGGTTTTTGTGTTTTTAATCACACACCAATTTCATTTATTAAATCTTCGCATCAGCATTTCATTTCTCGCATTCCCTCTCTGTCTCCTGTCTCTCTCTCTCTTGGCGTTGGTTTTGTTTTGTTGTTGTTGCGTTTGGCTTTGCTCTACCGACGGCATTTTTGTTTTTCCTTTACCGTTGTTTTTGTTGGTTTGGCTTTCTCTTTTTCACACACTCTTGTTTGTCTGTTGGTGTGTGTGTGTGTGTTTTGTTTCTCTTTCGCTCATTGTCACGAGCAATTGCCTTTTCACTCCCCCTCCTCTTCTCTTCCTCTCTTTTGGCCCAGGCAAAACTTTTTGCAAAATGAAATTGTTTTCGTATTAACAATTTCATTAAAATTAAATTACTTTTATTATTCCGACAGAATCGGGCGAACGAAAGGAGAAAAGCGTCATGGTTTTCGGTGTTCCACCCACTCTCCACCTTTCTCTTCCCCTCCTCAGTACACCCCCTTCGCCCTCCTCCCTTCGCCATAAAGCCAAAAGCTTGGCGTCTGTTTTCTTCATCTGTCAAACAAATTAATTGCGCTTTTAATTGATTTTGTTGGCTTTTTCGGGGGACAGAGAGAGAGAGAGAGAGAAGGAGAGAGAAGGAGAGAGAAGAACGTGGAGGGAAAGGGAAGGAAAAATAGAGAAATTACACTTTTTTTAAATGTTAAGAATATGGTGATTTTACGATCTTATTAATACTGAAATTTTTAATTTAATTCTTCATGAAAAGTTATCTTCTCAAAAACAACATAAACATAAATCAATTTTGTATAAACCATTTTCAAATATTTTATTAAAAATAAAGTAAATTATTGTTAACTCAAAGAATTTTAATATTAGTTATTTTCTATTAAAATCTTTATGCACCACAATAATTAAAATATTGCTTAAACATTTCTTAAAGCATTAATTAAAATAGAAACTTACAAATTCTTGGGATATTACAAATTTGTACAAAAGACTTTGATGTTTCTTCTTATTAAAAACTATTATTTAATGAAATCTAAAATTATAAATAACATACAAATAATACAACTAAGAAACCGGTAAATAACAATATGACTTTTTATTCATTCCAATATTTTAAGCAATGAAATATTTCATTATTGTAAGAGTTCTAATAAAACAAATTAAGAATAAAGCCAAAAATGTATTGCCCAGCCGAGAAAGAGCCACTTAATCCCTAAAATAAAAACGATTGCTAATAATACCCGTCGTAAATAAGAAATTCCCCACTTATGTACAGCCGTATAATAAATAAAATATCATAAATGCGATACCATCCACTTGAATAAGCTCCACTCCATATCCTTTCCACATTTATATCCTTTTGGCTCCTTTCACTCTAATTCTGTTTGGCCATTTATTTTATTTAGGCATTTCATAGAACGATTACCATTCCACGCCGCCTTTCCCCAAATTTTATTCCCAAATTGTAGTCGAAGACATTGCCTCCAAATGGATTTTCCTCCTGAGGAGCTTCTCTTTCAGCCAAATGATGCGTAGGCCATAAAAACCGAAAGGGCAGCGGCGATGAAGATGGAGTCCTGGCCATTTGGTAAGGCGGTGGGCGTGTCTGCCGCCCCTAATCCATTCCACAGTCAATAAGAATAAATGTACACTGCGAAGAAATTATTGTTATCTTAAATTAATTATCTTAAATAATTTTAAATCTCTAATTACAGGAATTACTATGAAAGTTCTTTAAATTAACTCTTTCTTTTTACAAACAAAATTGTATTCTTTCATATAAAAATCAAGTAAAACAAATGGTTTTAAAATATTGATCAATAAAAATATTTTTTGTTGTATAAAACAATTTTTGATGGCGCCAATAAATTTTGGGGGCTCTTTTCAAGCCTACGAAGTGAGTTGAAATGTCGCATCATAAATAAAACGGAATCGTTTTTGGGGAGTTAGGTGATGAAGGGGGCGGAAGGGTGAGTATTGGGGGTTGATGGGTAAGGGGTAAGGGGAGTTTTTCAAATGGAGAAGGGGGGAGGTGGCCTTCAAATAAACCGCAATGCAATTTGGCCTAAAAGAAGTTAATAAAATTTCAGCCAATGGAAAGGGAATGGGGCTTACTGTGGATATTTCACTTGGTTTTTTGGGAAAATGGTGTGGTATTCCCTTCTCTTTCACTCTGAATGCCAATGGCTTACGCTTAACAGTAAAAGGGATTTATAGTTTAAATTTTAATTTTTTTAAATAATTTTATAAAAATTTTAAGAAGCAATACAATTTTTTTAATTTTTTCCAAAACATTTTTGTTTTTTCAAACATTATCTTACAAAAATTATACCTCCAGAAAGTTTAATTTTTAACGTATATTTAAGTAATTATATTAAGTGAGTATTTATTTGACTATAGTATTATTATTCTTGTCTTACAAAAATTACAGATCCTTTGTAAATATTGTATATTTTATAAAATATATTTTTACTTTGATTGATTTCATTTAAATATCTTTTTCTTTGCAAATATTCGTTTTACATCATTAAAAATCATATATTTAATATTATTTATAGCACTTTTTTTTTTAAATTGATGTAACTAAAATATTCAGTTTTAAAAATACTTTTAATTTTTTTTATAAAATATAAAATTATTTGATTAATTGTGGTGGTAAGCCCCCATAAACCCCCTTTGCACTCCCCTGCTTTCTTTTATCTCTTTCCCCCTCAAACGCGCTGTCCCTTTCAGATGGCTATTCATTTTCGGAGGCTGCGCCATTTTGGCTTGGAAAATTTATAAACGTAATTGAGAAGCCTTCGCCGCAGCACATTTTCCCCTCCCCCTCCCCCCCCCACCTCCTTTTTTGCCACCCAACTGGCCACACGTAAAATGCATTAACTGCTCCTCCTTCCTTCGTCCTTCGTCCGTCGTCCGTCGTCCTTCGTTTTTATCCCGAATCCGGATCCGGTTACAGTTACGGGTTTTCACTCCTGGCCAAGTCCGAGGCACTCGCAATTTGGTTTTCGAAAAATAAGCAATTTGTAAATTGAAAATGGTCGTTCCAGTGGAAAATGGGAGGTTTGGTGGTTGGGAGGTTGGGGGGGTGGTGGAGAAATTGCAGTTACATGCGGCCATTTACCACGTGGGCGGGAGACAGGAAGGAAATGGGGGCGTGGCAGTCTAGAAGCGGCATCGCGGAAGCTGGAAATTAATTATTTGCCATTAAGGCTAAGTAGATGATATAAAAAGTGGCAGCAAAGCGTGCTCCAAAGAGGGGGAAAAGGGGGGTTGGGAAAATGAGTGAAAAGGGGGAGGTAGCGGTATTATGGAGGGGTTTTCCCCCTACCCCCCAGGGGTTTTCTAAGGGCCCAGTTCTGCAGGCAATTTAGACAGTCAAGTGCCCATATAAATTACATAAATTTCACCCAGGAAACTCCGGGCACCAAGAAAATGGTGGAAAAGGATAATAAATAAGTACTTCTTATAATAGAAAATGTAGAAAGGTCTTAGATAAAGAAGAAGAAGGGCTACTTATCTGGTCATTCCCCCAAAGTTGTTGATAAACTTCTTATTGCGAAGTAATAATAATTATTTATTTCGAATATTTAATTATTTTAAAATAAAATATATACTTAAATAATACATATACAAGTATAAATTAAAAACAACAAATTATAAAATTATAGACATCAACTTTTTAATATAAAGTAGCTTTTATCGGTTTCTTTATATAATAATAGGTATTGAAAGCAGTAAAATCAGTGCCTTTAAAATAATAAAATTAATTTGAATTGTAGGAAAATAAAAAAAGAAAATAAAAGGCATTTGAATTTATTTTCGCACTTTTTTAAGTGCTTTTAAATCACTATTTATTCTTTTGTAAATCTTAATGACAACTTACTTATTAAAATTAAATTAATTAGCACTCCGTTGACTGACAGGCTTGTGATCTATTAACTTTTTTTAAACTCCTTGTGGAAAATACGACAAAAAAAGTTGATGCAGGTGACTGAAAAAAAAACAATTTTCTTCACCGAAAAGCAGGCGTTGCACCTGCCAAAGAAAGAGGCGTGAGGAGTGCCGAGTGCCACGCCTTCTTCTCTCAGGCGTCCAAAACGAATCCCAGTCTCATCTATTATGGACCAAGTAATTCCACTAAAACGAACCAACCAAGAAAAGCCCCCGAAAAGTGGAGAGCGAGTGAAAAATAAACACAATCAAAGAGGACAAAACAAAATTTAAGCGCAAAATGAAATGAAATTCGGATTGGAAATGAAACTAAAATACAAACTAATGATGGGGCAATGTGGGAGAAAGGAAAGCAGAGTGGGTGGATGGGTGGGGGGTGGTAAGCTAACAATAGACAAAGTCATAAATCAGGGCGCCAATTTGCGGGCCTGACAGGCTTTCCCCAAAAGAAAACGGGGGGCAGGATGCAGGATGTAGGGAGTGCAGAGCCAGAAGAAACTGAATAGTTATCCTCCAGCACGCCCAAAATGGTAAATCTAGGGTTTGGTTAGGGGAACACTGAAAGAAATATATTCCTAACTTAAAAAAATTGTTATTCAAGCTCAGAAATAACTTAGGAGAATACCCACAAAAAAAGAGGTTATGTAAGCTTTAAAGAAATCTCCTTTAAAATAAAAATACTTAAAAAAGTCCACAAAAGTATGCAACTTTTTTTTTTATTAGTAAAATCGTGTAGGTTTGAATGGTTAAAAATATATTAAAAATACTACAAATAATGTAGAACCTCTTAATAAATCTTACATTTTAGAAACGTATGTATTATATGCTGCTTATTTTAAAAAGACCAATAAAGATCTATAAAGACATAAAAATCATACGAAAATTTTGTTTTATTTGTTTTAAATCCTAGATGATCCTAGATAATCCCTATTTTTCCCTTAGTGCACAAAGAGTAAGACTAGGAGGGACCGTAGGAGGCAGCAAATTCATTTCGTAATTGTAGTCAGGGGGGGCAAAAGAGAGGGGAGGAGGGGGGTCTTAGTCGAAGGACCGTTAGAAGAGCCCATTCAGGCAAACAATAATAAATGGGATCCAAGATGGCGTCACTGGGATTGGGAATTATAAGGGGGAATGACTTTGGGTTAGCCATAACAATAATGCTCCATAATAAATTAACTGAAATTCACTTAGTTACTTATTTTTTTCCCCCCGTCAAGATGAGAAATTAATCTAAATAAATTGAGTTGTCAAATGGGACAACAGAGGAAAAGAAAGGAAAAAAAGAAGAGGATATAGAAAGAGGGGTAAAAAATGATGTGCCAAATAAATACCAGCGGTGAGTAATCGTTTTCTTATTGTTACTGTAGTTGTACTTGTTGTTGTTGTCTCTGGTTTCTCTTCTTCCTTGAAGAACACCCAAAGCACAAAAGCTTCGTCTTCTCCCTCTCTCTTTCTTTGCCCCCACTCACACACACACACACACATTCACCACACTTAACGATGAAAATCCAATTTAAGGCTGCCTCAGTTGTTTGCGCTCTCTTTCCCCCTTGGGGTTAGTCCTCTGTGTTGCTCTCTCTCTCTTCCTCAGTTGCCACCTAAATAAAGTGTAATAAAATAAAGTAGATAGGGATAAGAGTAGATAGGGATATTAGAAGCAGCAGCCTCTTCTTCATTTTGTTGTTTTTCCTTACCCCTCACCACCCCACACCCCTCTTGTTTTTGCAGCTCTCCATGCCGAAAATTCAATTTCCACAATGAAAATGCGCGAGAAAATTGTCTTACATACCGAGAAACCCCCACCCTTAGCGAGAGAGTAAGAGAGTCAGCGAGCGTGCGAGAGGGATAGGTGTATGTCCGGGGGAGGGGGGGACAACTGTGCTTTGGTTTGTTGACTGCGCAGCGCCTGCGCCTGCAAAAATAACGGGAAATGGCAAAGGCGGCGCTTAGGGGCACAATTCCCATCCCCCTTTTACCCTCCCTCTCTTTCCCACCCGCAGCCATCTTTCTGCCGGCGCAGATCTAATTTGCTGCTGGCTGCGCTGCCAGCGAATGCTGCGCTGTCGACGTTGCGACTGCGGCATTAACCGTTAGATCATTCGCATTCTGACGTTCCACGCGTTCGGTTCAACACCATCCACACATTATCCACACACAAATCAGCTGATCCACAGTAGTACCCCCAAAATACGTAATACCAAACGGGATTAAATGATTAACTGAATTTTATGGAGAAAACTCTTCCGTCGGCAAAACTGTGCTGCTAAGAAAGAAAACCCAAAAGAAAAACTCTCTTCCTGAAGATCCTTTAAAGTGTAAACCCCACATGTGTGTGTTCTCAACTCAAAAGTAACTCCTCTCTTTAAGGCCCATTACACCTCAGATTGACTGTGTAACCTAAACTTTCCTGCACATCCTCGTTAACAACTTTTTGCAAACTTCCTGAAAAGTGTTTAGACGCTCAAGAAAACTTTCTCACCTTTGTCTTACGTGCGTTCGTGCTGTGAAAATTTTGAGAAAAGTTTAACTCACACAGAGTTCAGAGAAGAAGAAGAAACTAAAAAAAAACACAAAGGCGGCGAAGGATTTTCTTCTGTGACACGCTTGAAGTATTGCTGCCAAAATTTTCACGGACGGTAACAAGGTGAGTTGAGCTGAAGGATGTTGAGAGAAATATATTTTATGAAGGAATACATTACACTATTATTTACTCGTCTTATGTAAAAAACATAAAGAGTTTTCGAAGTTTTCTATAAAGATTATACAAAACTAGAAGGGTTCAAAGCAAAACTTATAAAGGAAACTTGATATTAATAAAAAGTTTAACAGTTGTTTTAAAATAAAAGCTCAGACTTTTGTAGTTCCTGTTTTACAACTGAGTCCTAAAAATATATTATTCTTTTTAAACAAAGAAATTTGTAATGATTTTACGGTGTTTTTCGATTTTACAGGGTTTTATATTTCTAAGTGTGGTTTGTATTTTGGCTTGTTTGTTTGTAGTAAAAACTTAGAAAAACATCATTTTGACATCTTTGTTTAGAAAGTATTGGTTTAGACATGAAAACTTGTAATAAAAAAATTAGGAGTTTAAAACAAACAAAATCGAAACCATTTATTTGACACTATATTTTGCTGATTTCCCCTGCTCGTTTCTTATTTAACAGCAAATGACAATATTTTGGGAAATATTTTTCCCATTTATATAAATAACTTTAAATGATTAAGTGATAAATATTTAAATTTAAAGATAAAAGGAAGTTATTAAGTCTTTTGCAATCCCCCCCTGGACTTAATTCAAGACTGACAATCTTTAAATTCCCATCCACCCCACAACACATTGTGCTCATAACTTATTTAGACGCTTTTAATTTGCATTAAGGAAATTTCCTAATGAGTTCCAATGTGATAAGAATCTTGTGAATCTCAAGTATCCCGAATCCTGAAGTGTCCTGGTCCTGGCTCATGAGTGTCTGGCAAAAGTGTTTGTGCCGATGCCTTTCCTGTGAGAAATCGCACAAAACTCGTGAACACTTCAAGTGAAATGAGGACGAAAAAAAAACCCAAAGGATTGGAGGCGAAAAAAGAATTAAAACCGAAATTGGTGTGTGTGAGTAAAGGATTCGTCATTCGGCAACAAGGACTCAAAAAGAAGGTTTAAACTCGCTTAATTGAAGACAGACCAAAAGTTGATCACTCCGCAAATGCAGTTTGAATAATTGATGGTAATTAAGAGAGGAAAAAAAAGAAAGAGGAGACATCCGTGGGTCCCATGTGCGAAAAAGAGAAGGAACAAGGGTACAAAATCAATGGCAAAATAAAAAAAAATAAAAGGAAGGGAAAACGAAGTTTCAAATTAAATTGATCAACCGCAAATTAATTGGCAGCCATGCAAACGTTCAACGCTCCACTGGACGCCACGCCCACAAAAAAGGGGGTATTGGGTGGAAAAAGGGGGAAGGGGGAGGCGGTGGGGGTGCCACACAGAGGAGTCAATTGGAGTTGACGAACGATTTTTCCATTCGTCGCCAAGTTTTGTTGGATTCGTTCAACTCAATTAGGGAAACATGGGTGGGCGGTAAAAGGGGGGCTAAAAAGGGGGACAAATGGGGATAAAAAGGGGGTTCAAAAGGGGGTTCAACAGCAGTGACTGTGCAATACAAATAAAATACAATTTGGCATATTTAAATTAGCAAATGGAATTATCATAGAGAACGTTAGTCCGAAGAAGGTTAGTTCGGCCATGTTTAATGATTGCTTGATTGAATTGAACATCGAATTGGTAAATGGGCCAAATTGATGGATAGATGGGGGTCCACAAATACATACACATATTCGGGGGCATTCAATATGCAAATTAGACATGTCACAGGATTAGGAATTTTTTTTTTTAATTTTATATTGATGGAAATATATTGATGGAAAGACGATGAAATTGGAGTATATTTTAATTATGTACAGAAAATGTTCTTTAAGACTATGACTATGAGTCATTTAAAAATTCTTTTTGATACCTGAATTATTATTACCAAATATTAAAATCATGCAAAATTCGTTTTTAAATTGTAAGAGCTGCAATAAAACTATTTTTAAAGGATAGGTGATGTTTTAAAAGGATATTTAGTCACAGTTTTATTTCAAAGTTATTATTTCACTTCTTTAAATTTTTTTAAATATTTTTATAATTATAACCACTATAGGGTGTGGCTCTTAAAAATACATTTCTTAATTTCTTATAAAAAAATTCCTGTGAAGTTTCCGAAATGTTATAAAAAAAATAAAATGTAAATCAGTAATTTTATAACTAAAGAACTTAAACTTAAAATGATACTATTTTGAAAACAATGATGAAATGTAAGATCTAAATCATTAAATTGTTTACATATTTAAACCATTAAATTGTTAACATATTAAAATTTTTTTTGTAAATATTTCCTCAAACTTTGTCAACGTTCTCTGAGAAATTCCCGCTCCCAATTTATTCCCTTATGTTTCTCAATCACTTGACGACCCCCCGCAAAGCCTCATATGTATAAACAACACCTCCCGTCCCCTTTTTTCAGAACAATTGCACAAAACAATTTGCTTTAATTAAACAGAAAATTCAATCAAAATATTTATAAAAACAACAAAGAGTGAGGGACCAAAAGCAGATTTTCCTCCCCATGCGGGCGCCCCGAATATCATATATATTTATGTATATATCATATATATGACATAAACCACACAAAATTGAAGGGTTAGCTTTTGGAATCGACTCAGTTTTTGCTCTCGAGTTTGGATAAATTGGCGGTGGCGACACTTGGACACGAAAAACTGGCGGGGGTGCAACTGCATCATGGGTGCATAATTCAATTTACACAAAATTTTTGCAGTGCAATTTTGCAGACGCTGATTTGTTGGTGGGTGGCTCTCCAGTGAAAATGATGCACTGCATCTGCTTTATACCACCATGATTCTGATTCTGATTCTGTGGTTCCCTGATTCTCTCTGATTCTAGGCGCGAGCCAATTGACACAATCAAATTCGAACCTCGCAAATTCGCTTAATGCGCCCCGAGACAAAAACAAAACCAGCAAAAAAGCTCAACCAAAACTGCAATCATCACAGGGAAAGGGGTGAAAAGGGGAAGGATACTTAGATGGGGGGCAAATGCAAATAGTTTGACTAGACAGGGGAGACATCATTAGAAGAACTTTCAAATTTGTAGACCAAAATGTACACCAAGTTTTATATTAGTTTTGACTTCGATTAATCGTTTATAATACTAAAACAGAAAGTATTCCAAAGAGTTGGCCTAAAATCCTTTCAGTTTTAATTATCTGTTTAAAATGTTTCCGTCTGTAAATACCAAAACATTTTGTGTCACATTAAAAATGTTTAAACAAACAGGAACAATATATTTAGATGTCAATATCTACCAATTTAAATATCTGTAATTTACTTAAATATATTTTGGAAAAAAATGATGATAGTTAAGTGGCTCTTATTGAAACTATTTTTCCATAATAAAATATTTGCTTGTAGATTTAAAATTAAACCGATTTTAAATTGTTTTAGTATTATAAAGTAAGGTCAGCTCTGGTCACTTTAACGATCGAGTGATGATTTTTTTTCGCACCCTTACTCTATCACTTTTTTTACTTTTGGAAACAAGCTGAAGGAATATTTTGGTCCTTCGAACCGGATATAACATGTTTTGTTCTGCAGTAAGGTGCCAGCAGTTAATTTTCCACATGTAAAAAGTTGCCGCTTCATTTAGTTATGATTAAATGATGGTAAAGTTATCGAAATTTTCTAATTTAAACACCGGTAAATTTGCGATGTCCTGGATATCCAGTCTTTACTGTGTTCCAACGTATCCAACATATCAGAGCCCACTCCAAGTTGGATCATCAGTGGCAGACTGCGCCAGTTTAGTTTGATTATGCCGGACGGACGACGGACGGACGGACAGTTCTAAAAACGGATGCACTTTGCTTCGGTGGCAAAAGTGATAACCTCATCGCTGGCCGCTCGTTTTCCTGCCACCCACCTCCACCTCCTCCTCCTCCTCCTCCTCCTCCTGCATATCATCTCACCTCAGTGGGAAATTATCGCGCTTTTGGTTTGGGGCAAAACGAGAAAAAAAACTAGGAAAACTAGAGCTAAACGAGTGTGTGGGTGGGCGGTAGGCAATTTTGCAAATGCGTTTAAGTGGATCTAATGCCAGCGGGATGGGGTAATAGAAGGGGGGTAACAGAAGGGGTAACAGGAGGGGCTCCAAAGGGGGGAAATTGGAGGTGCGGCACAGGGATGCGCACGTGGATATACCCATGGATACGATACCCACCCACAGATGCAGTCTGGCTGCGAATTATGCCACTTTCCAGCCGGCACTGCACTCTTGTGTTTTGTATCTAGATACAAGCGAATCTGTATCTGTATCTGTGCGTCTCGTTTAGTCGCGATTTGGCACACAGAGATGGAGATTCAAGCGACCGATAAGTCCATTACGAAGCGCTTTTGTTTTTTGAGCAGCTACCCCTGAATGAAAGGAGGTCAGTGATAATGTGACCTTCAAGCTGTAAAAATCAAAAATAATTTGGGAAAATTTAAAGAAAAAATATGTTTTGAGATAAGCTTAAAATTAAGTTCATGTGGTAATTCAAGAGGCATCAAAATGTCAGGATTTATTGAAAAAAGTTAATACAATTTTTATTTTAAGGGATTTTCTGAATTTAAGGTTTCAAAATCTGACATTAAAAAAGTTTACGCTTTATTTCATAATAGTCATTAATACATTTCGAAATCTTAAAGTCCTATTACAATTTAAAGGTTAACGTGTGCAATATTTTGTTTTCCAAAAAAATTCAAAAATTAATAGACAAAAGAATATAGGTAATATAAAAAGTTAAATTAAGCAAACCACTGCAAAAATAATAAACATATATTTACTTAACTTAGTTGAGCTTAAATCTAAGCCATCATATAACCATTAAATTAGAATGCCAGAAAAATCACTGCCATCAAATAATTTTCATGAGTAGATTTTTGGGTACTTTTATCCATATATATTTATTAATTTATACCACATTCTCCCCCCTGGTAATCCCCCTTCAAACTCATCGCTTCATGGGTGTTGCACTCGCTGATTGACTTGTGTTTCCATTTTTAATTTGGTTAATTCAAATTAATCAAGCGACAGTTGATAATTCCTGCTCGTCGTGTTGTGTTTTTATTTTTATATTTTTTTATTGGGGCAGCGAAATGCATTTGTTGCATGGAAAGTGCATTGCCATTGGCGTCCAGACTCATCCATATTCATGTGCATCCAATGTTGTTGGCTTTTCCGTTGTCCAGACGCATTTCCCACTTTGTTGTTTGCTCAATTAATGCAATTGCAATTGCTCGTTTTGTCTCCTCTGTTCTGTTGTCAGTCGTGACATTATTAATTTATATTTATATTACTTTTTATAGCTGCATAGCAGATATGTATGCAGCTGTTGCATAATGCCCTCAGCAGTTGTCGCTTCTGACGCTGCAACAAATTGCATTATATTCTGATGCGTTTTAATTAATTTTGAGTTAATTTTGTATTTTATTTTGTGGACGCGTTTCAGGCACTCAGAATGCACAATTAAATAGATTGTGATATAGGGATAAATAAGGGGTGGTTAAAAATCAGTTTTTGATTGCATTGAAAATATATATATATTTTTGTTTGACTGATTTGTCAAAGTGTTTTTAAATTTTTAATAATAACTTGTGCTTTGGCTTATAAAATAATAAGAAATGCATTGAAATTGTCTCATTACCCAATTTAATTTATAAAATATTTTATAATGTTTTGAACAACCAAAGAAAAACTAACAAAAAACCCTTATTTGAAAAACTTGACTTTATAAAAACTAAACTTTTTAGAATAATTATTTTCAAATTTCTTAAAGAAATTTTCTTTGGTAGAAGAACTATGAATAATAAGACTTACATACTTCAAAACTTGAATACTGCAATCAAAACATAATATTTAATAGACATTATTTTGTATCTTGTTATTTTTTTGTTATTTATTAAAACAATATTTATCGTTTCTTCTTTAATAGTCAATATTAAGAACATTCTTTATAGTCATTTATTTCAACTCAACTGAGCGTTCAATTGTCATTAAATTGAGTGGTCCAAAAGCAATATTCCTCTGCAATTTCAGGACCTATCAAGTTGAATCCTTCACCGACTCTCTGCCACCTAATGCAATTTTGCGAACACGGCATCCACATCCACATCCGCTGTTCTGTGTCCCTTCTACAAACTCCTCCAAATGGTAATCCTCCCGCTCTGATTGAATTTTCCCCGTTTTTGGCGACGGCTCGTGGCAGAAACTAGCGCAAGCTTCCATTACTAAACCCCATGTCCGAGGACCGACTGGACAACAAAGGCTTACCACACAGATTTCCACCAATCTGCCAGCCCTTTTCTCCCTACTCCCCCTTCCGCTCTCTCTCTCACTGCAGTATTTTCATCCGCTTTTCCCTGCACTGAGAAAAATAACAATCCAAATTCTGAAATTTTAAATCTATAAAGATTTTGGTTTAATTTTTTAATGGTTTTATTATTTTTTTCTTTAGTAATAAATGGTTAAAAATATTATCTAAAAATATATTTTAAACAAAGAAAACGGAGTTGTAAAGTTTTAATTTTTCTATTACTTACCAGGACCACTAAAAACGAGTCTACAAATTTTTTATGTTTAAAATTCTAATTTAAATTTAAGATATTTCACAAGTCCTTTTATAAGTGATCCTAAAAAAGCAATAATATATTTTTTTACTATTTTTTTTTTCTGTGTACCTATTTGCCTGCAATATTGCCCTGCTTTTTGGGGAGTGCATTCAAATCGAAATCGTTGTGCTGTTTAGTGCGCACTTAATTGAATTTCGCGTGTGCTGCTCCACCATCCGCACACAGATACTCACGCACACTAACATCCCAACCCATTCCCCCACACAGATACACACACACACACGCACACAGTCAAACAGCGAGTTGTGTTGCATTGTCTAGGCCACAAACATTGCCAAGTGCATTTCGTGCAATTGGATAATTGCATTTGGCTTGGCGTCGCCAGTTGCAACACCAGCGACAGTTGCAACACCAATCGCAAATTGCAGCAGCAGCAACAACAACACGAACTCGGTTTCAGGTGGGGAAAGTCACAGGTGATGGCAATTAGCAGGGTCAGCCCAAAAGTAGGCACTTTAAAAGGAGTGCGATAATTATCATGGGAAAATTAAAACTAAATTGTAATAAACCAAAAAAAATTTATAACCTAACTTGTCCCTAAGTTTTCGAAATTAAAAATAAAAAAATTAAATTAACAATCAAAGATAAATAAAAACATTGGGGCCAATAAGATCAACAAATATTTTATAAAAAAGGGAGTGAATAAGCTAAATTTATTTTATAAATTTAAGGTTAAAGTCAATTTTTATTTAAAAATTAAACGTATTGTCTTATTTGAATAAAATGTACACAGCTTAAAAATAAAATAGAAAAATGTTAAACAAATTTAATTCATTAAATAATTAACAGTATTAGCCCCTATAAAAATGTTTAAAGTATTTGAAGCAAATTTAATTAAGCTTGTCATCATTTCCTTGAACTGGGAAAGACTTCTAAAGGACTTAAAGATACCATTTCCTTCTGAACTTTGGGGAATATTTTTCCAGGACTTAGCGAATCCGGAATCCGAACCTCTAGATTCCTTGCAACTTTCCTCGCATTCATCTCTAGTACGAAAATAATTTCCGGTTATGGTACAGCCCCTGGTCCTAATTCTATTGCACCTATTTCTTTGGGGTATATAGGTAAATCCTTTAATTCTCTGTTCACAATCTCCGTGGATAACGGGTTCATCGCTACAGTGGGCTAAAAAATAAATATTAATCTTAAACTATAAATACGTAAGAGCATTTTTAAGGTAAAAGCTTACTTTCCTTTTGACTTAGAACAAGGCTTATTAGAATGAACATTGAGGAACTTGTAAACACAATCTTCATCTCCATTTTCCAACTTCAAATAGACTAAAAATTGTCACCAAGTAAAATGTAGTGTCATTCAAATTTATTTCGTTGCCGTTCAGGTTTAATTTTTACGTTAACCTTTAGTTTTTCTATGTTTACATTAGCTTAAATTATTTTACATCTTAAGTCAACTTACAAAAATAAATTGCTCATTTGTTTTAAATTTAAAAGAATAAACAATGAAAATAAAAGTCAAGATTGGTTTTTGATTAAAATTTGTCTTTTTCTGAAAAATCAAAGAATTATCCACATTTTATTTATTATGATTTTGAAGTAGAACAATAAACGTGATCAAACATAGTTAAACAATTTTGAAAGTTGTATAAAAAAACCTCAAGGCGCTCTGGCGAATTCCGATAAACTTGAAAAGGCATCCTGAAATTGCTTCATGGTTTGGGTCATAAACTGAGCAAATCCACGTCCTTCAGATTGAGTATCCTCAATGCACTTGGATCTGCACTCGTCCCTGCTACGGAAATAATTTCCAGTCACCGTACAGGCCCTGGCCCTAAATCTTTTGCACCTTTTATTTCCAGATATAAAGGTAAATCCTTTTACTCGCTGCCTGCAAGTTCCTTTTACAACAGGTTCAGAGCTACATTTGGCTGAAATAAAGAACATTTAGTAAATGAAAATAATTTTGACTTTACTTAGTTTCTTCTTACTATTGTTTCTGCCCAGAACAAGACCAATCAGGATAAATACTAAGCAAGAAAGGACCAGGAATTTCATTTTGAAGGAAAGATAAACCTTCTCTGTCCGCTTTTTTAGACTGACTAAAAGTTTACATCAAGACATTTTCAAGGGGAATCTTTTTTAAATGTGTTTTATGTATATATATAATATAATATAAAATATACATACATATATATTGTTAAACATTTAAAATGGTTTTTAAATTAGCTTTAATTTTCTCTGAGCATTTTGGTTTGAGCCAAAAATTGTCTAGAAATGATCTTATGAACTTGAAATTAAAATCTTATGCAAGTTAACGAGATGTATAAATTAAAACACAAAAATTGTTGTGTAAACTAACGTTTAAAATGTTTTGGTACATTTAAATTTTTATTTAATATGCTATATTTTTGTTTGACATTTAAAAAATCATTTAAACTTAATTTAGAGAAGGCTCATATTATTTTTGGGTAAAAAATAAATGTGCAGGCTTAAGAAATTACTGCTTCCCAAACTTTTCTTAGGTAATCCTTCAAAATCTAATTTATGTTTACATCACCGATAAATGATATTTATTTGTCAAATAATACAGCACTTAGGGCAAGTTAAGCAATCTTCGTACAGGTGCTAATAATTGTCGAACACTGGTAATGACTCTGTCCACCAAAAAGGTGAATGGAGCATCTCGGAAAGTGGGCAGTGGCTTGCAGGTGGCCTCGCATTCCTCTCTGGTGGGGAAGAAGTTACCCCTGATCACACAGCCATTGGCAGCATGGTGGGTGCACCGGTTCCTGACTGCCGAATAGGTATACCCTGTAATCCGATCAAGACACACTCCCAGGGGCAAGGGTTCCAAAGCGCAGATGACTAAATAAACCAAAAAATTATTTATTATTAACTTTAATTTATATGTCTTCATATACTCACCATCTGTTTGTCCTCTGACAAAGCCTAAAAGGATAAATATTGGGGATAAGGCGGCCAGGAACTTCATTTTTCTTGGAGATGTTTACAGTACTGTCTTTTTCAGATGACTCTGAAAGACTGAGCATCGCAACTTAAGTCAATGTGTACAAATATTGACTGAATAATAAAGATGCGCTTAATTTGTTTTTATTATTACCTTAGTTAGCATAAGTTCAACTTAACTCACCAGCCTATTTGCACATTAAGTACTTAACATGAAAGTTGTAAAACAGATACTCATTTTGGACCTTTGAACCAACAGCAATAGCTAAAAATATTGTTTAGTCTTCTTTGTTCTTCTTGTAGATTAAGAAAAAATATATTTGTAAATTATTAATCAATTATAAATAAAATTACAGCTAATATAATTATTACCTGCCACAAATTTTCATGTTATCATATAAATTCAACAAATTTCTATAGCTTCTATTGGGTGAAATAAATATTTTTATTTTTTTTTGGTGGCCTAAGATTTTCATTAATTTACCAAAATGTGTTTCTCGCACTGAATTAAATTAAAACACTTTATTTTTAAGAACAATCGAACTCATTTAAATTCACAAAAAAATTGTTATTTTACCATAAAATCTCTTAGTACATTTACCCAAAAAGTAGTGGAACAATTGTAAATGGAAGCCGGACAATAGGACTGAGACCATTTAGTATGAAATTGTTAGTCGAAACATTTTCCTTGCACATCTGATGGCACTCAGTCAGCGAATAGAAAGATACTTCGTTGAAACCGCATTCTGTATTTCTTCTGCACTCGTTTCGTTCACGATTGTATATAAATCCAGTTCCATAGCCATCACAATTCGAAGGATAAAGAAGATCAGGAATGCATTTTGCTATATAAGGGAGATATAATTAGTTTAGTTTAAATTTTGGAAAGCTTTTTTTTAATACTCACGGTTTTTTTGGGCCAAAGCCAAGCCAATCAAAATAAATAATAAAGAAAGTAAGGCTAAGAAGTTCATTTTATTGCGAGCGGAAACTGAAATGTAAACTGTGGTTTCAGCTGTTTCGTTGAGACTGAAAAAACTTGCTTAACATTTTAAAAATTATAGACTGATTGACTTCAGTATATTTCGTTCTCTTACTATTATAATTTTCAAGCAATGTTGGACTTTACTATTTGTTTGCATTATTTAAAAAGCTTTTAAAAAGTAACACCCACAAGGTTTTAGTACCTTATTACTTTGATCTTTCCGTGAAAAAAATAATAAAAATATCTACAAAAGTGTTTCATTTTATTTATATTTTATTCTAGTACTTTATTGCAATTTCCAAGAAAAAATACTTTTTTAAATGCTATTATTGTTGTTGGAGAAATTATGTTTTAAACCCTCAAAAGGTTGAGGTTCGCCTTATTGAATTTCTTCAAAACCCCTAAAAAATAATTAACTCATAATTTGCTACAAATTTATTTTCGGTTGCCTAAAACTGCTTTTAAGAAATGCCTCTCAATAAATTCAGGAAGTTATTCTGAAGTTGAAACATGGATCTGTAGCCTTGCAACAGCAAATTGTTCCACGAGAAGTCCTCCTTGCATTTGTCTTCGCATATTTTCCGGGTCTCGAAAAAGTTTCCAGTGACTTTACAGCCATTGGCAGCATAGCTAGTACACCCATTTTTTTCCACTGTAAAGGTGTATCCTGCAATCACCTGCTCGCATTTTCCTTCGGCAACAGGATCATTTCTGCAAATTGCTAAATGAAAGAGATATATATAAATAATTTAGATTATTTTATACTAAATACTTACGATCCTTTTGGCCCAGGACAAGGCCTATAAGGAAAAATATTGTGCAAAATAAAGCCACAAATTTCATTATTATTTTAGTTTTGCGGTATGAACTGTATTTCTCTGCAGTCTCAAAACGACTAAAAATGTTTACTCTAAACTTAATTAAGAAATATAGAAGACGATTGGTTTTAGTTCACGTTCATTTGCATATTTTTTGTATCTACTTAAAAATCGTGAACTTAGAACTTTTCTTAAAAACCCAAAGACATATTTGCGAAGTAATTATTTTGATACTTTTCATAGAAAAAGGTTCAGTTTCTTTTAACATTTTGCACTTTTTTTTTTCCAATAAAATAAACATTTATTTGTGAAAATATTGTTGAGTAAAATAAAAGCAATAGCGATAAAAAATGTGTAGGTATGTTATACATTTTATTGACATTTAAGAAATCTAAACAAAAACTTGTTTCCCTTGAAAAAACTGTTAAAAGACTTTCGCTTTAAGTAAGAACACCATAAAATATGATTTTGTTTAAAAATCTGGCTGCTTATTATTTTCGCTAAATACCTTTACTCCTTCCCTGTTTATTTCTCTTGAAAATACCACCTCTAAAATCTCATTTTACGAATAATTTATATTCAATGTGAAACCATGGCCAAAGTAAAAGCCCTGTCCAATTTGTGTACCTTTCAGGTGTGAGATCTGCACAAAGTTACTGCCAACTAATTTAGCCCATATCACCATTCCATTACACTGGGTTACACATAATCTCCACCGGGGGCATTAAAATTTCAAAAATCAATTTCAGAAATAGCATTTTGATTTGATTTAAATGTAACGCCCCAAGGTCCAAAGGCTCTCGCACATATGGGTACTCTATTACTAAATACTTATAGTACTGTGCACCACAAAATCCCCGTGCACAGAAATGGACTGTGCCTATTTAATACGTCCAAAATAATTCAGCATAAATTATTCACTGGAAATTAATTCACTAACAACACCAGTAACGGGCTGCCTACCCACGGAAATCCCTCTCTCTCTCTGTGATGATGGCACTAAAACTTTAGAGCCAGGAGGAGGTCCTGTGGACCATGGACCAGCAGAGGCCGCATGTGCAACATTAGACACGAAATGGCAATTTTCCATTTGGCAAATGAGTTTTGCGGCCGACGGACTCCAAATATAACAATTATGCAAAATTACAAATTCTCACAATTCTAATGGAATGCTTCTGGGCCCAGGAGAGGAGGGGGAGGGGAGAGGAGGGGAGTAAAAGGACAGGTGAACCCATAACCCCCCTCTCCCCCACCCATGCTAAATGAAAATTTATTGGCGCCACTTGTCGGGGGTCGACTTTTGGGATCGCGACCACATCTGCGACCAGGACACAGGAGGCCGAAAAAAAAAACACTCAGCTAAAAAAAGAGTTATAAAAATTATTTTTTATAAATTAATTATCTTAAATAATCAAAAAATTTAGTCATAAAATTTAAGTAAACATTGAATTTTTAAATATTTAAACGGACGTCTTCCCAATTTAATTTAAATAAAGCTGTTTATTACTCATAAAACCACATTTAACATTTACAAAAATCCGTAAAGAAAATAACAATAAGATAACCAAAAAAGTATTCTAATAAACTAAATTTATATTATAATTTAAAAATTCCTACTACGTTATAAAAATTTTTAAAGATGATAATCATGAATTTTTTCCCATGAACTGTGTTTATATAATAATCTTAACTTACCAACTGCTTAATTACGATTTTTTTGGAGTACCTATTCAATTGTTTTAAATAAGACTCCTTTCTTTATTTTCTCTAATATTATGAGGTAATTTTTTAAAGAATTATCTAGTTATATATCAGAATTTCTCTAAGTGCATTCAGGACACAAAAGTAGGCAGGACACGCGCAGCCGCTGAGCACGTTAAATTATTTTGCGTGTGTAAATTTGGCGGAAATAGTCTGTAACATGATATGCTAACACTTGGGTGGTTTGGGTGGTTTTGGGTGGTGCTATACTATATACAAACATATATTGTGGGTGCTACCGACAGGGTCCTGCCAACAGTCGTGTGCCACGAGCACCATAAATAAAATTCATACAATTTTTTTGTAACAAATTTACTCAAATAAATAAAAATGTCGTAGGCCCCACCTGCAATTTTCATTGGTTTGGTTGGCTGGGTTTTTGTGGATGGATGTAAGTGTGCGGGTAATATGTCATATAGAAGTTACAATTAATTTAAATTGCAATTGAAATGTAACTGGAAATGTGATAGCCCCAAAAAAAAAGGAAAAGATAGATGGACAAACACAGGAAATTGGCCTGTGTCCATGAATGAATAAAGTTTTATTTTGGGTGGAGTGCGTATGGGTAATAATAATGTTCCCAAATGGAGGCTGATGAAGGAATACATTTTTCTGCAGACTTTTGACTATAAATCAAGAGATGATTTTGGAATTATTTTAAAAGAATTTATTGGTAAACTATTTTACATTATTGTAATAACTTCACCTAATGGTTTTAAAACATTGTTTTAGACCAGGGATGCCCAGCCCATTACTCTTCAAGCTCATTTTGTTTTTGTAATTAAACAAAATGAACTTGAAGAGCAATAGGCTGGGCATCCCTGTTTTAGACTTTCTTAGTAAAACTTGTATAGAATTAGGTAACTTTTAAATTTTTTCAATTTGCTTATTTGACAACATCTAAAATAAAATTTATCTAATGTGTTCATTTAATAATATTTTAACCATTTTAATGACGTAGCAAAGTGTCTGAGCTAATTGAAGTTCCTGCTTAAACATCTTTTCCCACCAATATCAATTTCAATTTCAAAGGGAAAGATACTTTCCCAGCGCCTTTCACTGATCTTGGCTATCTGACAATCTCTTGTTTGACACTGTGACTTTCTCCCTACCCCTTATGTATCTGAAAGATACCCCTTTTGTATCTCCAAGATACACATATGCATGCAGGGAGAAATTCCTCGACTAATTAAGCTGCAAACTGCATTGGGCAAGGCGCCAGCAGCAGAACAGCAAAACATCAAAACACAAACTCATAACTGAAGTGAGTTCATCATCAAGAGCAGTTGCAGTTACAGTTACAGTTACGGCCATAGTTATATGCCCAGTCGAGTCATTTGCGGCAAATGCAATTAATTTAAATCAATTGATTCGTTTGAGGACAATTTAATTGTATGCAGACGACGACACAGAATGCAGCAAGAAAACTGAAAACTGAAAACAGCAACGGAGATGCAAAAGCAGATGAAATCGATTGTGGATGATTTGTCAGAAGTCTGTAATTGCCTTTAATTGAATCGAATTGAGTTTGAGGTGCATATGACAACATTAAAGGCGACGCAGAGTCGCCCCATAAAAAGCGAGGAATATAAATATAAATACAAATACCCGCATATACTCAGTCTCCAATTGAATTGTGCACTTAAATTACAAGTTTCTCGTTCATCATCATCATAAACATCATCATCATCGATTGGCAAGTGAATTTATCAAAATTACATGCAATTTAAAGATTCTTTTTCTCAATTTCGATCGATGGGTAAACCTTCAGATTTTGATTTTCTTATTTTGACTCTGATTTCTTATTCCCTATTTTTATTTTTTTTCTGATTTCAGCTCGGTCCTGCAGCCGCGGGCAGAGGAATGTTTTGCTATCAGTGTCCACCTGCCCTCCACCCCTGCGGCCCCCACCCCCCGCGCCTGCCAACACTCGATTATCCCTTCGCCGCCACCCATCCATGTGAGTATATAATATATTTCACAAATTTGATAATGGGGTTTTAAATAATTTATTTTATAACAAAGCCTTTTACAAATTTTTAAAAAGTCTCCTTATAATATTTTAAAAGTTTAAAACATTACGAAAATTCAATTTATGTGAGTTATTCCTGAAATTACCTACTATAAAATTTAAAACAATAAATAAGGTGCCTTATATTTTCAACATATATTTAAAAAAAATAATTTTATAATTGACTCAAGGTACCAGACATTTTTGTTAGTAAAGCATTATGAACATATTATATTATATTAAGTTACTGAAGGATTTAAAAGGACCTTGAATTTTAGAAACAAATAAACTTAAATAAATAAACAACAATTAAATATTCATAGCTAAGTGTTAAGATGGAAGGTTTCACTTTAAAATATTATTTAGCGAGTCGAACGAGAATTTTATTTTATTATTTTGTTTATACCACATTTTAAAATATTTAAAAAAAGAGCAGTTGTAATAAGAACATATTCTCCCAGTTGGCAAATATTTATTAGTGGTTTGATTTTGCATTCACATACAAAACAACCCACCCTAAAATTACTATATTAAGTAATTTAAGATGCAAAACATCATCTGCTGAAACAGATGGATTTTCAACTGGCAAAAGTGCAATCTTCTCGTTGGCATCGAATTAAATTTAGATAAAAAGCCAATGATAATCGCCGCTCCTTCTGTTGTTACTTTGGCTGTCATCAATGGATTATTGTCTATCGGCGTATCTCTGAATCTTGTAGTTACATTAACGAATTATTCTATTAGCAGCACATTCCATTCAGCCAGGGTGGTGCAATTAAGGGTACACTCTCCTCGTTCCTCGTTCCTCATTCCCAGTGTGGCATATCAGATTTCATGGTCGCACATGTCGAGAGTTTGCTGTTTGCCGAGGAAAGTTTGCCACTCTGCTCGGTCAGAGGGTAAGTGCTAAGCGAAATGGGAGTGAGAAGTGATTGAGATCCAGGAACGAAGGCTTAGAAGAGAAATTCAGCTAGAAAAATTAATTAATTTTGGTAGGAAAACTATTTAAATAATAAAAGACATTAGAAATGATCGATTAGATGAAAATTATCAGAAGAAATATTTAGTTTTATGTCCAAAAAAAATATTAAAAGAAATTATGAGAAAAAATTTATTTTTTAAAGCAAAAAAATATGTAGGTATATATAAAATATATTTCCTAGTTCTTTTCGGTCTACTTTTTAGCCGAAAAACTCATTTAAATAGTTATAAATTTGTTTATTTGTTTGTTTAAGTATTTCAACAGACATTCAGATTTTAAACTTTTCACAGTTGAAAAACTAAAAAAAAAATTCTTATTAAAAATAATCAATCTCCCATGTTTTAGGGCATATAAAGGTTAGCCTTTGATACACATATACTTATATATTATATACTTTAAACAACATTTAAATTTCTAGTTTCTTAATAGTTTACATGGCCAAAAAATCCCATAAAGATGGAAAAATTTCCTGAATCGCTGTAACAAAAATTCCATTAAACGCCATTTCGTTGAATTGGGTGTAAAGAAAGGCCACAGCGGAGCAATTTGATTTCCTATTGCCCACTGCTCCACCTCTCCTTGTGGCCCAGAACCTTTTCATATTCCATGTGCCCATCACCATTCCCACTCCCAAAATCCACTCCACCCGACCAATCCAAACCAAATAAACTTTACCAGGCACTCCAGAGTCCAGAGACTGAGTCAGAGGAGAGGCCCCCATATTGGCATATAACTATAATTGAATAAAAAAAAAGCAGGACGAGAGAAGGGAACTCAATCGATATTCGGATGCAGAAGGGGGATTTGGATTTTCAGAGCAAAGGAGTGGCCAAAACCAAAGGCAAACTCAAGCAAACGTGAACGTGTCGAAAAGTGAAGCGATCCATTCCATTCGAATTGGAATCGGGGATGTGGGGATGCTGGGGATTCAGAGATGGGGATTGGGGAATTTTGGATTTCATTTCATGCAATTATCGAATGGCAAAGCGTTAATGCTTTGGCATGCAAATTTTCCTTCGACAGTCGACGCTCGGAATGCGGCGACAGATTTGCGACAGATTGAGGCTGAGTGCTGAGGCATTTATTGAAAATCATAAATCAAAGCGTTACCCGCCGACGGAATAGTTTATTGATTTTTATTTTCCCACCCACCAACCCACTGCTAACCGTAAAAGGCACCGCCACGAAAATCTAACATCTAACATAAATGGTATCCCAAAAATAAAGCTCACCGCAAATTGCAGCGCATTTGGTGGTGTTTGGTGTTCAAGGGAATGTGCGCTATGTAATGGGATTATTTAGAGACTTACGAACGCATTACGTAACCTCTTGGCACGTTTGCCTCTGCTCTCTGTAATCCTAATCAGGTGCAAATTCTATTTACTGCTGACTGATTCAATATGACAGACGGACAGACAGATGTTCCATCTGGAGGTCCTTGGAGGGACTGTCGCTTTTGATTTGAGACAGCTTATTGGGGACATCAAGTGCCCCTAATGCAATTTACAAAATGATAATTTGAGTCTTGGTTTCGGGTTCACATAGGAGATGCTTGATTAAGAAATTTAAGTATAATAGTTTAATTTTGCTGTCTAGCTCAGACCTGCCCTACTTCCACGAAGTTTCTTTTAACCATTGGTTTACTTTTTAAATAGGAATTGTTTCATAAAGCAATTTAAGTATACTACTTACATTTTGAAGTCTAAGTCAGACCTGCCCTACTTAGGACAAAGTTTCTTTTTACCTTCGGGGTTTTTACAGAAAAAGCTTTAAAAATTTTAAAGGAGTAAGAAAAGAAAAAATACTATTAGAAATATCTTTAAAAATCTTCTCAACACCATAAGAAATTAGTTCAAACTTTTTCTTACCTATGGTATAATATCAAATTTATTTTTATATAAAAAGAATTCTGTCCTACATTTCTCAATAAAACATTTGCAACTTTGGTCAGTTTCTCCTCTAAAATTTTGTGTATTTAATGCCCTTTCATAATTTTCTTCTCTCCCACCGATTATCACATAAGTACTTAAAGCAGAAGATCAAAAAAATACTCCTTACACAGTGAAAATTCCCATAACGAAATCATTTAGGGCGTGTCTGTGTCCTCAGTCTCTCCCCACTTTTTTTTGTTCATATGACATAACCAATAAATATGGCTCACAAATCAAAATAAAAAATTCCCCAGAACATTTGCATAGCTAATTCAATTTTGTCGCTGTTTTTTCGAGATTCCCATTCGTGATTCCTTTACGTGACACTCCTCCACCTCCTCCGCCGAGTGTCTACTATCAAGAAGCAACCCCAAGTTGAGCTGATACCCAGAATGCTTCTCAATTGCTAAACTAATTTAAAATTTTGCCAACGCGTGCCCGGACTTTCGAGCACTGAAATTGAGACGGTGACACTTTCCGTAAAAATAAAATGGGAGGAGACGAGGGAATTCGACCTTATGCAGGGGGAATTCTCGAGATGTTGCAAAAGAAATAACTAGGCCAGCAAAAGGAGAAACTATAATGAATGCTAATTCCTGGCTCTCAGATTAAGTAAGCGAAACTGAAATCGAATGAGAATTGATTTTGGCCTTCGTGTATCTACAGAATATACAGAAAACGGCAGACAAAGTTGCAGACTTGTATCTTATGGATACACGGATACGGATACTCTGAGACTGAGTGGGCGGAGCAGTGGGTGGAGCTGATTGCAAGGACTTCTGCTCTCGACCTGACTGCTGCTCCCAGACCGAAAATCCCTTAATGATGGTTTCGCTTGTTATGCCAAATGTTTAAAAATTGAATTATCTCCCATTACCGGCGCAGCTAACGAGCAGACGCAGAGCAGCTTCAGTGCACTTGGAAAAAAAACATTGAGTTTTTGATTTGAAGAACTCAATTTCACATAAGTTTAAAGCCTTCCTAAAAACTTCAAATTTGCTTAAATAATGTGGAAAACATTTTTTTAGGCACGAAAAAAAATCTAAGACTCTTAAAAATTTCTGGGAAATATTGAAACATTTGCCTTATTGTTAATTTTAGCGTTTTGAGTCTAAATAATCAGTCAATTGTTAATAATCATAAATAAATAAATAAAATAAGTAAAGCATAAACAACTTTATTTAATTAAAAATGTGTTATACACTAAGAGCGATATTTTATTTAATTTTTTTTATTGATTTATAATATTTATAGATTTATATTCTTACATTCTTGACTAAAATTCTAGAAAATCAGTTCCTCGTTTAAATAAAAATAACAAGGAGCCTAATTTTATAATGTACGTAAACCCGAAAATCAAAGGCTATTTTCCAAGTGCAATGAGAAACATTTAGTAGTTTTTTTCAGTGTACAATGAGACAGCTTGTACGGAGATATAGATGGTTGGCTGGCTGACTGACTGGCTTGTCTGCGCCCCTTTGCGTACTTTTTGAATCAATTTGCCAACAAGGATTTGTTAATCCTGTCTTCCTGACAAGTGCGGTTAGTTGACTTGTTGTTGCTGCTGCTGCTGCTGCTGCTACTGCCTGACGTTTGATGTTTGAGCTGGAAAATATGGGAAAATGGGGGTGGCAGGTGGCAGGGTGACAGGGTGGTGGAAATCCTCGATTGGCTCGGTTTTTGGGCAAAGCTTTCAGCATGAAATTCTTATTGCCCGGTTTTTGGGCAGCTTTTGCTGCGCTCTGGGATTTGCACTCGAAACCTAATTGTGCTAATTGCCAGCCGCTTGGACGTCAGTGGTAGGAACGAATGTTGAGTTGAGGTCTTCTTTTTCGGCCCGAAGCATTTTGACCAACCTGGGGCATTTCCATTTGCATTTTAAGCAATTATTGGCTGCAAAGAATTTGATTAGCAAGAAAATTGCACTGCAGCCGCACGGGCAGGCAGTTTCAACTGGCGATGAGCAAATGAGGAAGGTCGTGAAATCGTGATTACCTGGGAATTATAAAAAAAATTTTTTTTTAAAAAAAAAAAAAAATTATTTATAAATCCTTGTTTTATTACAAAATATTTAAATTTATTTTTATTTAGAAACAATAAGATAAAATTGTGCCTGGTTTTTACATTTTTTTATAGAAATGTATTTCCTAAAGAATCTCTTACAAATAATTTATTAAAAATAACACTCATATGCTTAAAGAGTTTTCGAAGTACAAATTCGAGTTCCTTTTAAAAAAAATAAACAATTTATACACGTACTGAAAAAAAAAAATTATAAACTGTAGGCTTGAAAAATAATATAAAATTTGAATAAAAACATTTTTTAAACTGAACAAAAACTAAATTTTTAACAGCTTATTTGTAAGTTTAGTGTAAGCTACCATCTCTAATGGTAACTTGACTTTCCCCATTTTCCTGGAAAAATTATGCTGAGTGCCCCGAAGCTCAACTCATCGATTATTCGATTAACCTGCGTTGCTTCTACCCAGCATTTTGCCAAACTCTTTGAACTGATTGGCTGATTTAGGCCCGAAATGCGTGCTTCATTAGCAGAATATATGTGGAATATCTTTGGGCTTACTTACCTTTACCTGAGAGCCTGAAAGAAGAAACCATTTTGTAATTATTTTCATAATTAAATATTAATCGATGGCAGAGCATAGCGACACTTAGAGACGGAGAAAAACGTAGCAAACAACATTAGTGCGCATTACAGAGAGCCTCTGGGGAAATTTGAAAAATAAGTAGAAAAGAAGGGGGTGGTAGTGGGTGGTGATGGGACGACCTTCGGCCTGGCCAAAGTAACAACATTTCAGCTAATCGGATTAGAGCCCCCAAAAAGTTGACACACAGACAAAGAGAGAGAGAGAAAAAGGAAAAAGGCAGCTTTGCTGGGCTTTGGCAAGAAGAAAATTAAAATTAAATTTTGCAATTTGCCAGCTAATTATTTATTTAAAATCAAATTGAAAATTAATTTTACAACACGAACGAACGGAGTCCGAGGCAAAAAAGGTCCAGCAAAGTTTCCGCCTTTCGACTTTGGTTTTCCACATTTTCCCGGGGGTGGGAAAAAACGAGGATTTTGGGCGGAGGTCAAGTGGAGCTGTCAACGCCTTTCCTCTTTCTCTTTTTGCCGCTCTCTTTCTGGCCCCAAAAAAGGCAGTTATAAAATATTTCGTAGCATACAAAATGGCGCTGCTGCTAGAAAATTCAATTAGCCTGCAATTTTTGGCAACAGCTGGCTTTCAGCAAAAGGCAAGTGGCCAGTGGAAAAGGGAAAATTGCAGGAGGAGGGGGGGGAGAAAAACTTTTGGCATGAATGAATTCCAAGGCAGTTATAGTTGGGTCATTTAAAATTTAGAGAAAACTTCGGCATGGCTGGAGTTATTGAAAAAACGTAATGGAATTTTATCTTGTACCTATAAATAAGTTAAGGGTTGGAGAGACAAAGAAACATAAACAGTTAGCTCAAAAAAACAAATGAGAAATTCATAAATAATAAATCTGAAAAAAACTTTGTCTTGAAAGGAATAGAGCTATGAAAATAAATATTAAACTTCACAAATATATACCATTTAATGTATATTTAACGAAGTTCACTTTTACATGGATTACAAGAAGTTTGAATTTTTTTTCAATAAAATTAATTTGTTAAATACTTATAATTTTAAGAACCAATATTAAAAATATTTTATGATGAGTTATCAAAGGATTTTTAGTTATTTTAAGTTTATGAAAAGCTAAAAAACAGGATAAAATACTTGTTAATTTACAAACGCTACTCAAATGAAAGTCTATGTGTTCCTTAATCTTTTTTGTTCCCATTTTTCTCCTCTCAAATATTCGTTTACCTAAGTTTATAAACACCCAAAAAAATCCAACTTAAACTATTTAATTCATGGCAATGCTGGAGAAGACATATCCCAGCTTAGTGGCACTTACGCTTTTACACTCCCGCTGCAGCTAGTTGAATTAAGAGGGCTAAATGCAACACCTAACATGGCTAATACCACTGCTTCCTCCAAATCTGTTATATTCCTCAGATACCAGCTACTCGTATCATCCTGCCATCCACGATGAGACTTTTGTGCGGCGGAAGCAGCGACGGAATCGCACCACCTTCACACTGCAACAGGTAAAGACTTTCCCAGTGGAAAATGAAAGAAAATTGTGTTTAATTTTTAATTTTTTTCGGCAGCTGGAGGAGCTGGAGACGGCCTTTGCCCAGACCCACTATCCGGATGTATTTACACGCGAGGATCTGGCCATGAAAATTAACCTGACCGAGGCAAGGGTTCAGGTAAGAAAATGAGTTCCTTTTTTCCCTGATTTGGGTACAAATTATGTAAAACAAAAAGAGTTGAGAATATGTTTAAGGAATATTTAATTCAGAATTCAAGAACTCAAGGCAAAATCATATCAAATTTCATAAGTATATAAGTGTAGGACAACCCTAGACCGGTCACGCAGTCTGATCAAAGCCCTCTGTTTTTTCTATATATCTCTCTCTTCATCTGGAACTCCCCGACCCAAAGTCGATTAATAATGCATATGCATGCTGGAAGAGGCCCAAGGATTCGGGGATTACCAACGGGTTCTCGGGTTCGGGATTGGGTTCTTGGGGTGGCATGTAGCCAACCTAATGCAATAACTGCCTTTAAAAATATTTTCTATATACATTTTCAATGATGTCGGAAACAGCCGAGCAGCAAAATATGCAAAGTTCTTAAGCGATAACAGGGAAAATGCAAAAAAAAAAAAAGTAAAGAAAAGTGGAAAGCAAATTGCTCTCCTCTTTTTCCGACCTCCCGCTGAAATCAAATTTATTTTCAATACAAGAGTTGGAGGAGAGTTGGAGCTTGGTGCTTGGAGCAGCCCAGAAGCCCTCAAAATTATGATAGAAATTCGAGTTAGAGGCGGTTAAGTAGTCAAAGGAAATAGGTTCTTCATGGAATGAAAAATAAATAAAATATAATAAATAAGCTCAAAGTAAGAGCTTACAAGTAAAATAAAATATGAATAAAAAATAAATAAAATATAATAAAGAAACTCAAAGTAAGAGCTAACTATTAAAATAAAATTTGAAAATGAAAAATAAATAAAATATAATAAATAATCTCAAAGTAAGCGCTTACTAGTAAAATAAAATTTGAATGAATTACAAATGAAATAAAATAAATAAGAGCTTACTAGTAAAATAAAATTTGAAAAAAAACAAATCAAAAGTAAATCAAGTAAATAAAAACCTATACTTTTTTTAAAATCTTAAAATAAATAGTACTGAACAAATTAAAAAAAAATTAACTATAATAATATTTATATAACCAATTACCCAACAGAAATAACACTATTATTTCCTACTTTATCTTACTTGCATCATGACTTTATATTCTTTTCACATTATTCATGATAAATTTCAGGCAATTGAAAGGCCAAAATTAGAATCACTTTTGCTGGCCCTCAAAACCAAGACATTAGAATTTATAGCAAATGCAAATTGAGTCATGAAACGATTACAAAAAGAAGAGGTAAGTGCGAGGGCAATTTGCATGGAATTGTGAGCTGCATTTGTCAGATTAGCGCACGGCAGGCTGACAATTAGCGGATCTACTTCCACAATTCCAGCAGATAAATCCGCAGATCTTGGGTGGGTGGAATGGCGAATCTCTGGCCACTCGAGCACGTCGTTCCTCTCAGTTTCTCCAGGGGCCGAAAGCAAATTATATATGCACATGAAACTGGAAGCTGCAACTTAATGAGGATGCAACACTAACTAGACACGTTTGAGTCTCGCTAGAAAACCCACGCACACTTTGGTGGCTATTAAAACACTTTGGTGGCTCTGCTTACGACATCCTCTCTATCATTCTATTTCCGGCACAATTAGCCTTAGCGCCTTCAAGTTGAGTTTTCCTAGTTTTCCCAGGCGTAACCAGATACTTTCAATTCAATTTGCCATATAAAAAAATTACAGCAATTTGATATTCGTAAAAATACAATGGGACACTTGTCGCAAACACGTGTACTTGTCAGGCCTAACAAAATTATACAAGTTAATAAAAGAACTCACCCCTCCTTAAAGTCCAGAACCTGTCAGTTATTACCAACTTTTCCGAGTCCGAAATTGCGGCCAAAAAGTGTATAAAAAAACCGAAAAAAAAACTGGACAGCTTAGTCTGGGATTTCGATAATGGAATGAATGCCAAATATTTTGATGAGGGTGTTGTGCAGCATTTTCAACCAACCGCATTTTGACACATTTTTTGTGTGCAGGACCATCCAACGGCGGAGCGGAAATAAATTTTATAATAAAATTTATTATGTGTACTCCGCTTGGTTCCCCAACATCCCTGACTCCGGTTTTAGCCGCTTGGTTTCGCCCGTAACCTGATACCTTTTCCACTTCTGCTTTTTCGTCTGTCAATTTTTGATGCCCCCGTTTTTTTCCCTCCTGCGAGTTCAGTGCAAAAATCATTTACTTAATGTACATCCCAGCGAGCTTATGGGCCCCAGCTGGATCAGGGATATATCCGTATATATATGTATGGATCCTGACAAGGACAAAGCACTTTGAAGTCGAGGCTAATGCCGCAGAGCTTTCTAATAAGTGATATTGATTGATAAATGAGTGGGAAATTTGATTTTTGAATAGGATGATGGGGCAGGAGAATGTTGTTTTAAGGGTGGATTTGAACTTAATCATAGGAACATGTTGTTAACAAGATTTGCATACCATTAAAAGATAATTTTTTGGCACAAGCTGTGACGAATATTATTATGACAAATAACTATTTAAATGATAAAAATATAAGTTCTACTTATGACTAAAAAGAAATATTTTCTATGATTTTTTGAAAGAAAAGAAAATAAGTAGCTAAAACTAACTAAATCCCTATGGGCCACCTAACTCTCTATTTACTTTGACAATTTCCAATCAAATGCCTTCGGGGCACATTTATACATTAATAATAATACATATCTTCAATAATCCCTCTCACTGCGGCCCCCAAAACAATAGTTATCAATTTCCCAGTAAAGGCGATAAATAATGAAGTTGTTAACCCATTGCGATTACCGGTTGGGCCTCACATTTCCGACTACTCACCTCATACATAACTAATTCGATTAGAATTAATGTCCTGCAGCATGACAATGCGAAAGGGAAACACCCACTATAAAGCCACCCAATCGGAAATGTGGCACCACCCACTATGGAACACCACCCACATATAATGCCAATTATTGATAATTTATTATAATCACACAGCTCCCAAGTGGCGATGTGAGAAACTGTTCAAGAGAAAAAACCGCAGAAGATGATGGGAAAGGGGAAAGGGTTTTCCACTGAGAAAAAACCATATCGATAGCTAGAACTAATTTTAAAAGTCAAAATTTAATTCAATATGAACTTAAATAAATAATGTTTATTAATATGCTTAACTTTTTTATCTATTCATTTAATATTGTAAAGAGAGCTGTAATCTTAACACTGGTTACTTATTATTCAAATCATTTGCTTTATAAAAATTAACAAAATTTAAAAGTGAAAAATCCATCTTAAAAACATTTAATTCGTTAGCATTCGTTAGCAATCAAACAAATTTTTAACAAATCAGAATATAAACTTGGGAATTATAAGCTCTTACAAACGCTTATAATTCCCAAGCTATTATTATAATTCCCCTTACAAATATGACTTTCTAACTCATTTCTAAAACGTAATTCCTAAGAACATATTTTACTTAGTTCATTCATATCTTTTTTCAATGTAAAAATATGAATTTCTAACTCCTTTCTAAAATGTAATTTTTAAGAACTTATTTTACTTAATCATTCATATTTTTTCCAAGTGCAAAAGGGTGGCTGGTTTGACCGGACAGCCTGTCAAATAATTGCATTTGCTCGAGTAATCCTTTAATGCTGATCCAAGTTGATGGCCTCCGTCGAATCGAGAGTCGCGACTGCCTTGTGCTTGCCTCAGGATATACGTATGGGCAGGATATATCCACACCCCCTGAAGGGATTCCAAGGAAAGGGGTGGTGTGTGTGGTGTTGGCTGCTGCGGTAGCCCAATTATTATTGTTGCCCCTGCAAAGGGTTCACTTTGGCCCTGAGCAAAATGCGTTTGATATTAACACATCTGTTCATTCATTCCACTTGAGCTGCGTCATCATAGTCCTTGGTCTTTGGTCCTTGGTCCTTGGGTGTTGTTTGCATTGAGTGTTCCGGGATCTCGGGATCGGGACAAACTGTTTGCGGAAGCTAATGGTGCGCACTTGTCCGTAATTACCCCATGGACGACCTCCTGCATTTTCCCCTTTCCCTTTTCCCTGATTTTTCCCCTGGCTTTTGGGTGGTGTTTACCTTTTGTTCGCTTCCATTGTTTCTTTTCTCTTCTGGATTTTTTTTTTGTGTAATTCGCTGTGTAACAACTTTGTATTGTTTACAACCCGCTTGTTTGCTTATTTGTTTTCGTTTTCATGGCAAATCGCTTTTCAGTAACTTGTAACCGCAAAAATTGTGTGTTTACCAAAGTATATGAATAATTGTTTAGTTTATTGTTCTTCAAGAATTATGAGAAATTTTCGTCGCTTTGGGCGTTTGGCTTGGGTAAATAAATTAATTGAAGAGGGTCAAAGGGTCTTTGAGAGGATCCGTGCGGATGTGTTGATAAGAAGAGACATGTGCAGTGGGGCATTTTGTTAAGGATACAGGATGTAGGTGGAAAATACTTGAGACATTTTCTTGGGTAGGTGTGGTTTTAAAATTGAAAACATTTAATTTTATAACAATTTAAGCATTGCTAAAATGTACAAAAAATCTAAACAAACTAGGAAAATCCGTAGTTTAGTTTACCCAAATAAAATTAAATATATACATATGTTTACTTATTATATTATATATTTTTGTGTACTTATACAAAAGCTAGAGAAACACATTTTTGTATTTCGGTTAATTTTTTTTAAACATTTAAATTGAAAGACGAAATATATTACTAAATTATTGCCTGAAGTGCACATAAAAGTCAATTCTTAGGTTTTTATTTGAGACAAAAGCTAGACAACTTAATTTAATTAACAATTTCTGCACATTTTAACAGGCTTATCTTTTTTTTAACATTTAAAGTTATGATGACATTAATATTAATTACCTGAAATACGTGTGGTGTAATTTTGAATTACTCCCTAAAAGTATGCTTTAAATTTTCACAAATTGGAAATTCTAATGCAAATTAATATTGATCCATCTAAGTTTTTTTCTTAACAATAATTACAAATATATTTAAATTTAACAAACATAACAAACCCCATTAAAAAAAAATATCCTTGTATATTTAATATGCTCCCTAACCACCTCCTCACTTTCCCAAGTAACTCCAAGGAAGCAATCAAGAAACTAAACCAAGCGAATTGAATAAACAAGAAACACGTTAAATTCTGTGTAATAAAACAAAGCACAATTGTGCATGAAATTATGGTTGAGTGGAGGGTGAGAGTGAGGGAGACAGAGATGGCCGGAGGGAGCGAGACAGACGCACACAATTGTTTTTCATTATTCAATTTTTGTCATAATAAAGGGAGCAGTGGGAGGGAGAAGGAGGAGCTCCTTTTATCGTTAGCTTACCTCTCTTTCTTCCTGTCTCTATCCATCTCTGTCTTTCTACCCCCAGGGTACACACACATACACTCAAACAGAGAGAGAAAAAAAGTTTACCCAGCCATATTTTATTGGTAATGTGCTTATGGCATAAATATTGTATTAAGTAACTGGTGGGCGTCACCACCAAACAGCAAAAAGCGAGGAAAACTGGGGAAAAATTCAGACCTCAGTGGGTGTTTTTCTGGGGGGGTGACTCCACTCCCTTGGCTTTTTTTTTGGGGGTTGGATTGTGCGCAATTTATTGTTTGCCCAGGAAAAAGCTGGAGCTGGAGCAACTTCCTCTTTATCCACACACACACACACACAAAGTCTGGGGCAACATGGCGGCCATGGGAAAATGGGGTGGACCAAAAATGTTGCCTGCGGGGCCAAAGTATTCCAAAATTGTTTTACGCTGCGTTATGATTACAACAATGAAGCCAAAATGCCAACTTTTGCACAATTTCTAATTTGAATTTTGATTAGGAAACTTACTTACACACACACAACTTACACACACACTCACTCAGAGAGTGATTTTCATTCAAGATGGCGACGACTGGCGAGGGAAATCCCATTAGAGGGCGCTCTAAGCTGGGGAATCAACGCAAACCGGAACTAAAAGCAAACGAAACGAACAAGGAAAATTGGGGAAAATGTGGAAAATGGGGGGAAAAGGAAACACGCGCGCATAAGCAAGCAAAATCCAAAAGGATGTGTCTAAGGATGCCAGGGCATTGTCTTGATTGAGCCTCATTAGAGGCAAGTCAGCCATGTGTGTGGGAGGTGGAAAACTCCACTCCCCATTTCCACCCACCCCTCACTCCAATTTAGGCGCTGATTACGGGCCAAATTTGTTTTGTCTTCCTTAGCCAATTTGAAAATCAGATTTTGTTTGTTTATGTCTTAGATTGGCTGCTACAGTGAAGGAAGACAAAGTTTAGGGAAAAAACACAACAAATTGTTAAAGTTTTTGAGGTGGAAAATTTGTGTGTGCCTGTGTGTGTGTGGGTAAAGTTTTTCAATTTTCCATTGGCTGGCAGCGGGAGTCAACAAAGGGAAGTTGGCCCGTGGCATTAATAATAATAATAATAGACATGTGGCCATATCAAGGCAATTTGCGCACAAACTTTCTCAATTTCATTCGAGTTTCCCAATTTCCTCTGCTCCTTTAGGTCTGGTTCCAGAATCGGAGGGCCAAGTGGCGCAAGGCAGAGCGACTCAAGGATGAGCAGCGGAAAAGGGAAAATGGAGAGAGCAGCAGTTCACTGGATAAGGTAAGAGGAGGTTTCCAATAAAATAGTAATTTAAAAGTAAAGTTTAAGCTAATAAAAATAAAAATTCATTTTCAATTAGTTTTTTCAAAAATATAAATTACTTAAGCTTAAATAAAAAAAACTAACTACCGACTTATTTTGTTTAATTAAATATTTTCTTATTCTTAAAAATTTTATTTTTTAAAGAAGTAGGTAACATTTAAATTTTAAAATTTTAACTTTAAAACCATAAAAAGAGTGATTTTTTTTTAATTTTAGGTTTTATTTAGTTTTATTTTGCCTATATTTTGGCAATGAAAGCAATCTAGTTTATTGTTACAAAAGTTTTTATTTTTTTATTAAGTTTTTTGTTAGGTTCACTTGATTTTTTACACAACTAATTTGTGTTTCTTCAGCTAACTTTATTTATTCTATCAACTTAAAATTATTTTATTTATTTTGAAAACGCAAGGAAAAATATGTACCTACCTATATTTAAGATTGGTTTCATTTTAATTCAATTTTTCTGTATTTCTTTAGCTCCACGACTCTCGCGAATCCTCGCCAGACATCACGGGCGAAATAGACGACGACATGGATGAGCTACCGCCCCGTCAGCGGTCCCACAGTCCGCTGGCCAATGGACCCATGGAGCAGCAGCACTCCCACTCGCACTCCCATTCCCATTCCCATTCCCGCAGTCCTGGTGGAGGGATGCACCTGGACTCCAGTGACAATGAGCGTCCGCTGTCCTCCAATCAGCTGACCGCCACCCCGCACTCCGCCTCCCAGTCGCTGGGATCCATAAGCGCCGGCTCGCCATCTCCCTCGGGAATGAGGGAGCGGGATCACACGCCTCTGGCCAGCGGTGGGGGTCATCAGGGGGCGAGCAGCCCCTCGAACTCCCGTAACACCGACTCGCCCATCGAGGTGGGTGGACCCATGTCGCTGACCACGGGCTCCAGGATGGCCACGGCCTCTTCGAACAACTCGGCCTCCTCCACGCCCACGCCCACCACCCCTCATGCCCCCCAGATGCCACACTCCTCGGCGGCTGCGGCTGCTGCGTTTGGAAGCCACATATTCGGGAGCTTTGGAGGCGGCAGCAATGCAAGCGATAGGTAAGCGCACTCTTAATATATAAAAGTTTTAAGATTGCCAATGAAACATCTATTTCTTTAAATATTATTTTTTTACACTTGAGTACAAAGTACATACATATATGGCTTTGTATGCGGTAGAGGGTTAAGAGCCTGTTCATGACAGTTTTTTTTATAAAATATTTTAAAAGAAATCTAGTGTTATTAAGCTTCGTAAACTTGTAGAAAAACAATGTGCTTGTAAGGAAGAATTTTTTTTTTTAATGATGGCCAGAGTTTGTCTATATATGTATTAAAAAAATGTTTACTTTTCTATGAAAAGGTTCATCAGAAATTTAAAAACTCTGCTAGTAAAATATATTTTTTCCAATCTTAGGAGACAAAAAATTTTTGTTTAACACCTAACACTGAAACACATAATTGTACAACCAAACCCAATAGAAACGAATCAGAGCTTCCGGTGAAAATCATTTCCAAACACTATCATCCAAGTCATTTATCTTCTGGTCCGCCCAGCTACTAAAGCTGGATGTCCTGGTATCCTAATATCCATCTAGCATATCCCACATATGGCTAAAACAAAGAGGGGAAGTCCATCGATGATTAGACACTGGGCGAACTTGGGATTGCACGTGTCGGCCATATCAATGGTGATGATGACCAGGGGGTTCCATGGGATTGGACGGGATTCCGTCTTCTTATGGGAGGGGAAAAAAAAAGTGGGAGGAGACTGCTCTCTCTTAATGTTTCCGCTGGCGCACACGACATCCGCTGACCGGAAGTGCGCCAATGGAATTTAAACGTTTTCCATCCAAATCATTAAGTAGAACGCCTTCCGCTGCGCACGCCTGTTCAATAACCCGTGAGTCGGAAAAATCCAACCGGAGGAAGACAGAGAGTCGAGAATCGAGAGATGAACACCGCAGGAGTCGATGGGATAAGGACACTCAGGGAAAAAGTTTTGCTGAAAATAAAGGAAAAAATTCGTGACTTGAGACGGTGAAATTGTTGAAATTAGGGGGTGCCACAAAAACCGATCCAACCAAATTCCAACAAAATTCCAACAAAATTCCAACCGAATATCAACCCCTTCTCTATGTAAATTCCAACCAACTTTGATTGGAACGGTTTCAGAGTTTAAATCAGTTTTAAGTCTTGTCATTTAAAATCAAACGTACATTTTGGGATTTTTTATAATTTTTCTTTTAAAAGAAAGTTAGCTTTAATTTTTTATATTACAAAACGCTTTGACTTAAGCTAGCTATAAAAATAAAGGTTTCGGAAAAATCTACCTGCCTCTCATCGTTTACCCAAATCTGTTTTTGCAACGCTGCCTGTGATTTTATGCAAAGTTTAAATTGATAAAAGTTGTTAAAAAAAAAGTTAAAAATTATACTTTATAGTCTGATATTTTTCTTTTTAAAGAACAAATTTTTGTAATACTTTTTCTTAGTGAATGACGAGCAAAGATGAGAAAAACAAGGGATTGGGAGTCAAGAATCGCATTGTACACCCAGCCAAGCATCTAATGTCATTACTGCTCCCATTGCGGTCATTGTCTGGCTACGAGTACCTCCCCCCTGCTAATCCACACTCTCCACCCCCGCAATCAATTGCTAATTTAGTCATCGTTGCCAAAAAAAAAAACGGAATAAGAGGGATTAAACAGAGAGGAAGGATAAAAGAGAGACGACTACATGGGCACTGCCCACTTAGGGGTGACATTTTGTCGCAATTTCTGTGTAAATATTTGCACAGGGGTTGAAAATCAGTTTGTTTCCTTTCCACTTCTCCTTTATTTTATTTTGTTTTATTTTTTCCTGCCAGTTGTTTTTGTCGCTGCTTGATGACAAAATGCGACACTTGCCATAAATTTTATTGTTTGTTTGTCTAATTCCTTTGTAAGTGGAGGCTTAATGACACGCAGGCAATTAGCAGATCGTTGGGTTTATAATCGTTTAGGCTGTCTGAAGGTTAAGGGAACTGTGGATTTTGAGAGGGTGCTGACATGGATATTTTTGGAGAGTGAGGGAGGGTTGGAACTACAGTAGCTTAGTAATTGATTTACCTCCTAATGAGCATAGATTTATTCACATATCATATCATTCAATTTTCCCCAATATAAATTTTCTTATGAAATAACTATTTATTTGGTTTCAGGGAGAAATCAAGTTAGGATCAAGTTTTTATTTCACACATTGAGATCTTCTGAATATTAAAATATTTATGAATATTGTTGCATTAATCCACGTAATAATAAAATATTTTTAAAAAATCTTTAGATAGAAAATGTAAATGTAATCTTTTGTGTCCTTTTCATGTTCACAAAAAACACTTTCGATTAACTTGTTTTTAAAAAGTGTTTTCCATAAATACCTCACCTCCTGTCTCTATCTAAAGATTGTAGTCTATGTAATTCCCTGCGCTCCTTTTCATTACCGATTCATAAAGATTATTAACTCCGTTATTCCATTTGCTTTTAGCTACTCAGATCACAAATTCAAATTCAAAAAAATGCCTGGCCACAAGGCCATAAAAAGCTACTTGAAAATTAAATTGGGCGTAAACGAGGGTGTTTTGTTTGTCGTTTGAATTTGAATTTTTCCACGGAGAGTCTAACCATATGCCAGCAGCCTGAGGAAGCACAAAAGGCGGTGGCTGAGTTTGCTTTTTTATTTATTTTTTTATATTCAAAGGACTCCCCCTTAGATTATTTTGCTCTATCAGTGGGCGGTCTCATCAGCCGGCAAAGAGGCCATGGGTGGGCAGGAAAATTTATAAAAAAGACTCTGAGCTCACATGTCAACGCGCTGGAACAACAAACATTACACCACAATAAAAAAAAACAGGATCCGGCAGAGACACAATACGCACAAGGAGCAAGGATACCCAAGGACATCCCACTGGGCAGGGGCACGCGTTCCGATTGCTGAATCATTTCCCCTCCCTCTCTGGATTTTTCCGGAATCCCCGCTGTTTTTGCTGCTGTAACGGTTGACCAAATCAATTCCGAATCTCGAGCACTCAGAATTTTTGATATTGTTATTCAAATGATTCAGGACACCGGATGTCCTTGCCATCCATCAGGAGCACATATCTCCTCCATCTGAAGTGAAGCGTTTCATCGCAAGCATTTATCATCGCATCAGTCAGGCACTCAGATAGCGATTTCTTTTCGCTTTCGCATATCTTATGCAAATCGAGGAGCAAAATGGAACACAAAAACTAAATAAATAATTATTGAGCACTAATCTGCACTTGTCTTTGTTGACAAGGTCGTTGAAATGACGTAAGAGGAGGCTCCAGTGGAGACCCTCCATTACTTCAAAAACTGGTTTGTTCATGGCCACGAAAAGGGAACCAAATTATACGAATTATGCAACGACTCAAAAACACTTAAATGCACTTTTTATTGCAAGCCGATACTTAAAATGAGCAGAGAAAAAAATAATGATGCTGAATTGAGTAAGCAAAAATAAAAAAAAAAGCAATAAATTATAACTCCATTTTTGTAGCTTGCAAAATAAATAATAAAATTGAAAATAACATACAAATTACATTCCTTTTTATGGACACAGAGTATTAATTTTTTCAGGCTTATTTAAAGCCTTTTTGGTAGCTCCCATTAATTAAATACAATATGTACAAGTGTGACCAAAACACTGTGTGTGTAAGCTTCAAATAAGAATAAATAAAAAATAATGACTTCGTTTTAGATAGTTTTATCTCATTTAAAGAGTTTTTGGTAGCTCCCATTAATTAAATACAATATTTACAAGAAATCACCTAAAAGAATCATAAAGTTCTGCTTCAGTGTGACCAGCACTGTGTGTGTAAGCTTCAAATAAAAATAAATAAAAAATAATGACTTCGTTTTAGATAGTATTTATTTTATTTAAAGAGCTTTTAGTAGCTCCCATTAATTAAATAAAATATGTACAAGAAATCACCTCATTACCCATCACAAATAAATCTTTTTAGCGAATGCTAGTCCCCAAACTAAATCCATAATAATTCGCTGGAATAGGTTTCGAGTTAAAAATGTTAATTGAATACCCGCCAGCAGCCCCAAATCTCTCAGCTTCACTCCACTTTATGCAGCATGCCACAGATACTTTATGCACAAATAACTAAATATGTATTTCGGCCGTGGGAAATACACCCCGAAAATCCACATAGAGAGAACCTGAAATTATGTGTACCCCACACTCCGACCCACTTATATACCCACTTATATTCCACCTGTAATCAGGTGTGTGTGCGGATATTTCGCTCCCCGCTTATGCGAAATGCTTGAATAATAAATTAAGCAAATATTTTAATATTCATCATGCAATTAAAATAAGCTGCCAGCGAGCAGCCAACTTTTCGGGTAGCCTAATATAATAAGCATTTTGTGGGAGCTTCAGCGGGGGGTTAGAATCCAAAATGAGGGTATCCAAAAAGTTTCGTGGAAAAAAGTACATTTTGCGGAAATTAAGTTTGACTTGTGGGGGGAAAAGCTAAGCCTTCGCCTGTGCCTCTGTGTAGGTGTTGATTGCTTGAGTTTAATTTGTTAGAATTGCGTAAAGCATTAAAATGTTTGCCCGACTAATTACACACACACACACACAGTGAGCTGAATTTTCCATGTGCATGTCAAGTCACGAAAACTTTATCCTTGGCTAAATGCAATCTGCGAAAAGTGCGAAAATTTTAAGAAAAACTTTTGTGGCAACTCAAGGTGGAAACTGAGATGGAGCTTCCAAGATTGACATTGACAGAGACCCCTCCACCTCCTCCCTATTTTTTCTCTTTTCTGCTCTGCCTAGAGGAAAAGTTATGTACTAACTAACGAGCTCAACGACAACACTCGAGCTTGTGAATGTCTTAATTAGAGGGAGAGGGAAAAGTCGGGCGGGGAAAGTCTATGAGTATAGCAATTAAGGCGGCGGCAGTCGAGTGGGCGTGGGACTTGGAAACGCCCCTTTCTCTAAGCCCCTGGCACTGCGAAAAAATTGTGAAAGGAAATAAGTGGATCATCCTTAAAATTATTTAAAAAAATACCTTTATTTGATTTAAAAAAAGGTTTTTAAGATTTTTAACGAAATAATAAAAATTTTAAATGATTTACCTTTATTTGATTTAAAGAAAAGGTTTATAAGGTTTTTAACAAATGTATTTGAAGCAAAGCTTTTTTCAAAGCAAAGTTTTATTAAAGGGACCAACGAAACATAAGGAGTCGCTTTAGTGTGACCAAAACACAGTGTGTGTAAGCTTCAATTAAGAACAAATAAATAGTAACTTCGTTTTAGATTATTTGATCGTGTTCCTCAACATAATAAAATCAAGACAAGTTAAATAAAAACAAACATTAACCCTCATTAAAATAAATTTAATATCTCAAAATTATTTTAAATAAGTTCTTCAACCTAGACACATTTTTTTTAAGTGCTGTAAAGTCGCCTACAGCAATCAGCATATTTTTGCAAGTCCCCCAAAAACAAGAGTGAAAGAGAGGGGCTTAGCAGGAGAAAAAGAGACAGGAATAATAAAGGGGGGTTTTAGGGGTAAAAAACAAGCGAGATATTCTAGAACGAAGCCCCAAGCTCCAGACTCTCGGGTCCGAGGCATCGCATCTGTTGGATGTGCACATGCAAAATTTAATTACGACCAAAGGATGAGTGCTTAATTATACGCAAACATTTAAGTTTACTGCTTTTTTCGCAACTACAGGGAGGCGAAGAGGGGGGCTAAAAAGGGGGTTTTGTCTACGCCCGAGTGTTTGACTTTGTTTTTGTTGTTGTTGTTGTTGTTATGGCTGCTGTTTGAGTTTTCTCATCTTGTTTTTGCCGCTTGGACTTTTGCTTTTTTGGCTCGGAGCTTAATTAGGGGCCAAGGGGTAAATGGGAATAGGAAAAAGGGGTTGAACATATAGGCGTCTATATGTAGAATGTGTGAAAGAAAAACAGTTTGCTTGCACATAAACTAAGTGGGCTCCTAAAAGCGAAAAGGATTCTGGAGATTTTTAAACAGTCTCGGAAATTGTATTTTTTTTTTAATTTTAAAATTAAAAGATTTTAAAACACCAAAGACCTAGCCTTTTAAAATAAATAAAACTCCACTGGTAACAGCTTTTGTATAGGTTTCTTTCTAATCTTTTTTCTTATCTAAAACGAATTTAAAAGAAAAACACAAAAAACAAAATCCAATTGCCTTATTGAAAATTCTGTTTCAAGCGGCCAAACGTTTTGCGTTCTCTAACAACCGAAAAAAAAAAATAAGCCGAGGCCAGGAAAAGCGAGAAAACCTCGGAAAAATCACAACAAATTGTGGGTGGATAAGAGAAAGCCAAAAACATGACAAGAATCATTTTTGGGGGCATTGCAAATGAAAAGTGAAAAGCGAGGAGAATTAAAAGCGACAGTGGCCGCGACGTTTGTGGTCCTTTTTTTCCTGGCGGTTGTGGTCGCCATTCGCGAGGTCTGCCTGTCATTTTCCGCGGTCCCCCAAAATCCTCCCCATTCAACTCGATTAGCATTCGGCAGAGCCAGAGATTTGTTATGACCACAGAGCAGGAGCCCTCACCGAAATTATCAAATTTTAGACACATTTCCCCCTGGTAGCCCAGGGCTTAATGTAAATTTGAACAAATGGAAATTGAATTTTTTCCACTTATTCCACGACCATCAAATAAACTTCGGATCAAGTTTCGCACTCGCTGATTAAACGCAATTATTTCTAATAAAAAAGTATCCATAATGTTCCATAATTTTATTAATGGGGATTATGCATAGAGTCATAGGAATTTACCAATTCAACAAAACGTTGTCTCACTTATCAATTAAAATTTTTAAATTGCATTAAATGTTTTTATTGCTGTGTGTGTGTGTTTTTTTTTTCCTTTATTTATACCCCTTTTGCCTTGACATGCGACTAAGCGTAATATTTCATTCAATTAAAACGGTCACAAAAATGACAACTGGGTGTTGATTACTCCCTTTCCTCTCCCCCGCACATACAAAATATTTAGGTTTATTAATAATAATGCAATTACGCATAAAAATGTTTTAATTTATTTCAATTAAGCGTTAATTAAAACTCTGTTTGTTGTTTTTGTTTGCCTTGTGTGGTGGTGTTGTATTTTGTTTATTTTTATTCTTTTGAATTGGTTGCGTTTAATGTGCGCGTGGAGGCGAAATGCAAAGCAGTTGGCAGTGTAAATTAGGGTGCAGCGACAGAAATTCGAGGGTATGTTGAAGAGTTTGTAAATAGGGACCGATACTAATTTAAAATTTGATTTAACACAATTGGGATAAACAGAATTAAATGTATTTTCAATTATATGTAGGCTCACCTTAACATATTTATGATAATTCTGCAGATATATATAACAAATTAAATTCTAAATAATATATGAAATATTATATGTTATATAAAACTGCTTTTACGAGATTTTGGATACTTTAATTTCGGAAGCTAAGGTTTTTTAATACTTTAAACAATATTTTTTTACTTTGAAAACCATAAGAAAATGTTTAACAGCAAACTTCAATGAAAACACTTGAATATGAATGTTAAATTAAAAGGTTCCAATGAAATAGACTTTTTTTTTTACATATTTTAAAAATATATATTTTTATATGCATATTCAAATTTTATAAATTTATTTAACCATTCCAATTCTTATTTTAATTTACAGCAACTGTGGCTTTCGTCCAGTTTTAAGCGAACAAAGTGGATTGGCAGCAGCGGCGGCTGCAGCGGCAGCTCAGCGGAATGCCAACCACCCACCGCTTTTCCTGCCGCCCCACCTGGCCGCCCAGTTTTCCCATCAACCGCTTTTCCCGGGACTCAAAGGTGAGTGAAGTCCCCCTAGCTAATCGATCAGCGACAAAATCAATCCAAATCACTTCAGTCTAATCAAATTAGTTTGGGTGGGGAATAGAAAGCAGATGCTCCTTCTCTTTTTTTTTTTTAATAAATAAATCAATGTCAAATCAAATTTGTTGTCTTGACTGACACAAAAATTTTAATTTTATAAATATGGTTTAATAAATATATAAAGAAGTATAAAAGAAATCTCTTAAATTTTGAATTTGCTTTAAAGAAGTGTTAAAAATATAACACCCTATTTTTAAATTATTTAAATACTTAAAATTCTAAAGCCTAAAGTGTAAACAAAAAAGTAGGATACTTAAAATCTCAAAACGTTTAAAGAATACCCTTTAAAATATTATAAGACATAATAAAAGAAAATTTAAAATTAATATCATTTAAACATTTTATATATTTTGTTTCTCATTTTAGGTGTTTCACCCTTCCAGAGCCTTTGCTCCTGCTGCTCCCTGAAACCCCCACCGCCGCCTGGCTCGTCGGTGGTGGCACCGTTAAGCATTCCGGTAAGCAGTAGCTCGGCGGCCAGTTCGCCGGAGTCACCCAAATCCTCGGGACAAAATTCCGGACATGATCCGCGGTCCAATTCGGTGGCCGAACTCCGCCGGAAGGCGCAGGAACATTCGGCTGCACTGCTGCAATCGCTGCATGCGGCAGCCGCTGCAGGATTGGCTTTTCCGGGTCTTCACCTGCCACCCCTCTCCTTTGCCCATCATCATTCGGCCTTGGGGCAGCATGTGGTGAATCACAACAACAATAACACGATGAGGATGAAGCACGAGGCACAGGACATGACGATGAATGGCTTGGGTCCAGGATCAGGAGGTGGTAGTTCATCGGCGGCTCTTTTGGATCTGGCCGAATCGGCAGTGGCATATCAACAGCAGCAGCAGCAACAGCAGCAGCAGCAACAGCAACATGCAACATTGTCGCCCCCAACCACGCCCACTCAGCCAGCAGGCGAAGGCTCTCCGGGATCAGGAGCACTTACAGGAGGCAGTTCATTAAATGGCAATGCGGTGCTAACCAAAATTGAATAAAAATAAAATATGTGCAATTTATATTAAAAATAATTGGCCTAAATTGGTATTTAGTTTCTCAGATTTAATTACATTTTGACTCGGAAATTTGTACAAATTTTAATAATTTGTTAGAAATAAAATTAAAATCCCCCACAAATCTGCGAAATTAAATACCCTAACAAGCCTGTATGTAACAATAAACAATGAATACATTTTAAAGTTAAATATTGGACTAAGCTCTAGTTTAACTTTAATTTAACCAAGTAAAAATATATACACACAAAAAAAAAACCAAGAAAAATCTAACAAAAAAAAGGCAATGCAGCACTTTGAAAATATATATATATTAGAAACATAGTTAGCTGTTGTTGGTTTTGGAAGATGTGACGAGAAAGATAACCCCAGATTGAACCCAACATAATCAGCAGCAGCCGAAGACAATTCCAATGATTAACAATATCAATTAACACGCAAATGCATATGAACAATATATACATAAAATAATATTTAACTATAAACACCTACAATATATAGAGATAGCTAACAAATCGGAAACATATATAGCCTAGCCTAATCACACTGAATCGGACACTAATTACAGTAAGCGCCAAACCAATATTAATTAAAATTAAACAAGTTAATAAAGAAAACAATAAAGATGATCACATTAGGATAACAAAACGAGGGTTGAACTTTATTTATGGTGTGTCTATAGGATGTGTAATGAGTATTTAATTTTTGCAGGACTGTTCGCAGTGCGCCTTGGTGTCGAAATTGTTGTTATTTCCCTGGCAGCCGGAGTGGTAGAACTGGATGCACTCATTCGACGCCGGGCGATACGTCCACTTCTGAATCCTTCCACGGCAGGGGCCCATAGAGCCAAACTCCTCGCCACAAATTGCTAAATTTTAAAAATATTTTATACATTATTAAAAGGTTTTTGTCACGAAAACTTAGGCTTAAGCTGGGTTTAACATTTTTACTTTTATACATAATTACTTTTTTAGCAACTTGCAAAACCAAAATAGTTGCACAAAAGAATTACTTCCAAATAATAATAACATTTACTAAAGAAATTTCAGAATCAAAATGTTATAAACTAAATAAATTTTAAGAAAGGTACAAACTATTTTTAATTCTGGTAATTGCTTCTTGATAGAGACAGCTTAATTCATTATTGAAAAGTAAACATATTTAAGAATTTGTTTTTAAAAAATTGTAAATCACATTTTTAAAATTTTTAAGTATTTTTTTTAAGATCAGTTTTTTATCTGGAGTGCCAAAGAAAGCGTTCCAACCAAGGTTGAAAATTAGTTGGAATTTGGTAGGAATTTAGTTGGAATTTAGTTGGAATTTAGTTGAAATTTTGTTGGAATTTGGTTGGATATAAGTTGGAATTTAGTGGGAATTCGGTTGGAATTTGGTTGGAACGGTTTCTGAGCCCCGTATAAGTTTTTTTGAAACATTTCCTGAACAAATACTCACGATTCTTAAGCTGAGCCAAAGCAGCTCCCAGCAGACAGCAGAGCAGCGCCAAAACAGCAAAGTATTTCATATTGAATATTTTTTTTTGGGGTTATTGAGATCTCAACCACGACTGACCAAACTAAACTGAGCGGTGATCGGAGATGCTGCCTGGGTTTTATAGGCCCAAACCGGATCGCTTATCAATCGACGAGGGTCAAGCGCGATTTCTGTTTGAGTTTTTCGAGCACTGACAACAACAACAACAACAACAAACCTTGAAATTATAGTAAAGTTTATTTTGTTTTTATTTTTTTGCAAAACAAGCTTGCCGGTTATTTGTTTTGGTTTTGGGGTTACAAAATCTGAGGGTTTTTCCCGAGATGAGTACTTGATTTTACGTTTGTTTAGTCCTTGCAGGCCTTTTCGCATGCATCGCGGGAGGAGAATTGATTCGAGTTTCCACCGCAGCCACCAAAAACGAACTCCGAACAGGAGTTCTTAGAGGCATCATAGGTCCAGGCTGGCATAAAAGCCATGCAGGCAGCCCCATCCTGTGCCATTCCCACCATCGAATGCTGCTGTGTGCACATCTCTGGAGGATTGGGATTTACCCATTTGCACAGAAATGAATCAGATCCTAACTCTTACTTACCCGGCTTGGCCTGGACCCTAGAGAGGCTCAGCAGAATCGCAATGGCAGCAAGTCCCAGATACTTCATTTTAAACGCAACTCCAGTTGAACTCTGATTAAGCGGACTTGGCCACATCACCACTTTATAGAGGTGTACATATAGAAATCGCTTATCTAGCCGGTCACTAGAGCCTGACTATATATATATATATAGAAGAAAGTCAGCAGATAGTAGGGAACTAGCACATAAGCACAGATGTGACCCAAAGCAGATAGTGTTTGCTCATACAAATTATAAATAAATATTATATACGGAATCTTTCACTATCAAGCTTTGTTGCGTCATCTTTCGGTTCTTATGGCTTCCTAAAATCTGGAATAATTCGGTTTTCAGATTAAATTATTTTTGGGTATTTAAAATACACAAGCAACTAAGTAAATACACTTTTGACATCGCATAATTTATGCTGGATTTTTTAAGACCCAAGAAAAACACATAAAATTACATGATTAAATTTAGTATTTGTTCTAATAAACCTTAACGCAAAACAAAAAACATTCTTAGTTTTTAATTTCGGAAAAGCGATACAAAAAAAAACCAGAACAAATTGTTTCGCATTTCAAAATAAAGTTTTATTTTATTTCAGATGTTTGTCACAAAAATAAGTTCCTCAGTTAAGTCATTAAACATAACTTTAAAATTGTTATGTAATCATTATAAGCTCTGGTAAAAGCAGTCAAAATTTAATAATTAGACTCACACCTTTCAGAAGATTGTCTTGGGAACCTATTACAAATTTCTTTTCTCAATATTTAGCTTGTCAAAACAAACTTTTTATTCATTAAAAGATAAAAAATTGTTTTTTGTTGTCATATCACTCAATTTTATTCCAGACACATGTTTTCACAATTTTCCTTTGAGTTAAAACGGTTGTCGTTTCCACCACAGCCTCCGTAGATGAATTTAATGCACTCCTTGTTACCGGAATCATAAGTCCAACTGGGGATATAGGCCTCGCAGGAGATTTTACCATTACCATTACGGGAGTGTTGTAGGCCACAGATTTCTGTAAATTAAAATCAAGTTAGTTTGGTTGATAAGAATAAAAGAGGTAAATATAAAAAACCATTTTTTAGGGCCAAAGCACTGGCCATAAAGGCAGCCAAAACAACCACAAAGATAAGAAGCTTCATAATGGAAATTTCTGTTTTCAAGAACCTTCAGCCAGCGGAGACAAAAGTAAACTGAAGCTGAAACAACCAGTGTCGTGTAATATATAGAAAAACCTTAGCCTTAGATTGATCTTCGAGCTAATCGCTCGAGCAACTTAAACATTGTGATTATTCGTGACAAACAAAACAAGTTCAAATACGGCTGGGAAATCTCCACAAAATTCGCACCAATTTATGTAAATATTTGTGGGCGGCGTGTTTACTTTTCCAGACTTTGTTATTGTGTATTCAATTCGTTCCCAGAACTCACTTTGTTTACCAGCCGCCGGAAAGGGAAAGCCCCTCACATTACCAGGTAGTACACTACACATTGCAATTGTATTATCAATTCAAATAAACAATGAGCACGACAAACAAAGGGCGTTGAAACTGTGTTGTAAGTATGGATAGGTTCTCTTATCGATACTAATTGGGAAAGAACTCTCATTAGTGACACATAACATGACAAAACTGATTTACAAAATATTTCACTTGCTGCCTGAGTCACTAAAAAATTTATTCAGGGCTTAAATTTGCATCACATGTTGAATATATTAAGAATATACGATTAGGTAGTATATCTCTTCTTAGAAAAAATTGTTCTCCAGTTTAAAAAAATTGTTAACTATTTCATGTAAATACTTATAGATACCCACCATTTTTTCCCAAAACTATAATTAAATTTGTAATTATTTTGTATCGTCAATTATTTAAATAATTGATTGGGGAGCAAAGCCAATCTTATAAGCAAACGTTCTTAACAATTCTAGAAAAAATCTATACATATTTTAAAGAACTAAAATGAACTAATGACAAAAAAAAAAAATAAACAGGGTTTAAATTTTTTTTAAATAAAAATTGTTCTAATAAATTAAATCTAAATTTTTGGGTGCTTTCCATCATATTTTATTTAGAAGAACCGGATACACCCATCTCTTATTGGTAAGCCAAATTTTTAAGTTTTGTCAGAAGAAAAGACAGTACATTCACTTCAAGAACATTTTTTATTAAACACTTAATAGAATGGTTGTCACATGGGGTATCGAAGGATTACTCCTTGCACTTGGCTTCGCACTCTGCCAGGGATCCAAATTGGTTGGAGTTTCCACCGCATCCGCCGAAGACAAATTCAGCGCAGGAATTGGAATCCGAGTGGTAACTGTGCCTGGGCATGAAGGCAGCACACTTGATAAGGCCATTACCATCAATTGCAGGGGGCAGTCCACAAATAGCTAATAAATTGGGGATTATTTAAAAGGTATTCTGATTTCATCAAGACTCTTAAACTTACGATCCTTGAGGCCCAAGGCGACTCCCAGCAGGGCGAAAATAACACAGACAACAGCGATGAACTTCATACTGATTTCGCAAGACAATCTCTTTCAACTTCCGTGGAACGACTAATGCCAATCTGAAGTCTAGCTTTAGGTTATATAGGGAACGGGAACTACAAATCGTCTCGGGATCTTATCGAAGTGCTCATGAACCTACGGTTCATTAACAAGTGCGCGTGAAATTAGTAAATAAACAGACAGACAGAGACTTTGAGTGCGTTGTGTTTGTGCTCGCAGATGAAGTCGGGGTCGTAAATAAACCTATGTACTATGTACTTAATAAACTAAATTAAATCAAGCTCTGTATGTTGATTCTAGAAAAAACGAACATCTTTCTTGGAAGCTTTTTAGCTCTCTGGTTGAGTTTTTGTGTTTGAAAGTGGGAAGGTTATGAAAACATAAATTAAACTAGGGGTAAATTAAGTTTTTTTTTTTTGATTTATTAAAAGTAAATAATATGTAATGAAATACTTCTTATTTCCATAGCTTTTAGTCTGTGCTACATCGTATTAACAGGCTGTAAATCGTGCTTTGAATATAAAATATAATAGAGTACTTTATAGGGTATAAAACGCTCCCATTTCCGCGTTACAAAGATTTCCACAAATTTTTAAATACCTAGGCCTGAGTTGGGTTTTAAAATAGAATCGGCGGTTCCTGACTTTATTTTTAAAACGTTGGTAAATATTTATTTAAATGCCGTAAGCCACATTTTTTGAAAATGTTGTATTCATGTCCAAAGGTTTTTATAAATACCAACAGTATCTGCTTTTATATTTTTTACTCTCCTACAAAGTAGGTAAGTGATAAAATAATTAAAAATAAACTCCCCGTTAAATGTATAACGTAGTTATAAATATAGGTATCTAATCATGTTTGTGTGACATCATTGTTACATAATTATCAAAGATTGTATAATTTATTATAAAATCATATTTATTTTATTTAAATAGTCAACTGAGTAACTGAATGTGTTTGTATCTGACATAATGATTGGTGACACAATTAAAGCTACTTTATTACAAACTAAACAAATAAACTAAATTAAGCACTAGAGGTCGTTTCTGTGGTTACTTCGCTGGTTTGTTCGGTGACAACCGCTTCTGTGGTGGAAACGAGAGCCTTTCCCAAGCAGGACTGTTCGCACAGCTCCTTGGATTCGAAGTTGTTCTTGTTGCCGGCACAGCCACCGTAGACGAACTCCTCACAGGATTGGGTATCCACGTTGTAGGCGAAGCGATAGAACAGGGCAAAGCAGCGTCCAGTTTCCTTGGGCTGATGACAGTCCTCCGGAACTTTGAAGTCACCCTCTGGCAGGGGATTCACAGCCGTGGGATCCTCTGCCTTCTCCACCACCACATCCGATGGAGCTCCATGGATTCCGGCTGCCAGAAGCAGTACCGCGATGATGACGAGACTGAAACTATATCTGTAGCACATTTCGATTCCGTTGAGTGGCGACTGCGAATGATTTCAGCTCGGTGGAGTAGTGGGGCTTAAATACTGTCCGTACCCACTGATCCACTCACGAACACACTCGGGTTTTTACCCACCGTTTTTGCCTCTTTCTGGGCACTTTATTTGTTTTTATCGGAGCGGGAGCTTGTTTGGCCAACTGATTCACTGATGTCGCCAGTAGATAAATCACGGCGGTGCCTCTCTGACGTAGACGTCTATATAATTTCGAGAAGCTATCGCTGGCCCAGCCTTCACTGCAGTTCAACGCACCTGTCAACTTACTCATAACGCCCTGGCCATAAAATCATATTCCATTTCGTTTCCGGATCGGAGCTATAGTTTTTGGTAACCCCATCACGTCTAGAAGGTGGAATGGGCATCGCACCTAATTACCATTAAACTGACCAACTGGTTGACTAAGTTGAGGTTTTTGTTGATGATCTGTTTGTGAGTATTTGTTTGTTGGTTGGTTGGTTTCACTTCAAAAATGTATCTTTAAGGTAGGTCAGTATCTTGAAATATAAGTGAAATGATATTCAGCTTTTCTTAATGATAAAATATTTTAAAATAATTACTTTATATCCCTTATTTAAAGATTATTTTCGTAATTGTACTAATGTGTGCAACTAGTGATCATGTTGTTAGCACAAACATGCTAATTTGTGGAACTAACCTTATAGATTTTCGGTGGATTCTATTTTTCAGTAAGCTATTGATCAAAATGGTCCACATATGTACACAAATATTTATTTAATTAAAAATAACAAATTAAAACAAACAAAGGGTAACATGTTTCCTAAAATAATTAAACGTGTATGCATTTCATTTGTAGGTACATATGTGATAAATTAAATAATATTTATGTTATATTTATTGATTGTAATATTTTTCGTAAATGAAATTCATTTTTTTAGTTTTCAAAAGATACAAATAAGAAATAAAATAAAACCAAAATTTCTTAACAGTCTCAAATATAATATTTTGATCGTCGTCAGTTGATCACTTTTTGGGTAGACAGGCATCCTCACAAGTCTGTCGGAATCCCCAGCGATTGTCGTTGCCCCGACATCCTCCGTACTTGAAGGTCTCACATACTTTTTTGTCCTTGTTGTAGTAATACCGCTCCAGATTCATGCGACAAGGACCCGCTTCCAAGGGCTGCAGGCATTTGGGATCTGGAAAAATAAAAAAATATTATTATTATTATTATTATTAATTTGTTGTTTAAATAACAATCAAAATTAAATTTTTAATTATAAACACAAAGTTTTGTTTAAAACATAAATAAGGTTATTTAATAAATATTTAAATGTTTAAGGTTATTTAATAAATTTTGAAAAACCAACCTGGTACTTGGCTCCTTGGTTTAACCGTAGTTGTCGGAATTAAAGGCTTATTTCCGGACGGATTTCCTGGCTGCAACTGAGCCACAGGTTTCGGTTTGATATTATTATTTTTATTGTTGTTATTATTATTATTATTGTTGGGTGTGTCCACTGCCTGAGTGAGTTGCATAAGACTTAGCAATAAAAGTGCCCCAAGGCAGAGAAACTGGGTCATCCGCAGCAGCATTTTGTGTGCAACCTTAGAACTGAACGTTAGTAGCAACGACTGTGAACTGAACTGAGTCGAATGTTCTATATTCTAATTCTAATTCAAATTCTATGTGATGTTTTTGAGCCGACGAGTTGAGTGTAAATTAATTTGTTTGCTCATTCGCTGCCCATCCATGTGTGAGTTTTGAGCTTAAATTGCGCATACGACGCGTTGAACGCGGGCGAGATTAATTATCTGATTACTCAAAGCAGATCATAAACATGTAGTTATAACATATAATATAATATAATTCTCTGGCTGTTTTTATTTTTAAACAGTTTATGTTGACTAGAGTCTTTGACTTGAATTTCTGACTGTTAAGAAAAGCAAGTTTCAGACTATATTTATTATTTTTTTAATATTATTTATTTTTATTAAACTAACTCTAGGTATTGTATGTATAAGTAAGGAACAATTAGACACACATATAAAATAAGTCGTAGAACAAACAAGTATTGTTATGCCTTAAAATTCACCTAAAGCGGATCGACTTGAACTTACAATTTCTTTAATTTCGAATACGTTAAAAAGAGAAATTGATCCCAAACCATCAACAACAGAAATAAAATGAAGTCCGTCTTTGTATTTTGTTTATCTTTGGTCCTGCTTGCTTTTGCTTCGGGCTTAAAAGATCGTAAGTCTTATATGCAAGTCCTTGAAATGATCTTAATTTAAAAAAACTTTCTGTTTTAGCCATTTGCGGACTCAAGCCCAATGTTCAGGGGATTGGCTCTGTGGTGTGTATGGCTTTTTTTCGAAGTTTTTCCTATCATGTGAAAAAGAAGCAATGTTTGCCATGGATTTATGGCGGCTGCGGTGCCAACAAAAATAAATTTGACTCTAAAAAAGAATGTGAGGATAAGTGTAAGGAGTAAGTTTTAAGTGCTGTTATTCGCTTAGAATAAAGTATTCAGAGTGGATTAAATCGGGAAAAAATATCTTATCCCAAGAACAAATGATTATTTATTTGACTAAATTAAAATAAAATATTCAGAGTGGATTAAATCGGAATTAAAATTGTCTTACTCCAAAAACAAACGATTTGTTATTTAACTTAATTAAAATAAAATATTCAGAGTGGATTAAATCGGGAAAAAATATCTTATCCCAAGAACAAATGATTTTTTATTTGACTAAATGTATTATAAAAGTAATAAACTATTAGACACAGATATTATTAACTAACCATTATTATTATGCTTAATAATACACTTCAGTTACATTTTTCAGTTAAAGCCAATCGACTTAAGTTTATAATTTCATTCATTTTGAATACGTTGACAAGTTAAAACAACTTATCACGCAGCCTAAAAAAGTTCCAAAATGAAGTTAATTTTTGTACTATATTTATCATTGGTGATGCTTGCCTTTGCTTCGGGATTAAAAGATCGTTAGTATCGAATGTCTTTAAAAAACTTTTCTGTTATGAAATAATTTAAATTTTTTAGCCATTTGCGGACTTAAGCCTAATTTTGAGGGGTTTGACAATATGAAGTGTATGGCTTATATGCCATCCTTTTCCTATCATTCGGATAAGAAGGAATGTTTGAGATGGATTTATGGCGGCTGTGGTGCCAACAAAAATATATTTGACTCTAAAAAAGAATGTGAGGACAAGTGTAAGGAGTAAATTTTAAATGTTGTTATTCGCTTAGAACAAAGTATTCAAAAGATTTTTTGTTTAACTAAACTAAAATAAAATATTCAGAGTGGATTAAATCGGAAAAAATGTTCTTATCCGAAGAACAAACGATATTTTTTTTAACTGAATGTATTATATAAGTAAGAAACTATTAGACACAGTTATTATTAACTAACCATTATTTTTATGTTTTTTAATATACTTCAATTACATTTTTAAGTTATAGCAAATCGACTTAAATTCATAATTTTATTCATTTTGAATACGTTGACAAGTTAAAACAACTTATAACGCAGCCCAAAAAAAAGTTCTAAAATGAAATTTGTTTTTGTACTTTATTTATCATTGGTTTTGCTTGCCTTTGCTGCTGGATTAAAAGATCGTAAGTATCTTAAGTTTTTAAAAACCTTTTCTTATATGAACTAATTTTTTTTTCAGCCATTTGCGATGAAGAGCCTAATTTTCAGGGGTCTGAAATTACGAGGTGTATGGCTCGTATACCATCCTTTTCCTATCATTCGGATAAAAATGAATGTTTGCCATGGGTTTGGGGCGGCATAGATTCCAACGAAAATATATTTGACTCTAAAAAAGAATGTGAGGATAAGTGTAAGGAGTAAATTTTAAATGCTTTTATCCGCCGGAAATAAAAAATTCAAAGTGGATTACAACGAAATACATTTTTTTATCTATTTAATAAATCAAATAAAATGCTCCGATTAAAAAACAAACGATTTGTTATTTAACTAACTGTGTTATATAAATAATAAACAATTAGACACAGATATTAAAAACTAACCATTATTGTTATGCTTTATATCATTTTTCAGTTATATCAAATCGACTTAAACTTACATTTTCATTCGTTCTGAATACGTCGACAAGTAAAAAACTGATACCGCATCCTAAAAACGAGTTCTAAAATGAAGTTCGTTTTTGTACTATATTTATCAATGGTCCTGCTTGTTCTTGTTACAGGACTAAAAGATCGTAAGTATTGGTAGTCCTTGAAGTCCTTTTCTTATATTAATTAATTTGTTTTTTAGCCATTTGCGGATATGAGCCTAGATATGTGGGCCCATCTCCGTGCGGTGAGATACATAATGTTTTTTCCTATCATTCGGATAGAAAGGAATGTTTGTACTGGGTTTATGGCGGCTGTGGTGGCAACAAAAATTTATTTTGGTCCCTAGAAGAATGTAAGGCTAAATGTAAGGAGTAATTCCTAAATGTTTTTATACGCCTGAAATAAAATATTCAGAGTGGATTAAATCGGAAAACAATTTTCTTACTCCAAGAACAAACAATCTTTTATTTAACTGAATGTATTATATAAGTAAGAAACTATTAGTCACAGATATTATAAACTAACCATTAATTTTATGCTTTATATTACACTTGTTACATTTTTCAGTTAAAGCAAATCGACTTAACTTTATAATTTCATTAATTTTGAATACGTTGACAAGTTAAAAGAACTTATCAAGCAGCCTAAAAAAAGTTATAAAATGAAGTTCGTTTTTGTACTATATTTATCGTTGGTCCTGCTTGTTCTTGTTACAGGACTAAAAGATCGTAAGTATCTTAAGTTTTTAAAAAACTTATAAACTAACTTATTTTAACTGAAGTGAATTAATTTGTTTTTTTTTAGCTATTTGCGGACTTAAGCCTAATTTTGAGGGGTTTGGCAATTCGAAGTGTAGGGCTTATTGGCCATCCTTTTCCTATCATTCGGATAAGAAGGAATGTTTGAGATGGATTTATGGCGGCTGTGGTGCCAATCTGAATAGGTTTGGCTCTAAAAAAGAATGTGAGGACAAGTGTAAGGAGTAAATTTTAAATGCTTTTATACGCCTGAAATAAAAATTCAGAGTGGATTACAACGAAATACATTTTGTTATCTATTTAACAAATCAAATCCAAGTACCATAGTTTCATTTCTTTTATTAAAACAAAGTGCACCGATTAAAGAACAAACGATTTGTTATTTAACTAATTGTGTTACATAAATAATAAACAATTAGACACAGATATTAAAAACTAACTATTATTGTTATGCTTTATAATTTACTTCAGTTACATTTTTCAGTTAAAGCAAATCGACTTAAGTTTATAATTTCATTCATTTTGAATACGTTGACAAGTTAAAACAACTGATCCCACGCCTTAAAAAAGTCATAAAATGAAGTTCGTTTTTGTACTATATTTCTCAATGGTCCTGCTTGTTCTTGTTACAGGACTAAAAGATCGTAAGTATTGGTAGTCCTTGAAGACCTTTTCTTATATTAATTAATTTGTTTTTTAGCCATTTGCGGATATGAGCCTAGATATGTGGGCCCATCTCCGTGCGGTGAGATACATAATGTTTTTTCCTATCATTCGGATAAAAAGTTATGTTTGTACTGGGTTTATGGCGGCTGTAGTGGCAACAAAAATTTATTTTGGTCCCTAGAAGAATGTGAGGCTAAATGTAAAGAGTAATTGCTTTTAACGCCTGCTTTTATACACCTGAAATAAAATATTCAGAGTGGATTAACTTGGAAAACAATTTTCTTTCTCCAAGAACAAACTAAACAAAACAAAATTGAACTAAATTAAAATAAAACATTCATAGTGGGTTGAATCGGAAAACATTTTCTAACTCCAAGAACAATCGATTTTTTATTTAACTAAATGTATTATATAAGTAATAAACTATTAGACACAGATATTATAAACTAATCAGTATTGTTATGCTTCAGTTACATTTTTCAGTTAAAGCAAATCAACTTAAGTTTATAATTTCATTCATTTTGAAGTTAAAACAACTTATCACGCAGCCTAAAAAAGTTCCAAAATGAAGTTCATTTTTGTACTATATTTATCATTGGTTTTGCTTGCCTTTGCTTCGGGATTAAAAGATCGTAAGTATCTTAAGTTTTCAAAAAACTTTTCTATTAAGAAATAATTTATATTTTTTAGCCATTTGCGGACTTAAGCCTAATTTTGAGGGGTTTGGCAATTCGAAGTGTAGGGCTTATTGGCCATCCTTTTCCTATCATTCGGATAAGAAGGAATGTTTGCCATGGGTTTATGGCGGCTGTGGTGCCAATCTAAATAGGTTTGACTCTAAAAAAGAATGTGAGGACAAGTGTAAGGAGTAAATTTTAAATGCTTAAATACGCCTGAAATAAAAATTCAGAGTGGATTAAAACGAAATACATTTTGTTATCTATTTAACAAATCAAATCCAAGTACCATAGTTTTATTTCATTTATATAAGATCAAACGATTTGTTAATTAACTAACTGTGTTATATAAGTTAGGAACTATTAGACACAGATATTATAAACTAACCAGTATTGTTATGCTTTGTATTACATTTGAGTAACATTTTTAATTTATAGCGGATCGACTTAATCTTGCATTTTCATTCATTTTGAATACGTTGACAAGTAAAAAATGAAGTTCGTTTTTGTACTATATTTATCGTTGGTCCTGTTTGTTCTTGTTACAGGGTTAAAAAATCGTAAGTATTGGTAGTCCTTGAAGACCTTTTCTTATATTAATTAATTTGTTTTTTAGCCATTTGCGGACTTCAGCCTAGATATGAGGGCTTTACTACATGCTATGGAAATCATAATGTTTGGTCCTATCATTCGAGTCAAAACAAATGTTTGCCATGGACTTATGGCGGCTGTCCTGGCAACGATAATAGATTTGGATCCTTACGAGAATGTGAGGCCAAATGTAAGGAGTAATTCTTAAATGATTTTATACGCCTGAAATAAAATATTCAGAGTGGATTAAATATTTTAAATTAATTATTTGTTAATTTAATTTTTTTTAAAACGTTGTGAATGTAGTGAATATAGCTAGACAATGGCAAAACTAATGAAATTAGCTACAGCTGATTGAAAATACTAGTAAATTTTACTAGTCGGTTTAGCTCAGTTTCTTGGGGCATCACCATTTTTAACTTCAAGAATGAAAACTGCAGCAATTATTGGTCTAATGATCGCAATGGTGGTCTTAGTTTTGGGCCAACAAGACAGTGAGTACTTTAAATAGCGAGACACCTGATGACCACAATTTTTGTTATCCTTAGATATTTGCGGCTCTAAACCGTTTGTTCAAGGATCATGTGACGAACTAGGGATTATCTACTCCTATGTGTCCCTCTTAAACAACTGCGTTTTTTGGCAGGGCTGCCAGCTAAATGGGAATCAATTTCCCAGCAAAGACGATTGCGAACACAAATGCAAAGAAAAGTCTGTTCTCTATATTTAAATCATTTACAGAATTTTTTAAAAATGAATTTCAATAAGGTAAAAAAATTAAAATTTAACTGGAACTTAAAATTGAACTGTATCGAACTTTTCAAGAGATTTAATTCGGTAATAATTATATTTAAATATATATAAAATATATATTAAAGGCGTTTCAGTAGCCCATTTTTAAAACACCTTTTTCTGAAAGTTTTTTTTTTCTTATGTCTTAATTTATTTAAATATTTAAATAGCTAACCGTGAAGGGAACGTGCATTCCGAAAGTTAAAACCAGAACTAATAATATAACTTGCTTGAAAATGTCAAATAAATTATTTGGTTTTGTTAGTTTAATGAAGTCGGCTGTTAAGAACAGAATTAATATTCAATAACTATGTCAATTTATATCGCTTTTTTATTGATAACATTATTTGGCTCGGCTCCTTTAACAAAAGGAAGAAATGGTAAGTATACGTTAGGTATTAATTAAATGATGATTTATTACAACTCTTTAATTTAGCACAGTGTGATTTCAAGGCTACTTTTGTGGGGAATTGTAAGGGATACTCCTATATACCTGCAAAAAACAAATGCGTTGCACTTCAAGGTGACTGTAACCGAAGTGTAAATTTTTTTAAGAAAATGGCAACCTGCACTTCACAGTGCGTTAGACTGGGTCGACATGTATCAACTCCGGAATAATTTCCCCATAAGTTTACGTATAATTCCTGAAAATATAGAACTAGCGATTCTATTTGATGATGAAAAATATATTATGTGACCAGGCTATACGCAAAATATTGAATTACAGGAAACATTTGTATGATCCATAAAATGTAAAAACCTACAAGAAATTAAAAAAAAAACTAGACACATTCCGTACAATTTTCTTGAGGAATACATCAAAAATACAATGGATTTTTTTAAGTCAACAATAAATATTTCTTAATATAAATTGCACACCAGTAATTTGAGTTAAGTTCAAAATTATTAGTAGGTAAAGTGTAAACATTTTTGACCGTATTTTGACTTGTAAAAAGTAACGTTTATATTTTGTTTAAGTCATACAATTTTATTTAATAAAAAAATTTCTATGGAATGAAAACAGCCTTGTTTTCAGCTGCTCATGTGACAATCTAAACTGAGCCATAAACTACAACAATTTGCATAATAAATGCGAGTGTCATGGCTAATATGGCAAAGGAGACAGATATTATTATTATGTGCGAGCCTGGCACTTTGTGGGGCTCATTAAAATTGCATTGTGTGCTGACAGGATGGGCAAGGACTAAAGGACTCTGGGCAAGGGTGATAATTAGAGCCACATTAGGGCCAAAATGCTGGACAAGACAAGATGGCCAATAGCAGAGATGATGTCAGGTGTTAATACACCTGGTGATTGCAAATTCAATTATCGCTCAACGATGATGATGATGATGTAACGATAATTCCGATGCTGAAGAACTGGAGGAGTGGGTGCTATTTATTCATTAGCTCGCACACATGAGAGGGTCGAATGTTTAGTGCCTGATTGAATGGCCAAAATGTCAGGTGTGTCTCTGTGTGCAGGTGACAATTCAGTTAACTGTTTAATTTGCTTGAAATAATTGAGAGCCGGACGTTAATTGTCCCCCGCTCTCAGCTGCGTTTAATTACTAAATTAGAGACTGGCAGGGCAAGAAATTACAGCAAAATCGGAGAAAATCCGAGACACATCCATCATTTAGCCAAATTAATTATAGAAAATAAGGGAATTATTAAAACACTTTAGAAGATCGAAGGGATAGCCTCTTAATTGTACAACAATTTGCCATTAACTATCTTTCGCCTAAAAATATAAATTATAATAATAAAATAGCATAACCATTTATATTTTATGGAAAATTAAATTAGCCTAAGTTGTTAAGCCAATATTTTTTTTTATTGTCATGAGTTCAGAAAATTTAATCGTTCTACTTCATTCGAAAGGAAAAGTACAACTTTCAGCTTAAAAAACCCAAAATGCAAATATTTTGCATTGGCTTTTTAGTTTTATCCTTTTTTGGTTATGTCCGCAGTAGTAGCAGTAAGTACTTGTTATTTTTACAAAGGACAAATTTTTTATTTATTTCTGTGTTTTTAATATAGATCGGTGTTTTGAATCGGGCGGTGCCACAGGGGATTGTGAGCCGGGATTTTATGGATATATGTACAATCCATTTTCAAAATCATGCATTTCTATGAGACTTATGGGCTGTACAACTTATGGAAGTTACTTTCCCACAAGAAGCGAATGCGAAGGATGTTTTAGACAAACACCAAATAAATGAACTATTAGTAAACAGTAGGGAAGTTGAAGCATCATCATGAAAAAGTTTATTAATTTTTTAACTAATTTTCTTCTTTATATAAAATTTAAAGCTGGACAGTAATTAATATTTTTTATTGAGCAATATTTGTTTTGATAACTTGAATAGTAATTATGACTGAATAAAGTCACAATTCCAATAGATCCAAAATATTTTCATAAATGGTCGGTTTATCTTGTTAAGTATGTATATTTTAAAGCATAACCCTTAATAAGTAATGGTTTTAATATATGTACAGATATATAGCAAATTGAATTAGCCTTAGCTATTAAAGTAGTAATACATTTAAATGTCATGATCTCAAAACAATTAGTCGGTGGTCACCAGTCAAAAGAAACAGTTCAGTTTTTAGCTAAAAAATCTAAAATGAAAATATTTTGCATTGCCTTTTTAGTTTTATCCCTTTTTGGTTATGTCCGCAGTAGTAGCAGTAAGTACTTGTCATTTTTACAAAGACAAAGATTCCTCAATGTTGTTTTTATTTATTTCTGTGTTTTTAATATAGAACGGTGTTTTGAATGGGGCGGTGCCACAGGGGATTGTAAGACGGAATTTAATGGATTTATGTACAGTGCGTTTTTAAAATCATGCATTTCTATGAAACTTATGGGATGTACAACTTATGGAAGATACTTCCCCACAAAAAGCGAATGTGAAGGATGTTTAAGACAAACACCATATAATCCAAGATAGTAAACTGAATGGAAGTTGTAGCATCATCATACTGACCAGTTACTGTTCAAAACTATTTAATATTGTACCTTTTAGTTGAAGAAGTTTATAAATTTTTTTAAGTAAATTTGCTTTTTTAAATAAAATTTAAATCGTTTAAAGTGGGACAGTTAATAATATTTTTTATTGAGCAATATTTGTTTTGATAACTTGAATAGTAACTATGACTGAAATAAGTCACAATTTCAATAGATACAAAATATTTTAAAAAATTGTCGGTTTGTCTTGTTAAGTATATTTGAAAGCATTACCATTAATATGTAATGTTCTTAATATATTTACAGATATAAAATAATATAATATAATATAAATAAATTAGTCATAGCTATTTAAGTAGTTATACATTTAAATGTCATGATCTCAAACAATTAGTCGGTGGTCACAAGTCAAAAGATACAGTTCAGTTTTTAGTTAAAAAATCTAAAATGCAAAAATTGTGTACTGCCTTTTTAGTTTTATCCTTATTTGGTTATGTCCTGGGCAGTAAGTACTTATTATTATTACAGGACAAATATTCCTCAATGTTACTTGTATTTATTTCTGTCTTTTTAATATAGATCGCTGTTTTGTATGGGGCGGGGCCGAAGGACCTTGTAAGACGGAATTTCATGGATTTATGTACAGTTCGTTTTTAAAACAATGCATACCTATGCGACTTATGGGATGTACAACTTATGGAAGATACTTTCCCACAAAAAGCGAATGCGAAAGCTGTTTAACACAAACACCAAATAAACCAAATTAGTATACAGAATGGAAGTTGAATCAGTTGTTCAAAACTATTTAATATTGTATTAGATGAAAAAGTTTAATAATTTTTTAAAGTAAATTTGCTTCTTTAAATAAAATTTAAATCGTTTAAAGCTAAACAGTTAATAATATTTTTAATTGAGCAATATTTGTTTTGATGACTTGAATAGTAATTATGACTGAATTAAGTTACAATTCCAACTGACATGCACTTTTTTCAAAAATTGTCTTGTTAAGTATACTTGAAAGCATGACCATAAATATATAATGGTCTTAATAAATGTACAGATATATATCAAATTAAATTAGCCTTAGCTATTAAATTAGTAATACTTTAAAATGTCTTAATCTCAAAACAATTAGTCGGTGGTCACAAGTCAAAAAAAAAACAGTTCAGTTTTTAGTTAAAAAATCTAAAATGCAGATATTTTACGTTGCCTTTTTAGCTGTCTCCCTATTTAGCTGTGTCCTGGGGTGTAAGTATTAGCAGTCGAAAGTTTATTTAGTGTTTTTATTTTTTATTTTTTCTTAGCCCGCTGTTCAGAAGGTGGGGGAACCAAAGGTTCCTGTGACCAGAAGATTCAGGGGTACATGTATAATCAGTGGAAAAACACTTGCTTTGCCATGAAACTCAAGGGATGCAAAACTCAGGGAAGATTCTTTGAGAGCAAAAAGGATTGCGAACAGTGCATTAAAAAACCAACATAAAAAATTCAAAAACATCTTTGGTTGAACTAAAATGAAATAAAATTAGTTTTTCTATTTTTATTTACTTAAATTTAAACCTTTTCTTTTGTCAGGAAAAAAGACAAAAAATCGGGAAAAAGTTATGATAAAGCTGTTATGATAAATTATGATTAAAATTTAATGATCATATTTTAGCGAATTGCTTCTCCAGTTGAAAGCGAAACTGAGATTGAAATTGAAATCGAGTGTTTCTGGTTATCAATCTACATGGAGCTCAAATACACACACTCAAATCACACACTGGTACTTGATTTTTTATTATTGTTGTTGTTGTTGCCATTGATATGCGGAACATGTTTTTGTTGCCTTCTGCCAAGTGCTTTTTACGTCATCTCCGCGAGCGGTGTTTATTATGTTATGAGAGAGTGTGACGCGACTGTAGGGTATGCGAATGGGGAGGTTCGCTTTTTCCACCCACTTTGAGCCACCTTTAAACATACAATTTAAAAACAAAAATTGGTAACCACTTACAAAAACAAAAAACAAAGTTCAAGAACTAAAAACCAAATAAAATACAGGATGACTTAAGTAAAACTTTAAATAAGATACATATTTATATAAAATATAATAATTTATATTATTTTTAATCACCAATTTTTTTACTTTTTCCTCTAGTTAAAAGTACAAAAGTTATATATATTTATGAGCACTTTTTTAGTTTATATATTTATTAATAAAAAAACCAATCTAGGGTCATTCATAGGTTTAAGCCAAGAAAGTAGCTTTAAATAAAGCGTATTTCCGTATAGGTAACTCAAAAATTGCATTGGCCAAAGCAATCCCCACAAGGCTGCTAACTTGGTCAATGTTGAATATTGGCAAAAGCTAAATATATAGACGAGTATGGGCATTTGAAGGCATTTGTAAACACAGAAATCAATGCTGAGAGTGGGAGTCGAGCTCAGTGAGTTGTTAGCCCAAGAACGTGACGGTTGACTCTGTGGATTTGACTCCGGATGACATGATGCCAGCGGCACCCTGGCACTGGCTCCTTCTGGGCTTCCTACTGCTGATCCCCCACCAAACATGGGCTGCCTCCAAGAGAGGTATGTCTTCAAACCGAATCGAGGTTTTCCCTAACTAATTTGTGATATTTGTGCAGTGAAATTGTGCCTCCAGCCGACGATCAGTGGCCGGTGCTTTGGATATGTGGAGAGCTTCGCCTACAATCCCCTCAAGCGCCACTGCGAGCCCTTCATCTATGGTGGATGTGGTGGCAACGAAAACCGCTTCCCCACCAAAGCCGAGTGCGAGTTCAACTGCCGTGATATTTGAAAATGTTAACCAGAATAACGATTCCCTAACTCAAACCAACATTTACAATAAATAAAAAAAAAAGTTATAAAATACCCACTACTAGTAATTCTGATATTATAGACCTTCGATGATATTTCAGTAAGTATTTATCTCAATTAAAATAAATTAATTAAATTAACGTAGTAGCATAGTAATTTAATAAGTTTAATATGTAAAAAAGTGTTCACAATGGCAAGAAATTACTTTACACTCTCACAAGTTTTTTTAGAAAAACGCAAAATAACACCAACAATTTGATTTAACATGTTTAAAAGGTTAAAGTCCAATTTAAATTACAAATAAATAAATTAGGTTATGAACAAAGAATTTCGAGGGTTTGTTGTATGTATATTGTTATTTAATAAATTAAAAGAAAACTGTAGGCAAGTTTAGAGTCAGATTAAAATGTAGTTTCCTAAGAGTTCAGTTTAAAGTCATACTTAAATAAGTAAACACATAAATTTCTTATTTATTAAAATTATTGCAAGTTTATACTTTTTAATCTGATAGTTTAAAAAAGCTTTTAGACCACAAATTATAAAATTAAATTATTTAAGGTCTTTTATATTACATGGTTTTACATGGCTACAAATTTGACAAAACTGGCTTGACTTTAGGTAAGTCTTTCTTATGTTAAAATCATTTAACCATCATAAAACATTTAAAGTTAAGTCTGCTTATTCTTTACTTAACGACACCCAGTGCAAATGAACAACAACGTTTCGTTTTGTTTCTATTTTATGTATTCAATGCGCCGTTTCATTGGCCTTTGTTCGGATGCGCCTCTTCACGTGTCTCGGATTGTTGCACAACTTATCGCAATCCTCGAGGCTGGTGAAGTGTCTCCTATTGCTGCAGCCCATGTAGCGACAGTGCTGCGTCTCCGGGTCATAGGTGATGTCCAGGGTGCTGGGCACGCACAAGACTCCACTTGTGCTCGGCACCACCGCGCAGAGGTCTCCTAGAAAATTAAGGAATAATAATTATTATAAAATATATATAAATACTATTTGTTTTTTTAAATAACTAGAAAAGCACAGTTGTTGTTATGATCATAAACTAAATAAATTTAATTTAAATTTAAATAAAAAAAGTGGGAATTTTCTTGAAATGTATTGAAGCACCAAAACTTTATTTTTGTTATAAAAAAAACCATATACATATGTATGTATAAGTTGATTTTATGTCATTGTCTTGAGATTTAACATATTTATAGATCACAAAATATAAAAAAGATAAGGTTTTTAAAAGTTTCTTCCCTTCTAAGCTATATTATTTTTATAATTAACAATATTCTATAAATGAACTTCGTTTTACTTACGCACTCGTGCCTCTGCGGGCAATTGGTGATCTTGGATCATGGCCAAAGTCACGCAAAGCCACACGGTGATGGTCAAGTGACTGTGGGAGCTCATTTTGCAAATACTTTTGATAGTTATTTTTAATAGAAGTTCCTCTGGATATTCGTGGATTTATCCCTGCTTTTTCCGCGAACCGTCGCTCAAGTTAGTCAGCTTTGTAGTGCCGCTTTGTTTTGCTCCCTGGCACGGATGATATGAATCTGGTTCAGGACAAACACAAGTGCGCAGCAGCCGCTCGTCGCCATATATAAGAGGCAGTACGGAATGTGTCCGATTCCACAGTGATTGAAAGCCTCTAGTATATGGATGATCGGCCGATCGCTCTGTTCTTCTTTATTGTTATTTTTCTTCTTTATTTAATTCTTCTTTATTTAATTAATTTTATCAGTTTTTTTGTTGTATTCGCTGCTCTGCAAAGTTCATCTAGAGTGCAAGAGCCCAGCCGAAAAAATTAGTCTTTGTTGCAGCAGCAGGTTCGAGTTCGTAATGCAGATAGGGAATTCAATTCTAAACCTCCTTTCGTTGGACTTTGTCTGCGCAATTTTTGGAAATTTTTAAATGGCCAAAAAATAATGGAAAGGCAGAAGAAACGGAATTTGTTCACCACACACTTGGTCACTGACTAAAAGTCGAGTCGCAAACTCGACTCGAAACCTCGAACAAAAGGCACATTTTTGTAATCGGGCTGCCGCTGCCGACAGCTCTGCTGCTGATTTGGATTCTGCTGAGAGAAAATATTTTACACAGAGAGAAATCGCTGTTATTAATGTTAAATTAAAAAAAATTCACACATGGAGGTATCACAAAAAAATCAGAAATATTTAAATACGTTAAACTAAAAAATAGAACAAAGAACAAAGTAATTTTTTAAATATCTATGTTGTTTTTACTGAAAAATAATTTTTGATTTAATTATTTAAAATTTTCTTTTATCGAAATAGTAATAATATATATTTTTCAAGTGTGCCGATTGATAAGAGACTTCAAGCGACATCAAAATCTCGACCCTACGCCGTCTCGCACCGATTTTTGCATGTGCGATCGATGATGATGAAGATGCTCCTGGGGATGGGACTGGGGGATGTGTGATCATGCTTGGGGGTTGACTCTCCTTCGATTCCGGCCAAATCCGGTGAGTGCCTGTTGCAGAAGAAGGCCAAGACAGGCGAAGGGAGCTGCACGGATGAGGCGATAAGGCCTTCGTGACGTGTAAGCAACGAACTGCGAATGCCCTGGGAAAATAGCTTAACTTATCGCTGACATCATCTTCTTCAATGTCACTTAATAATATTAAATAATGAGGTAAAAATAACAAACCTAATCAATCACTTTTATTTTTGTTTATTTTAAAGAAAAGTGTTTTTCCTTTGGGTTTTTTTCTGCCGCAGAAATTACTAAATAAAATGTTGCTCATAGTACTTATTTAAATAAAATTGCAGACATTGTTCCGAGAAATATTAACTTACTTATTTTTTCAACGGAAAAGTCGCTTCTTTCAATGACAGATTTATAAGAAAATGATATATATTTGTGTTTAAGAAATCAAGCTCTCAACCTGACCTACAAGACCCATTCTTTTATAGAGCACCACCAGATTGTGCTACCATAAGCCTCGTCTCAATGTTCAACTAAGTAATTTTATTTTAATTGCCGCACGATTCGATAGTGCGACAAAAGAAAAACAATTACGTCACAGGTCAACGGGGCGGATGATTGACATCCACCAGAGATTAGGCATTTCGACGCAATTTGTTTGTTTGATCTGTTTGATTTCACAACTCTCCTCCATTCATTCGTACATTTGTTTACGTATTTATTCAAGTCATTCGTTCACATACAAGTCATGATTTCGCCGGAGTCCGTGGACACAGGTGGAGACGCAATCCTGCAGGCTACCGAAACTCTGGCCAGGAGTGGAGTGACAGGCGCCGATCAAGTACATCTGGCAGTCCAGCGTGGCTTGGTCGTAGTAATATCCCTCGATCTCAATGGTGCAAACCCCTTCAGAACGTGGCGGCGGTTGTTTACAAATACCTGATAAAAAATAAAAATCAAGGGGATTATCTTTCTATATTTGTTATTATATATTATTATTGTATATTTGAATGCCACAGAAATTTTCCTTACAATTTTTAACTACATATTTATGGATGTTAATAATTATCTTCATCAAAACCATAGCAAATAAATTTTGTTTTTAAAAAAATCCTAAAACAAAATAACAAAACAAAATGTATATTATTTCTGTGTGTAATCTTCATATAAATAATTTTGTTGTAGGTTCTGATTAATGAAATATGTCGTTGGCAACACACTTTTCAAGTGATTATTTTAAGTAATAATTTAGTCATCAGCTTGAAAAAAGCAATGGTTCTAACAATTAAAGCTCAGATTTACAGAGCTATATAAAAACTGTGTACCTATGTATTTCTGTGACACCCTCAGTCTGTGTGGCTACTTACTCGGTATCACCGGCAACCCGGAGTTCACAAATCGAGCATCTGTGCCGTGGTGGTGGATCAGCATCAGCAGCACCACCAATAAAGGCGATAGTAGCACCACCGACGCGGGCTTAGGTCGAGACATCTGGACGGGCGGCGGGCAACTGAGTAAGCGAGGCGATCGGAACACTTTCCGAGCTCAACCCATCGAAGCCAGCGGTGATAAGGGAGGCACAGCCAACTACAGCATTCGTTTCTGGGATACATTTACACAAAACAAACAAATCTGACGGCGGTTACAGCCCACAGAAAAAGCTGTACGAAACTGCTGATAATGCAATAAGACAATGTTTGAGACGTATTACCTATTATTCCAAGAAGCCGGTGATAAGGTAAGAAACATCTGTAAACATCTTACACAATAATAAAACCATCTCATCTAACAGGCATTTTTCAAACTAATATTTAGCCGACGGAAACGGCATTTCCAATCTTAAAGGCCAGATAATTTTCTTCGAAGAATAAATATAATTTTGACGATAAGAGAACGTTGCCCTTTTTAAGCTTTGCTAATTCAAAATTTATAAATATGTTATAAATTTATATTTTACAAATTCAAGCCCATTATCTTCCAGACCAATTTTAAGTGATTACTAGTGATTACTAAAATACTTTACATAAAAAAGCCTTTTTTCCTTCCTCATAAAATATTATTTTGTTAAGTTGTACTTTTTCCTTTTAATAAATAATGGTATTGACTTAAACGAGAATTCCATGGAAGTTGTCTAGAGCAGTTCGTGTAAGTGAACATCCTTGCGGACGGCGTTGTTGAAGCCTTCTTTATAGCGATACCAAATGGGGCTCTTCACAATAGCATCGGTTTTGGCTTTAAAAAATCAATCAAGTTAAATAAAAATCAAGCAATAAAAAGAATTAAGGGACTTACTTTCCTCTGCTGCTGTTGCTGAAGTCGATTTGTGAGTAACGCGACCAAAGAAGTCTTTCGTTAGCTGAAAAAAAGGTACAAGTTAAATATTAACAACGAAAAATAAACGATTATGTTACTAAAAATTAGTAAACAAAATTATATAAAATATAATCAGGATACAAATTACTACAAAACCTTTACTGAAAATAAAAACATAAAAATACAAATGTCTGCAGAAAGAGGAAAACAAAAGAAAGTAAATGCGCCACGAATACCGCCCATAAAATTCGAGTAAAGTCGCTTTCGCTTAATATGGGCAATAAATGTTCGTTTGCGCTGATCCCACATTACGACTCCAACGACAATACCGCTGGAATCCCCTTATGGGTTATTAGCTTTTTAAGGATTTGCCACGAGAAAAAGTAGCAAAGGAAATTTCAGGACTGAGAAAGAGTAAACACAGTTTAGCCCAAGCATATGCGCATTTTTGGTGAGTGGTGAAAATTTGCAAGTAAATTGCTGCTAAGTAAATGCAAGGCATGCAAATCCTCAATGTTCTCTTCGGAAGGTTCACCTGCTGTTTGGGTGCACTGCGCACATTGGGCGCTGAAATTGGTTTCGGCTTCAAGGTTTGCAAATGATTGGGCAACTGAGCTGCACCTCCTGCTGTTTTCTTTTTCGATGCGGGCGCAGTTGAGGGTGCTCCACCCTTGGGTGCAGCTCGTCGGATGCGTTCCAAGTCCACCTCGCGGGCTATGAGCTGGCGACTGAAGTAGGGAAGCGTGAGACCAGGGTAGCCTAAGGATGTACATGAAAATATTTTAGTTTTAAGTTGGTTTGCATTCCTGTTATAGACTCACCTGGAAAGGCGCTGAGTGCATCCAGATCCGGCTCTGTTTGAAAGACATAATGGCCTTCCAGGGACTTGACCTGCACGAATGTCAGGCCGAGATCAACCATTACCTCGATGGTGTGCCGCAGGTCTTGTTGCTCCCTAAAATAAATTGGTTAAAAATATTTAAGAGATAGTAGTACCTTGTATATAGCCACTTACTTTGGTGACAACAACTGCACCGCCACGGATCGCAGTTGTGGCGATAGAATCCTCTTCAGCATGGGCACCGTATCGAGGAGCAGGGTCCTGCCCTGACCCACACCCAAAGCCGAGGTGGTGACACCTTTGCGCAGGGCCTGAAAGATGTTCCTCTGGTTGGTGCTCTTCTGCTGGAGCTGCAAGGAAAAAGAGGCTGCCTTTAGCTCTCGAACCTTGGGTAAACACTACGAAATCTATGCAGGAGTCTCATTAATCTTGTGATTGCATTTGAGGCACATAATGGACAAGAAATTACATGGCTTGATTGTGTTGATTATGCACTTTCCACAGGGCCTGGCCGGGGATGTTTGCCGCGGCTAATGACGCCTGCATAAATCATGAGCCTGCCTCAAAGAAGCAGCTCTCTGTGATGAAAAGAAATAATGTGGCCCGGGGCCATCATCTCTTCATCGTTCCTTTTTTCCAGCTCACCTCAAAGCCACGCGTGGGAAATGTGATTTTCGGCCAGGCCAGTGTGGCAAACAGCAAGTGCCAGACGACAAAGCCGTACTGCAGGTACGGGTACACACTGTAGTTCTGCTGTCTGCCAATCTGATGTTGCACCGTATCCGTGAAGCAGAACCATTTGAGGGCATCGCACACGCCCGTAAAGTTCGGATCGGGCATCTTTTGCTGCAGATAATTCTCATAGACGCCCTGGGTGAGTCTGCAGATAACGAAAAATAGGGAATCTAATTTAAAAGTAGCACTGATTTAAATATTATTTAATTTAAATTAAATAACCTTGGAACTAAAAAAACAAAATTAAAGAAATACTAAAATCTTTACTAAATAAATCTTATAAAATTATAGAACTTTAAAATGTAAGCAAATAAAATTTGTATTTTCTATTTAAGAGTTCACTAACCTTTCGTAATCCCCACTGGAATGAACAACATCTAAAACAGTGCGTACTCGTGTGGTTATAGACATATTGGTCATAGTGACCTGAGCAGGTTGATCGGCATTATTAATATCTGTCTGAAGAGTTTTTTTGGGACGTTGTATCTGAAAAAATAAATACAACACATATTTTAAAACTATACAATTAAAAAATAAAACACAAACGTACTCTAAATATCGCATCCCACACAGCAAAGAGTCCTTGATGTCGATCCTTTTGACCCAGATTGTTATTGAGCACATCTTGCAGAGAAAGACACTGTTTTTGGGCACTTAAAAAAAGTAAATAAGTTAACAATTAACAACTAGTAAATGTTTAAGTTACTTACTTAAAAAACTGCATGGATGAAATACAGCTTCTCACATCATTTCCAGATTTTTCAGCCAAGGCAATCAGTGAACCGAAGTCCGTTTTCAGCTGCTCTCTCTGGGCAATCTTCACTAATCTGAAAGGTTACTCATTATTAAATTTGCTGTGATGGTAAGTAATTAATATTTTTACCTTTCCGCTAGACGCGCAGCATCGATGGGCGGAAAAGTGACCACAAAGGCCACTTGTCTCAGAGGACGCAAGGCAGGATCGTAGACATCATTGCAAATGCAGATAATGGGTCGCTTGAGAACATTGTGTTCTGCTTTGGCACCCTTGGCTTTTACTTTGTTGTAGATTCCATCGCTGATGAACTTGACCAGATATTCGATTGATTGACGGGGAGCGCCATCGATTTCATCTGGAAATATTTAATTTTTATTCAAATGTTTAATGTACTTATTATAATTTTTAAGTTATTTACCCAGAACTATGCAATTTGGTCGCTTGTCCGCATTCAGCACCGACGACATTTGCGTGCCATTCTCCAAAGCCAGCTTGAAGGCCTCTGGACTGCGATCATCGGAGGCGTTGATCTCACGGACGTTATATCCCGCATGGCGGGCGATCGTGTGAGCCAGTGTGGTCTTTCCCAGACCTGGAGGACCGCATAGCAGGGCCACCTTTTGCATGGGTCTGCCCATGGCATCCACATTTGTGTTGAGAGCTTGCCGAGACTTCCGCTGCCTCCATCCTCCATTGGACTCGAATTTCCCAGTGCGTTTATTAAAGCTGTTCAGTTGGTTGTTAGCTCCTCCTCCTCCTTCGACTGCCTCCTGTTCCTGCTTGCTGTGAAAGGCTTTCCCAAAGACCACCTTATCCCACATTTTGAGCCAGTAGAGCAGACTCCTGTTGGTCATTTCATCGGAGAGCAGGTCAATGTATTTCCTCGGCTTGTACTTGTCCACCCAAAGGCGACCAGGCTCTGTATTTGAGGTGGTGGATATGAGGGTTACATCGGAGTCAGTATCGGTAGCTGAGCGACTAAGAACCTGTAAGAGAAACTTGTTATAGCATGGTTCTTAAAGGATTTATGTTTTACTCACCATTTCCCTGGCCTCCTGCCAAATCTTCTCCTTCGCTTCACCCAAAAGACTGCCTACCACCTCGCCCCTGGCGCTAATCATGCCCAGCTGCCTTTGCTCGTAGTCCTCGGAGTGAAATCTCACATAGATCCTCTCGAGATCACTCCGCTGAATGGCTAAAAAGGGCCAATTGGGAATCTCATATGACAGATTCCGCATCTTGAAGTCGTGCAAAGCCTTCAATCGACTCACATCATCTTTGCGCAGGGTTTTGCTAGATTCCCGCATCTTTCGCCGGAGTTCCAGGATCTTGTCGATGGCCTCGTGATCGCGTTGCTCCTCGGTCCTGGCCTTCTTCACCATGGGATCTTCGTAGGACTCGTGGTAGAGGTCATCTATGTCCCCAAAGAGATCGCGTTCCAGGCGACGCTTATTGACGTTCTTGAAGCCCAGTTCCTGAAGCTGATCAGCGGCTGCATGGAGCAGGGGTTCCGTGTTCTTGTCCCGGCTGGTCAGCTGAGTGGCCTCCAGCTCCTGGATGGCGGGCATTCGCTGGAAGGGCGTGGAGCAGCCCCTGCCCACTGGTGGACCCTTGGGAGTGCCGAAAAGCCTCCGGTTCACTGGCCCACCTCCCATGCCAGCTTCTCCATCGTCTCCCTCCAACTGACTCGCTCCAAAGGTGATCTGCGACAGCTGTGGTGATCCCAGAGTGGAGTTACCAAAGCGAGAGACATCCTTAATGCCCACAGGAGCTCTGTTTTCCTTCTGCTTTTCCGCCGCCTGTTTCGAGGTGCTGGGACCATCGTACGCGTCAAACTCGTGCTGCCCATCGTCCAGCAGCTCCAGCTCGTCTTGGTACTGCAGCTCGAACTCCTCGTTCTCATCGGGATACTGATCCATCATGGGACTCTCCAAATATCCACCAAAAAACTTAATTTGTTGTAAACAATTTACAAAGTGAGAAGTTCCCGCCAAAAGGGATAACAAAAACAGCTGTGCGCAGGCAGAGTTGCCACTGACTCACTGACATAAGCTGAATGTTATAAGAAATATACGAAAAGGGTGGCATCCATTTCTTTGTTTACATTTTTTTGTTTTTTTTTTCTGATAAGAATTGTTTTCCCGCCAAAACCAAAAGTGCAGCAAAAATGTGAGTCATTTTTGCATAGTTGTACTTATATATTTGTCTTTACTGTTTTTATTAAAAATGCACTTAAATCTTCATAGTTTTATTGTTCAATAATGATAAACATTTATATAAGTACTTATGTTTTTCTATCTTTTTCTCCTCTTTTTTGGGTCACTTTTCGGTTATGTTTTTGAAAACTTTTACGGAGCGTATTGCCGTGTGACACTGTGGACATTTGCTATACGTCTCCGGATCTATGCGGCCTTTGATACTGTGCAGACACGGATGTATCTGCGTACTCAGGTTTTCCCTGCCCTTAGATTTAGCAACTGCATTTGTCTCCATTAATTTTTGGCTTATCTATGCAAATAAGTAGAACAATCTCAGTTTAAATAACATAGGTAAAATCATTACTTACTTTGTGAGCCTCCTTCCATAATTTGGCTGTCTTACTTCCTCGCTTTGCAGGTGAAAACTCATAAATACGAATATTGTTCTTCAAACGACTAGAGTGTGGATGGGGAGGAATGGAAAGGGAAACCTGTCGATATCCGATTTCAACGTCATTAACATCCGATTCTGAGTAGCTATTTGTTTGGTTTGGATTAATGCACGGCACATACGAATTATCTTTGTCGTATATATATTCGTGGGGAAGATCGGAGTTACTTAAGACTTCTTTATAATTTTCATAGTCTACAAACTCCATGGTGTGTAATATAGGTCTTGTAATTTGAGAAAACAATTTGTAAATATTTATGAGGTGTTTTGAGTACGTCTTCATGGGTCTGTAGATAATTATCAAGTAAAGGCGCAGATATTTCTGATCGTTGAAAAAAGCTTCTGAATGAAAACCGATAAGGAGATACACTTAAAAAAAATCTATATATTGGCCTTTCTTTTTTGTTGATGTACTTAAATATTAAAAGTTGCAACTTTTAATAAAGTTCAGTACCTCCTGCACTTACATATTTTTTAGATAACCAAAACATATAAAGTTTCTTAAATTCCGCCAATTAATTACAAAACATTATAAAAATGTATTTAAGCATTCGATATATCAGCTCTAATGAGCAATTAATGCAGGAAATTAAACGCAAAAATGAGAACGATAAAAAAATACTGACAATATTATATTTAGGGATTTATATGAGCATTGGGAAAAATTGTATCTAAAAGTACAAAAAGTGACCGAGAAACAAAGAATAATTAAATTGTTTTTTGAGGTTTTATAACAAAAATAGCTAAATTGGCGGCACTGATGTCAGGAGGGTAGATATCGATATCCGATATTTTAACATAAAAATATCACGATAAATATATGCGCTCTCTTCTTACTCGTTTTTTTATGTTATCTCCACTGTTAACCTATTTTCCGCGTTTTTGTTTATGTTAACCCGTACAAATGGCTCTGTTAACCTTAACAGCGAAATTTCAAACTTAACATATCACACAAATAAAGATCGCACGATAAAAATATTTATTTGTTGAGAATATACATATTTAAATTAAAGTTTCGCATCACTAACTAAAAAAAATTGTAATGGAACTCGTTAAAGTCGCCCCCGCGGCGCTAAATTCGCGCAGATAATACCTGGTATTATCCATTATAATTGGTATAGTTAAAGAGTTACGCCCCCGCCCCGAGTTAAAGTGAAAAACATGTGCTATTTAGCTCAAATTACTGAAAAAAAACAGCTGCTTTTTGGGGCAGTTTGCACCTTCCGATTCCACAGTTTGCACATTTCTTTTGTTATAGTTTCGCCACCCCCAAAATATAAATCAAAGAAAACTGAAGTTAATTAACCGGAAGCAGAGGAAGAAGAAGACAAGCGGAGGAAACCAAAACAAAACAAAGCGATTTGGCTTTTGTTTTCGTTCATTATTATCATTATCGCACACACCCACACAAACAAAAGTAAGTGAAGGCTGTTCGAGCGATAAACATATTTACGTCACCCCTCACCCACTGATAAGGTCAATAACAACAAACGCACTGCAAATTAACTAAATCGTACATATGTATTACATATGTACATATATATATGTGTTAATAACGGGGCTGATGCTCGATAAAGTGCTTAATTTGTGCTGGTCATCAAAAAGTTTAAAGTACAGTGCACCCTCGATACAAGTGAAAAATAAATAATCAAGGAGTCACTGTAACAACTGAAATAAAAATTACTCACCTAACCCTTTTTTTACTTGAGTTTAACTTACTTAAAACAACAAACTTAATCTCAATAAAAAGTTCTCATAAAAATAAATAAATCAATTTAACTTTAACCTAAGGTCTTTAAACAAAGTGTTCACCTTTAATAGTGAATACTGTACAGCTATACTTTGTCACAAAAAACATGTGGTCTAATTTTCCAAACAATTAAATAATGAAGCCATTTTATTGTCTTTTATTGTTGACTTTGCTATAACAATAACCCTATATTAAAAACAACATTTTAGTTCATTAACTAATTGTTACTTTAATTTATTTATTTATTTGTTATTCATTTAATCTTCTCAATATTCATTTAAAAAATACATATTGTATTGCTAAAAAAATATTGTTGTTGTTCCCTAATAATTTCTAAATTCTAATTCAAAATTTAATCGTTTTTTTTATAATAAAAATAAAAAAATTTACTAAAGTATATTTACGACCCCCACAGAATGCAGAACTGGCTGACCTCCCAAGACGTCGATGAGGATGCCATGGCAGCGCCTTCGTCCTGTCCCTCGTCCGCGGAGAACTCAAAGGGACTGGGCTCCCGCAGGATATTTGGTGACATAACCACCAACCGACTGTGGACATTCCGGGTGCTGATGAACCAGGATCTGGCTGCCAACGAGCAGCTGGCCATTGTGGGCAACTGTGAGGCCCTGGGTAACTGGCAGCACTCGGACGCTGCCCTGCTGACGAAGGAGGACGATGAGGAGAGTAGTATGTGGACAGGAGAGGTCTATATACCGCGGCACTGTGACACCGAGTATCGGTACATGGTCTGTGCCGTGGACGCAAGTGCTGAGCAACTGATGGTCCGTCGGTGGGAGACACATCTTCAGGTTGGCAACATAACATAAAAGTGAAGTCAAATTAAAATCCCCTTCCCTACAGCCTAGAGTGATCAAAGAACTGGATGAGCAGCCTGCTAGGGATCACTCGGATATATTCGGCTCTGTCAATGGCCAGGAGAAAGTGGATCGTGGATGGCTGACCAAGGAAACGCTGGTGCAGCTCAAGTTCTTCTACGCCCCCTTTACGTTTAAGCAGCGCATGAAGCGGCGGCACATTCAGGTGAAGGTTACGCCCATGAATCTGAGTATTCCGAGCGCCAGCTGTGAGTCGCTCACCCCCGTCTCACCCCTGGAGGATTCCCTGTCCAACGACACGCATGACACCAAGGAGAATGGGGGTGAATCCGGCACAGCCTTTGCTTTCAGCGAGGTGGTCACTTTGAGCGCCGACGAGTGCGAGATCAGAAGCCAAGAGCAATTCGGCACCGACTGTGGTCCCAGTGACTTGGTTATATTCCACTTGACCGTGGGAGACTTTGAGAACACGGCCTATCTGATCGACTTGTACAGCTACAGCTCGCGGGTGGCCAAGGAGGACGGACCGCCGAACCATTTGGGCTACCACTATGTGCTCCCCAATCTCTTCAAGCGCTCCGAAGGTAGCTTGGAACTGCCAATAACCTGTGCTAAGGGCCATCGGCCGCTGGGTATGATGCGTTTGGGCTATCTCATCGTGAAGCCCTCCTCGCAGTGTGCCCTCATGGACATGAGTGTTAGCTACGCCCGTTACTGGAACAAAAAGTGGACGGGCTTGGATGTGGGTCACCGTGGCTCGGGGACCAGCTTTAAGGCCAAGGACGCTGTGATCCGAGAGAACACCATAACGTCTTTGAAGAATGCCGCTGACCACGGTGCGGATATGGTGGAGTTCGATGTGCAGCTCAGCAAGGACCTAGTGCCTGTGGTCTATCATGATTTCATGATCTACGTCTCCCTGAAGTCCAAGTGCAGTATGCAAGAGCACGACTTCCTGGCCCTACCGATGCGGGAGTTAACCCTGGAGCAGCTTAAAAAACTAAAGGTCTATCACATAGCCGAGGGACTGTCCAGGGAGACGCGCTCCTTTCACAACGATGACAACATCGAGCACCAGCCCTTCCCCCAGTTGTCCGACGTTCTGGATGCCCTGGATGTCCATGTGGGTTTTAATATAGAAATTAAGTGGTCTCAAAGGTTACAGGACGGCAAAATGGAGGAGGAGTTCGAGCATGTGGTGGACAGAAATCTCTATATCGATTGCATACTGGACGTGATCCTGAGAAAGGCGGGCAACCGCCGGATAGTTCTAAGTTGTTTCGATCCTGATATCTGTACCATTCTGAGATTCAAGCAAAATAGATACCCCGTCATGTTCCTGACCCTCGGCCGGACAACGAAATACAAGCAGTATTTGGACCCCAGGGGCAACTCCATGGAGCTGGCCGTGTGGCATGCGGTGGCCATGGAGTTCCTGGGCGTGGTGGCGCACACGGAGGACCTGCTGCGAGACCCCAGTCAGGTAACATGATCCACTCACGAATCGTGAATCATTCAGCTACGGACGCTTTTAGGTGAATCTGGCCAAGGAGCGCAATTTGGTGCTGTTCTGCTGGGGAGACGACAATAACTCGCAAGCCACCATCAAGCTGTTAAAGGAGCTCGGCCTGCACGCCATCATCTACGACAAAATGGATGTGCTCACGACCAAGGAGGTCAAGGTGAGTATATCCCCTATAAGCAAATAATACTGTAATCAAGACTTAATCACTACTTTACATTTCTCCCCACAGCAAAGTGTTTTCCACCTTCAGGCCAAGGACAGCCAGAAGGAGCTGCTGAAATTGCAGGCCCTGGAAATGGGACATGTCTGGCACACCTCTCCCGACGGAAACGAGGAGCAGCAGGCATAACTCGACTATTTTATACTCATCTTTATGTACGCAAATTACCGCTCTGCTAGGACCAAAACTCATTTGTTTTTCACCATCTGCCATTGCCATTTCTTCGTATTTTCACTTAGCCAATTGCATTTGATTTTTATAAATAGCTTAGTTCGAATTGTACTTATTAAACTGTCCAGCCAAAAAGAAACCCTTTGTCAATCTAGCGCTTAATCGCTTGCAAGTTTTATTCAACCGCTCTGTACTTCAGTTTTTACGTTCCCAAATCTCTTATAAATACAATTTTGAAGAACAATTTAAAGTCATTTATTTTGTGGGTTGGTGGGGTTTTATAAACTTTGGGTTGTTGTTATTTTTTGTTTAATTGAAGCCTTTTTTATTTATTATTTACCAAATTTTGATTTTATCTACATTATCAGTGGCGCTTCTACGCCAAGTGCTGGTTTTTGGTACTACAGACATATTTGACATGTATTTTATACATTTACTTTTCATAATGTCTACATAAAAATGTATTAACTTTTGACTGCTTTGATTTTTTTAATTTGTAAGTAGAAAATACAATCTTTGTTAAAATTGGATTTTTTCGTTGTTTTTGTAGCAGTGAAAAGGGTTAAATTTTAAAGCTCAAAAACCAAAGCTAATTATAGGTGCACAAATAAAATTTAAATAAAATAGTTTTATTTTAAATAACGACCTTAAGTGTAGGGTCCTTATCGAGAATACATTTTCTTTATATATTTTGATCCAATATACATAATAATATATAAAAAAAATAAATATTTAAAAAAAAAACTCACTACATCCGATCAAAACTGTTATTTTTTTTTGTACTTTAAGCTTTATTTAAAAAAAGCTTATAAAAAAAATGGTAATTGCTTATTTTAATTTTAAAAGGTGTATTTTTTTATGTGTCATAATCAGTTTTACTTCTTGGTTAATTTTAAATTAAATGTCGTTTTAAAATTTTTTCCAAATAATTCCCCTGTTTTGTTTATCACTCATACGCAGTGTTGCATGTTGCCGCCATAACAAAGTAAATGTCAGAGCAAAAGAAGTGTAAAAACGACCCGAATAAAAAAAAGAAAATCATTGCGCATGCACTGGCTTCTGAGCGAAATGCCACGAGATGAAGCACAATATCAACATCCCTCCAGAGAGAACGGAGCGTGAAAATTCCATCGGTGTTGATTCGGTTTGTTCGGATTCCTTTTCAGTTTGTCAAATCGCCTCGAACGATGCGGAACGCGTGTGCGAATGTTGAATGGTCGGAAAACTCCCCGTAGTGAGAACGGAGAACGGAAAGAAAGAAAATAGAGGAAGGAGGTGCACCCCCCTACAGTAAAAAACGAGTGTAGTGTAGTGTGTAATAGTCCTCAGTTTAGGTTTCCCCTTCATTTTTGCATCATTTTTTCCCAAAACATTGGTGTTCCCTTGTGCCTGCGAGTATCCCAGTTTTTTGGAACTATGTTTATGGGCAGAGCGCGACGAGGCCGCAGGATGAGAGAATAGGTGAGCAAGCGGAGAGATTGGATACACCGAAGGCGAAGGCGGGATCGGGATGGTTTTTGGGTTCGATGGACTAGTAGCTTTATATGTCCGGTCTGGTCTGGGGACCGGGGATACACATATATCTGCATATCTGCGGCAGCAGGTCAAAGTCCATGTCCATATCCAAAGTCTCGACTTTAAAGTCAGGACAATAAGGAAGTTTGTGATACACCAAAAACGGAAAAATCGATGCGTGCGCGACACACACGTGTAGGGCGTATGTATGTATATCAAGTATACGCCAAGTTAACCGACCCAGCCAACTTCATACCACAACAAAAACAGAGCAGTTACTACAGCACGCTACTTACAAAACACACTCCTGACCTACTGTGTGTGTGGTTCACCCACATTTTCCCCAACCCCCCTAACCCCAGCCTACATTTTCCTACATTTTCCAACCCCGCTGGCAGTTAAGCCACCTTTTAACTACTCTACTTGCGTGTAATGTTGTTTCTGGCGCGGGGAAGGAAATTCGGTATAAAAAACGGGAAGAAAGAAGCCGAAAACTCATTTTAAATACTCGCACTGCTGCTCCTTGTGGCCAAGTAGTGTGTGTTTTCTAGGGGCAGAGCCCTTCCCCCTGCTCATTAAAAAGTGAATAAATAATGCAGCTAAAAATACACACTTTAAAACCATGAATATGAGAATATTAAGCCAGAGTTTTCGGCAATCCCAAAATGGGAAAAACGATGAGAGAGTGTGTATAACATAATCATTAGCATTAATTGCAACTGAATTCCACCACTTTGCTTCTGCCGAAGGCAAAAGGCAGGAAAACTGCCCTCAGCGTGTGTTTTGGCTTGTTTGTTTTGTTTATAAAGTCTCATGAAAATTGTGTGAGTTGTTTTGTATTTTTATGGCGCTGATTCGAAAGTCGAAAATCGGGAATCGAGAAGCGAGAATCGAGTAGCGAATGGAGGAGCAGCCGGCTGCAAGTAAACATCCAATGGACAATGATGAGAATCGACAACAGAAAAAGAACAGCCCGGACACAGACAGGGACAGGCAGACATTTAGACAGAGAGACAGATAGACAGACGGACAGACAGACGGACGGACACACAAGACGCTGTTGCTCACTTGGTGTATATGTACAGACAGACGAGGTCAAAATAATAGTGGCTTTTGCATGAAATAGTTTTAGAGTCATACATCTTCACCTTAAAGTTCACCTTCCATTTTAAATAAAGATTTATATTGGTTGACGAACATTAACTAAGGTTTTTAAAAAATTATGATAGCTGTAAAACGGAAAGGTTAATTAAAAAATAATAAAATGAACTTCTTAAAATATGGAATAAATTATTTACGTAAAAATTAAATAGGAACTTTAAGAACCTTTCAAATAAAGATTTTAATTGGTTGACAAACATTAACTTGGGTTTTAAAACAGTTATGATAGCTTTAAAGCGGAAAGGTTAATTGAAAAATAATAAAATTTAAAAAAAAATTATTTACGTTAAAATTAAATAGGACAAATGAAAGTAGATTGAATTATTAAACTTTCTTTATATTTTTTGGATAGTTAGCACTTTACCAGATGGATGTACGTAGACTTGTAGTTGTTGCTTTGGCCAATTCCTTGTATTAAGGGCTGTCCATTTTTTTCTAGTTTCTTACTCAAATAAGAATTTCAGTTAACATTTGAAATGTACTGTATATTATTTTGTAATGCAATTATAACAAATAAATTATTTATTTCAAAATGATTTCTTTAACATAAAAGGAATAGCCTTTGAGCTTTGTTTTCCTAGAATTTCCGGTTGGCTCACTCCCATTATCTTGACCGCTGCTGTACCCACGAGTATCTAGATACATTTGTATCTGTGCGTGCGAAAGTGTAAACAATGCAGCGCCAAAACTAAATATTGTTTAAGAACAAATATTTGGCTTTTGTGCAAATCACGAAAGGCAATTTCATTATTCCCTTACGTTCGTTCGGCTTCTTTTCTATTATTTTTTTATAAAGCTGAAATAAAGTGCTTTTTTTCTTTGTATCACTCTCCGAAAACGATGACGGTATCGATGATATGGCTAGACTATATTTAGTAAGATCTGGGAAGTGGAAAAAATAACCCCAAGTGGGTTGCGCTTCACGAGCTGCTAATGGGTCAATTCAATCGAAGCGAATATTATTGCCCATTTTCCAAATAAATGGCTCTAGTTTGTTGATTTTAAATATTTATGCGGCGTAGAAATGCTCGCTAAATAAAGTGAATCCAGGCATTGAATCATCGGATGCATCCATCAATTGCTTTCGGATTCGGTTTCGGGGAATTCATAAAGAGGGTAAAAACTTACTTCCATCCGGCACACTTTTGCACACACATTTTGGATCATGGATTCATATTCATTATCTTGAGAGTAAACAAACTTTTCGGTCGAAGATGTGCGAAACTTGGCCACTCACCTGAAAATATATTAAATATATGTATCTCCCAATGATTTGTATACACAAAATATTGATTTAGAATCGATGATTTGTATGCTTAACATTCGGGGGCGAGGTCATGTGATATTGTTCGTGGGCCGACCCGCAGGAATCTTTTAATGGTATTTTTATTGAAATCAATTTTATTGGTGAAGAGTGGTACAATTTGTTTTATAAACACATTTTTCAAATCGGTAAATGGAAACCTTCCAAAATAAATTAACAAACTTAGCTACCCTCTAATTTCTTTGTTCCCAAAATAGTTGTGCGTGCCTAAATAATGGCCATTATGAACAGACTTTTTACTCGTCACATGTGTCTAGGTCATATTCTCATAATTATGAACCATTAAAATTAAGGGGACCACATAAGCAAGACAGAGTTCTAACATTATAACTTGGAATTATTCCATAAGTACTTCAGTTTGGGAACAAAAACACACTTGATTATGTGTGTCTATTTAACATTTTTAATTACTAATTAATATTCATGTGCTTTAAATTTCCCAAAACAATAAAGGGCCTTGTTTTGTGAGGCTAATTTAAACGGGAATTGAAAAATAATACGGGATTGACTTTATTTTTTTATAACTTTGTTTTTCAAACCGTATTTAAATTTCTTTAATATTAAAATATAATTATATTAATAATATAAATATTACTTATACCAAAAATCCTTCTTTTCCAGCGCCATGTTGTCCAATCCAGCCCCAACCTAGTGAGTACCTCAATGTCCAGGACGAAGCGTTCAAAAAATGCTTTGGATCAGTTCCTAACATCTGGTTAAATCCTTTTCAAGTGGGAGTCCGCGGACTTGAGACCTGATCCCCAGTGGCTGGCGAAGAGTGGACTGAAGAGTGTGGTGCCTTGGCAGAGGGGCACAAAGTACTGCAAAAATCGTGGGCAAGGACAACGAAAAGCACTCAGGTTGGCCAGCAAAAAACAAAAATCAAAACAAAGAAATACCAAGAAAAATCAAATGAAATTATTCACTGAACCCACACAAAACACCCACCAAAATCTACCACCCAAAAATAAAATTTAATGTTATTAAGTTGCCAAAAAAAATACCAATTTTAAAGAACCAAAACACATTTTAAAGCACTTTATTTAAATAATAATAATCAGCAAACAAAAAACAACAAACAATCCACCAATTTTTTAAATACAAATATATTTTATTTTAAAAAAGAAACCTAATTTTAAATGACTGACTTTTGAGTTCTTAGTTGAGACAATGACTTATATACCTAAAAAAATGCAACACTATGCGCATGCAGCCATGAATCTGATCAACATGGACTCGGAGAACAGGGTGGTGCTCAATGTGGGTGGCATCAGGCACGAGACCTACAAGGCCACGCTGAAAAAGATTCCGGCTACGCGATTATCGCGATTAACAGAGGCCCTGGCCAACTATGATCCGATATTGAATGAGTACTTCTTTGATCGGCATCCCGGGGTCTTTGCACAAGTGCTCAACTATTACAGGTGGGTGTGATCTCTAAGTTTTCTTCTCCCTAAAAATATCCATAATAAATACTATATATATCTTTCAGAACCGGTAAGCTGCATTATCCCACAGATGTCTGCGGACCGCTGTTCGAAGAGGAATTGGAGTTTTGGGGTCTTGACTCGAACCAAGTGGAGCCCTGCTGTTGGATGACCTATACACAGGTTACTCATCTATTTAAATAAGTTATTTATTTATCTAACTTTTTATTTTATTATTCGTAGCATCGCGACACCCAGGAAACCCTAGCTGTATTGGATCGTCTCGATCTAGATACGGAAAAACCGTCCGAAGAGGAATTGGCACGCAAATTCGGCTTCGAGGAGGACTATTACAAAGGCACCATATCCTGGTGGCAGGAGATGAAGCCGCGCATTTGGTCCTTGTTCGATGAGCCCTACAGTTCCAATGCCGCCAAGGTGAGTCACATAAAATATTGTATATGGATTCTATTTGTGAAAAATTAATTAAAAATTCATAGTTTAAATGTCAGAGTTTTTTAAACCAAAGTAAATTCTGCCTTATTTGAATTCCATTTGTATTAAATAATTTAATAAATGCATACTTTAAAAGTACATTTTTTAAACCAAAGTAAAAGTTTTATGTTGTTCAGTTGTCATTTTTATTTTTAATATTAACTGTTTGAATTTCGAATGAATAACATTTAAACACAAATTCAAACTAAATAAACTAAATAAACAAGTAAATACATTTTTTTCAATTAAGCTATTAATAAATTCCAACATTTCGCGAGTGAAGAAAGCACTCACATAAAAATTCCATTTTAAAAGCAATAAAATTCGAAAATGTAATTTTTCAAATGCTTTATATTTAGTTGTGTCTATTTTTAATGTTGGTGAGTAAATGCAATAATGTCAAATAGTCGCATTTTTCTGGATGCATATTAAAGCATTAATCATTGCTAAACAAATGTTAAACACATTTTGATATATTCTTTATGACTTTGAAATGCAGATTTTCTTATTTATATATTTATTTTCCAGACCATTGGCGTGGTTTCAGTGTTCTTCATCTGCATTTCGATCCTGTCGTTCTGCCTGAAGACCCATCCGGATATGCGGGTGCCCATCATCCGGAATATAACTGTGCGAACTGCGAATGGAAGTAACGCCTGGGTTTTGGACAAAACCCAGACCAATGCCCACATAGCCTTCTTCTATATCGAATGCGTATGCAATGCCTGGTTTACCTTTGAGATATTGGTAAGACAATAAATTTAGGGGATATATCCAGGCAGGAGAGTTCAAATAAATAAGATTCGATTTGTTAAAAATTATATTAAAAAAAACAGGTGTCTTAAATGGTATATAGTAATTGTCTTATACTTAATTATAAAAAATAATTATTATTTGGTCAAAGCGAAGGATTTAAATCAATGAAAAATGCCTTTAAATATTTTTTGGGCCTTTAAAACTTTTATGAATTTGCAATGAAAAATATATTTTACAGAATCAAAGAATTAAAAAAATACAAAAAAATTAATGAGGATTTTAATCAATAAAATATGCATTAAAAAATTATTTGAGCCTTTAATATTTCATGAATTTTCGTTTTAAAAAAACATTTTACATAATCAAAGAATTTAAAAAAAAAGAAAAATTAATAAGATTGATCAATTAGTTTTAGTCGTTAGGTACTTTAAAATATTTTAGGAAATCGTGTTACATTTTTAGAAGTTAATTTACTTTATTTATTGTAAAAAAAAAGTGAAAAATTCTTAATACAAACCCTTTAATCTTTTTAAAAAATGTATTAATAAAATTTTATCCCCTTTTCAGGTGCGCTTTATCTCATCGCCGAACAAGTGTGAATTCATCAAGTCATCTGTTAACATCATAGATTACATAGCGACGCTTAGTTTTTATATCGATCTAGTGCTTCAGCGGTTCGCATCGCATTTGGAGAACGCTGACATCCTCGAGTTCTTCTCGATCATCCGCATCATGCGTCTGTTCAAATTGACGCGCCACTCGTCCGGCCTGAAGATCCTCATCCAGACGTTCCGTGCCTCGGCCAAGGAGCTGACCCTGCTGGTGTTCTTCCTCGTCCTGGGCATCGTGATCTTCGCCAGCCTCGTCTACTACGCGGAGCGCATCCAGCCGAATCCGCACAACGACTTCAACAGCATCCCGTTGGGCCTGTGGTGGGCCCTGGTCACCATGACCACCGTGGGATATGGCGACATGGCCCCGAAGACCTACATCGGGATGTTCGTGGGAGCCCTGTGCGCCTTGGCCGGCGTACTAACCATCGCACTGCCAGTGCCCGTCATCGTCAGCAACTTTGCCATGTACTACTCGCACACGCAGGCCCGGGCCAAACTGCCAAAGAAGCGGAGAAGAGTGCTTCCCGTCGAACAGCCGCGTCAGGCCGGCAGACTGCCAGGTGAGTTGGTGTTGGGTCTTCCCAGTGGAAAAGTTTCCTTAAATAACAACCGAATATGGTCATAAACATCTGATTTTAATCTTACTTTTATGTGACATTTGCAATTTTAAAGAGGTCCTTGAGTTTTCCCAGATATTTCATAAAAACTAAAAAAAAATTATTGTTTGCCCGCCTTACATTTTACTTTTTCCTTTTAGTCACTAACAAATCAACTTCTTGAATATTTCGTAAAGAAAAGTAATTAAATCTTAAATTGAAACAGACTGGAAACATTTATTTTCTTGAATCCATATTAAATTTTATAGATGGGATTTTATTAGTTCACAAAAAAAATTTACAAAGCCTTTTTATTTAGAGTTCACTCCACTTGTTTTAAAAGTAATATCTTAAATAAAAAATCCTTACATTTTTTTTGTATTGTGATGTTATTTTCAATATGCTTGACGATTGAGAACGATGATTTTTTATTGCAATGTACTTTTTAAGTCAAATTGATGTCTGATGAGGAAATTGTCTAAATAAATCAAGAAATAAAATAGCTTTAATCAATTTCAAAGGGTCTCATTTTATTATGTCGATTAATTGAAATAAAAATTATTTTCTTGAAACTGCTGAAAATATCATAAATCACGTTTTTAATGTACACAAAACAAATTGAATTGTCTAGAATAAAATTAACAATGTTGCTAGTCAACATGCTATCGTTAATTAAAGAGAATGATTTCCAATCGTGACATGTTTATAAAGGCTTTTAATTAATTATAACAATATTTATTCTTTTTTCAATAAACTAAATAATTTTGTAATCATTTTAAAGGTGCCCCTGGCGGTGTCAGTGGCTGTGGCACCCCGGGTTCGGGTCCTCATTCCGGTCCAATGGGATCCGGCGGCACCGGACCCCGTCGCATGAACAATAAAACGAAGGACCTGGTCAGCCCCAAGTCAGGTGAGTCCTTTGTGTGTCCTGACACGTGTAATACCACACCGATTCCCACAAATCCAAGCAAAATGCAAGCATCAAGCTAAAGCCACAATAAAAAAAACAAATATATAGTCGATCCCGAGCTGCGCTTCAGAAAGGCACCGCCAAAATCCAAAGTAAACCACTAAAAAAAAATACAAAACGAGTAAAATTGCTAAGCCAAGCCAAAGTTTTTAACCTGTCTTTAAAAGCTCGCACAGCTGCACAAAATAAGTTAAAAAGTAATCGAGTTCCATGGATTAACTTTGCAATACACCACCCAGTAATAAATACTCGTTATCCTTTTGTGCCGTTTCGCAGACTCTCCTGACAAATGAATATCAATAATATTTAATACTGTTAAGAGTTTAGTTAAAAAATGCTGCCAAGAAATACTAAGACCCACAGCGATTCCTGATCTTGGGTGTGCTTCCCCTTTTTCGGCTATATTATATCCATTATATAACATATCATTCGTCGTGTACGTGTATATATGTACTTACTCTATGTAATTACCATGCATTTAAGGCTTCCATATTCATATATTCCAGTTTATTAATTTAATCGAGCTAAGCTTTCATTTAACGCAAATCATTCGAAGAGATTTTTAAGGCCAATTATGGAGTTTAAATCGGATAATATGGAAAGGAAAAATATTATTATAAAATCTATAATTTAAAAATTAAAAGAAGAATTTTTTAAACCTAATAGTTTTTTATATATATTTCTTAAAAATATTTAGTACAATATTTTTTAATTACCTCAACTTAATTACTTTTTGTAAAATGTATAAATACATGGAATCTAAATTAACCGCTAAATATATTTAAACCCCTTCGATATTTATTGATTACCCAAACTCCAACCATTAAGCCAAAGATTCAAGTCATTACCACATCATTATAAAATGCAGACCTTTAATTATTATCCATCCGTCGAAGACATATTTTGTATATTCAAGTCATCGCCCTTCAATCAGTTTAGGATTTACTTTTTTTTTACTTGGGTCAGCAAAATACAAGAATATGTATTGTACCAATAAATATATATTTTTATACCCCCTTTTACAATGATTGTGATATCCAGATACAAGACTCTATGTACCTACCTTTGATTTTTCATGTTGATAACTTTGCTCCAATTACTTTCGTTAACTTTAATATAATTTGTTTTTTTGATAAACCAACCAATCCAAACCCCAAAAATCTTGTGTAAATAGATGAATATACAACAATGATTGGCAAACCGCGCGATGGCAAAAAGAGCAGGCTGCTCTAAAGCCTTCAGAACACGACAGCAACCACATGAACCACCAACCACAACAACAACAGAACCAGCTGAAGAACCAATAATCCCCCAAAATACCATTACTTCCAAGCTAAAACTTGCAATGAGAGATGATGATGATCTTTTCTATATAAGAATTTGGCAAACTGATCTATGAGTAAACAAAGGAAACTAGAGAAAGAAAACCCACCCCGAGGACTGGATTAAGATCAGAGATCGGATAGTGGTACGTTGGATCGAAAGCACAATTCTGGATGACATAAAGCCATAGATATGCCTATGAATACTACTAAGATTACTTGTGACGGCGATCGACTGTTACCACCTACTACTACCACTCCAACCTCCTATATAATCGTATATATAACTACAATATGTAATTTTCTACGTGTTTTCCTCTCTCTCTATTTCTCCACCTATCTTTACATAAATAATATTACATATTATATATCGTATATATCGTGTGCGTGTTGTTCTTCAGTTCTGGCTCGTTCGTTTCTTCGTTACCAGTGTACAAGATACTATATACTCTATATATAAATATTCAGATCTGTAATTGTATCTTCTCTTTCTCTGTGTGTGCGTGTGTAATTTTGTGGTTCTTTTTTTTTGTTGTTTATATCCCAGAATCAGAGATCCCTTAGCTATAGTAAAATTGATCAAAACATGGAAACAACTTTGTATTATCTCGAACTCTTGTTTTTCAGATATGGCCTTCAGTTTCGACTAAGACAGAAAACAGAATTTTGTAATTTGTTAAGCCAGCTCAAGACACAAAAAACAAGAAAAAACTCAGCAACAAAATCGAAAATCGAAAAAAACGAAACGAAATCAAAACGAAACCTCAGTTATAAACAAAATGTAAAGAAATTAAAAAAAGAAATCCTCGTTTCGTTCATCTATCATGCCATCAGCTAACCAAACCTCGGACTCTGCTGGGCGGGTGTGTGTTGGTTAAGAACCTTTATTACGTACAACCCCCTAACAACCTCCAACTATCTAGCTCTCTTCCAACCCGAACCCGAAAAAACCCCCCAACTAAAAGTGTCAAATAGTTAAACAACTTCGAAACTAGTTCGTAGCAAGCAGAAACTCTAGAGCCACCTTCACAAATCCGAATCCGATTTCCCAGCATTTGATTCTACAAAGTTTGGACCCCCTTCCTCCCCCCACTTTTGCCTGAGTCAAACGAAAGTAGTTTGCAGATATTGTATCTATTTTAGCCCTCTTTGTGTGTGTTTATTTGACGAGCTGCATGCTGCATGTGACCCGAATTTCGACCCGAGTCTTAGAGTGTCTTAGATTATACATAGTCATAGATGTGTGTGCCGTTTGTGTTTGTGTTACACCCTACCACCCCCTGGAAAACCACCCACCACCCCCTCGTTATCGTATCGTAATCAAGTAGTAACCAAGTGCACCCAGTATTTACCATCAGCAATTTTGAAATAAACCAAAAGTTGCCTCCCACCTTTGCCCAAAACAAAATTCGAAGTTTACCGAATTTGGACTCTCAGCTTGACTAACCAACTTATTGAAAATAATATTTATTCTCTCTCCCTCTCTCTCTCTTTTTTCTTTCTCTGTTTCTCTTTTACTCCTTCTGGACTACTTCCCACTACTATCTATCTATTGTTTCCGGCTATATAACTCCACCAACCAACTACCACCTACTATCCTATCCAACCGAAACTGATAAACCTTTTTGTGGCGGGGTTAAAACAAAAAGTTGCTCAACTTTTCGCAGGTCCGCTGGGCGCAAGTATTGTGGCCATGAGTCCCAGGACAATGTTGGACCTGAATCCTGCCCTGGCGATGGGCAAGCCCTCGTTCCAACCCCGAATTCCCACGCCCCTGGCAGCCACACCACCTCCGGTGAGTGCTGCATCTGGGGTTGGAGCCACCACAACCACTGCACCACCAGCACCACCACCAACAGCGCCGACTGTGGTGCCCAGCATCGCCGTCTCCACCACCGCGAGCGTGGGCAAGGATTCAGGCATCTCCACGACCACCACGACCAACAACAGCGGAGGACACATGGAGACCAGCAAGAAGGCCTTCCTCTAAAGCAGACCTGGGCAAGCCTCACACATACACATATGAAATGAGAAAGAAAGAGCGTGAAAACGCACGCATACTATGAAATGCGGCTCTCTTTGTGCCCAGGTCTGCTCTGAAATAAAAAGGCAGCCAAGACTCAAGCCACCTGATATCTATCCACGTTTCCCTATCCCCCCAATAAGCAATATCTACTCAATATCATAGCCTTCGCATACGTATTCGCTAAGTACGAGGGAGTGTTTCAGAGATGGCAATTGGATCAAACTGACACTTATCATAGATCATAGATCGTCTTTTTTTCGAGTCATATCACTCACTCACTGTGTATTCAAAAACCTACTACTCAAAACTATCGAAATGAATATCATATATTCTTTTTAGAGTCGACAATGGATCGGAGTTAAGCAAAAAGATGGTGTAAGAAATCAAATATCAATTGTGATGCTATTTATTATACTCTTTGATTGTTTGAAGATATTAAGTTTAACTCAACTAAATAACTAAATAAAGGGTTTGTGTTACTATTTGACTGGTCTGTTAAGGTTATCTTAAACTAGCTTATTAACTTATGAACCGAATTATCTAACATCAGTGGAAATAAGCAATACATTTGGATATTTAATAATAAATAAAATCAATAAAAAAGAATTCTTTTTTGACTTTAAACATGCTGAAGAATTTTATTTATACAATTTTATATGAAGTAAAAACGATCCAGCCATCTCTGATCGATTGCAATATCTAGACTCACACTTTGTGTTGACCATATCACGACATACCTATCAATATCGAGCCTAAACATAACTTTAGCTAAATATATAGATAATCCAATTGCTTTTACCATCGAGAGCTTATCAAGACAGAACGTTTTTAACCATACAAAGTGTTTTTACCGAATGCAAGCTTACTAACGATCCATTTTTTACACAGGCCATAGATAATATTACAAAATCGACGAAGAGTGTATATAAACCTAGATGCTTTAATACTCGGTTTGCCAGTTCCTTATGCGTTGTGTAAAGACTTGGACTGCCTCAGTTCTCGTGGGGCAGTTCGGTTTGAAAGCTTTAATTTTATATTATATAAAAGGAAACTCCAACTCAAACTTAATTAAACAGAAACAAAAATAGAAACCAATCAAAACGTACACATACTGTTTAAAAATTCATTCAAGCCAGGCACGTGTTGACTTTAACTTTTTCCTAAACTTCAAATAGGGAAAGGTGCGCTGATTTTCCTCACGAAAACCAAAACCAAAGAAAAGCCAAAGTTTCCGTGAAAAGTTGCAGACCAAGAAAAACAAACGCTCATCACTCACTTACATGCTGGGATTACTTCGTAAGCTGGCAAAGAATCGCTTCTTATATTTTTCCAAACCAGAAAAGTTGGCTCACATATCAACAGGAAAATTTCAAATTTTAACCAGTTAAAATGCAAATTATTTCGATTAAGTTTTATTCGGTGCTCTGAGAAGCGGCAGGGAATTCCTTTAAGTTAACTTGAATTTGCTAGAAAGTTTACAAGTTGCTGTGGGGTTCAGAAAAACAAACAGGATTGCAAATTGTTTTTCCCCCGATTTTCCTTTGATTTCAATTGCGCAAGTCATTAGCTAAATTCTCTTGTACATTTTGAATATACATACATATATCTCTCAGCAAGCATTTTGCCTACATAATTGTAAGAACAAACATGATAATTACTAAGAACAAACAAAGGAACAAAAAAACATGCAAAAACTTAAGCAACATTAAGATCGAAGATGGGCAACAAATAAACGAAGTTTGCAAAACATTTGTTAAGTTTTTACAATGAACAAAAAGCATTAATAATAACTAAATTAATATTAATAATATTGCAAGCTATAGGAAATGGATACAAACAATTGTTTATATCGCTTTTCGTTTTCTCGTTATGATTTCGAAACTGTTTTTTAATTGTATTTGTATAGTTAAGCAAATTGTATACTATTTGAACTAAATAAAACAAATTGTTCTCTCAATAATTCATGAACAAGGAAAATTAAATTAATTATATATAAATTTATATATATAATTGAACAAAATATATATGCTATATATATATATTAAAATTTAAAAAAGAAATGCAATAAAGAAATCTATTGAACACCAAACAAGGTCTTGAGGAATTTTTTTGGGCAGCAGGAAATTATTTTGTAATTTTAATATGATACTTTGGTAAGTCAATATATTACTTACATTACATTAACATTTTACGGTACATATTATATTTAGAAATTAGATTTTTAATGGAGAATCAAGTCTTTCGGAGTTAATTTCTTTAGCTTTCAAAATTCTTCAGTTGAATGAATTAATTAAAATTTTTTTTTGTGTTGTAATTTTATGTTAGTCCATATTTAACTGATAAAATATATTTTGTCTTTGAAAATATCCAATATTTAAAAATAACAATTTTGTTTTTAAATTTATTAATACTTTTTATAAGCCTTAAAAGTGAAATTTAATTATTTAATAATTTGTTTTTTCCACTTTATAACCATTTTTTCCCCTAAAACATAGATAGTTTACCAAAGACTTTCCGACTTATCCACCATGTCTTTAATATGCCGCTCTATCTGGCGCTTTGGGAGCCACTTTATGGCCACTTTCTGGGTTTGTTTCGATTTCATTACCAAAATTTGCTATTGCAATAACAGCTCAAACGCTTAGCTGGGCTTTGGGGGTCGTTCGGCAAACAAACAAACAAAGGCGAACACAAAAAAGAGGAGAGACGTTTGGCCCCCGAGGGCCTGACCTTCAGCACTTGGCACAAATAACCAGAAAAAGCAAAGAGATAAGGAGGAGAAGGAGGAGGAGCAAGAGCAAGAGTAAGAGTAAGAGTGAGCCAACCAAGTGTGAATCGGGTCTCCATTCACCTCTTTTTCGGCCCTTCGGCGACGGTCCAATAAAGCGCTTCATTAACCAGAGACTTTTCGGGGGTTACAGGGGGGTCCTACCTATCATGGGGTTACAGTGGGAGTTACCCCTAAAAGAAAAGAGCAAAACGGGGGAATCCCCTCATCCTATTTTTGGACTTGCCCCAAATCAACAGTTGGTTTTTTTTTTAAGAGGGCTAAAAAGTGGGTGGTGGTTTAATGGCAGAAGAGCACACAGATTTGCTCTCAAAGCAATTTTTTACTATCATATTCTCTGTGGGTGAACTAATAATCCGTGAAATTTCAATTACAAGTCAAAAATGATATCTCCCCTCTCTCTCCCTCTCTCTCTCCCTAGTGTAAGTTGTAATCATTGTGAGCTTTTGGTAGTGCTGGAAAAACAACGTTTGCCGACAATTTGCAGAGTTTTCCAGTTTTGGGGGGCCTGGAAAAAGCTCACTCTCTCTTCGCCACACTCTCTCCCTGTCACACTCACTCTCTCTTTGGGCCCTCTCTTCGGGAGCCTATTTGGCTATTTTGCATGGCTATTGCAAAAGAAAGTCCCTGCTTGCTCTCTCGCTCGCTGTTAAGAGAGAGTGTGAGAGAGAGAGGGGGTGGTGGTGGCGCTGGAGGTGCGGGTGGCTGCCGGTTGGAGCTCTTTGCTGCCTTTGGACTTGGGATTCAGATTCAGATTGCGACTCCGACTCAGTCGATTTTTGACTGTCCGACGAGCCGCTTCTGTACGCCCGCTTCTCTCGCGTCGGTCGGTCTTCTTTGTCCGCATCTCCGTTTCCCCAGTGTGTCTCAGTTTCTCAATTTCTCAGTGTCCCAGTGTGTCCCCCGTTACCAAAAAATTCTCATCCAAAAAAGAAAGAAAGAAAAATGAAATACAAGTAATAAATCAAATAAATAAAAACCAGCCAAGAAAAGTCAACCGTGAAAATATAAATACGAAATTCCTGCGTCAACTGTCAGCGACGGCGGCGGCGGCGGCGGCATTTTCCAGCGCAATGTTGTTCCTGTGCATTCGGCGATTTTAGGTGCGTTGCGTTGTTGTTGCTGCTTTTGGCAGCATTTTCCTATTTTGAATATTAAAAGCCAAGTGCGAGGACGGACATTCAATAGCAATGACGCTGACAGTTTTCAGTTTTCACGACCCCCCTTCGCTTTTCCCCATCGCAACTTTTCCCCCTGCAGCTTCCTCGGGTTTTCCTTTGGCAGCGATTAAGACCAGTCAAAGTTGTTGGCCCGTTGCCTGGCTACGTTTGCAAGTTTGCAAGCCAAGAGTCGAGTCGAGTTGAGGCTGAGACGAGACGAGACGAGACTCGAGAGATGCCATGCATTATACATAAGCTCTAGTGAGAGGTTTGCACCGCCAAAAAAAATATCACACACAAAAACTATAACAATAGTTTTTAAAAATTGTGATTTGAACATCAAAAAAAGTTTTTTTTTTTGTGTAATGAAAATATAAAGGTACAATAAGTTAGTTTTATGGACCACTGATTAGCGCAAAATATTAAAAAAAAATTTATTTCACAAATATCAGCAATCCAGAAAAAATATTAAAAACGTTTTTCTTGGACAAAACTTCTTTTTCTATGATTTTATTAATCAATTTTTTATTTAGATTTTTTTTATTTTTATCTTTAATTAAATTAAATTAAATTGCAACCCACAACCCCCTTGGGTTCCTTTTTTTTTTGCTTTGACCAAACAAACCTTTAAACAATAAATTACAAAGCACTTATCAACCATAAACTACATATTTTTCCTTAAAATAACTACTTTCTCAAAACTAAAAAATTTTATTCATTTAAGACCGATTTTAAATGGTATTATTTTTCCATACAAATAAGGCTCTCCAGTAACTTAAAATATTTATTAAAGTAAAACTAAACTCTAAAAATGATTTATTAAAGCTTAAATAAACTTATAACAGTAACATTGCCTTTTACTTACAAGATTTTTAAAAATTAATCAGTGATAACAGCTATTTTCTTGGTCAAAACCTGTGACATTTTCATTAAGATTTTTCCGCCGTGTGATGAGAAATATGAGAAAGGTGGAAACTCAGGGGGGAAATGAAAATGAAATAGTTAGAGCTGCGAAACCAAGCGAGAAAAGAGTAAAGTGCTAGTGGCTGCTGGTCTCCAACTAGATTAACTGTGAGCCGAGCTTTTATTTTTTGAATCTTTATTATTAGCCGGGCACTTGGCGCCTCCACCTTTTGGCCGCAATCAGATTAGAGACCCCGTCCCCGTCCTCATATATATTTATATTGGCCATTGGACACTTGTGCAGCAAACGCTCACTGGCACACTCGTTATGTATTAATGACAATTTCCCTGACAAATATTGAATCGATTGTAATGGTTTCTGGCAATGGTAATTGTAACTCGATGCGGTTAGTTAAGGGGTATCTGAATAATTGCGGTGGACTTTGGTTGACCGGTTGATCGAGCGGAAATGTGAAAACGAGTCGTATTCGTCGGATTAGTCTGAATTGATTGAGATATTGTGGGTTTCAGGAGAACGAGAATTTTAGCTTCCTTGTTTATTCAAATTTTTTTTGAAACGGTTAGATAGTTCCTAAAATAGATTCTCATAGTCATGGAGGAGTTCTTGTTTTTTCCAAGAAATTTATTTAAAATTCAGCAATCAAGAACGTGAATTATTCCTTAGACACTGGGAAATGGAAAGTTTGTCGGCAGGTGTTTAAATTTACTTTTCTTTAGCAACTAATCAAAACTTTAACAGTCAAAAGCATACATAATTTTTGCACACTTTCAGCATAAAAAGTTTTGTGCACTTGTGCTTATTCATTAATGTACAAAGAAAGGAAGATTCTTGTGTTATTTACGCAACTTAAATTAACAAACTTTGAAGGTGGAGTTTTCGTTTAAAAACTTAAAAACAAAACTTCCTAATGAGAAACAAGCTTTAAATTAAAGCTACATTTATCTTGAGTTTAGTGTAGTTTGTAAATTGTAATTATAACAGGAACAGCCAATAATAATCGAACAACAAAGGCTATTGTTTTAATCAATTTTTGTCTAACCAAAGTTTTCCAATTTTGGTCAACAATGAAAACCGAAAAACCACTGAAACCAGAGATTTGAAAGCGTGTCCACAAAATATCAAAAGAGCATTAACATCAAAGTTTACCCAACGCAGAGAGAGTGACAACCTGACAATTACGCGAAAAACCCAACTAGAATTTTCCACTGATACCGACTAAGTGGCGAAGGAAACTTTATCCCACTGAAATCCCATCGGAGTGGCGACTAAAATCCGACGGAGTTGCTTGAGTTTTCCGTGGCACAGCTCGCCGGAGGGAGGGAAAAGCAGCGCGAAAAGCAGCGAAAAGTGCTGGAAAAGTGCTAACCATGAATAGCAGAAATCAAGGTATTCAACGGGTCGAGTTCAGAGTTTAGCTGGATTCTTTGGTTAATTTTTGATGTGATTACCCTCAGCAGGCAGATGGCAGGCGCCAGGCTGTAATTGCATTTTAATATTGATGATATATTGATGCTGCCTGTGTGTGCTCACTTCATTTATGAAATTTACATTTATTTCATTTAGTGACAGGCCACCTTTTCGGTTTCATTTTTGATTAAAGCGATTCCGCGGGTCACGAGTTTGGGCCTTCATTTGCATAGTTTGATTTCGCGATTCGGCATTTTGTCATTTGGCACTTGGCATTCGATATTCGATGTTGACACTAGCCGACAGCTGCGACAACACGCGAAAGGTGAGCAGCGGCCAAACTGGAGTGTTTGTCGAAAATCAATTGAACGTTTAAGTGCCAGGACACTTCACACGGAATTTACCACTCCCCCGAGCTCTACACTTGAAGAGACACTTTTCCGAAATTATTTTGGCACTTTAAAATGGATTTAAAGTTTAAATCTAGGCACTAAAAATGTAAAGTGCTTAACAAGGGTCTGCCTTAATTTAATAACAATAATTTACTCTTATTTTAAGGTGCTAGCTAAACCTCTAATACCCAAGCGTGCCTCAAGGCACGTATCATATAATATGAATTTTCTAAAAAACGGAAAGCTTTAAAGTCATTTTTGTGTTAGTTGTCAGTTGTCTTTATTTCATATGTTTACTGCCAACTGAAAACTATAATTTAAATGACTTAAAAGCTTATCGATTTTTAGATAATACAAATTATATGACGATTACCCTTATACTTCTTGGGGCTTAGAGGGTTAAGAGAAATTTGCTTTAAAAACTGACAACATTTTAGTTCAAATAGTTTCTGAAAACAAAACACACATCATCATATGTAAATCATAAATTTCTCTTTACTTTGACAATTTTTAAATCAGCTTTTCACTAAATTAAAAGCAATGTTAAATTGTTAAATACCTAGACATTCTAGTTTACTTTTTTTTTGTAGTGAACTTTTTCCATTTCCATTTACAATATTAAATTTGTGTGTGTCGAAGGAGTCGTGACAGGAAAGAACTCGTCCTGACTCGTCCTTTTTTCCTGCTGAGCTCCGCACAAAATTTTTCACATCCACCCCCCCGCCCGCAGACAAATGCATTATTTTTGTTTTTCCCTTTGTTTTTCCCTCGACTCGAATAACAAGTTCATTTCGAGTCCTGTAAACAATGGATTCCATCACAACAAAATTCGTATATGTCAATCGAAAGTATTTCATTTCATTTCGTCCTGCTGATTCTCCTCAAAAATTTTGTTTCAAACAATTTTGGGTTCTATTTTTGTTTTTTTTTAGAACAAGGGAGTGTAGGTTAACCTTTTTCTGTTTGTTTACAATTGGCTTATCTCAGATTTGTCTATGGATTTCGATTACACTGAAATGGATATTTTGTGAGGCAGCAACAACAACAGGACGTGCCAATTATTTATTGATTTGTTAGACATTAAGATTTATCTTTCAAAAGGGCAGCCAACAAAAGGGACAAAATCGTATCAATATCCAGGGAACATTGAAACATTGTTTTAGGCCCTCCAAAAAGTCATCGAGTTGAGTGGCCTTTTGCCTTTCTGCAAAAAAATTTAGCAATTTGAAGCAATTTGCCAGTTGCCTTCTTTCGAAAAAGTTTTTAATTAGATCGGATTCATTTGCATATTCTGGAAAATTCACGAAACATTGAATAAGACTCTCGCCTAATTTAGTGACTTTAAAAGTTTTATATTGTTAAGTGTATGGTAATGAAGACAACGGCTGAACTTTTCTTTACAACTCTACAGAATATTTTCAGCTTTTCAGCGGATTAACTTTCGGTTCTCCTTCTTTCAGCTTGATTATGATTAATTTTGAGTTTTGACAAAAATCACTTCGGCGTCCAATTTCACACTGCATAAATAAGGCGTTAAATTATTGATGGATACATTAAACACAAATCATTAAAGCTAATTAAACGAGATGGCAGCGGATACTTGAGGATACTTTGCATATTTCTGAATAATTTAGTTGAATAAGTGATTTAACGAATTTGGGGACTTGAAAAGTTTGTGATTGTTGACTGTATATTAATGAGGAGTGGAGATTAAATTTGATTGGGAGTTTTTAAAGATTTTGATGATTTTTGAATGATTTAAATTAAATTAAAAAAAAGTGATATGTATAAATTGTTACAAAGGTTAATCGACATTAACCATAGGGTTCTTAAGAGGTGTTTTAATCTGTTAATACATTTTTTTTTTAAGAACAAACTGACACTTCCTCCCTCTGTCTTTTAGCCTAAAACTCTAGACTCCTTTCTTGTTTGCTCTTTTATTACCACTTCCGCAAAAATTCTTTGGCTTGCCTCGAGTATTATTTCTCAACTTTCCCTAAATGGTTTAAAGTAACGGATTCCGGATTCCGGATTCCCTGCAGTGCTTAAACCAATTAGTTTGAATAATTTGCTGGCGCTTGTATCATTTACAACCCGAAAACTTTGTAATCAAGCCGCACAAACCACACAAGGGTTTCCCTGGTTTCCCTAGCTACAATTTCCCATGTATTTTCCAGCATTGCTTAATTGTCCCTTGGTGCGTTTTCTTCGCTTTCTCTTTCCAGAATTTTGGGGTTTAATCCCTAGAAAAGTTTGGGGCCATAGGGACAGTGTAGTGCATCTTATCGTAAGCACTTCCCAAAACGCATTGACAGCCACTTGATGCTGCGTTCTATTTTTAGTTTCTCCGCTTTGGCCATGGCAGTTTATGGCTTGCAAATCCTTTATGATTTAGTAGAGTGTCACCCCCTGGAAATCCCTCTCAACTGTCACATAAACCGATTAAACTTTGAGCAGCTTATGCATTTTGTATCTGTCAGCTATCTCGTATCTCGTATCTGGCAAATGTGCAGCTCTAAGCAGGCATCGCCACTTACTCATTCTCAAATCTACCAAAGTCATCCGCATATTCTGTACACATATCGTTGACCATAAACTGCAAATTGGAGCTGACAAAATATTGGTGTCGACGCTACTTTTTAGTCCACTATCAATGTCTTTAAGCCTTATTTTTTCGAGTTAATTAAGCCAGGATTTTAAGGGGCTTATGTTACCTTTTTTTATGTAAAGTAATTGGTTTTAAAGTATATTCATTCGTATTTAAAAAATACTTTTTTAAAACTTCGTTGCTGTTCAACCACATTTATTCAGATATTTCAAAGATAGATAAAAACCTTTACTTTGGTTGTACAAAATATGATCTGTGTATAATAATAATAATTGTTTCGATATTAAAAAAATTATTAGGCGTATACTTAATATTTTTTAACACCGTACGGAAAAGTTTTAACTTGCCCAAAATATTATTACTCTTATAAAATATATTAAAATCTTATAATTTTAATGTCTTAAATAATAACTCAATAATTTTTTTCGGTGATTGATTCATTTAATCTCTTTTAATTGTTTAAATCATCATCTGCAACTTTGCCATCTCTATAGCCAAATACCCATACACATTGATGACCATAAACCACAAATTTTCCTGCATTAATGGACACAAAATTTGTTGCCAAACATTCAGATCCATTTGAATGTCACTCGTTCCGGATTCTTTGGCTGAATGTTTTTACAATTATCATCGGTTTGATGGCTTCTTCTGCTTTGGTATTTTTGTAAAAGTACAACACTTCCGGTTCGCAGAGCCACAAATAAACATGAACAACTTTTCCCTGCGATTTGTTTATTATTCCTCATTGCTCTTTGAAGCAACTAAACTCAACTCTTTTGCTTTAGCTTTTCTTGCTGCTGCTGCTCAAGGAGCAAAATAATTTTAAAGTAGAATAATAAAATAATGGGCATTATTCCCCTTTATTTTTTTGCTGCAAAAAGAGAGAACAAAAGCCGTGAAGAACCGAGAAGAAAGTGGAACAAATGTAAGGGAATTCAAAGAAGTTGCTAATGTTATAGCTTAAATGAAACTTCAGTGTGCACACAAAAAGCCTTTGGAATGTTTTTTGCTCAAATGTGCGAGTACTTGTGCAAAGACAATGGCTTATCTTCTAATTGAAAATTATTAAATTGAATGGGTAAGAAACGTAATACGCCAGCAAGGGAGTTTATTACAGCAAAATTAATTATTACGAGAAGAGTTGATTTAATTCGAAATTAAATAACAAAGCAAAGAAATATTTTGTTATAATTAAATCATTTATATACAAGGTTTTCTTGTTCAAATAACGTGTAACTATTTTTTCTGAAAATTAATACATTTTCAAACCTTTATTAGAAATGTTTAACATTTAATTTAGCCCAATATAAATACTTTAAACAATTTATACCTACATGAACATTTTTTTTTTCTACTTTAAAGTGAAAGCCAGAGAGCACTTACAACTTCGCTGTGCTAATTAAACTTTTTCACTTGCTCTACAAGTGCAAAATATTTGCTTGATTATTTTCCTAGAGCCTGGGTGCCATTCGCTTAATTTATTATTCAATTAAAGCTGCAAAAAGTTAACTTTAATCGCAGAGCAGTCATCAGCAAAAGGCCTTAAAAGACACTTACATACAGGAACCCACACAGACAAAAGAATAAAAACAAAAATAAATATGGAAAATCGTGCACCAAGAAAATTGCAGCAAAATTTTCATTGCTTTTTTGTTCTCCTTTTTTTTTGTTATTTATTTTTTTTTCCACTCTGATTTTTGCGTTGTTCGTGCCAAAGTTGTTGCAGCTTTTTGTAATCGATTAAAAGTGCATGTCAAACTGTGCGTGTGCTCGCATTTTTTTAATGGGCTGCTAAAAACAACAAAACACCAGTGGGGAGGAAATAATAAAAATACAACAACAAGGATGAAAAATAAGCTCGGCCGCATTAACATGAAAATGTGCGATGAAACAGCAGCAACAACAACACCAACAAAAAGAAAAGCCCAAATGAAAAGCGAAAAAAAAATGTTAAGTGCAGAAAACAAAAAAGAAAGCAAAATAACAGATGAGAGAAGAAAAGCGAAAAAATATGACAAAATTTACGAGCATCGCTCGCTCCTCATATTTGTACATACCACACTGGCTATAAGCCTTGTAGGTACCCCTCATTCACTTGTTATACATCCCCAACAATAGCTGCCGGAAAATTAGCATACACAGATTTAAAAAAAAAAAATGGGACAAAAAATACAAATTTAAAATATTTAATTACTTATTACAACATTTTAAATGGCAAACAAAAATGGATGAAACCTAATTGTATGGCTTCATTTAAACTAATGTGAATTTATATTTCTATATTGCTTTCAATAAGGATTTATTTTAATTTTAATATTCTAATTATATAAAAATATTTATTTAATAATTTTTTTTTGCCCTAAATTTATTAATTAAATTTTGGGTTTTAGGCAAGATACATTTTTGTAGGTATTTGCGTTATCTTTTTTATTGCTTATTTTGCTGTGACGCATTTTTGCTTAAAAAATAATTTTTATTAGTTTTTTTATAACTAAAATACTCTGATTTGTAATTAGTTTTAATACCAATCCTTTTGTTTCTTTCATAGAGTTTGCGGAGTTTTAATGATATTTTTGAGTCAGCTTGCTCCCATTTTGGGGAACATTTTCAAAGTTTTGATTGCAAAGAAATTCCCATTGAAATTTTGTAAAAAACTAAATGCTATTTTTTGGACTCTGCTTGTGTGTCCCCTATCCTCCAGTGGCCTCCTCCCGCCTTCCCCCCTTTTTTTTGCTGCTCCCCTCCTCCCGCCATCAAGCAACTCTGGTGACGCTTCCTCGTGTGGCTTGTTTTTAGTGCTTTGGCACGTAATGGGGTCGTTCCACAAGCCAGGCCTTCTTCCAGCCTCCCAACCTCCCAACCACCCCCTGAACCCCACCCCTCTTACCCACAATCGCCTTTTGTGTGGCGCCTGTTGTAGTTGTTGTTTCTGTTTGCATGCCGCCTGGTTTTCTTTGGGACTCCTCCAAAAACTCATCGCTTGCCACTTGTGTGCCATATGACGATGATGATGAGATGAGCGCCAAGTTGAGTTGAGTTTAACTGGGGCTGAGCCACGAGCCCAGCTCCCAGCTCCACGAAACTAACTGCCTGGGAGGGGCTATAATAACACTTGGAAAAACCAAAAACAATAGAAAACAATTCTAAAAAGTAAAACAAACATAACACACTCATAGATTTACATTTTACAAGGAAAATCTAAATTTATAAGTGCTTAACTTATTTACTTAAATCATTTCACTGGCTTGAAGTTGATTTAAGGATTAAATTTAAAGTAAGGAAATTTATATGTGCAAATACACATATTTCTACCTACATGAATATAAAATATATGTATTTTTAATAGCAATGCGGAAATGTTTTAATTAGCACATTATCGCCATAAAAGCCAGCACATTACACTTAATTCCTTTATTAAAGAAATTATTTCCATTGTGAAATTTCTGCAGTAATTATGAGCAAATATTATGTTCTCATTTGTCCGAAAGAAAATCGATATTAAAATAATACTTTTTATTGCATCGTTGAAACCAATTAAATCTTGTTGAAGTCGGACTGAACTATAAAAAAAAGTGTAGTTTATTTGTCGGCAGAAATTTATAATCCTTTTTTTTCTGGCACTATTTTTTAAATCATTTTTTAATCATTTTTTTCTGACACTTTTTTTTTGAACACTTAAAATCTTTACACACATTTTAAGCAATTAGTGATGCAGAGTAATTTATAAATCTCCTAACTTTTAGGTTCAGTACAATCTTATTTACAAATAAGGAAAACCTTAGAGTACTCAAAAATTAGGTCTAGCTTTAAAACCTTTTCTAAATTTTGTATGAGAATGAGCTGAGCTTCGAACATGTTTATTTTTTTCCAATTTATCCAGTTTTTAAAATGTGTGCATTATAAATTTTTTGATTTTTATCGATACAAACATATTCCTTTCTCGTATAAATAATTTAATATTAAAATGATTTTAACTAATAATTTAGGCAACTCCCTCAAATTTTTCTTCAGTGCAATCTAGGTGCTAGATGGTGTTTTTTCCCCTCAGCAAAACTTATGTCTCTTTCCCTTGCCTCGCGAACTGTCCGCACTTATCACTTGGTGATGATGCCAACTCGTCGAGTCAAGTCTGCATGGTGGGTTGGATGGTTGGTATAGAGTCTGGTCTGGTCTGGTCTGGCGGTACTTTCCTCTGTTTGATGTGATCTGAAGGACCGATTAACGGCATTCAAGTGCCTCAGAACGAAGTCCTCCTAACTGCTAACTGCTGCTGGCAGATTTGTGGAAACCACGAAAGCAAATTACGTCAACGACGAGCATCATTTTCCACTTTATTGAATTACCCCGAAAACGGTAAATATATAGGGGCACAGGAAGTGGGAGTTGGGAGTGTGGGCTGGATTCTCTGTTGGGTGGTCCTTGTCCGCAGGACGACAGATAAACAGAATTTCAATTTAAAATAATTTTATATATATTTTCCTTGGAAATTTCTCTGGTGGCTCGAGTGTTTCTGCTGGCTCCGCATAATTTTTCGGGGGACCTACTGTCATCGGAGGCAATGTCTTTACTTAGCCCCGGACATAAAGAAGTTATCAGCATGGCGTTTATGGTTGGGCTTCAAGCGGTGCTCCATGGGTGGTGGTGGTAGGGAGTTTTCCCAGGGGGGGTTGTGGAAATCCGCCTGTCAGTCAGCCAGTGAGTTTTCCCCGATGCCTTCCTTTCATTAGCCGCGTAAAACCCGCTTTGTTTAACTTTTTGTTAGCCCGTTTGGCTCTGTGTCTGTTTTGTTTTTTCTGTTTTTTTTTGTCACAATTTTGATGAGCCCATCACCTACACAGAACTGGGTGGTCCTCTCCTCTGCATATTCTATATAAGCACCCAGAGTTATACTATATATATGCATACGTTTGTATATATGTATAATCATGATTGTTATGCGCATTTCAGGCACTTTTGCCAGACACCCAGCAACTAGCAACTTTTTGGGGGACAGTGGACACGATTTGGGGATTTCGGGGGGTGCTAGGGGGCAAATTCTGCCAAATGAAATCAACTGAATGCCCACGAAGTTGGGTGATTGGATTTGGAATATTAATACAATGCAGAATCACAGAAGTCTTAAATGAAATAAGTTTGGTAATCGAATTAGAAGTGGCGTGGATGAAAATGGTTGGCTTTGGCTTTAAACGTATTTTTTTGGGAGCAACGAAAATAGGAATTCAAGCAACAAAAATTTAAGTTGCAGATTTTGTATATATTCAATATTACAAATAAATATTAGGAAAAATCTTCACAAATTAATTTCAAATTAAACATGAAAAATTATCAAGAGATCTAAAAATATATACAAGTTTTTCTTTATAAATAAAAGCTTTAATTATCTTTTATTTAATATATTACGTCTGCTTATTAGTGCCCTGTCCGAAAGGACATAGGCCGGAGGAGTAGCGACCTAGGCTCGGCACGTAAGTTCTTGTGCCGGCGTAAGCTCGTCGTATTTGAGGTGGGTTCTTTGAAAGCCACTCACTTTTTTTTGTTAATTTTAAAGTGATCTTTAAAACAGCGAATTAATAGAATGTGTATCTTATTATTATTGTAGATTAGTTATAATTATTAATTTTTTGTATTTATTTATATTTAGGAGCTCTGCCATCAACGCTTGTTTTTAGCTCTCTTTCCAAAGAAATAGCTTGCATTTATGAGCTAGTCTGCTTGAAATGAAGTCTTTTCTTAAACATTTTCCGAACTCAGCTTTGTGGGGATAATGTCTATTATATCCTTGTATTACATTTCCAATAAATTGGAGCCACTGTGCCTTGTCAGCCGCATTCCAAACCGTTCCCCAGAACGTTCCCCAGTGGGCGCCATTCAAGCTGCGTGCTTAAAAGAGCATTGCCCGCCGGCATTATGTTTTGTGTCAGCACTAAAAGACGGGGGCGGAGGGGGTGGAAAAAGGCAAGTGAAAGGGGGTAAAAGGGGGTGAAAGTGGGTGATGGAGTGGGGACACTCTCTTGACGGCATTGCACGTACATTTGTGGGTTAGCAGGCCTTTCATCCTGGCTGCTCCGCTTTCTGGCTTCACTCTAAGTTGGCCATGTTGACTATGTCATTTGCTAATTTAGCACAAACCGTTTGAGTCTACTTGGCCTAGCCACACTGGTTCAACTTGCATTTGGCAAAAGGTCAACAAAGATTGGTGGGGACACACACATCCAATGCAAACGAACATTAATTAAGCAGGCCAACGATGGATGGCAAACAGCTAAAAGGATGTCAGACATGCCACAATGTCGGCCATTAGAATAATTCCCTTCAGCCCCAGGCAGGCAGGCATTCATAATTTGGCCAAAGCCCTAGGTGCTTTGTGGATTTTTTACAATGTTTTTTTTGCACCTAGTATTTTTAGCACAGCCAAAATCAATTTGTAAAATTTGTAGCAAAGTTCCTCCCGACAAGATTGATGAGTTTGGGGGCTCCCATTCTTGTGGCTGCCGCTGTGCCCGTGGGGGAACATTCGGTGGCAGCTCTATCAAGGCCCTAATGGCGAGATGTCTGGCTCGATTCCAGCTACCAGCTCCCAGCTTCCAGCTCCAACTTCATCCGTAGTCGTCCCTCCATCGATGAGCTGACAGAGACTAACGCTCGCTCGTCACACACGTTGACACATTGTTAGTCAAACAAAAGATTTCGCATGCTAATTCGATTCTCCGGTCTCTAACACAAACACACACTCACACACACACATCTGGGCTAAGACCCCATTTTTTTATACATTTTTTGTCTGTCTGTCTCTTTTCATTTTTATTTTAGGAAGCAGAAGCCCAGAAGCCAATAATAAAAATGTTTATGTGGGTTTAAGGCTAAGTCGCTGGGACAGTTGTATACAGAGGGAAAATATCACCAAAAGTGGTTATAAATTTCAAGTTATGTCAAAGCTTAAGTGCTCGTAAATATTTTTGGGGTACTCTATGAAGAATTATTAAGGTTTTGATTTTGATTTGGTGATTGAGATTTGTTTTCTGGATAGCTAGCAAAATTTTCAAAATTTTAGTAAAAAATTTAAGGTTTAACTAGCTAAATCTTCATATTTTTAATAAATAATAATTCCTTTGTCATATGTTTTTCTGAATATTTTATTTTTAGATTATTAGTCAGGTGTTCCCTTTGTACAATAATAAAAATAATTATGAAAAACAACTCCGCAACTGACTTTGGGTAATCTTTAGGGACTAAAAAAAGTGTTTAAATTTAGAAATAAATTAAATTTTTTCCAGTGGATTCTTAACTTAAAAGCTGATGTTGATAAAGCAAGGCACACGACTCAGGAAATTTGTGGCAAAATGCTCTCTCCACCCTCCGGAACGGCTTGTAATTTTCATTGTTTTTAGGCCGGGTTCGAATCGAGATGAGACGATCCTTGACTTCCTTTTTCCGTTCAACGTTCATCCCTTTCCTTTTCCACTTTTCCACATTTCCACAGGCGATGTACGGAAGTGTCGTTTTTCAGCTAAGAAGGGCTTAACTTTTTCCTTTACGATGCGGCTCACGCCTGCCAAAAGAAAAACAGACAGACAGCATAATCACAGTGGCTCCTGATTTTTGGTGTGGTTAATTTTTGAGGTCCCGCCAAGGTTAGCATTAAAAATAATATTAATTTTAATGTCTGGCTGACGCTAAAGGCAAACCTAATTATGCCCGTGATAGGATTTTTGAGTTGGGTTCACGGCTCGTTGGGTTTGGCTGCTCCGATAAGGATGAACCTCTCTCCTAACCCGATTATTTACGGGCCAGGCAGCACCCCACTTGAAACTGGCTTAAAATGTGTCCCCCATTTTAATCCCCTGTACGGTTCAATTCGTAATTTGGCTAAAAACATAAATCCATTAGTCGACACACTGCCGACATAAAATATGCGAAAAGTTACTCAAACACAGAGCAAGAAATGGTCAAGTTGAAAAGTTTTCCCTTCCTTTTTTCGTAGTCTGCAAACTAAATGAAAAAGTATTAATATATCCCCTTTGCCACTGGCTGCATTGCAAATGATTTTGCCCTGGGGAATACTGAAATTTCTTCGCATATCCACATATCCACAGCCACACAATGAAGGCACTCGTGTATACAGCTTGTGTATCCCAAAATAAGGCAAAAGGAGCCAACAAACCAACAAAAAGACATCAAAAATCGCACCCTTTTCTCGCAAGGCGGCAAAATAAAAGTTGTAAATGCATATGGCAAAAGAAATGGAAAGAAAAGCGGGTCAGCGTGTTCTCGGAAACAATTTCGATACATCTCGGAAAATTGTTTGCCCAAAAGTTGTTTAAATTGCAAAAGGGACTTCTTTTCTTGACTTGTTGTAAAAATCTCAAAATTGTTTGTCATCAGAAAAGTTTGACTTGTTCAATTGGAAAAGCGAGTGGTCAACTTTTGTGAAAGGTTGTTATATCCATGAAAAGCATTAGTTATAAGAATTTCTTTGACCATTTTTTTTTAACTTTGTATGATTTTATAGTGCAAACACATAATTTACATATTTTGAGTAGGCTCAGACATTTAATTTTAAATACAATAGGAATATTAACAAGTAGGTACCTTAGGAAGCTAAGGAGATTTTTGGTTTAACACATCAAAATAATTAAAATTTCGTCGTTTTCCTAAAAATGTTTAGTGAATAAAACTTAAAAAAAAAATTATATGTTTAATACAACCATTTTCAAGTGCTCAACTTTAAAAAAGTGTAATTAAATATGGAACAAAACTTTTTATTAAGCGCTCTCAACCGTTAAAATGTTGTTCTAAAAACTTTTAGCATAAATGCATCCCTTTTCCCTGCTTAACTATCACGAGAAAAATTGTAGTCCCTTTTTTATATTTTATATATTTAACTTTAACAACCATATTTAACTTTAAGCTCTTGACGGGGTCTCCTGCTGTTTTGTTGGCCAGAGAAGAAAACTGAAACTGTAATTGGAACATGGCCACCACAAAGCTGCCTTCGTTTTATTATCTTCGCTTCTCGGTTCGCGCATTTTATTTATTTTTATTTTTATTTGTATTCAAGGGTGCTGATGCTGTTTATGTTGCTGCCGCTGTTCGCATATTGTCGCGTGTTTATTACAATGCAAACTGCAAAAAGAAGAAAAACTAAAATGTGAGAACCCCGAGGCAATATGATACCCATTATCCACCAGTGGGGGCGACAAACTCGAACCGCGCTTAAAAACGTTAGCGGGGAAAAGTTTAAATAAATTTTATGTGGCTCAGCCATTTTCCCTTGGTTTTTTGCTTTTCTGCCCCTTTTTGTTGCGGCTCGCTGTTGGCGCATATGTTTAATCAGCAAAGTAAACCGACCCGAGACTGACCCGGCATCCAGTTAAATCTCACCTTCTGTCCTCTGTCCTCCGTGCACCGAACACTGCGTCACGCCCCCTGTAAATAAAAGTTGGCCTTTTTTTTGACACAACCGCACAGTAGACACACAGCATATTCTGGCCTTATGCGGATGTTATTACAACTACAGTGCGTTAAAATAGTGTAGGGACCCAGAATATTAAACAAAAATAAGGTGGTGTTAGAGAGTTTCATAAAACACGTAAGCAAAAACCGTCTAATTTGTTTAAATTTAAATTAGGGACTTAAATATGAATCTTATTTACAGATTTTTAAATAAGTCACAAACAAAATACAAATACTCTAATTTAAAAAAAACAAGAAAGAACGCTATAGTCGGGGTTCCCGACTGTAAGATTTGCGAATACTCATTTTCCCTTTTAAAAAAAACAAAACGAAAAAAACGATAGAGTCGCCACCTATGGGGCTAAAAAACAAAACGAAAAAAAACGATAGAGTCGCCACCTATGGGGCTACATTAACTACATATGTATAAGGCATAGCAAAATGTTCTATAACTTCTTTATTATTTATTAGAGCACAAAATGGTTCGGAGTGTAGTAAGACAGTGCACATATCATTATATTTCTTTTTAAACCGTAACGATTGCATAAAAAATGAGGGCGCCACAGATTTTCGCGGTTTGTGGGCGGTAAAAGGGGCGTGGTCAAGTTTTGAAACAAACTTGATCTGCGCTTTGTTTCTAGAAGTCTGTGCCCAAAATTTGGTGGCTCTAGCTCTTATAGTTCCCGAGATCTCGACGTTTGTACGGACGGACGGACGGACGGACAGACGGACAGACGGACAGACAGACATTTGATCGTTTACAGTATTTGCTTACTCTTCGAGTATCGCAAATAATTAAGAGCTTGCTTTTAAATAGTTTTTGACTAAAATTATGGTTAAAACTAGCAGAGTAAAGTCAAATTAAATTAAATTTCCTTAAAAAAAAGACAACGAAACAGATGTGATATACTATAATATTTAAAATACTTATTTATAATTTTTTTATTAAAGAATAACAACCCAAAAAATATACAAATTAAATGCTTATCCTTAGAATTTTTGGCAATATAAAAATGCTAATTAAATCACATGTCATTTCGCATTTAGTTAAAGTTGATTGAGCTTAATATTCAGTTGATTGAACTTAATTGCTACACATTTAATGTTTATTTAATATTCAATAAACATGCACGTGCCAATACGAAATTCGTTGAATAATTAACTCACTCATCTATAAAGAAATTATGACAACGAGTAAACTTTTTAACTCGTTACCCCTTTAAAGGCAAATTCAATTATGTTTTAATCACTCTAATAAACAAAAGTAAATTGAACTCCATAACCAACTTTATTAAAAGTTAATCCGCACTATCAGTTGTCACCTGTCATACTGTCCCGAAACGGACTGCATCATTTTGACTGCAGCACAAAGTTGGTAAAGTCAATGACCAGTTAAGTCAACACTTCGTCTGCCAGGGCATGGGAATGCTGTGGTGCGACGAGTGGGTCCATATTGAAATCGCTCCCATTTTAATATTGCATTTTAAAGAACATAAAACTGCTGACACGACCCACCTAATATTTGTGTGCCGTGTGCCATAAGGATATTTAAGGATTTTATTGCAACGCCATCGCCATCGCAGCAACAAAGGCAAGCCCAAAAAGCTGTGAAACGTCCGACACAACCCACAAAAGAAAAGTGCGAAAATATTGTTTTTTCATGAACAGAGAAAAATATACCTCCTATTTTTCCATAAATTTAACAAAATTTGATCGGAATATTTTTAAATTCATCATGTGTTTCTTACAAAAAGTTATTCTTTTGATTTTTAATTTAAATAAAATGCATGAAATTCGAATAATAAATTTCAAGAAATTTTAATTTTAGTCAAAAAAATGAGAAAATATTGTTTTTTTATGAACAGAAAAAAATACACTGTATTTGCATAAATTTAAAAAAATATTGTTGGAAATATATTAGAATTCATGTTGTTGTTTATTTTAAATTTATCGAGTATGGTCCCACAAAAAGCTTTTCTTTTGATTTTTTAATTTAAATAAAATGTATGAAAGCCGAATATAAAACTTCAATAAATTTTAATTTAAATCAAATAACTCGAGAAAATATTGTTTTTTCACTGAACAGAGAAAAATACACTATGTTTGCATAAATTTAAAAAAATAATGTTGGGAATTTACTAGAATTCATTTTGTTGTTTGTTTAAAATTAATCGATTATGGTCCCATAAAAACCTGTTCTTTTGATATTTTAATTTAAAAAATTTACAAATGTTGAATATTTAATTTCATAAAGTATTAAACAAAGAAATGCGGAAAAATACGGTTTTCTCATGACCAAGAAAAAAGTATATTTTTATAAAAAATGTATAGAAATTTGATTGGAATATAAATACAATTTTAATATTAAACTTAAAGTTTTCGCTGTATCCACCAGCAAAAAAAAAAAAAAAGGAGGAAAATATGTCGCCACAAAGTATGCAATGCTTTCTTACGAACCGAGTGCCATGCATTTTATAGCATTTCTCGTGGTTTTTTCTGTGTAGCCAAGAAGGAGTCGTTACAGCGGATAACATGGGATATCGTTATGTATAGCTATAGCCTCTGTTTGCTCTCTGCAACAATGTTGTTAAATTTTATGTTTCCACAGGTAATAGCCTAGCATCGTCATTCCTTTCCTTTGCCAGGGAAACTCCACCTGCTGAGCGGGTTTTTGATTGATGTTGCTCCTTTTCCTCCATCGCTTCTCAGCGACTTCCTTTTCTCGGTGCTACTTCCGCCCACTTCCGCTTTTCCGCTTTTCCACAACTCGCGTGCACTTGCTTACAATCAATTTAAATGCGCCTCCGTGCATTGTGAGTCGGAATTTCTCGTTGGCCAAATCGCTGTGTGCGCAGCCATAAAAGCGGGATAACTGGGCCATGTTGCACCCGCCACCGCCACTTGGCACTTTCCACATGCTTCTGCACAAACTTTTCCCGATGCAAACTGATGCAAGTTTCCCTTTCGGTGCTTTTGTTTCTCTCGCTCGTTTGTTTGCTTGTTTCTCTCCACATCATTTATCATTTTTATAGCTCCTGAATGGGACATTGGACTAATCTAAATGATACCATCGTTCCCTAATGGAGAAATAGTCAAACGATAAAGACATAAATCAATCAACATTTTAGGAGAGTCGAGAAAAGTTGAAGTTGTCAGGCGAACAGAAAAAAAAACAGAAAACAAGAGTCATTTTAGGATAAAGCAAAAAATTTGATTTGTGGAGATCATGAATTTGAATTTGTAATAAAGTTCAGAAGCTTCTCTCTTTAATAAAGCAGTCAGGAACAGATTCAGCATTATCAATTTTTTCTATGAAATACTTTTACGGTTTTTACCTCAAACATATTTATTTGATTTATTTGATGAAGGGTTCTCAGTCTTGACCATAATTTGTTTTATTGTAAATTAAAATGTAATTATAATTAAACTAAAACAATTTACCTTTAATGTGGTTTTTTAGGTTGTCAACTCTAAAGCACTTAAAAAAGCTAATAAAATAGGAATTTAATTGATTTAAGAACACAATTCCAAGTGGACCACTTTGTATAGAATTATTGGCAAATAAATATTCTAGTTATAATATTTTGATATTAATTTTCCACATTGCCTGACATTGATAAGGGTGCTCAATAAACAAAGCTGACCAAATACTTATATCGCTTTTATGCCCTAACAAAAAGTATATTACATATAAATAAATATACATTAAATATTAAATATATCACTTAAAATATGCGCTTCAGACTCTTGAATATATTCCAAATATTTAACACACATTCCCCCGAGAGTAAACAAATATAAAAATTTTAGAGTATTTTTGTAATCTCAATATGAACTCGTTAAGCTGAAATTCCTCGCTCAGGGACACACATTCCTCTGAGTTTGAGTTGAACTTTGTTCAGTTCATTTCCATCGAGGATATTTAATAATTTAGAATATGCAAATAAAATATGATGGGGCATATAAATGTGTTATACGAAGTGCCAGTCGCAATTTGTCCTAATTCTTCTGCCACAGTGACCGCAAAGTTCTGTGAGCCATGCCACGCCCCTTCCACTCCACTCTCTCTCACGCCCACTTGACTAACATGGCTGGAAGGCAATTGAAATTCACGCAATTGAACAACAAATTGAATTATGCATTGCATATGCTACTTGTTTTGTGTGCATGGTGTAGAGTAAACAAATTGATTTTGATTTGATTTATTTATCAACTCTCCCGCTGCTTCTGCTGCTTTTTCGCATCCCCCACATCCTCTGTGTGCTCGTTCCGAATTTTTAAAAATACTGTAAAAAATATTTCAGACAGTGGATTTTTATCCAATGAAAAAAAATATATAATATTATATTTTGGACCTTTAAATTGACAATTGAAGAAAATACCATAAAAACAACTGATGAAATTTTCATGTCTAAATAAAGTAACTAGTTCAATACATTTTTTTACAAAATATAGACTAAAAAAATGTATTTACGTTACCTATCTTTATGTATTTGTTCTTTAAAATCTTATATCATTTTAAAGTTATTTATTTAACTTTAAAGATACAAGATTCTTTTTTTTTTAAAAAAATAAAAATTAGCATTTTTGACAGACATCCAAAATAGAGATTATAAAATAATAAAAAAAATAAAACAACATTTAATAATAAACATATATTAAAAAACTTAAACTACAAATTTGATTATGTTTTTCATAAATTCAAAACATTTATTTTAAATTCTTCCCCAATTTTATTTTCAGTGTGGGAACACAACATTTTGCGCTTCGCTTGCAAATGTTTGAGATGGCCCCAAATGGATTCTGTCGGACAGTGGCGGCGGCAGCTGCCTAGAAATCCTGGAGAGCGGAGCCCCGGAACCCCTGGAACCGAGACCGTAAACAAAAACCCCAAAACCCAAACCAAAAACCCGAATTTGAGACCAACGAAACCGAGACCTCAGACTCGAAAATAATGCGCTGCAGCAGCGGGCATTGAAGTTGACAAACACACAGAGAGAGAGAGAGAGGAGGACAGCATACAGGAAGGACACCAGGACACCAGGACACCAGGACGCACAGTTAAAAGCTTTTTGGGGGGATCCTGGCCGGAGAACAATGGTCATCCAGTGCACATGTGATTGCAACTGCAGTGATAGTAGAGATAACCGGAGCATCATCTCCTGCCTGCTGCCGAGTCAGGAGGAGTAGTTCTCAGAATCCTCAAAAGTCCTCAAAGGGAGTCACCACCACCGGTGGCGATGATATGGAGCAGCGGATCCCATACTACCGCCGCCTATCGAATACCTCATCGGCCCTCTACGGCAGTTGTCCCCAGTTAGTGCCCAGCAGTAGCTCCACCACCGTTGCCCACCCACACTCCTGCCAGCTTAGCTTGGACACAAAAAACACCCAGAACTTGGAAGAGCGTCAATACTCGAGTTTGGTGAGGCCCAAGCAACGCAGTCCGGTGCTTTGCAACAAATGTGCACTGTGACGAAGATACAATCTGAGCTGTGAGCATCCCAAAACCACGAGCAAACACCAGGGAGCGGAACAAAAGGCTGGTGCTGACCAGGACCAGGAGACGCAGCGATATCTGTGCCACGAGTGCCGCTTCAATAATCAGCCGCTGGCCTGGTGGGTCTCATGTCCGCGACTCTCCCATTTGACTCCCGCTGCTGCTGACCAACAAACGAAAATGCAGTCCACATGCCACGGAGGAGCCGGAATTGGAGGCGTTAACAGCACCACCATCACCAGCAGTACACCACCCACTCTGCCCAGATTTCCCAACAGCAAACGGCATTGTGACAATTTTGGCAGCTACGCCACATTGCCCACCATTGAGCAGATGCCCCACTGCAGCAGACACGGCGGCGGAGTGGTGGGTGGTGTCATGGCCGCGCCACCACCACCACCGCCACGCTATGCGAATCCTCCCACTTTGAATGGCTGCTGTTACATGTACAACCCAATGGCTGCCACCCACCAGGGCCACCTTCAACACCAGCAGCAGCAGCCGCACCACCACCACCCACAGCACCACCCCCACCAGTACGCCCCCCAATATTGCCTCTGCGATAATTGGTACCATCAACCACCTCCACAGCAGCAGCAACAACAACAGCAGCAGCACCACCAACAAAGGAGCAAGCCACTGGTGGGCAATGGTGGCTGCTATTTTGGTAAGTACACTCATGCAAAATTAAAAAAAATAAAAAGCAGCCATGAAGAAGCCATAAATTAGGTTCTAATTGAAAAAACATTATACTTTGCTAGAGAATTTATAAGGTGAGCCAACGAAGGTAAAGAACTTGCAAAAAGGAGGTGTACATTTTCTTAGATTTTTAATTTATGGTTTAGGGTATGGCATTTTAGAAATTCAAGCTTAAATGAGTTTAAATTTTAAAGTAGGTTAATAAAAACATTTTACTAAAGTAAAAAATGTATTAAAGTAATTGAGGATAGAAAAGAACACCAACGCGGGTTATGTATTTATTTTTAGATTTTTCTTTAATGGCTTAGATTTTTAGATGTTTGAGCTCATGGTGAGCTTCAAGTATAATTTAATTTGCTTACATATTTTGAGTTCCTTTAAATATTTGTTTCGTTTCTATGGTATCACAGGAAAATTATTAAATTTGCTTTGATCTTTGACTATGACAAGTTCCTCATGCCTCTTAAAGCTGTGAAGCTTATTAGGCTAATATAAAGTATTGTTTTCATTAAATTTATAAGGATAAATTATACGGAACTGAAGTTTAGAAAAATCATAAGATAATTGATTCTTAGAGCACAAAATAAAATAAATCGCACCTGACGCTATTCTTTTAAAAAAAATCATCTATTCCTTTCACTTCCTGCAAAGCTATCTAAGTTTACTTAAAAAATTTAAGTATCTTGGTGTTATAAAGTGCATTGCAGTAAAACAAAGTGGTATTAGAAAATTTTAAGATAAACTACCAGAGGTTATAATATATTTCTTTGTTTTTGTGGTTTAAAAATAGAAATAAATGTTTGCTTTTAAACTCTATATCGATTGTTGGTTATAGTTTAACCACAATACAATAACCATAATACAATTACATTTTTATAAAACTTAAATGTAAAAAGTTTTGTTTATGTGCACCGTGATAGACCAGGCAATTGGGTTCGTCGTTTAATCATCTCTCAATTGTTTTTCAATGCGCAGGCTACGAAGCGAATCATCATCCTGGCCTCAACCTCCACGCTCCTCCTCCCCATCCACACAACAGCCACATAACCGATGAGGAGGACTCGGCGTTTCCCGGGCTGGCGGATCGGGAGTTCCACCTGCTGCACCGGAATATTCCGGCACTTCGACGGACCGGAGTGGACACAACACGCATTAGACAGGTGAGAAATGTTTTGGGTTTGGGTTGTAGTAGTAGGTGGTACACCCCATTTCACAGAACCTGTCAAACTGTAATTGCCGGCCTTTGTCCTGCTACTTTCTACTTTCTCTATACTTGCAGTACTTTTATCCTGACGGCGGCTGGGGCTGGATCATCTGCGGTGTGTCCTTTCTGGTCCACATCCTGACCACCGGACTGCAGCTGAGCTACGGCCTTTTGTGGTTCTATGCCGTTCAGTATTTGCATAATACCAGTGGCATAGGTAAGTCACGGAAAAAGGGGGTGTAATCAGAGCAGCCAGCCATTTTCTTGTTTTCCTACACATTTGTGGTGTTTTCTATTTTCTATTTTGAAACCCCTTCACCCCCCCTTGAGTAATCAAAATGTTTGTCACTCTGTTTGTGCCCGAAATGCAAATGTTGTGAATAATATGTGTTTGTAGGTGTGGACTTTTGCATAAATTTCACTTGCTCCTGACAGCAAGGACATAATTTAAGAATAGTGTGAATTTAGTTTAGTGCTGCAAAAGTACAAAAATAAAGTGTGTGCTGCTTAATATTTTATCAAAATTCGTGTGCTGGCATATTTTAAGATTATCACATTATTTTTATGGCCATTAAATGGGCTGTGTTTTTGTTTCTTAATTTAAAGAAGCAATTGTTAAACAATGTTTTGAAATAAAACTACAGCTTATCGAAACATAAACTATCAAAAACACACATTTATAACAAAAACAATAGCTTATGCTGAATCAAAATGTTTTACGGTGTAGATATGATAAAGCAATAAATATTTAAATCATAAAAAAAAACATTTATGCAGCAGAAAAAACACGTGTTAACAAGGATGTCCTGTTAACTGTGACAAAATACAAAATTATATACTAAAGCTTTAAGTATTCATAAAGTCAAAATGCCACAATTGATTTAGCGATTTAATTAGAGGTAAGCATTTGTAGACATTGGAATTTCATTAGGGTAATGCGTTTAATTGATTTATGGCCAAAACACATTGTTAGCCATCACAAAGACCGCTTAAACAGGTTTCCCCCGAAAGTCCTGCACTTTCAATTTAGTTAAAACGACAACCCGTATTTTTTACAATATTTTAACACTCGACAGACAGCTTACTTACTTACAGTCACCCCTCACCCCCATTTGCAAATGTGTTAATACCATATAAACCGGGCCACGTGGGCCATCCGAAGTTGACCTTCGTCAAGTTGACTTTGCCGCCTTAAAATATTATCACTCAAAAGCTTAATTTCTCCTTACAGAACTGCTGGGCGCCCTGAGTTGGTCAGTCTCCATGGTGGCCACATCGTTTGTGGTGTCGCTCTGTCGCAAGCGCTCCATCCGCCTCCTGTCCATCGTCGGTGGCCTGGTGATGCCCCTGGGCATTCTGTTCACCTCATTTGCCACGGAATTTGGCCAGGTTGTTTTCAGTTATGGTGCGTACTTGCCATGGCCCATGGTGTATATATAAATAAATAACCTGCCAGATGCCAGTCAGGCAGCTCCGGAAGTTCCTTATCATTGCCATCCTGACACTGGGGGAAAAAAAACACTTTTCTAATTAGTAGGAAATTCTTAAGTGTTTAAAATTATTAGAATTTATTTTTAGGCATTTTTTCACCTTTAAAACCTTTAAGCCACTATTGGAGCAGAAAAGTTGAAGCAGATTTACTTTATTTAACACTATTTACATGAAAGCAGAAGTTACATAACAAGAATTTTATGATGATAAGAACAAAATGATAATAAAAAGTTAAGAAAGATTGACTTTTATTTTTAACATTTTTAGTTTTTTTTTTAAGGGAAGTCTCAGGGTTTTTAGTTTAGTTATCACTTTCGTTTTTATTATTATTTTAAATTTTTTTTATGTTTGTTTTTTTCTGAGGGTTAAAAAAGAGTCATAAACTTTGATTTTATTTTCCAGATAAATCATACTCAAAGTAATAAAACTCAAAAACATACTTACTTAGAGAAATTTGTAGCAGCTTAAAGGTGCTTCAAGGCATTGAGTTTGAGCAGAAAAACGCCTAATTATATTATTATTTTAAGAAATCCTAAACCACGGATTCAGTTCATAATAAATCATAATACTAGTTGTACTTTAATGATGTCTAAAAAAGGGATTTTTTTAAGACATCATTTAAACACGTTAAATTTACGTTAAATACCAACTTAGGAACTTTGATGAAAATTCAATAAAATAGGTCTTAGGAAAAGATAACCATAAAAATAATATTTATTAAAAATAACTAAAACGTTGATTTTAATTTCCAGTTAAATATTAATTTGATTTGTTTTTAATCAAGAAAAATCATATAATTTATAATCTTAATATATAAAACCCCTTAGATTTTCCCCTCACTGTACCTAAAACTGCCTGAATCGGCAGGATTGTGAACTCAAAACACCATTCAACTCAAAACACTTCACTTCCGCAGGCATCGTTTTCGGGGTGGGGGTCGCCATGGTGCGGGAGGCATCCACCGTGATGCTGGGCAATTACTTTAAGCGGCGCCGTCAGTTCGTCGAGATGGTGGCCATGTCCGGCGAGGGTGTTGGCATCGCTTTGTTCTCCGTCATCCTCAAGGAGGGCGTGGGCAAGGCGGGATGGCGCCTGGGCCTCCAGATTGTCGCTGCCCTGACGGCACTCAGCTTTTTCATGGGCCTAATGTACCGACCCGCCTCCCTCTATCATCCCCAACGCCGGGCCATCCAACATCTCAAAAATCAGCGCAAAAAGGTGAAGCCCAAGCCCTCCTCCACGTTGTGCAAAGTTTTGGTTTTAATTTGCTACCCATTTGTATATTTATGTAGATGCGGGAGAAGAAGCCGATTCTCAGCCAGGAGGTGGAGAGCACGCCTAGATATTTATTTCTGGACATATCATCACTGAAGTCGGTGACTGTTAAAATCTTACTCATGACCTCCAGCGTGGCCTCCTTCGGCATTTATACACCCATGTTCCTAATGGTGAGTGCTTTTCCTATTTTATATTAATTAGTTTTTTTTTTGAAGACTTTTTCCTAATTCATCTTTATATAAGAATTTGAAAGCTTTTTTTTGGGGCTGTTAATGTTTAATTGTTTATTTGTGTTCTATGAATGTTATTTAGATGTACAAAAATAGACCCAACCACTTTTTTATTTCTTTTTTTGTTATAAATGAAGTAATTTTTTAAAATAAGATAAAGAGATTTAATTTGAAAATTTTAAGAATTTATTTATTAAAAAAATTGAGATTTCTTAAAGAGCTTTTGATTTTTCTTGTTTTTAAATATTTTTTATAATACGGTAAAGAAATTTAATTTGAAAATTATAAGAACTTATTTATTAAAAAACATTCAGATTGACTAAAAAACTTTTGATTTTTTTTTTTAATAGTTTAAAGTTTAATAGTTTTTAGTTTAATAGTTTATTTCTTCATTTATATTTATATATATTTTTTGTATTTATATATTTTTTATAAATTTATTATATATATTTTTTTTAACAGGCCCTCAATGCTGCTGAGCAGGGCTCTGATGTTCAGGAATTGGTCCTCCTGCAGACATTTCTGGGAATTTCCATGGCCCTGGGTGTGGTTATAGCTGGAGCTTTGCTCAGACGCTGCTTTGTGATCAGGCACTTTGTGATCAATACCAAAATTGTCACACAGGTTTGTTATCCATTAAAGTTCTTTACCCAATTTTATGTTAATTTTTGTGTTTACCCTCAGCTCTTCATATCAATTGTGGCCTTGGCTATCCTGTTTCTATCCTTCGTCATGGGCTACACAGGCCTGTGCATATTGAGTTGGTTATATGGCATTGGTCTGGGGGGCTTTCAGTACTCCCTGAAAATTCTGGCACTGGAGCGCATCAAGCTGAAACATTTCTCCAAGGCTTGGGGTGAGCTGTGAATTTTGAAGTGCTTAAATAATTGATTTAAATTCTGACCTCATTAACATTTTTGCAGGCTTCATTCGCGGGGTGGAATCAGTTCCGGTGCTGATAAGCGTTCCACTCACCTCGTTTCTGAACGATTACTCCCTTAAATACGGACGGGCGGGCTATTACATATGCTCCGCGGCGGCTGCCATCTCGGGAATTATTATATTTTTCATAAGTGAGCCGCAGCAGCAGCAGCAGCAGCAGCAGTTGCAGCAGCAGCAGCAGCAACAGTTGCACCATCATTATCAGCAGAGAAATGGCCATTTGCCAACTCCCATGTTGATGCGCCACTCCTCCGCCCGCCAGCATCATCGCCCCCCTCTGACGATGGACTACGGCTATGGGGAGTACCCCGCCCCCGATCTCCTCAGTCGCAGCTGCATTAGTCTCAATCAAATGGAGCCCTATCTGCAGACCAACTACTGCCAGCGGCACATGATGCAGCAGCAACAGCAGCACCAACACCAACAGCAGCAGCAACAACAACATTCCCACCTGCAGCAGTTGGCCTGCCACAATCTCGACTTGCAGCAGCAGCAACAGCATCAGGTAACAATACACTAGGAAAAATTAGGTCAATGTTTTTACCTTAAATTTTCTCAGTAAAGAAAGATTACAAATATTTTGAATCTAAAATTATATTAATCAATTTTTAAATTAATTTAAAAAAGGGTTGCTCACAGTGAAATATAATAATTGTCTTTGATAAATTAAGGATACAAATTAATGATAACTTTAAAAAATATTCTTGAAACTCGTTGAAAACTAAAGAATCTTAAGTCGATAATACGAAAGTGGATTAAGTTATATTTGAAAACACCCATACAGTTATTATTCAAATAAATGGTCTTTAGTTTTCATTTTTGGGCTATTAATATTATTATTTAAAACTAAATATAAGTAAAGAAATTTTTAAAACAAGTCAAACATTTTTTAAAAACTTGTTTAAAGAAATTAAAAAATCATTTAAAAGCTTTTTAATAGCTTAGTCAAAGTTGGAATTATTAAATGCTATTAAAAATAAAAAAAAAATAGAATTTCAGAATTTTTCAAAAATTATATAAACTTTTTCAAGGATTTATACAAATGGTGACAAATTATTTAATAATCATAAAACAACTTTCACAATGATATTTTTTGAATATTTCTTTATAATTCAAATTATTTAATTTTTGATTACATATTTTCGCTGTGCAGGTGCGGGGAGCTTACCAGTTGGGCCAGGGGAGCATTGGTGCCAGGATGGGCAAGCGACTGCAGCGGAGTCTGTCCTTCATCCAGCAGCACAGCAACTGCTGCGATGGCCAAATGTACTGCAGCTGGCACAGCACCTACGAACTGGGATGTCACAAGAGCAACAAGTGAGTACCATAGACTACATAGACTTCCATATAGACAGAAGGGACTCACTCACTGACTCCTAATCACCCCGGGTTGTGCAGTGAACCTGCTATTCGATTGCAAGTGCCATTGAAAAGCAAATCAAAGTTCAGTTTCCCAAGTTAAGTAGCTATCGACAGCTTACAAAGGTAAAAGTCAAAGGGATTGCAAGTGCGCAGGAAAAATATTAAAATGAAGGTAAAACACGATACACATTGGCAACCGGTAAATTGCATTTGATTATCCTGATGGTACTTCTGGCATTTATTGCTAAAATGCATTTATCAGAGTAATTTATCCAGAGGTTGTGCAAATAATTATTGGAAAATAAATACTACCCCTCTTATCTGAGCTTCACATTATTTAATATGTATTTTTAAAAACCAAATCTAACTAAACAAGTGTCTTAAATGTTCCTAGTTAAATTTATTAAATAATTTTAAAATAAAATGCTATAAATACCTTTTTAAAGAGCATAATAACATTGATACATTTTATACATTTATTAAAATTATGTTTTGGAAATTGAAGCTTAGTACAAATAATTAAAACATTAAAAAACAAGAAAACATTTTCTAATACGTAATTGTTTAACTGGTAATAGAGCATAAATAAAATTTAAACAAAATCTTAGTATTCCATTAAACAGCAAAAACATCTTGATCGATTTCTCGATTAAATAGTAAAGTAGCCAAACACGGAAGCCAACATCTTGGTCGAATCAAAACCCAATTAAAAGATTTCCCGCCGAGCAAAACAATCAAAGGCAATCAGGCCAGAAGCCCTAGGAACACAATCAATTTGTCGGCGGTCTCCACTTCTTCTTCTTCTAGGCCACAAAATGTTGCCGTTTTTGCCAATTTGCCATTTTGCCACTTTGGCAATTCTGGCCTGATACCATTTTACCACATACCGAACACACACTCTTTGCCGCTGCCTTAACCATGGAAATTGACTTGCTGTTTCAGGATACCTGGACCTGCGGACCGACAGCCATTGATATGCACCTGCAGCAGTCCAAATCGGAACCCAATGGCCACCTATGGACCCACCGCCAGCTCCACCCGCAGTCGCAGTGTTCCGGAGGGCTTATCCACGATGTCGCAGCAGTGTAACTGTCGCCAGGCTCCGGGTCCCACGCGGGAGTTCATCTACGTGCCGCACGCCTACGCCTCCCTGCAAAGAACTCCTCATCGTCACAGCCAGGGTGCGGGTGGTGCGGGTGGTTCAGCGGGTGGCTCAGGGGGTGGTGGTGCCTGCTCCGCACTGCGAGGCACTCCACAATGCCGCCTGAAACGCTCCCAATCCCTGTGCCGACCCACTGCCGTGCAGTTCGTGGAGCAAATCACCACGTCCGTATAAGAAAACACGGGGTGACATATGCACTCGGAAAAAATGGGTATAAGAAATTCAGAAAATCGACCGAAAATGAAATTCCCTTGAAAAAAATTCATACAAAATTTTCAAATACCTCTTAAAAATTTTGTAAAAATTCATTTTAAAATTTAAAAAAAAAATGCATAAAATTCTCAACTACCCTTTATTAAAATTTTCTAAAAATCAAATTGCAAACTTTCTAAACTTGTAATTCTCTGACAGATTTTTGAATTTCAGTCCCCTTTTTTTCGAGTGTAAACCAGAATAAAATATAAATAAAATCGAAGATGCCCCCGCAACAATTGGGTCCTATAAAGCGTATATTTTGGTATTATGGTCCCACCCACACACACGACTACGTGAATCGCATGCAGAATTTGTCAGATCTCTTCTAGTCTCTTGTCGTAGCTCTACTTTCTGGTAGAAATGTAAACTTAAAACTCCAACCGAATGAAGCCGAAAGTGTAACTGAATTCCCCACATCACACCCAAAAAACGAAACTCGATGAATTTTTCATAAAAATAAATTTACACACGCATGCACTAAGTAAGCTAGGATGAAAATTTTACTCATTAGCATATTAATATATTATAGAGATTACAGACAGACAGAAAAGCTTTATCTTTGTCTCAAAAAACGTATTCAACTTGTGGCCAATACATAAATATTTATGAGATTATTCAATGGAGCGTGGAGAACTGACGAAAAAAGGAAAACGGAAAAACAAACAAACTTCTTAAATGGTCCATTTTATAAACGTGCATACAATTTAACCACCGAAACCCGATTACCGATATATATGTATACAAATGAGAATGTGTATATATGCACAATGAAGTCGATCCAATTAATCGACTCTTTTCCCCGAGGAAAAGTCTGAGTTTTCCACTGAGTGCCGAGTTTTTCGCGTCCGGTAAAGTACTTTATTTTTCAATAACAATTATATGCTGCATAATTAAGAGGCGTTTAACGGAGGACAACTGAATGCCAATGAAACTGAAAATTACTTTCGCCACTGCCACCGAGTTGGCCCTATTTTCCAATTGAAATGAGTCATACGAAGTAATAAGGATTACCATTATGATAGTCATAATTAATTGACGGAACTTAATTTTGGACAGTTAAAAATACTACGAAATGGAAGTTAAATATTTCTTGATTTATGCGACAAGATAATACAACTCATCAAACAATTTAAAGATCTAAAATGCAAACTTTTTCCATTCCAATATATTTTAAAAGATTAAATGCAGTCAGCCTATGTTATTGACTAATAAATTACTGAAACACGTAAAATATGTACTATAGATTATCAGCAAAAAAAAAAGAAATGAAAATACGCAAAGCCAATTTGTAAATCATTACTAATTCATGGGAAAAGAGCAGATAACTAAAGGGGAATTCCGTAATCAGCTAAATAACAAGTCCTATTACATCCAATTAAAAAAGAATAAATAAAAAAGCGATACAATATAAACAAAACACCAAGAAGAAAGGGCCAGTGGCAAATAAAGGGAATAAATAAAATATTTGCAAAGCTTAAAAAAGGCAAATAAGCAAGATGGGCTAAAATAATAATACAGGAAATATCAACAGCGAGCGAAAAACTGCCATAAAGTAAAATATTAAACAGAACTAGTAAAATGGCCAGCGGAAAATAAACAAGAAGGATTTAAACAATATGCTAAAGGAAAACAAATCGAAGCGGAAAACCAATTCAGGAAATTTTCCAAACGAATAAAATGAAACTACGTTTATTAACGGCCATAAAAGAAGAAAAACGAATCCTACGCATCTCACCTCCTTTGTGTATAAATTTCCATTGAAAATCCTCACAATGCACGAGTAAATGGACTTAAGTCAAACCAACTGCCATGAAACGCAATAAAAGAAACGTTTTGCATACATTTAAATGCATCTATTTAATTCTTTAGACAAATTCTTCACTCTCTCACGGTCATTTAAATAAATTAGACATAAACTCCCTTTTCGCCCAATTGTGTTCAGCGAAAACGAATAAAAACTAATCATAAAATTATTATTAGACCCTCAAGCATATCTATGTGCCAAAAAATAATAATAACATAAACTATTTAAAACTTTTGTCGAAACAAAAAAAAAGAACTAACCAACTTAAGGTACAACTTGTAGCTAAAACAATTTTTATCTGATGGAATTTAGATACGTGAAATTTTTCAGAGAAAAACCTAAGCGCAGCAACTCATATTTGTAACTCTTTATCATTAGTAGATTAGTGTGATAAATGTTAATAAAGAAACCATAAACGTAAATTTGATTCAATTTGTTTGCTGACTTTGAAACCTCAAAAACGTCGGGTAAGCTCAATATTTTAACCCCAAAACTTTTCATTTATTACGTGCTAAAAATTAATAAACAGGTTCAACAGCGACACAGTGCCAATGTCATATTTCATTTATTAATTAATGGCATTAACATAAAGCGTCAATTTGTGCGGCCAAACACACTCAGCGGATAGCGGATGCGGGATTCCATATTCCATCCCGTATCCATAAAAGAGGCAAGCACTCTAAAGCCGTGGCGATTAAAAAGTTTACCCTAGGCAAAGGCAAAGTCAAGACCGGCCCTTAATGTTGCATATATTGTGTGCACATAACCCCGGGGTCCCCATTACGGAACGTGCCTAGACTGTAAACAGTCCTCCGTGGAGAATCGGCAGACACATATACCATATAGCATATATATATATAGTATGTAGCATACCACACAGCGTCAATGACATGCTCAATTTTTCATGCATTATGCCGGGTGTGTCGGGTGCCACAGTGCGTATGCTTGATATTTGCCTCATATCGGAACGAAGCCTGAATATTTGCGTTGTAAGCGCTGCAAGGGCGAGAAACTTCACGCTGGGCCCCGAAAAGACATAAGACAATTTGCTGCTAGCTTACACGCTTACACTGGAAAAAAGTTATCATTACAAAAAGTTATTAATTTGGATTTTGCGTGTTTTTGTAAATCCATTGTATGTTTTACACATTTTTTATTTTATATACCTCAAAAATAATTACTACAGCATATTTTAGAATACTTGGTTTACTGCTCCTTGCATTTGAAAAGATAAAAAAAATGCAATCCCCAAAAAGTATCTACTCTTTAATAAAAGGTATGTAAGCATTTAGGACAAGTATCACCTCATAATTCGAAATAAAATATTAAACAAGAAAATATTTTAAATAATTACCTAAATTTATTTAACAAAACTTACTTTAAGCAACCCTTTTTGTTTACAGCTCTTTTTTGTGTTATTTTGTTACAATAGGCTGTTTAAATGTAAGTTTAAGGGATATGTAAATCATACTTTAAAATTGTAAAAAATCATAGTGAAAATGTTAGGTTTCCTTAAAAAAATGTTAGTTTTCTACATACGAGCAGCATACAAACAAAACATAAAAACACCGACTTAAAATGGTCTAATCTAACTCCTGTGACTTACTGCATTTTTTCACACTTCATTATAGCCACAGTCGACTACACAAGTTACAGTTATTAAACCAGGTTAAATTTCAGCTTATCAACATATCTTCAAGTCCTACTATTCCAATACTGGTATATTTTTTGTGTAGGCTTACATTTTTAAACCAGATTGGTATTAAGAAAAAATCATAATTTTCTAGTGGTTTCCGAAATATTTGTTTACAATTTTTTTTTTAAAAACTATTATTATATTTTAAAATCAATTTGCCATTTTTTCCCCTCTGTACCCCAACTCATACATATGCACTCATAGATACACGCACTCATACATGCATAGCAACGGTTTATCTTGGGTTTTTGGGGACGTAGGCTCAAACTGGGGATGATTTGGTTGCCGTTGTCGAAATTGTGGGCTCTAAGCAAACATCGTGCAACGGAAACTATCGTCGTCTATATTGAGGAAATGGTTTGGGCCAGTGGTCTGGGTGGGCATTGCGGGTTACATAACTGATTAAAGATTGGCCCAGCTTAGGGGATATAGTCGTAGAGATGTGGTGAGAAAGATTGGGCAAGGCCTAACCTCTCGTGTCAACTTGTTGACTAAGCAAAGTCAGAACTGTATGAGTTATGATTTACTCAGCTCTTAAGCAGGGAAAACAATGATGAGGGGGAATTGCCTCTATACTATGTTGCCAAACAAAAAATGATGCTAAGGTCTTTCTTATTATATAATGATTCATTGCTGTCATCTATCAGTATTGAACAATCTATTAACATACCATTAATTATTTTCACAGCCTTGGGGAGTTGTGCAAAGAAACTATTCAAGATTCAAGGTTTGTTTAATTTAGCAAAAATTACTATAATAATTTGTATAATAAAAGTTGTCATATGATGGTTTTATATTTTTAGGAGTCGAATGTCATAGAATTTTTTACCTCAATTGATTAAGTAAAATAATTATATTTTCTTTACGTTTTTTTATTTGGTTTCGTTATTATTTTACAAAAACAGTCACTTAAAAACGCAAGGGCTTTGAACATTTAATAATAGATTATTTATTAATAATTAAATTATTATGAAGAACATTTTTTTAAATCAGAAAAACTACATTTCCTGCAAAAAGAAACTTTAATAAATATAAAAAAAGTAACTGCCAAGAGCGGAAGTTTGAAACTCAACTAAAATCTTATCACCGCCTTAAAGAACCACAACAAGTTCCACCTTGGACATTTCCTCTTCCGCAAAATGAATCTTCAAACGTTTTATATGTGTCCTAATCCCATAAAACAGACCTTAATTCGTGGTTTGCCGTAGCCAGGGCCAGAAAATCAGGGCGGGGATATGTTCGGGCCCCTTTAACAAAAATTATTCAATAAATCATTTAACTTTATAGTATTTATTATATTAACTAAGTCAAGATATATGTATTTATATTTTTAACATTTATTCATGTAAGACAAGCTTTCTTGCTTGGAGGGCAAAACGTCGATAACTGATTTAAGTTTAATTTTCGCCAATTCGCTTCTAAAAAAGAGTGCCAATAATTTTATCCCGCCAGTGCCTAAAGGAGCGTTCAGCACTGGCTAGAAAGGCAAGGTACAAAATATTCGCAGACGACACAAATGTTTGGAAAGAGATTTGCAAATTTTTGCTGTGATGTCATTAAGCAACTGAATGGACAAAGACACGCAGTGAAGTTTGCTTCATAAATGTGCTTAAATGAATGACTTCAGTTGGTAGTTCTGGAAACGTCGGCATAGTATTTCTCCACAAAGTTGTCTGCCGCGATTTCTATCTCCTTATCTTCCATCTCTTGAAACATCCACAAAAATGATAAAACCTTCACGATATCTCTAATTGCAGCGAATCTATGATTGATTCCGGAGATTACTGAATCTATTATCACAAAGAAAACATTATTATTTGCGATACTCGAAGAGTAAGCAAATACTGTAAACGATCAAATGTCGTCTGTCGTCCGTCGTCCGTCTGTCCGTTGTCCGTACAAACATGAGATCTGGGAACTATAAGACAGAGCCACCAAATTTTGCACACAGACTTCAGAAACAAAGCGCAGATCAAGTTTGTTTCAAAATGACCACGCCTACCACAAACGCGAAAATCGGCCCATTTTTATGCAATCGTTACGGTTTAAAAAGAAATATAATGATATGTGCACTGTCTTACTACACTGAACCATTTTGTGCCTAATAAATAATAAAGAAGTATAGAACATTTTGCTATGCCTTATACATATGTAGTTAATGTAGCCCCAAGGTGGCGACTCTATCGTTTTTTTCGTTTTGTTTTTAGCCCCATAGGTGGCGACTCTATGTTTTTTCGTTTTGTTTTTTAAAAAGGGAAAATGAGTATCGCAAATCTTATAGTCGGGAACCCCGACTGTAGCGTTCTTCTTGTTTTGAATTCGATTTCTTCTTCAGTGCTGTCTACTTTGTCAGGCATCGGCAAATGGTACCGCGTTTCTTCTTCCGAGGAACAGGCAATGTTGAAGAAGTGTCTTCCATATTATTAGAAACCATTTGCATTCCCGCAAAATAGTATTCCAATGATTACGCAGGATCTGCAAATCGTCGACAAGACTCTCGAGATTCTTTCTTCGATGTCAATAGTTCCTCCGGCGAAGAAGACGTTCCTTTCATTGATGGCTTGTAGAATTTTAAACCAAATAGATGACATCAAAACACATTCAAATTTGGTCATGTATTTTATGACCCCTTGCACATTCTGCGAGTTTCAGCGGACAAGTAAGCTTTGAGATCCTCAACGCATGTTTCAACTCACAAAGATTTTTGCAAATGGTTTTACGGCGTCAATCCCAGCAGACCATCTTGTGTCGGAAGAGTGTGAAGTGAATCCGAAATTAGCCTTAAGAATCTCCCAACGTTGCGGACTTCCACTAAAGATGTTGAAACACTTGAACCACGCCGAAAAAAGTGATTGCTGAGGTGCAGCATTCCGCAGAATCGACTCAACTAGGTTCAAGCTGTGAGCTGCACAAGGTGAATAAATTGCAGTTGGATAATCGCGAATCATGCTTGTGCCTTTGTATGTGCCTTCATATTTGCGCCATTATGTATCCTTGTCCTGACAATCATTAACCGGATTTTGAACTTCATCAAAGTTTCTCGTATCAAATTAGCGATAGCCTCACCCGTTTTGATTACAATCACAAAGGCTAAAAAGCGCTCTTGATGATGTACGTTCTTGTTTCAATGTCGTAACGAAGGTAACGAAGAATGAAGGTCGTCTGCTCTACATGACTGGAATCAGGGGTTGCGTCTACAAGGATGGTAAAATATTTAGCTTCTTCTCTCTTTTTAGAATATGCGACACAACTTGGCCAGCACAAAGTTCTATAAACTCATTTTGAATGTCGGGTGAAAGATAGTGCACTTGCAAACGTTGATGTAATTGCTGCGAACGTCGAACATTTTCCAAATGTTCACGAAGAACTGGATCGTAGTGGCTGATCAGTTCCAGAACCCCCAAGAAATTTCCGTTATTTCGCTCTCCAACAAGATTATTTTTGCCTCTGAAAGCTAACCCTCTCTCGCCCAAAAATAGAATTGTATCCAGGATACGAGTCAAAATTTCTATCCATTTTTGGGTTTCATTCACAATTTGTTTATTCAGGGCCAAATCAATAGTGAACTCCTTGTCAATTCGCAACTCCAACTCGCGCCATTTTACGTAGCACTGAATATGGTCCTTATTTTTCTCATGCATTGGTAACCGCTCATGCAATTTTTTCCATGCCTTATTTTTGAATATCCTTCTGCCGTAAAGAGGTGTGATCTATATTGTGTGTTACTATTTAGTAAACGGCATGGTAAGCAGAAAAAAGCATTTTTACTTGGACTCCAGATCAACCAATCACGTGGTACCATCGTTCCATTTGGCATAATCCTTTGTAGAAGTGATACAGAAAACAGTTCGTTTAATTTATCCCGTGGAAAAGTCGAAGGCATTTTTAGACATCCTTGCCGAATAATGTCGTGAACTACACTAGGTTGCGGAAATTCCACTTCAAGGCTTCCAATATCAAAAACATTAAGACGGTTAGTCTGCACTTGGACTTTGCCTGGTTCTGCTGTTTTATTTTGGTTCGCTTTATGGGCAGTGTCATCACGGGAAGGAGCAATGCAGTCTGAAAAACTCACTGGACAAGTATCAGAAGTATCCGGAAGCTGATGATGCTCTGATGGTCCAGGAATGTCTTCACTCGTACTTTGGGGTACATCTTTCTTGGAAAAAAATCTAAAGTTGCAAGAGTTTTTGTGATGCTTGTGCTTTGAAATTTCTGTGCTCGCTCCGCTCGCTCTTTTCTCTTCTGACTTCCGGATTTATGTTGATACATTTTGGCTGCCCATCCGATCGCGGTTAAAGTTCAAATCAAAATGAGTTGGACTTGTTCTTTCCGTCTCTTGCGCGACCTGGCCTCTAGGCACTTTGTCGCGCTCCAAAACAGCAAAGCGACCTTCTTAACTTAAATACTAAGAATTAATATTAAGAATTAATAAGAATCCGTTTGCAGCTGTGTTTTAGAGACCATTCGATCGCGGTTAAAGTGCGCGACCGGGCCCCTCGTTGAGGCTTCTCGTTGCAGGCGACTTTGTCGCGCTTCAAAGCTGCAAAGCGATCTTCTTAATTAAGTACTCAGAATCCGTTTGCAGCTGTGTTTTTAGCGACCGGGCCTCTTAAGGCTTCGTTGCGGGCGCCTTGTCGCGCCTCAAAACAGCAAAGCGATCTCCTAAACTCAAATACTTAGAATCCATTTGCAGCTGCAGCTGTGTATTCAGCGACAACGAAAAAAGCGAATAAAAAAAGAACTCAAATTTTCTGCAAAAATATGTAATGGTAATTTATAAGGATTGATTCTATGCAAACAGTCAAAATCACGGGCCCCTGTAAAACCCCGGGCCCGGGAAACCCACCATCTCCCCCCTCTCTGTGGCCCTGGCCGTAGCCGTTGTAATTTTGTTATGACCTCTGCCCCCCCCCCGTTATTCCCAACCCCCAAAAGTGTGCCATAGGAAATTTGTGAGTAATTTAGTTGAAATGCTGCAGTGGCAGTGGCAGCTCCGGCTTCCGTTGCGTTTCGCTTGGCTTTGTTCTTTCATTTTGTGGCAGATATCTCAAGCAAATTAACCTAACTACTCTTAATGCCGGAGTACAGCGCCTCCCCTTCCCCTTCCCCACTTACACACACAAAAACCAATTAAATTCTTCCGCAAGGGCATAAAAGCTTTGTTGCTTACTTCGATTAAAGCTTTCCTGGAGGATAAGAGGATGGGGGTGCACCAAAAAAAAAGAAACACAAGAATCGTATAGGTTTGTCTTCCTTTTTGAAATGCTAAGAAGTTTTGAATTAACCGAGGATGTATGACGTTGAAGATCGTATAAGGCAAAAGAGTTGCATTAACGGGCCTTCAAAAAAATATTAAAATTTTAAAAAGGTGTCTGATTTCTTGCTGTAATATTTGATAATATAACTTTCTGTTTCATCTTTAGGTTACTAAAATTTTGTTTAAAAAAACAACTGAATTTGGCAAACAAAATGTACCTACTATTTCTTTTCTTTTAAAGTTGTTCCTAAAGCTACAAATTAAAAGAGCTATTTGTTGGCTTATCAACAATCTATTTTTAATAAACAAGTTGATGATTTTTTGACAACATTTGTCCTGCAATGTTTTCATATTTTATTCATTTAAGATGCAAGAAAATATCAATATTGTTTTATTAAAATATAATAATATTTATTCTACTTGCAAGATATTGATATTTAGGTTTTAAAATTTACTTGTATTTAAAACTATTATATAAAAATTCGTTCTTCAACAGTACAAAAAAATACAATTTTTTATAATTTTTGAACTTTTTACGCTATTGGAATCAAATATTTGTAAATGTTGTGTGAAGTGCAGATAGGAAATGCTTAAAGAATTGAATTTTAGTTGATAGAGTTTTAAAAACCTAAAGGTATTAAGTTATAACCTTCTGAAGTTCAAGCTAGAGAAAAATCGTAGAAGAAAAGTTTTAATTGTTGGTTGCTGTGTACATGTTGTTAGACATGTTTTTGCCTTGAAGGCAGACATGGCAGCCGTGTGAAGTCAACCTTTGTGGACGCCTCGAACGCGTTTCTAAGTGAAATTTAGCCTTTGGCTACGTGACGATGCTGCTGCTGCTGCTGTTGATGTTGCTGTTTTTTGCCCTGATGTGGCTGCATGAGGCGGCTGTGGGATAGCATGTCCTGGCCGACTGTCTGCCTTGTTGACATACGTCCTGCTGCTGCTGCTGCTGTCATGCGCAAAACGCACGCTCTGCTGCCTACTTCCAGGCGTTTTCATTGTTGCGCTTTTGCAGCCGCAGAATCCCCAAAAAAACCAGACCCACCCCCCACGCACATCAGATGCCGAACATCTGTTTTATGTTTGCCTCGCTTCCAGGGAAACTCTCTTAATTTTCGGGGAAAACTCAAGCGAGAGTCTCGCTCTCCCTCTGTCTCTCTCGGTGCGTCGGAAAATGCGAGTTGTGTGCTTTAATTTCAGTTCCAGCATCAGCGCCAGCGAGTGAGGAGCGTGTTTTGGAGACCGGAAAATCCGTGAAAACTGTCGGGTTACTCAAGCCACGCAGCACACACACACACACCCCGCACACAGCCCACAGCCGAAAAATGAAAAAAGGAAATCCAGCGAAAAACAGCAAACTCAGCGGATTTTAGGAACAATTAACCAGACTCCAGCGAAACTCCGCGGAAAATACACACACTAATTAAAAAACGGAGGACGCAGATCCAGGGAAAAAGCGTAGACTTTGCGTTTTTCCTACGGCTTTTCCGCAACCATCGTTTCGTTTTTTGGCCAACGCGAATATCGATTGCTGCCTTGCATAAGTCCAGGGAGATTAGTGTATACAAACGCAGTGTAAAGGAACTCGAAGGCGAATCAAATGACAACGAACTCTCGTACTCGTACTCGTCCTCGTACTTGTAGTAATTAAGTTTTTTTAATCATCAATAGTGGAGCCATCATGGAGCAGCTGAATCCAGCGATGATTTCAAAGCCTGTCCCAGACAATTGACACGGAGAAAAAAGGCGGAGAAAAACACAAGAAGAGCACGATTCGCTATATATATATAGAAGTTGAATTCACAGAATATATATATCCTCTGTGTGTGTGTGTGCCTTGTGTGTTTGTGTGTGTTTGCCCCTGTTTCGCTTTTCTTTTCTTTTTTTTTCCATTTTATTTCCTTTGTTGCTGTTTGAAAATGGATATTGCCTTGCGTGGCACAGGCACAAACACAGCATCAACATCAACGACTGGAACTGGCACTGGTGAGTCCTTGGGCGTCCTCCTCCAATCCTCCCACAAACGATCCCCCCATAATCACATCTTTTATTCGACTGACTAACAAACGAAACAACAACCATTTCATTTACAGGTCTGCATCATGCTGTGTCATTGGGCAACATTGAGGTCTCCACCAAGGTTGGTACTTGGAACACATAAAACACACAAAACACCACAAACTGTGTGCGGCGAGTAAAATTAATTTCTGTCAGCCGAAAAAATGTCTGCGGGATGAGGCGCTGGCATTGCAAATGATTGACACAATTATTTTGGTACAAATCTGGTAAGGAGCAGGAGCAGGAGCAGGAAAAGACAGCTCAGCATGGAAGTGGCTGGGGACATTAGAAGAGCTTAAGATAGCACCGCAGAAACTAAGAAAGAAATGTAGGGATTAGACGAGATTAGCCATAGAATGGGGGAGAGCAAAGAGAGCGTAGAAGGGGGGAGTAATAAAGCCATTAAACCCGTAATAAAGTAAATCATAAAAACTGGAATTAAAATAAAATAAAATTATGATATTTATAGGGGAAAGCTAATTAAAAAAAAAATTTATAGGGAAGTAAAAACTAACTGCAAAATAAACAAACTCGATTAAAAAGTTGCAAGCAAGGGATCCTAAAAATACATAATTAGCTCGCTAGTAAATATGCTTAAAATGAAATTATAAAAATTTCCCACAAAAACAATAAAGTTATTAAACAAATTAAACATTTCTTAATAGTAAAATCATATTTCAAGAGAAGACAAAGTGCATGCCATCACTGCGTATACGTAATACGCCTATTTAACTTAATGTGTGCACATTACGTATTCGACGTGTTGTGCGTAAACAATGTTATGCATTTGGAAGAATAATAAGATACTTAATTAAATGATAACGAAATAAAATAACCTATTTCGTTAATCAGAATTTAATAGAAATATTAAACAAGCTTATATCATATATTACTTAATCTCTATACTTAATTTAGTTAAATTAACTATGAATTTTGATTTCATGTAAATTATTCACCCCTAGACTACCTACTCCAGCCACATGGATCGCAGCTATGACTCCGAAGATGAACACACTGGTCGCCGAAGACTTCGCCATGCACTCTCCACCGAGCTACAGCCTCGCACTTCTGTCTACTCACGCGGAGATATAAGGGAACAGGTGAAATATATATAATTTTAAATATTTATAAAATTAACTAATATATTTTTTTAACAGTACTGCCTCACTGACCGCCAGCTGCATAGCATAGAGCAGCGTCCTAGGCGGGAACGATTTTTTGGCTGCCTTTCGCGACGTGGTCAAACGCAATCGGGCAGTTTTTTGGGCGGTTGTGTGGGTAGAAGGGCCCCCTCCGATGAGAATCTGGCCGCCTATGCACCATTCGAAAAATATCCACGGTTGGTACAAATTATAGTTAAGATTTTAAGGCTTATTTTAGATCAAAAAACTGACTTAATTAGAAGTGAAAAATATTTATACAGTGGGCTGTATTGTTTTTAACACCCAGCTCAATTTATGTGATCTATTTTTAAACTTTTTTAACTACATATTATTGTGTAATAACATTTCTAAATAATAATTTCCATTAAATATATTTTTCAGCTACCAAAACAGCTACACAGACACACACGAATTGGAAAGTTCCTATTTTCGCCGTCAGCCGGCTTCGATTTTGAGCACTGGTAAATCGGGTGAAGCGGATCTGGGTGGCCGTTACACCTGGATTGGACAGCAGCAGGTGCCCCAGCAGCAGGTGACCACAAACAACAACTCCGATTATCAGTCGGATCACAGGTATGCCCCCGAAAATCATAGTCAGCAACAACAACAAACAGATAACCAAGAACCCAAATTAAAAAACCGTAAAATGCTATGCCAACTGTCGCTTAGATCATGCTTTACTGTCGCACTTTCCGTAGTCACTAACTCTCTGTCGCTCGCTATATCCTTCAACTCTCCCAATATACATACATGTATATATGTATATATAAATCGCTTGCAATGCTCGCCTGATCTTTCCACCCAAGAACGCTTTCCGATTCATCCATTTGCATATTGCTGCTTTTTGCCTACAAGTTCTTCAACCACTCAAAAACCACTGAAAAAAAAACCAAAAACCACCTTCTAGAAATGCTGTATAAAAATTCATCCACCTGTCCTGTTCTTTCCTCAAAACCAAAACCAAAAAACGACTGTAAAAATCAACCAAAATTTAACAATTGAAATTGCCAAAAATCAAACCCCACCAAATACTCAAATGAAAAATGATCAAAATGTGTAAAAAGGGCAACTTGTTGTACAGCACCACTTGAATCCTTTTACCAGGATGTTTTGCTACGGAATTATTATGTCGAGCTTTGCGCTCCACCAAATCCTACACCACCAACATCACACACCAATCAAATCGCTAATCTAAATGTTTGGTATGTAAAGTGATCTAAAATCTAACAAAATACTTAAATAAGATATATATGCAAAATGCTGATTATATAAGAACTCTATTTAAAAACAGTGCGCTAATCAAAAATGTTTATTTATGTTATGTGTCTGCACGTGACCAAAGCAAAATCAAAAACCAAAAAAAATATAGTTAAAATTAAATGAATAAATTAAAAAAAAGAATGCTTGTGACTGCTTGAAATCCCACCGTAGAATTTAGTTAAAATTTTGCTAATGTGCTTACTCCACAGCTCGTATCACTGCCCCACATACGCCACGATGCCAACCACACACCACCACCACCACCATGACCAGCAGCAGCAGCAGGCGGGCGGCCATGTCAGGTAAGCACCTGGATTATCCCCTCCAGAAATCGCCTTTCACACAGTTCCCATCCAGAACCAAACACGTGAGCTTCGCCAGGTCCCACACACTCACCAGCTTCGACAACGTCAATGCCGGATTTCGATCCTCGGGCCGCTTGAAGACCGCCCGCAGCCAGGAGCGCTTAATTGGGGGCAAGAAGCCCATCATTGCCACGGGCTCCATGTACGAGACCCTGCAGCCACCACTTCAATCACTGCAGCAGCAACAACAGATGCAGCAGCTACCGCAACAAAGCTCTACTCTGCCCAAAACCTGGCTACCGCCGCCGGTTCAGCTGCAGCCCTGCCAGCATCACCATGCCCCGATTCACCTGCATCAACCCCTTCCAGGTGAGGAACTAATCAACAATTTCCCAGGAGGCTTTGGTTTAGGTTTAGGTTATTGGGTTGAGGCCTTTAATTCCGCTTTTTTGTCCACAAAATCAGGTTAAGAACAGGGATGTTTTTACTACAAATTATAAGATAGTTTAATGTGATTCAAAGTAACCTAAGAAGGGTTTTGATATTAAAATATTATTCTAATAAATTCAAATAAATTATTAATAAATTAATTCCCCTTTTCAGATAACATGGTTGGCCTCATCATACCTCAACCCCTGCCTTTGGCTCTCCCACTGCCCAGTCCCGAAGTTCTCATCGTGGAAAAGAAGTTCCGCAATGCCATGAAGACGCAGGCCACTCAAACGGATGCCGCCGCCCGTCGTCAGGGTCAGGGTCAGGTTGGCTATAATACCCAGGTTTTGGCTTTGAGTCCCAGGCCACCACATCGCATCAAAGTCGTGTCCCAGGGGGCTCAAACTAATGGCCTACAGAATGGCAAGAAACTGACTAAAAGTCTCTCTGAGATACCCAATGGCAAGGAGGTCCCTTCACATCACTATCAACAGGGGTATGTTTAATTTGTTATTTGTTCTAAAATATTTAGTTATTTCAAATGTAATTGAAGTCCTTTTATCAGTAAGTAATACAGTCCACCTCTTCCCACCCACAGTTCCACTTACCACCACGAGATGATCTACCGCACTCAGTCGCAGGATGTGGTGCCTCTGCAGACCCTCTCGGATGCCCAGAACAACATCATGTACTACAAGCCGCCGCCTCCACTGCTTGATGCCCATAGTTATGGCCTTGGAATGGAGCACTTGAGCAGGATTCGTCCCTCGCCCTCCGAACAGAATGTGGAGTATGTGAACGTGAATGCCGCTGCGGCAGTGGCCCTGAATGAGAGCTTCGACTACGAGAGCAACAGTTTGCCTCGACGAGCCTGTACCTCGCATGCCCGCACCGAAACGGATTACTACTCGAATAGTTTGCCCCGGAGACCGGAGAATCTCCACACCCACGATGTGTGCAAGCACATAACAGAGTGCTCGGAACTCATCACGGACAGTGTTCCCCTGGACTTTACCCAATCGCATTTGTTGCCACCACCTAGTGAGTACTGCAAGAACGACGATGAGGATGTGGAGGAGTACTACGACGAGGAGGAGGATCATCATCATCAGGTTGAAACCGAGAGCTACAGCTCAGAGGTGTGCATAGAGCAGGCAGCCCAGCATCGACGCATGTCCATGCTGCCCCAGATGATCGATTCCCCATTTCGACGCGATGACCTAAGACGCCAATCCATGCCGGTTTATGGCCAAACAGAGAAGCTCATCGATGGCTTTGGACCGAGGACTTCCTTTCGCAGACGCGACAAGGTCAGCTGCTTTCCGGATGAGCCCTCAGCTGCCGTGCGGGATGAGCAGGAAATATTCATAGACTTCAAGCCACACGTCTCGCCCAAGCCCAGTCCCAAGTTGCAGCTGAAGCATCGCAAGCAACACAAGGCGGAAATCGCCATGAGGAAGATGCAGCAGCAACGGATGGCCCAGGCGGCAGCATTGACCCTGCCAAAGCTGAAACCAAAACCACAGCCACAGCCAGTCGAAGTTGAGGTTAGAAAAGTTGAACTTGAGCCCAGTGACGAGGAGGAGGACGAAGAGGAGGAAGCCTCTGAACCCGAGGAGGAGGACGACGAAGAGGTCGACGACGACGAGGAGCAGAAGCTGGAGACCGACCACCAGGAGGACGAAGAACCGCTCTACGAGAACATCACCCCCTGTGGTTGCAGAGTGGCGGAGCCGCAACCAGATCTCGAGGACATCCAGGACAAACGCTCCCAGTTCCGCAAGCGTTCTGTGAGTCTGGATGACGACTATGCAGCGGCCACAGCTGCTGGAGCTCCTCCTGGCCTGCGACTTCCATCGACTCCTGCGAGTCCCTGCCGCGACGAACTGCTGGCCAATGTCTCAACTTATCCATCCTCAGACTCGCTGGCCAATGACAATACCCGCGATCATTCCGACGGCATTTGGAATGAGTCGCAGGTCACTGTCTTGACGGCTGAGCAACGCGATATATCCGATGCATCCTACAGCTCCAATATGCTGTTGACCCCATCCTCCAAGCGGAAGAATCTCCTGCTGCAGCATCAGCAAAGGAGCTCCGTGGACACCGATGCCCTGGATTTTGAAGAACAAGTGGGTATTGATAAGATTTTTTTCACATTATTTACAATAATATCTTTTTAGAGCCCCACCTATGGCCTACAAACACTGCCGAGGATCGTCAAGACCCCCACACCAACCGCATCGCGGCCTGCATCCACTCAACCTCTGATGCCGCCACCAGCCATCGCTGTGACCCCATCGTCGAATCAGATTTTGGACTCCTCCATCAGTTCGCCACTGCCCAAGAGGGTCATGGTGGCTAGGGGATCGGTTCCGGACACCCGACAGCTCATGTTCATGGGTGGAGCTGCCAAACAAAGGTTACTAAAAAGTTACTAATGAAAAGCAATTAATAAGAAGTTAGAGATATATTTCTACTATGCCCAAAAGTATGCGACATTTTCCCACAATTCAAGATAAGATTCACATAAGAAATTATTGCATATAAGACAGTTGAAGTATATACTTAAAGATGCACTAAAAGTCCTACAAAATCAACAATAATGTAATACAATATTCTTTACCCCTTCACAGGCACTCGGATGCCTCATTCCTGCCCATGGGCCCCACGGACTACGCTCGCAGTGCGGACATTTCGGAGTGTAGCACAAACACAGATGAGTATGCAACCTGTACGGACAACTCGAAACGCACACCAGGTATTAAGACTCCGCCGACGACGACCAGTTCATCGTCCACCACACAAGTGCCAGGTTTGGGCCCCCCGATTACGTAATCGTGCTGTGTGTGTGTTCCTGTCTGTGTGTGTAGAACTCGCATAACCCACGTCTTGATCCATGAATGTTGTGGCTCAGTGTTCCCAAAATTGAATTGTGTTCGTGGACCATCCACCACTCCACCATCATTGCTCCAAAAACCACCGTATACTCTCACCGCTTCTTCTATATGCTTACCGCCCTAGTGTTATACAGCCTATAGCTTATAGACTCATAGTCGTAGACTCATCTACCTCACCTCAACTTTGTCTGTCTCTAACTCTCTCTCTCCCTAGTTTAATGTTGTTGATGCCTGATAAAATGCCTTGCCCGCCATGCTTTAGCTGTTCTTATGGACAAAAACTCTTTGAACTCCTTATTAACTAGACCCTGTAAACCCTTTTTAATCGACAGCTTCTGCCCAGAGCTCGCAGCTGGAGAAGACGCATGCTGGCAGCTCCTTCGAAAGCGCTAGTTCCCTGTACTCCATGCGGGAGGATCTGCTGCAGCACGACGAGAAGGAGAAGCAGCAGGCCACTCTGACCAAATCCCAGCTGAAATCCCCCATGGGTTCGGTGGCCGAGTTGACCAGGAAGTCGCCTTCGCATTCCATCAGCAGCACCACCTCCTCCGGCAGCTGTCCCGTCTCAGGAGCAGCCATCAAGTCTCCGGCCAAGGAAAATCAGCCACAGACGGTGTCCAGTTCGGGAACCACTCAAATGAAGGTCAGCTCGGCGGAGATTGCACCTGGGGTTAAGCCCAAACCGGATTCCATATCGGAAGATGAGCGCAGCGAGGTGAGATACTCCTCCTCGGGCTATTACGAGAGTCCCCACGATGAGGACGACGAGGAGCAGGTGATGCGGAGCAAGGCTCGACGGCTGCGACAGGAGGACGAAAGGAAGAGGCGCAAGACGAGCATGAAACTGGACATTGAGAAGGAGAATATGCGGGCCCTGACCAGTCCCATCAAAAAGCCCGCGGGAACTAGCAAAGTCACCTCACCGGAGCAACATAGCTCGGGACCCCTGGACAACGGCAGTCCCAGCAAGATGAAACGCTTCCGTCCCAAGATCCGGCGGCAGCTGAGGAAGAGCTCAAGGGAGGATGTCCTGGCAGCGGCAGCTGTGAGAAGGAGTCGTGCCACTCCCACTATTTTCGGGCTGAGCAGTGTTAGTGGAGACACCGAGTTGTTACTAGATGCTAGTATGTCTAGTGGCGCCCTAGCAGGAACCACATCGTGCACCACCACAACCGCTATGATATCTGCACCTGCATCTGCTCCTGCATCAAAGACTGTGTCGGAAACTATACTGTCCACCCAACTGGAGACAGTAGCTCCAGCAGCAGCTCCAAAGAAACCACACAGTTGTGCCACGCCCACATCCCTGCTCTCGCCCAAACTGCCCACAATCAGCAGCACACAATCTAAGTCAACCTCGGACACCTTCCAACTCAAAGCCAAGTCCATTGAGTCCCTTCGCTCAGTTTCACCAGGTTCCGACTCCGTTTTCTACAGCGAAGCGGATGGAAATGCGGCCAGTGGGGATCAGAGCCACTGCCTCCATTGCGGCAAGGAGATGGAGGGCAAGCAGCAGAGCAACACCATCAGCGAACTAGCTGGTGACTCGGTGGAGTCGATACCCTACATCGAACAGGACATCGTGAAGCCACCATCTGATTTTGCCGACTCCCCGGTGACCACCAAGACCACTCAGCGGTTGTACAAAAAGATGGACAAGCGATTCCGATCGGAGGAGCGATACCACGGCGAAAGGGGCCGGCACTACAAGACCAGGCAGGAGAACATCAGGGCTAAGGTTCGGACTTCTTATATCTTGTATCTTATTTAATATTAAAAATATTTTTATTTATATAGAGCGAGGAGCGTGGACGTGTTCCTAGTCTGCCCAACACCCCTGTCCTTCGTCCTGCTGGCTCAAGTCCCTGTGTCCTGCCCGATATCAATACGGAACAGAGCCAGCACATCATCTACAAGGGTCATTACGACGCAGGTCGCTATACCCGGCTGACCGACGATGATTTGTGGACTCAACTTGATCATCAGTGTTTCGGTGAGTTTAAATTTGATGTTTATTAATAAAAAAACTAAGCTAAAAAAAAAATTAAAAATAAAAAAATAAATATATATATATTTTAAAGTTAGGGGCTCATAACCCATGATCAGTAAACCGCAATGGTATACAAACATTTTTATATTTATTTATTTTTACAATTTTCACTCATTGAGAAAAAATATTCCATGTTCGACATGCTTAACTAATTTGAAAATTTTCCATAACGAATTATATTTCTTATAGCTGTTCATATAAATGAAAAATATATAAGAACTCTCTTTTAAATTAGAAATAGTAAGTAAAATAACCGTGTTGGTATCACACACGCAATGAAGGTCCTTCTTTGGATAACTATTCTTATCGTTTGCTTTCATTGCCAGAACGGGAATAACGTGAAGTTTCCCGTTATAGTTAATCGTAAGTTAATAACACATAAAGAAAGGCAATGCTAATAATCTCCCCTGTAGCTATTTGCAGAGATACAACAAAGGTATTTAGATGTTCACAACCGGTACAAAAAAAAAAAAAAAAGGTCATCACAAGATTCCGAACAATATTACATGTATAATCCAAACATAAACAGGTGTTACAAGGTTCCCTGCGAAGTTAAAGGCTTAAAATTTAAATCATTTGATTCTTGTATGAGGACCTGCTTTAAAAAGTAATATTTTGGATGTTCTCAATATATATTGAGCTCAAAATTTAAAACTCAGGAGTCAGAACACCAAAATTTTAATAATAAAAGAGTGCTCCCATTTTTGTTAATAATAAAGGTTTTATTTTGTAATACAGTTTACAAATTCAATCATCCAACATGGACTTGCCCTTGGTTTCTTTCATGAAATATGTCAAGTAGGCAAAACTTAGTCCCGTGACACCCGCACATGACCACATGGTTGCCGATATGCCCCAGTTCTTCATGCAAAGTGGGAAAATACTCAGCACGACGAAGATTAAAGTGCTGTAACACACAATGGCCATTGAGGCGGCTTTTGCACGTATCTGAATAATAAAAATTAAATTAAATTATAAATATAATATTTAGTTACTCAAAAAACATGCCTTAACAGGAAACATTTCCACCAGGGTGACAAAGAAACATCCTATCAGGCCAATGTTGCCCAGGAAAATGGTCAAACACATCAGGAACAGGGGAACCCAGTTAAAATCGCTGACATCGTGACTTTCGGCATAATCGGTGAAAAATCCAAAGATCGTGAGGGTAATGGCCACTCCACCAGTGGAGATCAGCATCAGGGGCTTCCGTCCTAAAATATCGCACAACACAGTGGCGACATAAGTGCCCAAAATCTGGATAACTCCCACAACAATTGTGGATTTGTCAGGATTCAATGTGCTGCCTGATTTAAGGAATATATAAGCCATGTAGTTAATCATGGTGAAGAGTCCACTGAAGGGATTTGCAATGAGCACGACCAGTGCGGTTCGATAGGCCTTGAGAGCGGCAGGAGTGCCTGCAAAAAGGATATCCATTAAAAAAATATCATTACATAAATATGTGACACGCCGGCTGTGCCTTCGTCCTTTGAAGGACATAGGGCTGAGGGAGTGGACACGATTTGTGCAACTGAGCTCGCCGGATTTGGAATTTGTTTTACTTACAAAAGTCCTTAAAAGTGATGGAATTCTCTAGGAGATCCCCCTTCGTGAGGACACTTTTCATTTGCTCAAATTCCTCCATGGCTCTATTCTGATGTTGAATACTATCGCTATCCTTGATGTTTTTATAGTAACGAAACGATCTCTCAGCGGCTTTGTAGTTTCCTTTCCTTATCAAAGTCATGGGAGATTCCCTTATAAGCAGTGTTACGGAAATCAGGTAGAACAGGGGTAACGTCAGCACCACCCAGGGAATTGTAAAGTACGACATATATGTGCCCATTATAAAACCAACGAGCACGCCGATATTGAATGATAACATCATCATGGCATTGAAGGCTCCTCGGATGCTAAAAGCGATGATAAATAAAATAAATAGAATATGTTTTATTTGGCCATAAATTATTCACTCACTTGGCATCTGCCATTTCACTGAGGAAAATGGGATTGACAATGTGCAAGCCGCCGGCTGTGATGCCACCCAAAAGTCTTCCCACATACAGATACTCCACACTTTGGGCGAAGTACACCAGGATCCACATGCACTACAAGGGCACATTTAAATACATATAATAAATAAATATTTAAATATTTCACAACTTACTGCATATGGAATGGCAATGAACTGCAGACACCTCTTGTTGCCGAGTCGCCCAAGCACAGATCCTATCAATATATTGCCAATGAGTGCTCCCAATCCAATCGTGGATCCCACCCAGGAGACCTCGAACTCTGTCCTCACTTCAAAGTCCAGGGGAGAGTCGTAGCGCAGTTTCCTCAAGGTGGGAGATAGCCATCCAATGCCAATTCCATGGGACAAGGATATAACATCAACTGCACAGAGAAGAGATGTGCTATGTGGCAGATATCCGAGATCCTTAGGACAGGACTACTCACTCAGCAGTGTGGCCATCAGCTGGTACCGATTCCTGCGATTTAGCAAACAATTGGGCCCTTTAAATAATTTTCCCAACATTATGTCTCCACAAGTTCAATGTATCCTCTTGTTATATATTAAAAAAAACACCTTGATCCTTAAACCGTCTTGAATTGACCAAGTAACTCAAATCACTAAAGGGCCTTCCACTGAAAATTCTTATTAAAAAGCCGGTATTTGGTATCCAAAGGCCATAAAGATAACTGTTCCCTAGACTCATCGGCCAGGTGCATCAAATACAATAAACTATGTAGTATCATTTCAGTAAACAAATTTAAACTTGAGTAAAGATAGACAGATTTTTTATCTAAAGCAATGAAATGTTTTAGTAAAAAAAAAAATTATAATAATAAAATAGTTACTGCAAACGATTTAAAAACAAACAAAAACTATTCACAATCTATCATTTCCACCGACATTTTTGTTGTACATAAAATTATTCTTTTACAGCATTTAAAACATAATTTGCATGTATGTATGTAGATTTACAAAGCTAAATATACTTATTATTATCATTATTTTTTATTATTATTAATATTATTTATTGTTAAATTACTATTATTTTGTAACTCTGAAGGGTTAATTATTTTGCTACACTTTAAAATAATTGAAATTTTCCAAAGCTAATTACATTCGTCATAGTTGTTAATCGTAAAAGCTTATATTAAAATTTAGATTTAAATTTAGCTCCTCTCTGTTAAAGTTAAACTGCACAATAATGCAATACATAACAAAGTTCGTACTTTTAATTTTTATACATAAATTTGATGGTAATCATCTCAAAATCCTAAAGGATCGTAAGTTTGAGGAGTTTTAAAAGCAATACAATACTGATAATCTCCTTTCTAGCTGTTTGCGGTCCAAAGATAAAGGTCTTACCATGTTCATTGGGCCGTGTGAAAGAAATGTCCAATTTTTTTTACTATAAAACATCCGAAAACAAGTGTTTAAAGCTTAAAGATCCCTGTGAAAAGTTGGTCAAAAAATTCACATCACAAAAGCTTTGCGAGGATATGTGCAAAATGTAATATTTCAGATGTTGAAAATAAATATTAATTGTCAGTTTTAAAATGTTGCAACTTTTAAGTGAAATATTAGTCTTAAAATCGTACCTTATTTTGGACATTGGAATCAATAAGAAAAGTATGTTCCGATTCTAGTACACTTTCAAAATTCGTATTAATAATTCGTATTGATAAAAACAATAACATGAAGTTAGTATTTAGAAAGCGAAATTTATTTTTGGTCATTTTCTGGTGCTACAAAGTTAAACTTTATATAACTAATAATAAAAATGTTTTCCCAAAGATCGTTCCAGAGAACGACGTGCTTCGACAGAGTCCGAGAAAGGCTTCCATGCCAAATACCAAGTGATCCTGCATCGTCTCGTTCAACGGCGTTGCACCCTGGAAATGTATCATCGCCAGAAGCACAACAGTTTTCGTAAGTCATGAGATCTTTTAGAAAAAAATTGTACAGATTTTAAGCCAATATTTAGTTTTCATCCTTATAAATTTATATAATTTGTTTTATTATTTTAAACATTAAAATATTATCTTGATCTTTTCATATTATTTAAATACTAAAATATTTCGTTCTGATCTAAAATTTAGTTTTGGTATTAATAAAGATCAAATTTATATTTGAAAAGAGTGGAGTATATATTTTTAAAATTCCATCTTGGTATTAATCAAATTTATTGATCGTTTAAAAAAAACACCCTGTTCGAACACCCAAACAATATTATAATTTTGGCACAACGTGCACGCGGTTTCAATGGAAATGAGAGAGACATTGAGAGGAAAGCCCCAAGTGGGAGAACTTTACTATAGAGATAATGAATGGCGCTCCGACTTTTCACGACCGGCACTTGGCATACATAAATATGTATGTAAAAGACCCAAAAAATAGACAGACAGAACCGAAAAAAACAACCTATGGTTTTTTGGCTCTATTATCGAGAATAGTTGAGGTGCGTGCTTTGTTGTGTGCCGACCATAAAAAAATCCGCATCGCTTCCCGTTCGGTTTTTCGGCTTAAGCCAAATGTAAAGAAACAAGTGCGAAAAGTATTAGGAATATTTTAGTGGTATTTCCACAATTCTCAGGCCAAATGATTGGTGGGTAAACAAAAAACAAATCAGACGTCGCCGTTAAGGGCCTTCCTTTACTGTTTTGGTTTTTTAATTCTTTGCGTAATGCCACACAGAGTTAATAGCGTCCAATTCGACGCCGGATTCGATTCGTCGCAAATTGGAGGAGGTCCTGAAGTTGATGCTCCTGGTCTGGGCCCGCGAAAGTTTTGTGATATCCACACTGAGCAACGGTGCACATGGTAAATGATGTCCAGCCGAATTCCAGAAATAAAATCACACAAATCACTTAAATCTCTCTCTATAAATAATTTCAAAAGTCTGCACTGGGGAAAATGTGATGGAAATTTTGTGTAACTTTTCATTTTATAAAATTTTTCAATATAAAAACGAAAGTGTAGTAAAGCTTTGAAAAAAATCTGTATTTACTCCCTTAAAAAATCAACAGCGATTATAAAACCTGTTAAGACTCCGGATTTTTTTTTTTATTTGTTAATTTATTAATTTTAAATTATCTTAAAATTTTGTTAACCTATTTTATTTTACAAAAATTTCATTACAAAAAGAATAAAAACTCTTTAACCCTTCTGTGAGCGGAAGGAACATTTTTGTTCCATTTCGATTTTGCTTGTAAATATCTCGGGTTGTGTGAAAGCTATCGATCTGAAATTTTTTAACAGCTCGTCTTCAACGATTCTAAACAAGTTTGCCGATTTTTAAATAAATCTGTTGGTAATCTTGGATTTTATTAGGGAAAACTTTTTTTAACTACGTTGTTGAGCGGAAGACACAAATTTGTGCATCGTGTATGAACCGCGTATATCTTAAAAACCTTTATTCAGAAAAATTTGAAATTTTTACTGAATATGTATTAACTCAAAATCATTCGATTTAAAAATTAAATTTTTAAATTAAGCCTACACTTAAAAAATTTTTAAGTTTTACCTTGAAAAAAAAAATTGCAGGTTAGATTAATTACGTAAAACTCGCAAACTGATCAAACAATTGAAAAACGTGATATACTACGTTATAGGACTTTTAATAAGCTTTCCAAAAAGGTCAAATGTGTCATACCCTTCTTTGGTAAAACTATAAGAAAAACAACCAATATTGTTAAAAAATTGCATTTATTTTATACAAATTTGATTAATAATACCACAAATATACTAGAAAACTAGTATTATTTTTATTTCAAAATTGTTATTCTTATAAAAATAAATTGTTTTAATCCCATAATTATTACTATAAATGTCCATAAAGTGGTATTTGTGGTTTTAGGTACTATTGCTAATAAAAGTAACGGTCACAAATCACCGAAATCATTTATGACCGCCAGGTGCAGCTGCCGACGGCTCCTTTTGGAATGACCCAAAAAAGGGTTGATAGTAAAACAAACTACCTGCACACATTTTTTGCACGTTTTTTGACCTTTGAACTACTTTTATAGTGACTTCTTCTAAAGAAAGGTATGACACATTTGACCTTTTTGGAAAGCTTATTAAAAGTCCTATAACGTAGTATATCACGTTTTTCAATTGTTTGATCAGTTTGCGAGTTTTACGTAATTAATCTCACCTGCAATTTTTTTTTCCAAGGTAAAACTTAAAAATTTTTTTAGTGTAGGCTTAATTTAAAAATTTAATTTTTAAATTAAATGATTTTGAGTTAATACATATTCAGTAAAAATTTAAAATTTTTCTGAATAAAGGTTTTTAAAATATACGCGGTTCAAACACGATGCACAAATTTGTGTCTTCCGCTCAACAACGTATAAAAAATCTTCCGCTCACAGAAGGGTTAAAAGTTTTTGGTCAAAGTAAAAATTAAAAAAAATATAACCTATAAATTTTTTTGTAAGCGTAAAAACAATAATAATAATAATAATATATTTTTTTTTTTTTGTAGGCGTGGACAAAACAGTGGTGGTCAAGAGCGATTCCGGTGAGTTTGGCTTCCGCATACACGGCTCCAAGCCCGTGGTAGTGGCTGCCATCGAACCGGAGACTCCGGCGGAGAGTTCAGGCCTGGAGGTGGGCGACATCATCATCTCCGTGAACGGTGTCCAAGTGCTGGACAAACACCACACCGAGGTGGTCAAGATCGCACACGATGGCTGCGAAAAGCTGGAATTGCAGGTGGCCCGGACCATTGGAGTTCTGATGCACGAGCAACTGGAGCCACCCAGTCAACCCATATTCAGTGGATACTTGTGGCGACAGAGTGGACAGGCCAAGGGAGCTCCGAATGCAAAGAAATGGGTGCGACGTTGGTTTTCCCTGAGACCAGATAACTGTCTATACTACTACAAAACGGAAGATGTAAGTATGAATTAAAATCTCTGGAGATTTCAAAACTCCTTTAAAGGTGTATAAAAGTGAATTAAAATCTCTGTAGATTTAAAATCTCCTAAAAACGTGTACAAAAGTAGGATTGCGGTGTTTTACCATCTTAAAAAGCATACTTGTATCAGAGATTTCTTAGGCACCTCCAAATAAAAATTCAAGATTAGTTATTAATAAAACAAATACTAATTTAAGTATTCACACAATAATCAAAATTATTTTATTTAGATTTATTAAATGTATTTAAGTGAAAAGTATTCATTTACGTTCTTTGTGATTCCTTAATTTTTCAGGACTCTCAGCCCGTTGGAGCGATGATAATGGCCAAGCACACGGTGGACCTTTGTCCAGTGGATGTGGGCAAGCCCTTTGCCTTTAAAGTGGATGCTGGGGAGGGCATCCCCATGTACGTGGCTGCTGACTCCGATGAGCTGGCAAATAGGTGGCTCCAGCTCCTCAGACAAGCGGCTGCCCAGGATAACCAGTGGCTGGACAAGAGGTGGGGGACACTGATCTTGGAGAAAGCCATTCACTGATCCATTCTCTCACATCACTTCCCTCACAGTGCGCGATGCTTGTACCAGAGTCCCACCAACATTCAGAGGCCCGATTGCTTTGGCTACCTACTCAAATTGGGCTCAAGGTGGTGCGGATGGTCGAAACGCTACTGCGTACTTAAGGATGCCTGCCTCTATTTTTACCAAGATGCAAATAGCAAGAGTGCATTCGGTGAGTCAACTTCAACGTCAAAAACAGACCGACAATTGGCCAGCAATTAATTCAATTTCTCTGTTTAGGCATGGCCTGCTTGCACGGCTACAAAGTGGCCTCGATGTCTGCGAATGCATCCGGCAAAAAGAACTCGTTCGAGATAATACCACCAGAAACGAAATTGCGTCATTACTTTTTCTGCACCGAAAGCGAAATGGATAAGAAGCGGTGGGTATTATTTTATAGATATTTATGAATTTATTTTAGAATGTATATGGATTTAAAATGTATATTTTTTTAGTTAGAGAAGAAAGTCACTCCGATTTTATTTTATATTTATTGGTACAGAAACCGTTCCAACCAAAGTAGGTTGAAAATAACACAGAGAAGGGGTTGACATTCGGTTGGAATTTGGGTTGGAATTTGGTTGGCCACAGAAACCGTTCCAACCGAAGTAGGTTGGAAATAACGCAGAGAATGGGTTGACATTTGGTTGGAATTAGGTTGAAAATAACACAGAGAAGGGGTTGACATTTGGTTGGAATTTGGTTGAAATGGCTTCTGTGGCACCCCCGATAACGATTTCCTTTCACTTTTATTAATATTTTTACCCATATCATTTACAGCTGGATATCCGCACTGGAATACTCCATTGACCGGTGGATTAAGTCCGGGTAACTAAGGTTAAAGACACGCTCCAGATCGGCCCTGAGCAGCCGGTTAAAGCGTCGCAGTTTTAGCTACTTCATGGATTGATGATTGTTCGACACACTAGTACGGGTACTACCAAAAAAATAAAACCAAAACACTTAGAACTTAAGCCAAGCAAACCAATTAGTTTTAGGCATAGACGATTGCTTAGTCCAAGGAATTTAGTCGGTCATTCAAATCGGGTTTAAAACTATTTTGAACACAAATATATACACGAATATATAGAGGAATACAATTGAACATTTTTGGTGTGTATTCTTGTTATATAGCTTACAACATAATATATATATATATACAAACTTATGTTTAGTGAGGTTGTCTTGTCACTTATATACATAGAACATATATTTAGCCAGAAAAAAGAGAGAGTACAGCAGACCAAAATTGATTGTCTAATGTATATAGAATTCGTCTAGGCTAAATCGAAATTGAAATGATTAGGTATTCAAAGGCTCAAATCCAGGCAAGAGAAGGCAAATGTTTTTTAGATAAATGTCTATTTACAGAAAGGGTAACTCAAAACAAAACAAAATAAAAATAACTCAAGCGAGACCAAAATTCGGAATTATCAGAGTGTAATAAATAGTTCGAAATGTCATTATCAAAGGCCGAGATAAGTTTCCCATTTTCCACAGCTGCTTCCATCAAAAGTAAACACAACATTTTGTGAATAATTAACAACGGTTTTCGTCCTTATTGGAAACGATTATTAGTTAGACACGATTACGATATAAGCCAGAATTAGTTAGCTTTTTTGATAGGTTGGATTTTTTAGGGAACACAAGACACACACACATCAACATCAAGTTCATAGTAGATCAAACAATAATATAATAGCGATTAATTCGGAATCCAGTAGTTACTTTGTCATATAAAGATATGATCTTTAAAATGCTGATTTCCTGTTTTTTTGGGTCAGTGTTCAAATACCGAGATTGAGTGAGGATGTAACAATTTTGAAGCTTCTTATTGGTTTTTATTAAGACGGTAGCGAATATATATAAATATATTTTATATATTTTAAATAGAGATTTCCAATTCGGCGCAGCGCAAAAAAAATTAGGTAATAAATGTATGCATTATGATTAATATATGATATACACAAGAGACAGCCATTTTATGTTGTAAGTCATCGAGTGGAAACAAAAACAAAAACAAAACAGAAAAAGAAACAGAAAACTAAATAAGAGCTTTAATTATTAAATAAAGAATATACCGAGAACAAATGACAAATGTGTTTGTCCTGCTGACAGCTCGGGGGCACTGAAGTGCATCTAAACATCATTAATTTGGCCCAACAATCCGATTCCGATTCTGAATCCAATTCGATCCAGGCCCAGCCCAAGCACACCAGCTACCTGCTGAGGCCAACGAAGCATTTCAAATGCGATCAATGAACCTGTTGCTTTTGGCCCTCTAGCCGCCTCACACCACCAGCCGAACTCCGAGTTGGCCACATGTTTTACACAAATTTCGAGTAATTTATTTTAAAATCGTAAAGCTATGCAAAATATGCAAGGCGAGAAAAGACTGCACTCGGAGAAACTTAGCTGCAAAGTCTGCAAAATCCACACACTTTTGTTTATAAAGGTTTGTAATTTGTTATCCGTAAAATACAGTTAGTATAAATTCTTATTTTAATATCTTTTAAATCATTTAAATTTGAATCGTTGAATAAAAAAGTAGGTATACAAAAATATAATTAGGGTTAAATAAAGATTTGGTATGAACATAACAGTTATGAAAAAAATTTTTGTTTTAATTTTATCAAATTTAAATGTGATTGAAAAATTAAAAACTAACTAAAGAAATATTAGTTTTAAAGGGGAAAACTTTAATTTTTGACACCACTATTTTTTATAAATTTCCTTGACCTCGACTTATATTTTTAAAATAACCTAATGATTTATTTTAAAATATTATTGTGCTTTGTGTTTATTTTTTACCTCTATCTGATATATTTCAAGACTACTGACAAGGTAAACTAATTAAATAATTAATTAATTTTTTTTGTTTTGAATTCAATAGTGTTTTTTGAGTGCACACCGACAGCAACAGCAACAGTAAGTTGAACAGCAGCAACAGTTGCTGATGGGGGAAGTCAACGACTAGCATAACAATTCGCTCGCCCTATGAGGCAGCTACCGTTTTTCCCTCTTCTCTTGTTTCTACCACTTGTTATTTTCCTTCTTGTCTTTGTATCTCCATTTACTGTTTTTGCAGTGGCAACAGCCACAATTTAGTTCCACTGTGCAGCGCCTTAATTACACGTCTTGGGCCCTCTATTGTTGGGTACTTTTCGGGTTTCGGGTTTTCTTTTTCGGCATCGGCATCGGGATCATTACGACCATGATCATCATCTTGGCCGAAACTTAACTCCACCTCCTTTCTCGGTCTCTGCCTCTTTGTTTCCTTCTTTCCTTTTACCACTTGACCGCATTGATGCTGGCCAAGAAAAGAAGTTGCCAGATTGTTAGGGCTAAAACGGATGACTTATGGAAAATTTTCAGAAGGATTATCTTAAAAAAATTTAAATCTTTGTAGGTACTTTTGATTTTCTATCCATAATCAGGTTATACGTTCTACCAACATCTTAAAAAGTCTAACAATATTATAATTCCCAACTGGTTCGCGAGTTCTTTACATCGCAATCAATACTGATTGGCACATTTAAACCTAGTTATTTACTCTTAACCATTTTTAACCCACATTTTGACTTACCAATTTTTTTTCTACTGACTTTAGAGGCTTATCGCAAAAACACTTATTACTATTAATAAAAGTCCGTCGAGCAATAAACTGATCGTTCGAGGGAATTATTGTTTTACAATCATTTTCCATAAATAAATTTATGTACTGGCTGCCGAAATATATTTTTCAGTTAGTCATCGTTGTAGTGCAACTTAAGAACATTGAAGAAAATAATACGGTTTAGTTTTTGATCCAGTAGTTTAATTTTTTTACCTTTCAGTAGCACAAATACATGACATGAGTGGAATACTATACGCTCTACTTTTGTTCACCCCAACAACTTTTCTTATTAACACCGCTTTACAACCCTTTCTCCGAAGAAACCTTATCGCTCTGCCTCCCTAAAAATATATTCCGAGTCATTCCCAACAATAAACCAAGAACAAAATACTCCCCCGCCAAAAAAGGTAAAAAAAAATGAATAACAATAAACAGGGGACTACCACAGTTACACCCTTTAGTAGCTTCACCCTCCTCTTTTTTCTCCGGGGAAAAGGAAACCACCATAACGATCCATGGGGCAGCAATCTGGCAACACTTGGCCCATTTTTACCCTACCCTCTCGACCAGGCCGAAAAAAAGCAGTCGGTAGTCGGACGGTAAACAGGTAGCGCTCTAACTGACAATAACTCGTCGTACGAATGCACGTTCCACGCTCCGCCAGTCCAAGTCCGTCCACTGGGTTTTCCGTCCATTTAGCAGCGTGCGACTGGCGGTCGGTTGGGTTGATTTCAGTTCAATTCCTCTCTTGCACTGAGAGAAAATGTCTTTTCAGGGCACTATTAGACAACTAGACAACTTTTTTTCTCGGGGTAAATTAATTTTTATTGGCTTCTAAATAAAGAAGTATTATGATTAGAATTTTCGACACCTTTAAAATCGTTAGAGATTTTAGGGGTGAAACTGGACAAATCTTTAGAGATTTTAGGGAGATTTCAGAGGTAACACAGAAATCTCTAGAGATTTTAAACTGAAATTACAGATCATCGCTTTTTATTATGATATTTTTTTTTTTTGAGAGTGGTGAGGAAATAATATAATAATAATAGGAAAAATAATAAAATTTTTAACAATAGACAGATTTTGGTTTTATTAAAACCATCTTTTTTTTAGGTACTACCTTTGTTTTTTTTTGTATTTTTAATATTCAACTGCAAGCTGAGTTATACCTACTCATTTTTAAGAAAGAGCCAGTCCTTGATAATCAGTAGATAGTTGCTGCCTAACCTAGTCGTTATGAAATGTATGAAATATTTTTCTCTGTGCACCAAGCTGGTTTTACTGCTCTCGCTCGCTACTCGCTGGATGTCTCCTTCCCTCTCTTTCTCGGCCTGATTCTCTCTGGACTCTCTCCGTTTCTACATTCGGGCCCTGTTCGGCTCAGTTCGTGGCTCAGTCTTCGAGTAATGATCGTGGCTAACGCACCTGCGCGCGGATAGGTGCCCTGTGGTACCTGGAAAAGTGAACTGCATTGTGAGTGCCTCTCGCTCCATCTTTTCATCTGTATCTCGCTTATTGAGCGGGGACTGTGAGTGTGTTCGTGTGTGTTTGTGTGTGTGAGTGAACTTGTTGCATCGCCAGTTGCCTCGAGAAAAGCGCTTTTCAACTGCAGCAACAGCAACTGAGACTCTGTGTGTGGGAAGAGTTTGGGACTACTTGAGGAGCGAATTGGTAGCTGCACTGGCTTCAGCTCCTATTTCAAACAAAATGTAGAAAAACACATTTCAGCTGCCGTGTATCTCGTTCTCGTTCGGTTTTTTCGTGTTCGCTTCGTTTCTTCGTTGTTTTTTTTGTGGGTTTCGGTTCGGGTTTTTTGCTTTCGGTATTGTATCTGTGAGATACACAGTGTTTGTGCGAGTTGTACGTGGATTTTTTAAGGTTTTTTTTACGCTCGCATCTACGTGGTTTGTGGTAGCTGACTGCCGTTGATGCTGCTGCTGCTCCCGTAACCGCCCCCCTGCCGCCCCCTCTGCCCCACCCCCTAGGGCGATCGTGCCGTGATTTGTATCTCAAAATTGTCCCACAGTGTGCGTGTTTTTAAATACATTTACTTGAGAGTGCAATCGCGTAACGCTCGATAAATATTGATTTAAAAAATAAATTTAAAAACCTTAACCCCAAAATTCTAAATCAATAATAATTTTATTTAATCCACAGAAATAATATTCACACTACCGTATGAATTTGAAAAAAATTTCCACAAATCTCAACCTGAAAAAACAAAAACCCAGTTCAAGTGCCACTTAAACAAACAAATTTCTACCTAAAAAAAAAACAAAAAACAATGCCCAGCATTTTAATGCTTGAAAACTAACAACAAAAGCCACCAGAAACTTGTTCAAAAAAACAACTTGGATACTTGTCAGCTCTCAGGGCGTAAAGATAAAGCTTTCAGAGCCCCAGGCTTTCTTCTGTTTAACCCACAGGTAAGACTTTGCCAAAGAACAACAGGCCCTGCCCACTAAGATGAACGCTTCAAAATTCCACAGCACTTATTTTTACTTGTATTTTATTTTTATTTTTATTTTTTCGTCGTAGGGCTAGCTAATTATTTTTTTTTTTTATTTTGGTATTTTTGCGTTGGCCAAAAAGGCAGCGAGTGAAAAAAATAACGAGTAAGCAGATAGAGAGAGAGAGAGAGACTTGAGATATCTCAAAACCTGCTCCACAAACAGAAAGAGACAGGGCGATAGGGAGAGAAAGAGAGAGCTACAACGCTGGCGGTTGGCGGTTGGACTGTCGACCGACAGCGGCTTCCACTACAACTGCATGTGCCACTGTCATTGCCACCGAACTCAGTGTGGTGCCGCACAGTCCGCAGTGGAGTCCGCTCCCCATCCCCACCCCCTCTTCGCCCACCCCCTCCTTGCCTGCCCCACTCACCATTGTTGGTGCTTTTGCTGTGGCGCTCAACTCGACGACTTGGGGCTTTTGGAGCCGGACTCGAAAAAACCTTCGCTTGGAATTCTGGGGGTCTCTTTTATGCACTCTGTAATGGAGGTAATATGACTTCATGGTGGTTTTTGGTTTAAAAGAGTGAATATAAGGGGCATTATAACTATAGAAAATATTCAAATAATTTTATTTTAACCCATTTACTATAATTTGTACAAAAGAGTTACTAAGTTACTAAATATTCAAGATTTAATCGAAATATTACGTTGAAGGATCATCATATAAGTAGTTTCCTTTTTATCTAGTCCTTTAAAAAATAACCATATTTTGTTGTATGTGTATATATGTCTAAAATATTTTTTAAAAACATGTTATATTTACATTTTTTTAAATTATTTTATACCAAGGTTAAACATTTTGAACAAACATATAGCTTTTAAATAGAGTAAGTGGATTTTTACAAACATTTTCAATGAGTCATTTACCTATCATCAGTACGCTGATTTTTTTTTTACTACTTTTAATATTGTGTTAACGTTAATATTTTAGGTACATTTAATTTGAAACCAATTCAGCATAGGTATACATAAATGTATTTATTTTAAAGTATTTTTTTTCATCGACCTTTTGATGTTGAAATATATATTCAAACTTTTACAAACATTTAAAAGAAGGAAATTTTGAAAGGAAATCTTAAAAAATTGGTGTGCAGCAATTAGATAAATCTTATTTTACAGGGTTCCTTTTAGTGATTTATTTATATAATATAAATTAGGGATATTCCTTTTGCAAGAGTATACAAAACTTCGTCGAGACCCATACCTTTTTCTTGTTTTTTTCCATCTCTGCGCCTTTTCTTTGTAAACCAGTTCACTTGTAGCCAGTGCCAGTGGCCACTGGTCGCTCTCGCCATCTCCGTCGCTCTTTCTGGGGCTTAAATCCGGTTTTCGGCTCTGGTTTTCGGTCGTGGCCGCGGTCGGTCTTAACTTGGCTCAGAGTCCGGAGCTCGGAACTTGGAACTCGGCTTGGGCTTGGGCTTGGGGTTTCTGGGGTTTCGGCCTGCCGCGCGCTTTAATTGTCCAGAACGTGTGGCCAAAGAGGAAACGCAATTGCCGCAAGCTTCTGTTGGGCTGAGATACTGATTTGGATTCGGATTCGGATTCAGCCACAACCTCAGATTCAGTCTGCTTCAGTTTCAGACCATCATCATCATCGTCATCTACATCTCTTGATTTCTTTTAAATGCTTTACTTTTTTCCTCCTTTTCATTTTCTTTTTATTTTTTTTCAATTTTTTGTAAAACGCCTCCCGCGCTCTCACAGTCTTGTTTTGAGGTTTTTTTGTAATTTTTTTTTTTTTGGCTGCGGTTCTATAAAGTTATTGGCTTTTGTTTCGCCCCAGTGGAGATCTATTTTGGATGTTCATTGTCTTGGTTTATGGGCCATTTGGTTTGTGTGTCCAAAAAGATTTTTAGCATAAGAATGAGGAGTATCATAAAAGTTTATTGCATTTTACCTCTTTGGGTGGGTTTTCCCTGCCTTCTTCGGTTACCAACTATTATTTTATTTTTCGGTTGCAACAGAGGCGGCTGCCTCAGTAGGGGAAAATGTGGTTAATTGCCTTTCGGGCCAGGAAAATCAAAGTTAATTAAAATCGTGACAAAACAGCTGATGAATTTTAGTTGGCCATAAATCGAAGGAACAATGGCTCGTTAGCGTTTTGCCATATTCCGTTTAAAATGAGAATGGGCATATGGACACGCCTGGCTTTGGCACGTGTCTTTAATTCACCTGACAGACCAGTTCATTTTGTTGTTCTTCAGGGACTTGAGTTTGATCAGTTTTGATGAGGAAATTTGATGTTGTCCAAAGGGAATACGAATATTTAATTCTATTAACGAAATCAGCCAGCGGAAAGGTGATCAAAAGTTTACGAAATCTATTTTCGGGTTGATTAAAAAATGTGAGAAATTGTTTGGGGGAGAAAAAATTATTTTGCATAAATAAAACTAAGAAATAATTATTTTTTTTATTACATTATTGTTTTTCTGGAGAATTGCATTAGATTAATAAATCATAGTCTTAAAGGCTTCTAAACTTATTAGCATAAACTTCTCTAATAAATAAGAATAACCCCATTGAAATAGCCATACAATAGAATAAATATGGAAAAAGTAGCAATCCGCCTAACAAAAGATCTTAAGAGCTCTATTCAAGGGTGAAATTCCTGAATGGATTTACTTCGAATGAAGGAGCAGCACAATATGCCAAAGAAATTTATGAAGAGATCGGCTTAGCATACAAAGTAGATTACTGCGAAGGGGATTAGTGTTAGAAAGAGTCAAGTTTAAGCCGAGAATAATTCAATTTGAAGAAGGAATAACAGTAAGAATTCTAGTAATCCTAAGAATATTATTTTTAAAGAGCCTTCTATTTTTAAATTTAATTTTTAAAATATATTTTTGTGTCTTTACTAATCAATTACATGAAACCAAGTATTTACTCACAAACAAGTTTCTTTTTTCTGAGTACAAACATCTAAGGAAGTAAAGGGGTTCCATTTATCACTTAAACATAATCCCTCGAAGATATTCTGCGAGTTCCATCCTTTAATAATAAAAAATCTGTGCTCATAACTTTAAAGCATTTTCAATTTATGCTAACGACATTATCAATCCTGTTGCAGCTGCATTCCCGAACCCATAAAACTTCATTAGCAGTTGTTCGTTTGCAGATTTCCCCGCTAAATTAGCAAAGCTTTTAAATTAATGGCCAACACACACACAGAGGAGAGAGAGGGGGGAATGGCCAGCACTCCAAATGTGTAAATCTCATGGATATTAATCAAGAAAATTATAGACAAGGCAGCGCAGGAAGATCGCCTGCCTACCTCGGGAGCGAAAAAAGCAACCCGAACCCAACTTGTTTTCCACCATGGGCAATGATTATGCTAGATTTTTAATAGCTCTGACTATAATCTCAGATGATGCTGCTCGGAACTTGGAACTTGGAACCCCTCTGCCTTTGGCCAAAAGGGTTTTCAGATTAACGCATGTGCAGGTCTCTTTTTTTATATTTTTTACTTGGGCCTCCTCTTCGACTATAATTATAAGTCTGCGGCGTTTTTTCTCCTCTTCTTCGTTGTCTTGATTATTAGCTACCTTCACACAAACTTACATATCTACACATGGAGGAGGAAAAAGTATCCCGAAGGGATTAAAAAATGTCTGGCCAAGAGCATTCCGGCGACCCTTTCCCTTCCATATAGAGGGTACTCCTCCCACCCCTCCTCCACTTTCCTTCGTCATCATCTTCTGGCTTGTTTGTTGTTGTTGGCTGGTGTTTTGTAAGCAAACTGAAGTGCATATGGGAGACCCGGTAAGCACTCGGCCCAAAAGATATGGTCAGCAGTTGAGGGTTACTGATAAACTAGGGTAGTACCCTAGGGATACAGTATTTAAGTGATTTTAATACAAATTTGTTGAGAATAAGTTTTAAAATTCCTAACTAAAGATAGCTTTTTTTTTTGGTATTTTGAACTTATACTAACTTTTTAGATTTAAGTTAAAATTTTGTAATTTTAAAGTAAGACACATGCACATATTTATAGATTAACAAGGTATTAAGTAGCAATGTAAAGGAAATCAAAAATACTATAAAGTATAAATGATAAAAAAAACCTAACTTGTCTAGAAATTTTGAGATAAAAAGTTGTATTTTTTGCGAACTTGCATTTGTTAGTTTCATTTTACCTTTATAAATTTTGACAGGAATGCAACATTTGGTAAATATTTTAAACGTTAAAGATACAGTATCTTTTCTTTGGGTAGATCGTTTCTCTTGCTTTTTGTTACCTGATATACCCCTTTTAACACCTAAGTACTGGGCAGTAAGACGCATGGACATTTCCAACCATCGTAGGCCATCATCAGAGGGACAAACTCGCCTCCTCCTCCCCCTCCACCCCCTTCTACACCACTCTGCGTTTTCTATACAAACACTAAATCCGTTTGCGCAGTGTGTGTGTGTGTCTGTGTGTGTGTTTGTATATTTTTTCTGTTTTTTTTTTTTTATCAACTGAAACCTTTTCACTCTGCTGGGCCCTGGGTTTCGTTTCTGCTGGCCTCAGATGTTTACACACAAAAACCCAGCAACCCAGCAAACGAACCACCGATCCCGGGACCCAGAAGAAAAAGAAGCAAGAAGAGGAGGAGGAGGGGAAAAAGTGGCAGCCAAATTGCTCCTCGATATCTTTTATTTTCCTCCAGCAGTAGTTGGTCTTCTGGCTCTTTTTATTATATGTACTGTACACGGAAAGAAATTGGATCAAAGATCTAGGGGATATAATAATTCGAGTTGATTGTATGTATTGTATTTAAATATCGGTTTTATCGATTGTTTCGTTTATTTCGTTATCGAAGATATCTTAACGGAATTTATAGCTAACCTTTAGTTTCATATTTTATCATCTTTATTTTATTTTCTTTTTTTTTGACACAACTTAATTAAATAAAATTCATAATCACTTTTATGGGTTACAGATTTATAAACGATAATAGAATCGAAAAAAATCGATATATTTAGTTGTAGTAAATCTATTAGTTGTATCTTTTATCGTCTTATATGTTTATTTCTAACATAAAGTTTTAAAACCCTTTATTAAATAAAAATTCATAATCTTTCTATGGATTAAGGAATAATAAAATATAGTTAAATCGATAAAATCGATATATTTTTAAGCTATAAATAATTAGTCATGTGTTGTTTTTTAATTGACTGTATGATGAAGTTCGATTGTTAATACATAATATAAATTCTTATATAGACCTTTGTACAATTATTTTCAGTGCATCCACAGAAAACACACACACATTGGGAACTTTAAGCCTTTGGCTTCATTTGCTGGGCAACCGTTTGCGCAAACGTCCCAGTGTATCTGTATCTGTGTATCTGTGAATCTTTGTATCTCAGTATCTCCGTATCCGTACAACTCTCTCTCAGTAGGTCTACGGCAGTCTACGTGCCGTCGCTTTTGCTGATGATGTCCATTATTTACATGAATTTTATTTGTTTTTCTTATTTGGCTTGACGTTTTCAAAAGTGCCGATGTTTCAAAAAGATAATGAACGCTGAATTGTACATTGTGTGTGCAGAGGGTGTGGGGAGCGACGTGGGTCAGACGGTCGTAAATGCAAAAGTGAGGAAACAAACCCTAGAAAAAAAGTACCCAGAGCGAAAAAACAAAAAAATATGAAAACCTAAAACGGGTTACAATTTTTTTTGGTTTTTTTTTCGAGGCTACCAGAAATACGTGAGCCCAAAAATTGGAGGGGGATTATCGGGATCGTAATCGAATGAGATATTGGGACCCATCGCTCATCTGAGGCAAAGGGTCCGCTGATTATATCAACCGCCTATGTAGAGGGATTTATTAGAGCCCATAGTGTGTCATAAAGAGATCAGATAAGTTCTTTATTGAATCCCATATAGATAGAATGCGACAGATTATGGGCGAGGGCAGGAGAACTCGCTTGGGTTAGATTAGAAGTAGACAAACAGATTCTAGGGTTATGGTATATTATTCAATTACTATCTAACAAAAGTGGGGATTAGTTTGGCATGTGCTTCTGATGTCAAAGGAGGAAAAGTTAATATAGGTTGGGTAGGGTTAGGATTGTAATAATGGCTTAAAATCTTTCTGTAGAAAAGGGTTTTTATTAATAACAATTATAACATTATAATTCACATTTGTAGCTATAGCTACGTTTTAAAAAATTAAATATTCTTACAGTTCTAATTAACTTACAAATTTATTTTGTAAAATATTATAAGCTATTATTTGAATTTATTCATTACGTCTCAATTAAATGGTTAAAAAAATGATCATAATTTCTACTCAAAGCTTCCTGATTTGGAATATGATAAGACCTACCCACTTTAGATTTGTGTAAGATTTCCCTAAACATGCTCCGCAGAGTCATTCCCCAAGAGGCCATAACAATGTTATACATACCCATGATCAAGTCATGATTTCAGCTACTTTATAGGGCTAATCTGACAGCGCACTCTCCAGCCAGACAATGCCAAAAATTATTTCCATAGATAAGACCTCCACAATGCTAGTCATCCAAAAAAAAAAAAAAAAGAGCAGAAAGAAAAACGGTATCTCCAACAAAGAGCGCCTCTTCAACTGCCACAAAATGTTGGCTAAGCTTTTTTTTTCTATACCCAAACAACGACGATCACTTTGGTGGATGTTGGATGTTGGCTGGATGTTAATGTTGATCTTGATGACGTTGCAGCATTTTGCATTAAAATCAACTGAGAACGCGAGAACGATTCTAGCAAATGATAAGCAAAACTGTCATTGCACAGACAGCAGGGTTATTTTCGTAGTCTTTTTCGCCTTTGCGCAACTGGTTGTAAATTTAAATGAGGCTCAAACAAAACAGAGGGTGCACTGAAAAAAATATCTACATTATTTTAAACATTAAATTTAATCATTTGAAATGGTTTTTTAATTTTTTACTTCAAACATCACCGTAAAACTATTCAAAATAAATATCAAAATCAATTTTTAAACTTAATTACAGCTGAAGCTATATTTATGAAGATCATTACCAAAAATATATACATGTCTGCCATCAAAACAATTTCTTTTGACTATTTATAATAGGGTTTTAAAGTTAATTTACTAAATTGGTAATTACAAATTTATCATGTTAAAACTAAATCAATAATTTAAAATGGTTTTTAAATTTTTTAAAAAAAAATATGAACTACATATGTTTATGAAGATAATTAACAAAAATATTTATGTCTGCTATCAAAATAATTTCTTTTGATATTAATAATAGAGTTTTAAACTTAATTTATTATATACGTTATTAAAAATCTGTAACATGTATTTATAAAAATTTTCGTTCTGTAAAAACTGCAACCAAAATGATCCTCATTTTTTTGCTGTGTTTGGGAGCCTAAAGATGGCAGAAAGAAGCGTTTGTAAGATGGGTCTGGGGTCTGGGCCATCATTGTGATCATTATTATCAGCATTATTTTGTTATTAACGTGATGATCACGTTTCCCTGCCCCGTTTTCGATTTGGAGGCACTCAGAAGTCGAGGAGGCTCCTGTTGCGTAAATCCAGTAAGCAGTCGGTCGAGTTCGGTTCGAGTCATTTACCAAAAGCGACGGCAACTTGGCTGCCTGCCTCGCTATCTGCATCTGTGTGCGTGTATCTGTATCTTTGTATCTGTATCTGTATCTGAATCTGGGAGAGTATCTGGTAATATATATCTGAGCAAGTGTGTGTGTGTTTATATCTACTGTGCTACTACTGTGCTGGCCCCTCGCTTACTCACTTACTCAGAGGTTCGGAGGCAGGTTTTTTTTTGTATTTTAGACGCACAATCTTATCTAACCTGGCACACTGGAAGCACAACCGATCGCGGTGCCAACTGCGACTCGTTTTCAGTTTAGTTTCACTCGCCGTCGTCGGCAGTCCGCCGCTGATAATAATAAACCAACAACAACAACAAAGGCTATAGTAATAAAATTCATATGGAAAAACACAGCAACAACCACAAATGTTCTTGGCCATAATGTGATAAACTGTTTAGTTACCCTGTGAAAATTGTGATAAAATAGCATTTTGGTAATAACATGTTTAATTATGAATGTAATGTGTTCATTTTTTGATTAAAAATTTACACATTTTCATGCAAATTGACTGCAATAAAAGATGTTTTAATCTGTGATAAGAAGTGCAAAAAGCTAATTTAAATATCTTACAACAGGTTGAGATAAGAAAAGCAATTACCATAATTGGTAAATATTTTTTGGACCCTCAAAGTATTTGTACAAAATTGTTTTATAAGAAACTGGTGAAGTACACTTAAAAGGAACAAATACTCAGACAATTCATGAGAAACATTTTGTGTTCAAATACAAAACTTGCTAATTAGTGTGTTAATTTTTGTACCAACACAAGTCCGATATTTAAACGTGATAAATTATGCAGAAGCTTTGTAAAAATAAGTTATTTAAAATCGATCTCTGCAAAAATCCTTTTGCTAAATTATCCAATAAAAAATTTATAAAATTGCATCACCTTTCTTGGAGTATTACAAAGCAAATCTCCTTAAATCTAGTTTTACCTACGTGTTTATCATACCTGCAACTACCCTAAGGGTTATAAAAATACAACGTGGAAATTACTGTTTATTGCACTTGAGTCGCAATTTAGATAAGCTGCAAAACGAGAGCCCAATTAACACAGCACCACCGTCTACTAATTGTTATTTACCACCACCCAACCACCCACCCACCTTTACCTATTTTTACTTATTTTTGTTTTTTTTTGCTCTTTATCTTCCGCAGTTTTAACGGAATGTGAAGAGCCTCCCGTACACACACAATGCCCACGGAAAGCTCATCCAGCGAGATCTCCGGCGGAGGAGGAGGAGGAGGTGGTGCGATTCCCATGCTGCGACCCTCACGGATGGATCAGTTCATGTCCTCGGTGGCGGCCGCAGCTGCAGCAGTGAGTGGTGCAGCTGAGAGGAACGGTGGCTCGGGATCCGAAGGTGGCTCCCAGAATGGTGGCGACTCCAGAAACTCCTCGGCCAGTCGGATCTCGGCGTATGAAACACAGCTGGCCTATCAGCAGCATTTGGCTGGACTCCATGGGCCACCACCGCCGCCGCACCACCGCGAGATCTCAGCCTTTGTCCCGGTTTTGCCCACCGGGAAGGTGAGACCCGGTAGCAACTCCAACTACGAAATCATCGCCATGATGGCGGACAAGCGGAAGGAACTGGCGCTGAGGGAAGCGGCTGCGGCGGCTGCGATGCTGGGCCGAGGTCCTGGAGGACCCGGTGGGCCACCTGGTGTACCGCCACCCGGTGGAATGCTGTATGGACCAGCTGGAGTCCCACCGCCGCCATATCTCACCGGACCGGGACCTTCGCCCACGGGACCCGGGAGTTTTCCCTTTCCTCCGGGCTCTGCCGCCGCTGCAGCGCTCTTTCCACCTGGTTTGGGTCCTGGAATGCACGCTGGACTGGACAGACGCCTGCTGAGAGCTCCTGGCCGGGCTTCCAGGCCCAAGAAACAGTTCATCTGCAAGTTCTGCAATCGACAGTTCACCAAGTCGTACAATCTGCTCATCCACGAAAGGACCCACACGGACGAGCGGCCCTATTCCTGTGATATCTGCGGCAAGGCGTTCCGGCGACAGGACCACCTCAGGGATCACAGGTTAGTTGGGTTTGGGTTTGGACTTGGGTTGGGTTGGGGAAATATAAAGGGGGAGTGTCTGCGCTGGTAATTGCCGTCCAGGCCTGCAGATATGTTTGGCTTTAAAAGTGCAGGAAATAGGTGAATTTGAAAATACCCTCAAAAGGCAGAAAGTTTAAAAATATTTAGCGGAAATATTAAATATTTAAAAACAAATTAATAGAATGATAAAAATGTGAGAAAAAATATTTTTAAAATTATTTGTAAATTAATTAGTTGTATCTAAACATTATAAATAATTTAAAAGAATATTGAAAAGTATATAAAAAATAAAATATTTTGACAATGGAAAATCTTTAGATATTGTTGATTACAAATCGTATCTATTAACAATTTCTAGATAATAAAAATAAATATTTTTGATTTCAAATTAAAACTATTAAATGTTTTACATTTTAAGCCGATTTATGGTTGCTTATTAATAATCCGGCCCTAAGCATTATAAATAATTCAAAAGTTTAGAAAAGTATATAAAAATAAAATATCTTGATAGTGAAAAATCTAGCTGTTAAAAGAGTTACTACTATAAACAACAAATTTCTTAGGTAATAAAATACAAATATTTTTGATTTTAAATTAAAGCTCTTTAATGATTTACATGTTAAGCCAGTTTATGGTTATTTATCGATCAAAAACCCCCTATAACAGCAGAATTTTCCAAGAAATGTCTATCTTTTACGACATATTTTCCTACCCCAACCCAAAAGAGTTTTCCCCATAAAACGGTCCCAAAAATCAGAGCTCCTCTAAAGGCCAGTAAAACTCCATCTTGGCCAAAGAAGAGTACAACACTTGACGCAAGAGATGCAACAACAGAGTTAATTAACTCTGTTGGTTTTCCTTTGGGGCTCCTCCACCAGCATTAAAAGTGAGGGATGGCCGAGGGGTTGGGGGCTTTCTATATGTGTATATAGGATCCCGATGCAGGTCTCCAGCTCCATCCCCGACTTCAATGTGTCGGCCTGTCCGAGCGTTCTGTCTTTTGATCGTTCGGTATCGGTCCATTTGTCGTTTGTTTGCTTTGCCGCGGGGCTAATTCTTCTTTTTATTTTACTTTTTTTTTTTTACCAGAAACGCGCAGAGCATGGGAGAAGAATCTCGGGGCCCCAAAGCAGACAGAACCTGTTTCGGGTTTTATATTTTTTTTTTTTTTTTTTCGCTGGTCTCCGAGACACCAGCAGCTGCTGCTGCTGCCTCAGATGCTGATGCTGATGCTGAATCTGAATCTGAGGCTTCAACTCTTAACTGAGGCTGCTGCTGGCCAACAACAAGTGGACGCCATTGCCAAGATGGCCGCCATAAACATAAAAAATTAATGCAAGGCAGCAGGAGTGGCGAATTGTAAATACCCTATAAATTAAAGGAATATTGCAAAATATTTATGATTGGAAAAAAATTCTAAGAAATTTTTAAAAGAATTAGAAACATTTTGGTAAATTTAAAAAAAAATTTAAAACTTACTTTAGCCTTTGTTACTTTATGTCTCAGATTTATAATGACACTCAAATTAGCTTAGCATCTTTAAAAAACAAGAAGTACTACGTTAATAAATTGGTTGGTAATCTTTTAATTGTATAAAAATTTTCAGTGATTTCCAGTCACTTAAAGAAAACCTTAAAAGAATGTCGTTAAACATAAAAAAAAATGTTTTATGTTGTCGTTAATTTTTTGAGGGATTTCAAATCACCAGAAAAAAAATTTTCGTCTTGAAGACTCATTATATAAGTATATCTCAAACAAAGAAGAGTATGGGATTTTATTATTTACAACATGCATTTAATTTATTTAAGAAGTAACCTATAGTTTGAAGGACCCAAGTGTATAATATCAGTGGGCTTTATCGTTGCATTTGAGCGGAGATAACTGTCAACTTGCAGCTACCAATTGCAGCTACCAAGCAAAACGCCCACGCTTTTAGATTACATGTCTAACCCTTCCACCTTTGCTCCCTTCCTGCAGGTACATCCACTCCAAGGAGAAGCCATTCAAATGCACAGAATGCGGCAAGGGCTTCTGCCAATCGAGGACTCTGGCCGTGCACAAGATCCTGCACATGGAGGAGTCGCCACACAAGTGTCCCGTCTGCAGTCGGTCGTTTAATCAGCGCTCCAACCTGAAAACCCATCTCCTCACCCACACGGATCACAAACCCTACGAGTGCTCCTCGTGTGGCAAGGTCTTCCGGCGGAACTGCGACCTGCGACGTCATGCCCTGACCCACGCAGTGGGTGAGGTCAACTCTGGGGACTATGTGGACGTGGGTGAGGAGGATGAGGCCAGGAACTTGAGTGGCGACGAAGAGGACTCTCTGCTGGAAGTGGACTCGCCTCGTCAGTCGCCCGTTCATAATTTGGGCGATTCGGGTGCGGCTGAAAAATCGGAATCCGAAAGAATGAGACTTAAGCGTAAAGCAGCCATCGATCAGGAGGAGAGTGAGGAGGAGTTTGATGACTTCGACGAGGAGGAGGAGCTGCAGGATCTGCCCAGGGTACACGACTTGGTCAGGGAGGAGGAGGAGGACTTTGATGCGGAGGATGAGGAGCAGGCAGAGGTGGCTCTGGTGGCTCGTTTCCAGGCGGGTAAGGCTGCCACTCCTTCTATTCCATCCACTACAGTTGGTTTGGTGACTAAACCAGAACGTCAGGGTGTGACCCACTGTCATCATGAGGGCGGTGAAACCTACACCATGAGACCACATGGCGAGAAGCATTTGGATGAACTGGTTAATCCTGGCCTTCCCATTCCACCTTCCTTTGTGCGATATCCGGCACCACCTGGAGCAGCTGTAGCACCACCACCACCACCGCCACCGACCCACCAGCATCAAGGACATCCACACCTACTCCCACCCAACGGAGATCCCTACTTACCCATTCTCCACGTGCGACGGGACTTGCACCACAAGAGCTTGAACCTGTCCAAGGGTGCCCCACCGCCACCACACACACCACCCACTATCATAACCCAGCCGGAGTCGAGTAAACCACCCAATCAACCGCTGCACTCGCCCCACGAAGCAATGCCCAGTTTCTTGGGTTCGATCCCAATGAGAAAGAGGATCCTGCCGGCACCCACTTTGGACTTGCTGGATCCGCACCATCATCAAAGGACTTTCGTGGATAATCCTAGTATATATGCACTGAATATGTCGCGTCATCCACCGAGGCAACTTTTGGGTAAACCGCCGAGTACAGAAACTAGTGGAGCCACCACCGCAAAAGGACCATCAACAGTAGCATCAGCACCACCACCACCTGTGGCAGCACCACCTATAGCACCACCGCCTGCACCACCCAGAAGAACAGGATTCAGCATTGAGGACATCATGAGACGTTAAAAATTAGAAGAAGAATTTTAAAGCCGGTTTTCCTTTCCAATTCCCATAAAATAAGGTGAATTCGGAGTTAATTCGGAGTTAATTCGAAGTTAATTCGGAGTTAGAAATCAATTTATCAGAAATATGAGCTGCCTTCTAGGTGATTTTAAATCACTAAATACTTTTATGGCAGTCCTTATTTTTTAAAGAAATTTGTTAAAAATTCAAAATATCAATTTCCATGTTTTAACTAAAAAAAACCGAAATAGAATGGTAAATCAAGGCAACAAAGTAAAACTGTTCCCAATGGCCAAATGAGGGTGTTCCCCCTCTTTGGACTTAAAACCACATTAAAACTAAGTTAGAGCTACGTTTTAGTACATTTTAGTACAATGTCTAGGCAAGGCAATAAACCTTAACTAAGTAATAAAAAACAGTTACACCCCTAAGCACTAATTTTAAGCGTAAAAAAAACAATGTTGTTGCATTTTATAGAGCCCTTATGTGTTAGGAACCATAGCTTAAATCTGCCCATTTAAATGTTTAAGCCTTTAGTACGAGAGAGTCTATCGATTAGTTTTTTGTGTGGCCCCAACACTAAGTGTTGCTGTTTGAGTGGATTCCAACTTTTAATTTATGTTTCCTTATCCCATAAGCTAATCTTAATGAGTAAACACAATCGTAAATCGATTTTTGCTGTAGGGCATCAAAATGGTTGAAAGTAAAAGTTTTTGTGTAAACAAACTGAGCAGTAAACAAAATCAAACTACAAGCAACATTCCAGTTGAACCTTATGTAATTGTAGGCTTATTTAGTTATTAAGACTTTTATAGTAGTTTTTAAGTAATCAGCCCCTAGCATTCCATGGTCTTCCTTGAATTTTAAATGATTTTATTCAAACCATAGCGAGTTAGTTTATTTCAAATAAAGTTTGCATTAATATTGAAAAATTGTTGTTTTTTGATTTTTTTTTTGGGGGGTTTGTGGGAAAAGTGATGTTCCATGATTGTATTGATATAGTAAGATTGATTGATTCGCAAAATTTAAGGAAAAAAACCTTTAAATCTGGTAATGTAATAACCTTTTATTACCTTAAAAAAATAAGAGTATTTTAAAAACAGACTGAAATTAACACAACTTATTTAGGACAGATACAAACTGCATCCAATCGAAAACAATTTTTTTGATATAGATTTGCAATAAATAACTTTATGGTTCCAATTTTAATTTATAGTTTAACCTATTAATAAATTTATTAATACGAAGGATGTTCGTATCTTTCTTAATTTAAATTTTCTCTGAATTTTCCAACGTTGTTTTAACATATTTTTAATAACCTATTTTTAAGGCCTTTAATTTGTGTTTTAAAGATTATAAGAACTAAAAAGAATTCCAAGGTCTTCCCAGAGTTCCACTTGCTGTTATTCAAAGCACTTTGAGTGGTTAATTTAAAAATAAAGTTAGCTAATATCAGAGAGATCGCTGTCCAGATTTTTTTTGCTGGTCGATTGGAAGGGATCTGCGTAGAGTTATAAAAATCCACTGACTCACTCACATGAGGCCATCAATCACAGACACAGGCCGTACAAAATACTTCAGGCACGTTTCAAAGCCCCTTCCCCATTTTTTTTTTTAGACACGACAGTTTGCGGTTTGTGGCAACGCCTTTAACATTGACTCCAGCCTCGCACTCAAATCGAGAAATCGAGGTGGTGGTGGTGGTGGTGCGGGGATTGTGGCTCAAAAATCAAGTACGCCACTCGAACACGTAGAAAGTTCAATTAAAATGCCACGCAAATTGTCATCACCGCCAGTTAGAGTTGCAGTGCTTCCTGGAATTCCCTCGATGGGCTGACTGGGCGCCCATTTTCCCTACTGATGACATCAATTTCTGGGTCTCAACTATAAAATAATTCGCGTAAAAACCAAGCCAAGTTTCTCTGGCAGATGATATCATCTGGGATCCAGGAAAGCACGTGATTTGTTTGCCAAACTCGGTGCGTGAGAATGCTCGGTTATTGTCCACAAAACATTAAGGGTTTTTTTTATATTTTCGATGAAATTTAATATGGAAGGAGAATTTTTAAATAGATTGTTTGTAGAGTATGCAAATTTAATTGACTTGTCCCTTTAAATACTTAATATTGCGCAGCTTTAAAATAAATACAAACACACATTTAAAAAAAAAAATATTGCATGTAAAGAATGCTTTATGCTCATATGCTTTAAAATATATTATAATTTTTTTGATAATGCTTCTAAGTTGTAAATCTATGTAGCTCTCCCTTTCCTTCACAAAAATTTATTTTAAAAAATTTTAGGTACTTAAAGATTTTTAAAGAAAATTCATAGTAAAATCATACCATGACGTTGAAAATTATATTTTAAAAAAAAAAAAAAACCAAAGAAGGCTTATTTCAGTCTACATCTCTGAACAGAGCAGAATAGTTGAAATATTTTCAGTACAATTTCAAAAAGCAAATCCGATCGAGATGGAGGAAATAACAAATGAGGAGCAGGCCCTGATAAGAGACGCCTTCCGCATGATTGACAAGGAGAACGAGGGTGCCATCACCACCAAGGAGATAATGGTGGTTTTCCGAGCTCTGGGTCTCCAGGGCAACGAATCCGAGGTGCAGGCCTTGATCAACGAAGTGGACTCGGACGGCAATGGGTCCATAAACTCCACGGAGTTCTGCAACGTGATTCTGCGCAAGATGCGGGCCACGGGTAATGAGGACGAGCAGCGGAACTGCTTCCGAGTCTTCGACACGGAGCACAACGGATTCATTTCCACCACCGAGCTGAGGACCGTGTTCACGGCCCTGGGCGAAAAGGTAAGCGAGGACGAACTGGAGGACATGATACGCGAATATGACATAGACCAGGACAATCATCTTAATTTTGAGGAGTTTGTCAACATGATGACCTTGCGTTAAAACATTTTGAAAGCGTTCGAAATATTTGTTTTTTGAAGTTTTTTAAATGTTCAGCGTTTGAAGAAAGTTACAAAATATATGTCATCATTTAAAAATATGTAGGTATTTTTTTTTTTACATGATGGGAACAAGTAATATAAAAAAAAAGAAAATATTTTCTATTAAACACAAACTTTGCCTGTTGTTATGCCGGTTATCTGTTGATGGATTTCAAAATATTTTTCCAAAGGCTCCCAAATTTAACTCGAACATCCATTAAGTTTTTATCATAAGTTCTGATAAAATCGTAAAATTAAATAACAAACTAACAAATTAGTAATAAACTGTGAGAAAATCAAGCCTCATGCTGAAAATGTAATAAATTAAATCATTTTAATTTGTTTTCTGGAACGTCCTTTACAAGCTTACTATAGAAAGGGAAATGGAAAATATTATGTAACACCAGCCTTCAAAAGTAAACCGGAACTAAACTAATTTATTTACCATGAAACTCAGTATAACATTGTTCTATTGCAAAAGTGAGAACTAAATAGTTATAAAATATGATTAGTTACGTTAAGGTCTTTCTGGTGATCGCTCTTCTGTCGATGATCTGTAATCCTGGATATGGACAAGGAAATAGTAGGCCACGAAGGAAAGTTAGTTTACGTAAGTATTTATCCACTTGCCTAGGATCACATAAGTGTAATCAATAATTTAGCATGCGGATCAGGATGGTGTGTGTCACCTAATTATCCCTGTACCCCCATAAATCAACCATGTTTTCACTATCGAGAAAAATTTTGCATAATGCCAGGATGGCATGGCGACCCCAGAGATGAATACAACCTACCATGGGATGGAGACAGCAACCTACCAGGAGAAGTATACCACCCCAAGCACACAGAAACTAAGAAAAAAAGAAGAGAAATTTTGTTAAAGAAGACGGTAGTGATTTTAAAAGTTGTAAATTCTAAATCGAAAATTTCTTAACCAATAAAATAATATTTATGGATGCTGCTTTAAAAGAGAAAACAAGTAAAGAATTTTATTATTGTCTAAATACTCACAATTATTTTGCAACAATGTCTTAAAAAAAAAAAATTTAAAGATTTTTTTTTTTTTCTTTAAGAAAAGCCATTAAAAAAGATTTTGGTTTAATTTGTTTTAAATTAATTAACTTAACTTGTTAACTTAATTAACTTGTCCACAATTTATATCAGAAATTTTCAATTTATTTTTTTTTTAACCTTGGTAAGAGATGTTTTTGATTTAAGCTTCTTCTATAACTAAACTATTTTTAGCTCCTAAAAAAAGTTAAATACCGACATAAAATAAATTACAAAATTAATGTATTTTAAACTTTGTTTCTCTGTTAGTGTTTTTTTTTTTTAATTTAGTGATGCATATTTTTAGGCAGCAGTCAGTGGCGCCACAATGTGGATCGTAAAGATTTCATAGTTCCTGAATTTAACACAGCAGTTGGGGCGCTACTTATTAGTAGTTAAAAAAAAATAACGTCTTTTCAAAGTTTGACCAAAACAATGCGGAACATTCTACTCAAAGCCTGTGGGCCAAGTTAAAGCTTAGCTTGAATCAGTTTAGAAAAGCCATCAAACAGCCTTATAGAAAACACTCTCCAGAACCAATAGACACATTTTTCCTGGAGATCGGCTGGTTTCCTTCAAAAACGAAGAGGAAAAACTAATGTGAAATTGTTACTAACTTGCGATCAACAATAAGGCTAAAAAGAAAACCTTCGTGTTTTTTTAGCTCCTTTAAAAATTATAGTATTATTACAATAAAATATAAAGTTACAAAATACAAAACTCAATATATTAAATCTAAACTTTTTTGATTTTCTAAGTAATTCCGTAAGTGTAGAGTAGAGGTTCTGGATCGATTTAACAGTAGTTAAACCACAACCATAACCACTTTAGTTTAATATAAGCTACATAACAGTTGGCTGTATTTTAACAGTATATAAGCCACCCACAAATACCCCCAACAAACAGACTGTTAACCAGTTACCAACAACAGCAACAGGTCAGTGAGTAACTCCACTCCAAAGCTTTGACTTTAACTCTTCCAACTGCAGTGGCCACTTTTTAGCATTTCGGCCAAGGTAACTAACTAACTGAGAGTGGCTCACTCAACGAAAGCTCTTGGTCTAGACGACTTCTTGGCCACATTTTGGATGACAAGGCGACTCTCCGGTCGACTCAATGCGCTCACCGCCGCTCAGCATTTCGGTTTTGCGTTTCTCAGTTCGGTTCAGAAGGTGTTCGTCGTTGGACGTGTGCGCTTGAGAGTCTGGAAATAAAATTCAACTGGCAGTAACTTATTGATCTCAACGGTGCTTTGTTGTTTTTTCTCTTGGCTGTCACGTATACGTACAGTTGTCCGCGTGCGAGAGTGTGCGAGTGCTTCAAAGTGTGAGTGACGATCGCTGGCTGACCGCGCCTTAAATGCAAAAGCGTCGCTTCTAAAATATTATTTCACCTACTACAAAACCCCCAATAAAACACCTTAAAAGTTATAAACAAATATCCAAAACAAAGTGCTGTATTAAACCCATATTTTAAAAGAAAACCAAGAGTGAAAACCCAAAGCTTTGGGCCCAAAAAGTGAGGTTGTGTTGGTGGCTACAACCAAAAAAAAAAGAAAAAAAAAAGCGTATTACCAAACACACTAATACCCATAAAAGCCAAGTGGAGTACACAAAGAAAACATACAAGACGCGCATTAAATTACGGCTTAAAAGAGTCGGGATTCTGGAGTGGTAGAAGAATCTTATTTGTTATTTTGTTCCACTTTAGTAAATGTGCTTTTTGTGATATGTTGAAGGTTTATGATTCAGCAAAAGGTTTTCTTTGACTACGGCCAAAAATTCTGGCCAAAAGAGACTGGAGTCTTAGCTGTTGTTTTAGCTCAAAAATGTGTTGTGCTAAATTAGTGACTCATTTTAAATAATTGCTAATTTTGAAATTTGTGACTCATTATTATTTTTCCCTTTAATAAGTATGAAGTTTATTATTTTCCATCAAAAGAAAATCAGCCGAGTATAAAGATTGAATCCAAAAATTCTGTTAGCTGTTGCTCTGTTTCTTCCCCTTTTTGCACGCTTTCTTGGCAGCAACTAATTGCCCCATCTACGGCAAATTTCTTTCCTTTTTTATTTTTTTTTTGTATTGCGTTTGTTTGTGGCCAATAAACTGCAACTGCAACTTAAAAAGCTGATGAACGCATCGAGCCGCAACGTTGGTTGCACTTGTTTTGATACCGCTTCGCTCCCTTTATTTCCCTCTGTGTCCCCTCTTTATGGACAGGTTGTTCCCTATAGAAGTTCCTCTCGTAGTTCCTCTGTTACTTCCGTTCCGCATTAGTCACTTGACTCGACCGGCAATTGAATATAGAAGCCGATGACGCGTTGCCTCTCTCTGGTTACAAAATGTTGTGCAAAAAAAAAAAAGGTAGAAAAACGTGAATTAAAAGAACATTTTCGCATACGTAAAAGGAAGTGGGGCATTATCAATCATTAAGTGCAGATAAGGAAAGGAAAAACAAAGACAAACATTATTCCCGGTGCTTTATAAAACCGCTTAGATAAAAGCAAAAATTTCAAATACTCAAAAGGTACCCATTACTTTGTGGTTGGGTTCTTTTATTCGTTTTAAAAATAACTGCCAGAGAACTTAATATACCCTAAAAATTGCTTAGATAATGGGAATGCAAAGCTGGCTGGTCAAGAAAATTAACATTTTAGCGCGCTGAGCATCATCAATGGCAGTAAGTGAGATGGGTATACGTTTATTTGAGAATTTATACGAGAATTTGAGAGAAATACTATACTATAAGATGAGTAGTGGGTGGTATTAGTCATCCAACAAACGATCATCTCAATGAAGCCGGCAAATGACTAACAAATTCTACATACCTACTCATAGACATCAAAGCAATTTGAACAATTATAACCATTAAATTGTTTAGACAATTGTAATTATGCTACCAATTTTAGTCCATTGGGTTGTTGAACTCTGTGGTAGAACGGAAACTAAATTAAATTGCTGTAAAATTGGCCGAAAAAACAGCTGCACAGCGGGAAAGCCCTTTCACATCGAGAAAGCTAAATTAAACTAGAACTAGAAGCATGGGAATTGAAATTAACAGAATTAGATGGTTGTAAAAATTAGCTAAACTAGTTTAAAATTGTTTTTGGAAAGCATTTTAATGTTGAGCAGTTAAATTAATTATCAAGTTTATATTTTTTTCTTCTTTTCTTATCTTATCGTTTAAAATTTTATAGTAATTCCACTCTACGAATTTCTGTTGTTATAGGAACAAAGAAAATGTCAAATGAGCACGTATTCCTGTAAAATACCTTCTTTGAAAAGTGTTTCCCTCATTAAATATATTTTTAATGCCAATATTTACGACTTCAAAACTTTAGTTTTATATTAAGGAAAAGGGTTTAGTTTGCCCTAAACCTAAAATATCACAACCTAAAACACGCAAGGGCCTAGTTTAAGTGCATTCACTTAACTTTTGATAAACGCAAAATGCCAAAGCGCAAACTGAACCGAAAACCAAAAGTTAATAAACCCATAAAAAGGCAGACAATAAACTTTTGAATGCACTTCAAATGCACAAATGCAGTCACGGCAACCACAAAAACAACATTCAACATTCAGCGGCGTTGACGTTCAACGACTTGCATCGCCTGCAGTTGAGTCACATCCATCGACCAGATACAAATACAAGATACAGATACAATCCACACACGCACCGCGTTTTATGAACCCCCGCCCCGCCCCCAAGAAGCCACTTTGCATATTCGATAAATTTTAAATGCTGGGTATCAAGAATGTTGTGGGTGCACAGGAGAAAATTTTAAGAACATTCATAGTAAACGTAAATTTAAGTTAAATAATTAAAAAAAAAAATTTAGAAGTATGCTTAGGTTATTTAAAGAGTCCATAAAATGAAAAAATTCAACTTACCTAAAAATGGTATTGATATTAAGATAGAAAAATGCTTATTAAAAAAGTAAAGTCAATTTAAAAACCTCTTTGTGATTTTCTATTTTCCACCAGAAAATATAATATAATAATATAATAAATATTCCATATAATATTCAAAAATAAAAAAAGTGCGGCGTACAAGTACACATGTCAGAAGTGAAACTTCTTTGCCGAACTTATTTATCAGTCTTGTCTATATTTATACAAATTTAAAACTTTAGATTTCCGAGACTAAAGAAGGAAAAAAAAAAAGTGTTGAAAATTAATATAAATTATAAATTTAGTTTTTATTAATTTATTTCTTCAATATTTACATTGTTTGACGCGATTTCTATAGGTATTGTTGTGACTAAAGCATTATGATACGTAAAATATGCAATATAAGTTAGTGTTTTAACATTATGTAAATATCTTGTAAAAGTACACCTATTGTCGTTCCTGAATTTGTAGTTGGTGTGTTTGGATTATTATTCAGCTGTAGACTAAAGTTTTCTTCTAGAAAGTTAATTAATGGTTTGGAATTATCAACTGCAAAATTAGTGTTAAAGTCACCACCCAAAACAAGTGTTATTTTATTATTCTCATTACCAAGAATAGCAGCACCTCCGTGGCTGTATGGAAGTAGTTTTGATGCACGAAACTAATTATATCTTCACACGTAAATCATCATCTTGAATACTTCCGTGTTATTTCTATTATTGACAATCTGGTTTCATCTTCGATATTGTTATTATTAATATTATTATTATCACCATTATTGTTATTATTAGACAATTATTGTTATTATTATCACCAATATTGTTATTATTGTTATTATTATCACCATTATTGTATTATTGTTATTATTATCACCATTATTGTTTTTGTTGTTATTATTATTATTATTAGCATTAATAATATTTGATGATGTTTGAAAATCTTCAATAATGTTTTCGAAAGGTTTGTCAATAATTTTTCTTGCTCTAAACTCACGAACACGTTCTGTTGAAGTTTAATTTTTTCAATTGTAAAGTCGAAGACGAAGGTTGAGGATTTTCTTCATATTTTTGTCTTATTCGAGCTCTGTAGTCACGACTATACTCTGCTCGAGTTTTGGTTTAGTTTTGTAATGATGGACGATGAGATATTTAACTCTTGGCTAATGCAGCTTTAAAGCCTTTTCGCTCTCTGAATCATGTACACGTTGTGTTGATGTTTTAACTGGCCGTCTAACAGATATTTTATTTTAATTGTTTCACTTCTCGCACCACAATTTTTGGCATTGTGCTTAACTGGTGTCACATAAATGATTTCAGCTTAAAATCGTATTCTCATACAAGCAAGCTCATTCTATTTTTAGATTTTACTCTCCAACTTTGTGCGAGCGCATGGTGCAACTATATGTGTAAGGTGGTCTCAACGAGACAGCTGCTCTCTTTTGAGGACGTTATTTGTGCCAGTCTCTATCTAGCTACCTCATTCTACCGATTGAGAGAGACGGAGAGGTAAACATATTTAACGTCCTCAGCAAAGCGGACGAGACCACCTGTATATTCGCACCATGTGCGAGCGCGTCAGAGGAAGAAAAAAGAGGACAGAGAGAACGTTTGTCAGCGGAGAGAGAGGGACAGTGCGTGAACGACAATCGCTCTCTCATCGCTATTCTCACTCCATCGCTAGTTGCTTTATGCTGCGTTCGCCCTGTCTTACTCTCCAATCACTCCTCGATCGCTCCCTCTCTTTTCGACTTTTCGTTACATTCGTTTCTTGACGTTTCATTTGTACAAATTTTACCCCCAATGCGCCTAAAGAAGTTTCACTTCAAAAATTATTCATTTAAATTTCAGTACCTAAATAAAAATCAAATCTAAAAAAAAAAAAAAGTGCGTGCGTACAAAGTACACATGTCAAGGAAACTTCTTTGCCGAACTTATTTATCAGTCTTGCTATATTTATACAAATTTAAAACTTTAGATTTCCGGACTTAAAGGAAGGAAAAATAAAAGTGTAAAATTAATATAAATTATAAATTTAGTTTTATTAATTTATTTCTTCAATATTTACATTGTTTGACGCGATTTCTATAGGTATTGTTGTACTAAAGCATTATGATACGTAAAATATGCAATATAAGTTAGTGTTTAACATTATGTAAATATCTTGTAAAAAAAGCCCCTATTGTCGTTCCTGAATTTGTAGTTGGTGTGTTTGGATTATTATTCAGCTGTAGACTAAAGTTTTCTTCTAGAAAGTTAATTAATGGTTTGGAATTATCAACTGCAAAATTAGTGTTAAAGTCACCACCCAAAACAAGTGTTATTTTATTATTCTCATTACCAAGAATAGCAGCACCTCCGTGGCTGTATGGAAGTAGTTTTGATGCACGAAACTAATATATCTTCACACGTAAATCATCATCTGAATACTTCCGTGTTATTTCTATTATTGACAATCTGGTTTCATCTTCGATATTGTTATTATTAATATTATTATTATCACCATTATTGTTATTATTATGACAATTATTGTTATTATTATCACCAATATTGTTATTATTGTTATTATTATCACCATTATTGTATTATTGTTATTATTATCACCATTATTGTTTTGTTGTTATTATTATTATTATTAGCATTAATAATATTTGATGATGTTTGAAAATCTTCAATAATGTTTTCTGAAAGGTTTGTCAATAATTTTTCTTGCTCTAAACTCACGAACACGTTCTGTTGAAGTTTAATTTTTTCAATTGGTAAAGTCGAAGACGAAGGTTGAGGATTTTCTTCATATTTTTGTCTTATTCGAGCTCTGTAGTCACGACTATACTCTGCTCGAGTTTTTGGTTTAGTTTTGTAATGATGGACGATGAGATATTTAACTCTTGGCTAATGCAGCTTTAAAGCCTTTTCGCTCTCTGAATTCATGTACACGTTGTGTTGATGTTTTAACTGGCCGTCTAACAGATATTTTATTTTTAATTGTTTCACATTCTCGCACCACAATTTTGGCATTGTGCTTAACTGGTGTCACATAAATGATTTCAGCTTAAAATCGTATTCTCATACAACAAGCTCATTCTATTTTTAATTTTACTCTCTCAACTTTGTGCGAGCGCATGGTGCAACTATATGTGTAAGGTGGTCTCACAAAGCCGCCTCTTTGAGGACGTTATTTGTGCCAGTCTCTATCTAGCTACCTCATTCTACCGATTGAGAGAACGGAGAGGTAAACATATTTAACGTCCTCAGCAAAGCGACGAGACCACCTTGTATATTCGCACCATGTGCGAGCGCGCTCAGAGCGAAGAGAGGAAAGAAGAGGACAGAGAACGTTTGTCAGCGGAGAGAGGGACAGTGCGTGATACGACAATCGCTCTCTCATCGCTATTCTCACTCCATCGCCAGTTGCTTTATGCTGCGTTCGCCCTGTCTTACTCTCTCTCAATCACTCTCGATCGCTCCCTCTCTTTCGACTTTTCGTTACATTCGTTTCTTGACGTTTCATTTGTACAAATTTTACCCCCAATGCGCCTAAAGAAGTTTCACTTCAAAAAGTTAAAAATTTTTTGGATTGAATAAAAAAAGTCATTAGTAAATTATCCTGTGTGTATCACATAATAAAATTTGTTTTTGTCTCAAATTACAAGAAATAAATACTTAAAGTCATAAAAAATATGTACATAAATAATGCAATTTTCATTGTTATAACTTTTTTTACTGATCCTCAATTTCCACATTTTTTGTCAAGTGTAAGTAGTGGAGGTGGGGGAAAGTTTCGGTAAAGCCCGTCTGTCGAAGGTGGAAATGCTTTCTTCTTTCTTCTTACTACGCACACGTAACCGAAGGAAAAATAAAGAAAACTTCGAAAAAAAAACACGAACTTGCGGTGCGTGCGTCGCTCTCTGTCTCTCCCTCTCCTGCTTACTCTCTTCTGGCATGAATGAAATGCCTACACATTTACAGTTATTTTACTAAAAGTGGGGGAATTCCAGCAACAACTCCCCAATATTTAACATGTTGTTGTTTGTTTGCCTCATTTCTTTTGTTGTGCGTTCGTTGTTATTGTTGTTGGTTGCTTGGCGTCCGCTCTTTGTCGCCCTGTCTCTCTTTCTCTTTCTTGCTCGGTGGGCAATGCACGTAATACAAAATACTAAACCCTCTCAATTTTTCAGTCGCTGCTAACGGTTCTTTGCGTATGGACGTGTTTTCCATCAAAAAGATAGGATAGATAAAAAGTTAAAAAAAGTAACCAAAAGCTGATATTTGTGTGTGTGTGTGTGTGTGTTTTGGTAGGAGTTTGTTGTTCTCCATTTTTCGGTTTTGTTTTTGGGCCCGTTCTTTTTGCGGCTTATCAGAAAATTTGTTAACAATGCCATAGGCCTATTTGTTGAAACCCACCAAAAATTCTCATGTTTTTGTTGGGAAATCTCAAGATATTTCAGTTTGAGGTGCTGAAAAATACAACAATAAGGTGAACAGTACCCTATAAGAGCGTTAAGAGCTGAGAAATAATTAGTTTTTTTTTTGTAAATTGGTTGAAAGTGCTATAAAATCATCAGAAATTATTATAAGAGCTTTCAAAAATATTAGTTTGAGGTGAAAAAAGAATGAATACAAGTGAAAAGCACATCAAAAACAAAATCAGTTACTTTTTTTTATCAAAACTTCTTGAAATTGCCTAAGCACTCTAAGGACCTTCTCTAAAAACACAAATATACAATTTTCAACTAATGTGAAATTAAAAGTGTCTGCCTGTGCTAAAAAAAATATATTCAATAAAAAATGTTTTTAAACAAAATGTTACTGCTTTAAATAGTACATTTTACTTAAGTGAAACAAAACAATTAAAATGTTATAGTGACTTGAAATAAAAATAAAACCACCATTTCTTTTACAAAAATAAAGTGTGCGAGTGAAAATAAAGCAAAAATATAAAAAACACATATAATAATGTGTTAAAAATAACAATGCATACAATGTTTAAATTAAATAAAAAATACAAAAAAACACACCAATATTGCACCTAAAAATCTAATTAATTTCTATATCCAATCTTTTCTCCGCCCTCCAGCTGTTTAATAATCACGAAACTGCCATGGCGAATGTGTTATAAAAACCCCTAGTGAAGTAATTAATTTAAAGCGAAAATCAAACAAATTTAACGACAACGAAAAGTGATACAAAAACGATGCACAAATGAAGCTGCAACGACATAAAACCAACTGCCACAAATCAGCGAGCCAACAGACAAAAAACAAACACAATAAGCACTGCCCACCACCCACTGATCCGAAATGGGGCAACATATGTTTATGGGCGCTCCTTCTGTCGCTGATTTTCACGATTTCCACGACCCACTTGGCCCAGGCCCAGGAAAATCCTCCACAACCACCAGCAGCGGACTTGGAGGAGGTGGAACTGCTGCAGGATAATGATATCGAGTTCGCCAGTCTCGATGGCGCCACCCAACTGCTGCCAGCGACCCGTCATTCCAACGGAGACGCCACTGTGGCGCCACCGACTTCCACCACATCCATGACGTCAGCCACCTCGTACACGGAGCTGCAAGGTGGGGAAATCCTCAGCGAACGAGTCCTGCGGCGCAGCGAGAGTCCTTATTTGGCGCGCGAGGACTTGGAGGTCCTGCGGGGAGCCCGACTGACCATCGAACCCGGCGTGACCATCGAGTTTGCACCCACCAAGGGGCTGAAAATCAGCGGAGTCCTGCAGGCAGTGGTAAGTCGGAAAAGCCGAATGGGGGAAAATTCATTGTGGGGCACACTAAAAGCTTGGAAACTCGAGTATGATTGACAGGGGTGAAACCTTATACTGGGGCTTTAAATTGCAACAAACTGGGGTGCACGGAAAACACTTCTAGGAAGTTTGACTAGGAAATGGGAATATTACTAATAAAGTAGTAATAAATGAAATCCTCTTAAAACTGTGGTTAAAAGAAAATGATTATTTGTAGTTGAGCTAGGAAACGGGAATATTACTAATATACTACTTATAAATTAAGACCTACTAAAGCAATGCACCATGTAGATTCAAGGACATAAATGCAAGGATTTAATATACACTTAAATAATATTTTACCAGCTCTTTAAAATATAAATGTACACAGTTCTTCAAGATAGAAATGTGTGAAAAATTAGCAAAGAAAACGTAAGGAAACATCATTTTTTAAGAGTACCTATTATAGTTTTTTTTTTAGTTACACAAAGTAAATGCTTTGACTTTTAAGAAATGTCATTAAACTCTGTAATACAAACTTATAATACATTTTGAATTTTTTTTTTTTATTGATAATTTAAAACCTCTTTGAAACCCTTAAGAACTTATAAGAAATTGGTCTTTAAAATCCATAAAGTTGTCTTTAGTCAAGATATGTTTCTGGTTTTTCTTATTTAATTTACAGGGTATTTTCATGGTTAAATTCAATATTATTCAGATACACTTGTTGGAGTTTTGCGAATGATTAAAGCGGCACCTGTTGCTATCAGCCGTCGAGAGTCCACTATGAGTAACCTTAATGATAGATAAGCCCCACACTGGCATTCGCTCATTGTTGACTTTATAGCCGCGATAAGATTGCGATTGTCTGATTTGGACATCGTTGAAAAGGGGGAGATACTCGTACAACAAAAGCGGGAGAACTGCTCTGAATATTTGTGTTATGGATATTGAGGGTGTATAGTGGTAGGTTAGGGCCTCTGGGCATGCGCAATCTTTAACCCCGTAATTAGGTCAGCCAAGTTCAGTTGACTTCCTCTCAATTACCGTTGGACATCAAAGAGCGATGGCTGCATGCACTTTGCATGTTCCGCTCCGGTCTCAACTTCTCCGTGGAAGTCACTTAATCAGCGGTCAAGGGGTCACCGGGGGTTAATTAGATTTAAGTGAATGTCGGAGTCGCATAATTGACAATTCCACAGACCGAAAGGGAAATGATTAAATTAGCTTTGTCAAGCTCTTAAGCCAATTCTAAAGCCCTCAATTTTCACACTTTTTTTTTTTTTTGTATTTTTGGGGATATGCAAAACACCATTGAGTCATGGGTCTGTCGTGGGTTAAGAGTTCATCTCGGTTTGCTGTTAATTAAATAAAATTGTTTTGTGGGAGTAGGCGAATTTTCGTCTCGAGATCTCTCCCATTTCGTCAGTGATCTTCGCAGCATAGGTGTTAATTGACGCCCCAAATTGCTTGAAAATTATATACTATGTAGTTTTCATGTCGATTTTCATTGGCAAACGAAGGCCAAGTCGCGAGAAGATATCATAATTGAAAACGTAAATAATTGCAGGCTACGTGAGAGAAAAGCCCAAGTGAAATGTGTGAACGCAAAAGAAAATGCAGAAGAAGCAGATGAGTAATTGAGCAAATTATGTGGAACAAAAGTGGTTAATCTATAAGGATTGTTTTTATTTGTTTTTTGTATTTTTAATTATGATATATGAGAACATTATCAAAGTTCAAGGAAAATCATTGAACATTGTAATCACAAGAAGGAAAAACAGCTGTTTAAGTAAATTGTCTATATGGTTTTTTAAAGTTTAGTATTTTAAATTGACATTTAATGTTATTTACGAAAAATTAATTAAAGAATGCACTGGGTGAAAAAATGAATTCAGAAGATACCCCCTCTTACGACAATTTTGTGAATTTTATAATAAAAGATTTTATTTGCCAAAGGGTTCTTTTTAGTAGAATCAAGTTTTTTTCTTGACAATTCATTTTTATTGTAAACATTTTTTTAAATTTGTATTTTATTGTATATAATTTACAAATCTTGTTAACAAACAATCCTTGTAAACAACAAAAATGTTATATTTAAAGGGCACACCAACCTCAAGGATTGTATTAAAATCCCAGAGTAACACAGCGAACTACAAATTGGAGCTGCCCGATGACCAGGAGAAGGGCATAAGACTAGTGGATGGACCCACCCCAGTAGAAGGAAGACTGCAGCTCTTCCACAAGGGAGCTTGGAGATCAGTGTGCTCCAATTCCAGAAAGTAAGTTCTTTTCTTAGAGCTAAAAAACCCATTTAAATAATTATATTATTTTACCTTCCAACAGTTGGACATTGGCGGACTATGGAGTAGCTTGCAAGCAACTGGGTTACAGGGGCGGAAGATTCTGGAACTGGGTGGAGCGAACAGCAGGATATTATCCCAGACTTTTGTACGAGCAGCCCAAGTGCAAGGGTGGCGAAAGCAATCTCCAAAATTGCGCTTGGACTTCCCGACAAATGGGAGCGGGTGCCTGTGATTACCACAATGACCTGGGAATCCAATGTTTGCCCGTTCATTCCGAAACACTGGGTCACTGGCGTGGCATATACTTCGACAATGCCCCATCCACAAAAGCTCTGGGAAGAGACAACATCGTTTATGCTGCCCAGTCAGAGTCTCGTCTCAAGTATGTGGACATCATAAGGGCAGGAAATGGAGCAGGATTCAGTGCCAAGTCGGCGGTGGAAGTTCAAGGATTACCCCCACAAATGGAGCATGTGGTGATCAGTCATTCGGCCTACACAGGATTCAATAGCACGCGACCCTGGGCAGGATTCCAGCTGCAAAATGTCACCGTTAGGAAGTGCAATGGCATTGGAGTCTTCGTGAACTCCAGCCAGGGATTAGTGCAGTTGGACGGGTGTTCCATAGTGGACAATGCAGGCGATGGAGTCAAGTATGTGGGTCACGATTTGAGAGGAACGGAAAGAAAGGATCGTGCCAGCATATACGATTTTTGCACCTTACCCACAACCGCGGGACAAACTTATCCCATATCGCTATCCTTCACACAAAAGTATTATGCGGGATCTGCGAAAGAGTGTGGCAAGTACTTCTTCACGAGACCAGGATATCTACTCACCCTCCATTTCGAGCACTTTGTCCTGATGCAAAACGAAACTGCCACAGTGGAGATTTACGATGGAGCCTCAACAAATGATCGCTTGTTGTTCGAGTGGAAGGCGAGGAACTTCACGAGACCCCAAAGTGTAACCTCCACCAGGGACAAGATGTTTGTGAGGATTCGAGCGGATGCCAGACAGGAGTTAAATGGATATTTCAGGATGACTTCCGGAGACTCGGTGGCCTATGATCTTCGAGTGGCTCAATCGACCGTAGAAGACAATGGAGGTCGTGGTGTGGCCATAGACAACATAAGATCTAAGCTTCATGTACACAGTAGTTCTGTCTCCGGAAATGGTCATGTGGCTGGAGTTCATGTGACGAGTGGAGCAGGAGATGTGAACATTACCAGTTCGAATATAAGTTTCAACAACGGCGCTGGTGTAAATATCACCTATTACGGTGGCAATCGGAACATCTCCAGATCAGCTTTAAACGCTAACAAAGGATATGGCGTGGCCACATGGCTGAATCACACATCGGACATAAGCCGAATGGAGTACATACCCTTTAACCAAACCAGCGTGGTGGAGTACTCGCAAATCGGTGGAAACTTGGAGACTGGAGTTTTTCATGGCAACTTCTGTCGCCCCATTTGGGTGAACATTACTGGAAACAGCTTCAATGGCAGTCAGCAGAACGATATATTCATTGAATCCTGTTACCAAGCCACTGCCAATAATCAACCCAATATGCAGCTCCAGCTGGGCCATAACCAGTTTAAATACTCCCAAGCAAACTCCATTAACCTGAGTCCAGCTTTAAATCTCCAAGGAAGAATCGAGTACAACATGTTCCGTTTTGGTTCCTATGGTTGTTTGTTCATTAACAACGACTACATATATCCGGAGTTTAATTACTTTCCTGTAAAGCTGATCATACAAAGTAACTACTTCATGAGAAACAGTGGAGTGCATGTGGTTTCCTTGGGTTTGTCACCCTACAGCAGAGCCGAAGTTCAGTATATACTTTTTACAAGGAACTTTGTGAGAGGAAATAATATCACGGAAGCCTTTGGACCCTTGATAGCCGGGTCTGAAGGAAGTGATGGTGCTGGCAGACTAAATCCCCGATCCAGAGTGGCAGCTCCCGTTGTCGTGGGTTCGAGCAATATTGACATATTCCGGAACATCCTACACAATCTGGATTCCATGTATGAAATTGGTTCGCAACTCACAGATCAAAGTAAAATCATCAATGCCACCTGCAATTGGTTGGGTCACACGGACGAGAACAAGATATATGCGCGGCTGTTCCATCGCAACGATCGCTATAATCTGGCCAAGATTACCTATATACCCTACTTGCTGCATAGCTCCAATCCGGGTTCTACTGCCATGATTACAGTTTCCACTGTGGTTCCCCGATTTTTCCACGAGGGAAGCGATATTATTGGTGGAGAAGTTGATGGTCAGGACATGGTGCCTGCAGGAACTTACACGGTTACTAAGGATATTAATATTAGACCTGGTGGAAAACTCATTCTTCAACCTGGTACCACTCTCAAATTTGAACCCAGCGTGGGAATGATGGTGGCTGGTAAATTGGAAGCCCGAGGACGCAGACCCGATGATATACTGTTCACCTTGAAGAGGGAAACCATCATAGGAGAGCATAATGACACAGAAACCATTGACTTGGACAGTGAAACGGAGGCCATTGACATGGAAACCGAAGCAATACCCTCGGATGGAGTCCCCAGAGTTCCAGTTCGATTGGTTGGAGGTGCAGGAGCCAATGAGGGAAGGCTTCAGGTTTACCTAAAAGGACGATGGGGCACTGTATGTGATTATGGCTGGAGTGTTCTAAACGCTGCTTTGGTCTGTCACCAATTGGGATACTCCTTGAACCCCCAAGATTGGAGGTTACTTCGCTCCCAGTTACCGAATGCTGGCACCTCTGAAGACATTTTAGTGGCCAATGTGAGGTGTACCCTTCAAGATCGGGATGTCACCAAGTGTCGGGCTGAATACGAGTTTGAGAACACCTGTAGTCATGAAAACGATGTGGGTCTCAGGTGTTATGAAGGTGCTTGGGCTGGTGTGAGGTTCAGTATGCTGGCCGAAAGAGCTGATCTGCAGTACGTTACTGTGGAGAAGGCAGGACTCTTCGACTATACCACCAACGCCTTCAAGCCTGCCGTTCAAATGGATCACGCCCGTCACAATCTGGAAAACGTGAGAGTAGTTAACAATCTTCAAGATGGGTTTGGGCATTGTATACTCCGATATTTACGCTGGAAAGTCCGTGAATAACATCAAAAACTCCGAATTCTCAGGGAATCGAGGAAGTGGCATTAGTTTAAAACAACTGGACTTTAGAATCTCGGGATCCATCATCAAAGACAACAAAGGCAGTGGTATTTCGCATGATGCAGTAATATCTGCCTTGGATCAAAAGGAAATCGGTGGATGGTTTAACATGGCCAGAGACTTTTAATTCCTATGACACAGATTACGATCCCTATATTTTGCCCCACGAAATAAGCAACATAGATCTGGGAACCTTCGAACACAAGTATATAAGAACTGAAGAGCTACTCGGACAAAATATCAACAGGAAGATAGTGGTTCAGTGCCCAGCTGGTTATGTCATAGGCATACAGCTCCTAAATCCCATTCACAATCTATCCACAGAGAGCATAAGTATACTGAATGCCAGAACAGAGAATATTAGGAGTGATCTGTGGCAGGTTAAAAGGGATTTAAATGTTTTTCCCGTGACCAGCAGCAGTTATGGCATTATAATTTATTACGAGAGTGGCTTACAGGCTTTGGGAGGAGCCGTTCTGATGCTAAGTACAGTCACCGCTCCGGTTCAAAACATAAGGAATCGCATAGTCAGCGGAGCAGTTCCTACTTTAACTATCCGATCAACGAAGATCCAGAAAAATCTAAGAGGTATTACGGGTACCTACTACAATCGCTACATAGGTGATAACGGGGAGAACTATTTGAGGAAAGCCAACGAGTCAATAAAGTTAATCAACTCTGAGTTGAGCTACAACGAACGAGAAGCTGTACTTATACGGTCGCCCTTCTGGGACATCATATCCAGCAATTTATCAGAGATCACCCTTCATGTAAACGGTTCACTGATAACCCAAAATGGTCATGGTATTCGACAAATGGCTAAGGATCTGCGATCGTCCAACAATCTTTTCCATTACGTCATACAGGATACTACAGTGGAGCAAAACACTCATGGAGGTTTTCAGGTAGGGATTGGATTTTTCTCAAGTACCTTTAAAAATATATTAACCTTTAATTTATTCTCCTTTTAGGTGGCTCTTCCATATGTCTGGCAGTACAATGAGAACTTCACCCACTCGATTTATTTCGGCAACAGCACCTGGCAGAGGAATCGCGACTTCCGGATTTCGGTTTCCGGTCACTACACTGTCTTTAACATAACCTCCAATGTCTTCAGGGAGAACAACTGTCCTGGAGCTCTGATAGCTCTCGACGGAATGGAAAAGAGACTTCGCTTCGACAACAATCGGTTCGAGTCGAATAGTGCCAAGTTTTTGCTTCTCTTCAAGGCGGATTCCCTCAGTGAAATCATTGGACAAGTGCCTGCTAGCATCGAGTATAATAGTTTCAAGGGAAATAATATTGTGACCATGACAGCCAACTATCGAAACCAGTACATGAAAGCTGCACGAAGAATACGGAAGCAACATAAAATACCCACCTCAGTGATCCGACTGGATGGTGTCCAAAATGTGCGACTATACCGCAATCTTATATCCGAAAATGAAATGGATTATAATCTGGTGGCAGGTGTACGATCAGCTAGATTGAACAACTACTTTGAAGCCAGAGAAAACTGGTGGGGCACCAAGGATACCGCCTTCATCGAGGCAAAGATCTTTGACTTTGACAACTGGAACGATCATGCAGATGTAATATATCAACCTTTCCTCATCGAAGACAGTTACGATGCCAGTGTTTCTGTGGTTGTACCCTTCAACCAAGATCAGGAAATAGATCTGGCCACCTACAGAGGTGGAAGGGTGTACAAGGACTTGATTTTGAAGAAGCAGAGTACCCCCTACTATATATCATCTGATATAACGGTGATGCCTGGCAAAACGTTGACTATAAACCACGGTGTCACAATGGAGTTCGAGCCCAATGTGGGAATACTGGTTTTGGGTACCCTGATCGCTACTGGATATAAGGAATCACCCATCGTAATGAGACCCTTTAGGAACGCCACTAGAGAAGCCCTCACTGATGCTCAACCCAGGAAACGCGCTCTGGAAGATATGAGTGCTCCTCTAACCGAATTCGATTCAATAAGACTTTGTACCAGTGCCAATAATTGCACAGGAGATGCCGATACGTTGTTTGGACTGAATGAAGGATTTCTGGAGTACTTTAATCATACCACTCTCCAGTGGGTTCCCATTTGCGATAGCAGGTTTACAGAGCGAAATGCCCAAGTGGTGTGTCGTGAGTTGGGCTACGATCCCTTGAATGTCTACTATGGTCACGATCGGAGGATAGAGTTCCATACCAATTCCCTGACCCGTATTTGGTCGTGGGTTCAGCCACTGGAGTGTCGAGGTGACGAGGAGAGAATGGAGGATTGTGCGGAGCGATTGAATGGTCAACTCTATGGACATCGCCACGAGTGTCATTGGGATGATGTTTTCGTATTTGTCAGCTGTAATAGCATGGCCGATGATGAAGTTTACTGGGGTGGCATAAGATTCGCCAACTCCAAGTTCGAGGAGATCCAATACGAACATCGTTTGCACAACACAAGATCACATGCGAGGTTGCCTCTACGGGAAAGTCAATTGGAATTTGTGAGGATCGAACAGGCTGGAATACTGCACAACCACAAGGCAGCTGCCATTCAGGCGATACACAAGAACCCATCTATAACCTCTGTGAGCATTGAAAACTCAGCTAACCATGGCATTAACCTGATAGCTCCCAGTGGTAAACTGAACTTAAATCACCTAAACATCAATAAAACCTTGGGAACTGGAATTAGCATTGTATCTTTATCTGGCGAAGGTCGCGATAGCGACGAATCTAGTTTCTCTCCCCTGAAAAAATTAGATCTCCCATACAAACTATTCTCGCTGGTGGATATATGCGATCCCCAAAAGGTTCTCACCATCGAAGAACGAATGATCATCTACTATAAATACGATAATAATCCTGTGAACTGTGTTAAGATCTTTACCTCCGCTTTTCGAGCTAAGCCAATAGGTTTCCGATTGCTGCAATCCAATCTGTTTAATCACTCCAAATTATATGGCAGAACTGATTTTATAAAGTTATATGACGGCGATATCTACAATGTGACAGCGACTTATCTGGGTAAAATCGAATCTGACACGGATAATCAACGATCGTTCTTCAAGACCAAGGGACCCACGATGAGTCTGCAGTTGGTGGCCAGTGGTGCTCCCGAAACACATGGTTTCATAGCCGAGGTCGTGACTGTACCCATTTCCACATTGGGTCAATGTAAGTTGCTTCTGAATAAGGGTTAATATATAATTTATATTAAATCACACATCATTTAACAGATCGGGATGCACTGCACAACATTACGGATACTCATATCTCAGGTGCCGTGAAGGGAGCCGTATCATATTCTTCAGCGGGGGAGGTCACGCCCACTTTGACCTTGATAGGCAATCGAATAGAAAATAACTGCCGGCAACTGTATGGCAACTTTTCCACCTGCACTTCAGCTTTGAACTTGGATGTGCAGAACATGAATTCATTGTATTTTATGGTGAGTAAAGATAAGTACTTTTTTCGTAAGAAATACTCTAACTTTTAAACCCCCAGAACAACCTGGTCAAAGAAAATCAAGGAGGCCTGCGAATAAGAGCTGACTCTCGCGGTTCAGCCACCTCTCTTCGAGGATTTGTACATCACAATCTCTTCATGAGGAATCGCAATCGTCCCGCTCTCTACGTGGAAGGACGACAGTCTTCACCCTATCAGGAAGTGGAGCTCTATCGCAATTACTTTGCCCAAAACATGGCTGGCTATGAGGACGTGATCCGATTGTGCCAAGTGGTGTCCAACTTCAGCTATAACTACGTTCACAGCAATGTGGGTGGTAGAATTATGGAGGTTTCTGGCTTCGAAAAGGTGCGACTGCAGATCTATCAGACCACGGCACACAATGGTTTCTACAGGTTTGTATTATGTTTTATAAATAAATAAGTACTTTAACTAATTATAAATATTTTTTACAGAAACTTTGCCACTAACTGGATGACCAGGGCAACCATTGTTGCTGGAACAGCGGGTCAGCAATATGTGGATAATATTTTTGAGAACCACGAAAACGATTATGAGCTGCTAACTGTCAACAATTCCATGTAAATATTGATGATTTATTAACAACAAAAAAATAGTGTGCTCTAAAAATCAACAAATAAGTCTATTTTATGACTTGAATATTTTTCCAAGAAAAGTCTCTAAACTCGCATGAATTTTTAAATTTAAGCACTTAATGTTTACACCCTGATCTGAATATTTTTAAGCTGTTTATGGGAATCTAATTTCTTACTTTCTTTTTTCTATTGCCTACCATTTTCCTTCCTGTAGTTTGAGTTTTGACTATGAAAACAGGTAAGATACAAAATATATTATAACCTTTTAGAAGCTTTTATTAATGTTTTTATACTCCCAACTAGGACCTTCGAAACATGGAGCTCTAAGATCGATGCCCGTCACAACTATTGGAGCTATAACAACACCATTTCAGTGCAGTCTCGTATCAGAGATAAGTCAGGTGAGTCTTACGTGAAAAACATGTAGTAAGCCTTATAAACCTCTGATATTTCCCAACAGATGATCCCATGCTGCTGGAGGTTTTAGCCGTGCCCTTCCAAATGAACAACGAAACTATTCTGGATGGGAAATGTCCTCCAGGTTGGGCCTTGGTTCATGACACCTGCTTCATCTATGTGGGAGCTGCCATGACATTCCACGAGGCTCGAGACTTTTGTCGCTCGGAGAATTCCACAATGCCTTTCATTCGCACGGATAAGACTACACTATGGAAGTATTTGCAAAGCCAGATGAGGCACTTGAAGTATCCGGATAAGGTGTGGATTCAGGACTACAATCACATTGAACGCTGCACGAGCTTCGTGTTTGGTGAAATCGAACTGGAGGATTGCAACAAAGAGCGCGGCTTTATATGCGAAATGGATCCGAGGGTAAGAATTTTATTTACCTGAAGTTAATAGAGTTTTTAAAGTATTGTTCCTTCTTTCCAGGTTATCATTGATCCCCTATCCTGGCGCGCAGACATCTTTGCCATCAGTATTATCTCCGCTTTCGTCCTTGCCATAATCCTGCTGATTCTGGTGGCCTTCTGCTGGTTCGCCAAGTCAAAACATCGTCATGTGCAGCGACTCCAGCGAAGGAACAGCATTCGCCAGAGTTTGCGCAGCTTGAACAGCATCGATCCGCAGGGTTCCCTTCGCAGAAGACCCAATTATGTATGATTTGCTTTTGATTTAATTGGTTTTTAATTTTTATTTGATTTGTACCCTTTCATTTCCTCCATTTTATGTTGTTACTTTCGGTTCATCGACATCAGAACATGTCCAGCAACGGAACCTTGTCCAAGAGTCAGGATTACAAGCAGATGGTGGCCAATGGATCCATAGATTCCATGGACAAAAGTGTGCTGAGCTCGGAGGCTGGCAGCTTCGAGGGCTACGAGCAGAAGCCCAATTACAATGAGTATGTGAATCAGAATTCGCTGAGACCAGTTCAGCCGGCGCAGGATTACCAGAGCCACAAGGTGGCCACCATTTCCAAGGCGAGTGGCCATCGTGCAAGAGCCGCTGCTGCTGCAGCCGCCGCTTTGGAGCCCGATGCCTTTGAGCTGAGCTACCGGAACGAGGGATTCCGGGATAACTCCACCTATGGAGGTGGAACCCGAGCCAATTCCATCAGTACCAGTGTGGCAGAGGATACGCCAATTATACATCACACAGATCAGGAGGTGGATGAAAGTGCATCCGATTACTATGGCAATGCCAGTACCTTGCCACTGCGAACGGAAGGAGGCGGTGGTAGCACTCCGGGAGGAAGGCGTGGTCAACCCGGCTTGGCTTTCCTTAGCGAACTCAAACAGAATCTGCCCGAGTACCAGAGGAGCTCCCACAGCAGCTTTATGCCGCAGCGAAGTAGCGGTGAATCCCTGCCCTTCGATCAAAAGTTGGACCAATTCAACTACTCCACGGAGTCTTCACTGTACCGTCCAGCCCCATCAGTGCCCAGTCAGCAGGGAACACCAGCGGACATGAGACGTCCGGACTCGTATTACACGGCAGTGAGAAGTAGCAAGGCTCCAGTCTCACATTACCGGACACCACGGCCACTGGCCCAGCCACCAGCTGCACCACTTGCGGCGCCCCCAGCACGGCCCAAGACTGTTTACCAAACAGCCTCTGAGGAGTCCTCACCGACGACTCCATCTCCCCTAACCAATCCGTATCATCGCTCCAAGTCAGAGGCTCTGCTGGAAACAGATTTCGATGGGGACGGTGGAGCGGGTGGACTGCAACCCCTCCAAACAAACGGAAGGAGTCACAGTCAGCCTTTGGAAACGGCCATGTGAAGAGTCGTCGTCCATTTCATACTCTAATTTAACACTCACTGGACACTTTCACCTTTTTGCGAACCTGACAAATATCTAGCATTATTATTTTCCACTTTAATTAAACTTTCCCCTAAAAAATCACTTTGCCAAGTAACCGTAAAAGTAATACTTTTAAATAGATTTTTCCTTTATTTAATGTAGGGCTCTTTAAATAGGTTTCTTTGTCAGGTTCGTCAAGAGCTTCAAACACCACAGCTTCGTAGTTTTTAGTTTGCCTTTAAAGTTTACTTTTTAAATTCGAGATTACGATAGAGAGAGACCAAGAGAGACGAACACGCCCGCCCGTTGTTTTTTTGTGGTAAACTTAGATCATTCCATCCATTAGCCTTAAGTCTACGATTAATTATTGCCGAAACGAATTAGTCCTAAGTTGTTGTATATAAACAAAAAATAAAAGAACAAAATTAAATGAAACAACGTTAAGAGGTATATGTTTTTTGTGGACTTGTTGTTGACTATGACACTTTTTATATTTATTCTGTTTGTATATAAAATGATAAGGTTCTCATTCATATTATCTTTATTGTTTATAAGTTGTGTTACAATTCTGGGAATGGATGTACCTACATATATTTGTTTACTTACCCTTATCTAGCAGTAGCTCAACTTTAATCGGGATCCCTTTAAAATATTACGATAATTTAATTTAAAGCATTCATTAGTAACAAACAATATTTATTTTATTGAATGGTATTACCAATTAGTTAAAATACTGTTAATATTTATTGCCCATTTTTAAGAGCGATTGGAAGAGAAACTCTTTGGCCTTATCAACATTACAGCACGTTTCTTAGAATCAGAAGTTGACCAAACTACGCCGTTATACCTTCCTTCGCCATATAAGCCGCACAAGTTGCTAGAGAAAAAAAAGTTTTGATTAGTTAGTTATTGAAGTGAGCATAATAACAAATACGATCATTTTCGATATACGCTTGGGAACATTTGTGCTTTATATTTTTTATTATATTTATCAATATCTTCGGAACATTAACAGGATATACTAACCTCCAATAACAAGCTGCGTACCACCAAGCACCTTTATAAAATACAGCACAGTGATCATCCGAAACATCATTGTCGCGATCCTTAGTGCTAAATTGCATGCCCAGATGATAAGATAGTGCATCCGTGTGGTTCCCAGAAAAGCGTCCAATCGATTCCAGAGTATAGTTGTTGCTCTCAGGTCCAACTCTTAAGTTATCGTACACCATATAGCCTGTCTTTCCATTAAAATCCTCCAGAAGAACCAATAGTTCCTGGGGTTCCGATGCGGTCATAGCATGCAGTTTGTCCAGGCCCATGAAGAACTCATTGTTCAGGTCACCAAATCCTTGTTTGTAGTCTTTCCACTCTCGGTAAAAGTCCTCACTTCCATCGTTTCGTCGCAGGAATACAGTCCACCCTCCACCATGACTTTCCTGGTCGCAGGCCACTGCAAAAGGAGCTCCACTGTACTCGGGCACTCGGATCACGGGAAAAGTGCTCGTCAAGGACTCAGCGCAGCTGGAGGGGTATGAAGTGTCCAAAAGGAGGTCGAATTTCTTATCCAATTTTTCCAAAATATCTCCTTGTCGTTTTTGCTCTTCTCTAGCAGTTAAAAAAAAAATTTTACAAAACTTCTTAACACTAATACTGAATATTTACCGCATAGCAGCCACCTCGGATTTTATAAACTCAAGATCATCACATATTGACATAAGGGTGCACACTTCTCTTCCATTTTGGTTAGCAGAAATATTTAAAAGTAACGAAAATAATACTCCGAAACGCAACATGTCTTAACTTTAGCTCTGTGCGGACTGAGAACTTTTTCTTTATTTTCTTATCTGTTTTGCACGATTACAAAAATTATAACCTTTTAACTTGACGAGGTAACGAATTTCTTGGACCCCGTGTAAAAAGTGTTCCGAAACGCAACCTGCCTTCAATTTAGGTCTTTAACAATTGAGGAAACACTCTAAAAAACCCTTATCAAATAAACTTCATTGCTTTCGGATATTGCCCATTGAGAAAGACAATCAGGGGACTCACTGACTATTATGATACAACACTCACAATATAAGACTTAATGATTCAATTCAAAAAACAAAACAATTAAAACGCTAGAGTCGCTAGCCCTCTTTAAAAAAATTGTAGCCCTATATACACAATTATATACACAATTTCGTGAAACTGAGGAGATTTATAGATAATTTTTAGTTATCTGTGTAGATATTTTTAATACAAACAACATTTATTCAGGCCACTTTTCTCTTGCATTAAAAATGTGGGCACCACAGAGTTTCGCAGTTTGTGGGCGTTAAAAGGGGCGTGGTCGGGTATATAGAAGGTGGCTCTCGCTCTTATGGGTTCCGAGATCTCGACGTTCGTACTGAGAGACGGACAGACAGACATTTTCAACTTACAGCTTACAGTATTTGCTTACTCTTATAGTTTTGCAAATAATGATAAGGTTCTCATTCATATTATCTTTATTGTTTATAAGTTGAGCTAAAATTCTGGGAATGGGTGTACCTACTTATATTTACTTACTAACCCTTATCTAGTTGTAGCTCAACTTTACTCGGGATCACAAATCATGGGATAAGTTAACTTGACTCGGCGCAGCTGGTGGGTATAAATTGGCCAAGAGGAGGTCGATGTCTTCATCCCACCCCTTGAAAATATCTAACTATACTATTTGAAAATTTTTCACATTGCCATTCAATGAAACTAATGAAAAGCCTAACGGTTAAAGCATTCATTAGTAAAAAATCTATAATTACTTTATTGAATGGTATTAACAAACATTTAAAATACAAATTGTATTATATATATATTGCCCATTTTTAAAAGCGCTTGGAAGAGAAACTCTTTGGCCTTATCAACATAACAGCACGTTTCTTAGGATAAGTTGTCCAAATTACACCGGTATACATTTCTTCGCCATATAAGCCGCACAAGTTGCTAGAGGAAAAAAAAAATTTTTTTTATAAATTCGAACATTTACGATCTACGGTTGAGCACGTTTTGAACTCCAGTTGGTCAACCTTGTTCATCATCAACCTTGTTCATCATTGACATTTTTACATTTAATTAAATTACATGCATTTTTGAATGACGTGATCAGTATCTTCGGAACTTTAAATGGATATACTAACCTCCAATAACAAGCTTCGTACCACCAAGCACCTTTATAAAATTCCGCACAGTGACCATCCCAAACATCATTGTCCCGATCCTTAGTGCTAAACTGCATGCCCAGATGAATAGATAGTGCATCCGTGTGGTTCCCGGAAAATTTTCCAATCGATTCCAGAGTGTAGTTGTTGCGCTCAGGTCCAACTCTGAAGTCATCGTACACCATATAGCCTGTCTTTCCATTCCATTCCTCCAAAAGAACCAATAGTTCCTGGGGTTCCGATGCGGTCATAGCATGCAGTTTGTCCAGGCCCATGAAGAACTCATTGTTCAGGTCACCAAATCCTTGTTTGTAGTCTTTCCACTCTCGGTAAAAGTCCTCACTTCCATCGTTTCGTCGCAGGAATACAGTCCACCCTCCACCATGACTTTCCTGGTCGCAGGCCACTGCAAAAGGAGCTCCACTGTACTCGGGCACACGGATCACGGGAAAAGTGCTCGTCAAGGACTCGGCGCAGCTGGAGGGGTATGAAGTGTCCAAAAGGAGGTCGAATTTCTTATCCAAATTATCCAAAATATCTCCTTGTCGTTTTTGCTCCTCTCTAGAATTTTAAACTTTAACTTGTATAAAACTTTTTCACATTATTTCTTAAATATTTACCGCACAGAAGCCAACTCGGATTTTATAAATGCAAGATCGTCACATATTGACATCAGGGTGCACACTTCTCTTCCATTTTGGCTAGCTGAGGTGTTAAAAAGTAACACAGAAAAAAATATTCCCAAACGCAACATGTCTTCACTTTAGCTCTGTACGGACTGAGAACTGGAAGTGAGATTCTTATTTATTTTTTATTTTCTTATCTGTTTTGCACGATTAAAAAAATGATTACAGTAACGAATTTCTTGGACCCTGTGAACTTGAAAAGTTAAGAGAAATAAAGTTATAAAAAAAAAATTAGTTACGAGAAGCAGTGAAACTAATATTCCGAAACGCAACCTGACTTCACTTAAGGTCTTGGTTTTTTGAGGAAATACTCTTACAGAACCCCTTATCAAAAATACTTGATTATTATTATCTAGACTTAGTCATTCAATGAAATTTATGAATGAAAAATGTTTGCAACTTTCAAGTTGCTTAATAGATTAGGAGGCTAAAGCATTAATCTGTTAACAAACTACTGAAAATATCATATTAGTAAAAACTTTATTGCTTTTCTTGCATATTGACAATCTTTCAAAAACACTGTTAATATTTAAGAGCGATTGGAAGAGAAAGTTTTCGGCCTTATCAACATTGTGGCACGTTTCATAACGGGAGATTCGTAACCATAAAGCCCCCAAATAACGCCTGTAGCATAAAATTCTTGGCCATACAAGCCGCACAAGTTGCTGGAAGAAAAATTAGAGTTCATGATCATGAGATCATCAGTGAGTTAATTGGTAATACTTACCTCCACCTACAAGCTCTGTACCACCAAGCACCAAAAGCACAAAAACACAGTTATAAATTAAGATTGTTAGAAAGACACCAACCATTTATTTAGCATTCTTAAGTGAAGTGAAACTTTCTCAGGCGCGTTATGGATTTTCGGGGACGAAGTAAATGCGATTCATGATCGTCACGAAAATTGTATATATCCCTGTCCCTCTCTAACCGCTGACGAACGTTCTCTCTGTCCTCCTCTTTCCGCTGACCTCTGAATTTAAGCGGCAGTCTAAAAAGGCGATTATTCGGTTTCGTATTTATGTAATATTGTACACTTGTAAATAAATTGAACATTTTTGAAACTATACATTAATCGGTCGTCATTCATCTATAAGAAAATATTAGATAAACAAAATCCATGCTTCGTCCTTGAATTATTTAACCTCTAATCTTCAAACTAGCCTAAGACAGAAAAAAAAGAGATAATAAAATGATAAGAGAGAGAGGAATACAAGAAGTCTCACTTCTGTCGTGCGTAGGCTGGACACACCCCCTTTTTTAGGCCTTATCATCATTGCGGCCTTGCGAATCTTCTCAGTACTAAATTTTGCCCAACCTATTGTTCCATTTAGTCCATATGTGCCACATAAATTGCTGAAAAAATGGGTGGTTATTATTTATATCTTATTTAAATTGTTTTCTTATTTGTTTGTAAGCTCACCTATCATCGCAATCATGATACCACCAAGCACCCTTTCGCCAAATCGCACAGTTATAGTGATTTGAAACATCGTTCTTGCGATCCCTGGTGCTAAACTGCATTCGTCGATGACCTGCGAGGGAATTACCGGCACTTCCCGAAGCAGATCCCACTGATTCCAAAGTGTAATTGTTACTCTCGGGTCCGACTCTGAAGTCATCGTAAAGCTCGTAGCCCTCATTTCCCTCGAAATCCTCCAGAAGGACCTTAAGTTCCTGGGGCTCCTTAGCAGTCATTGCATGGATTTTGTCCAGGCCCATGAAGAACTCGTTGTTGAGGTCACCGAATCCTTGTTTATAGTCCTCCCATCGGCGGTAAAAGTCCTCGCTTCCATCGTTTCGTCGCATGATAACCGTCCAGCCTTCATCGCAGACCACCTCAAAAGGATCTCCACTGTGCTGAGGGACTCTAATCAAGAGTTTACTTTTGTTTGATGAATCATCTTCGCAACTGCCAGGATGTGAATCATCCACACAGAAATCGAATTGTTCGTCCAAGTTCTTTAAAATGTCTGTAAGCTGCGATTTTATTGCAGCAATATTATTACAAATTGAGGGAAGAGCCGAACAATCTTCACCATTTGAAGAATTTAACAAAAACAACGTAATTATTATTACAAAACGCATCATGACTTCACTTTAACTTTTTTCAGACTAAGAAAAGGTTCTTAAATGTCCACATATTTGTAGTAACCTTATCATAAGTGTCATATATCTTTATTTTCTTATCTTTGGCGGTGATTTCCCTTTCTTCGACTCGGATTGGTGAGGCATTTTACTGACCATGGAAATATACTGCATTAAAAAAGAAAATTTGGTCATGATAAGCTGAAATTAATTTCTAAACTAGGAAGTAATATTTAAGTTAGTTCAAATTTGAAATTAACGTGCAAAAAGTCACGGTTCGCGTCTGCGCTAAGGGTGTATTCAAGTTCCCCACCAGTTTTGTTTTACTCACTTTTTCACTCTCTTTGTTGTTATTATTTTTTTGTTTTTGTGGTAATTATCAGCGTTCTCCCATTTATAATGTGTTGTTGTTGCGGTTCAAAAGTGAGATGAGAACACAAAAAAAATTTAGTGATGTAAATGAAGACAACAAAACACAGTGATAAAGCGACTGAAACCCTAAAATTCACTATGACGTGTCTTTGACATTGAGAGCTTAATTGCTTGTGCTCTCAAAAATGTTTATTGGGTGGACTTTTTATGCAAGGCACGCACAAACAAGAGAGAGAGAGAGAGAACATTTCCAGCGCAGCGCATTGTGCAGTTTTGTTGCTGGATGGGGCCAAAGAGAGTGGGTGGAAAGGGGCCGGAAGAGAGCGCGTGCTCTTTGGCGCTTGTTTAGTCAATTCTCCAAACTCGTCGCGTGCTGTTTAATTTCTGTAGTAAGCGCCATTCACCGTTTTTCACTCGCCGCCGCTGGTCCGCTTTTCCGCTGGTTTTCCTCCATTTCCACCACCGAAAAGAAAACGCAAAATCCAACAAATCCTGTGTGCAAATTATACCCAAAAAAAAAGAAAACAAACAATTTGTGATTAAAGGGAAAACCAACAGCCAAAGAGGGAGACGGAGAGAGCGAGCGAATCAAGTAAGTTTTTTCGGCTGGCTGGATTAACGGTGACTGTGCTAGTGTGTGCGAAAGAGAGCTGAAGTTGCAAGCTTGAGTGCTAAATTTAGACCTCAAGCTGAAGGCTGCAACAGAAACCCCAACCCCTCCCCCGCCGCCTCCTCTCCGCCCACCACCCACATACGTCAGACGCTCTCTCTGCAGTCCAGCGACATGGGAGAGAGGGAGCTTGTGCCAGTGTATGTGTGTGTGTGTGTGGTATGAATGGAACAAAAGTACTTAGACATGAGAGAGAAAGAGAGTGAGTGGACGAGGGGGTGGTGGGTGGCGTTCGCTGCAAGTGTGTAGGTGTTTTTGCCCGTGTGTACATGCGTATGTATTTGTGGCACGTAGACTCGTAGTAAAATTTTCCGCGTAAAATTGAAAGCAAATTGAATAGCTCACGAGGAAGTTAGCCAAAAGTGACAAAATTTGAAGCTGAAAAATATAGAGGTATTTAACAATTAAACCATTAACAAAACAAATCGAAAAAAAAAATTGTTTAAACACCTTGCAAAGAAAATTAAGATTTTAATTAAAATTAAGTCTATAAAGAAGTGTAACAAGAAGTAAAGTTAAGTACAACATAACAAAAATTTAATAAATTTAAAACGTCACCAGGGACATGCCACCTAAAAAAATATATCTAAAAGTATTTTACATACAAAATTCTAAAACTGTGCAAGAGATTAAGAAACTATTTCCGTATTTAAAATAAAAAATAAATAAAATATCAACCAAAATCTCAAAGAAAAAGTCGGTTGCATGAACTTAAAAATACATACAAATTTAATTAATGTATTTTAAAAACTAAATTAAACTTTTCTTTAACCTTTTCCTTATCAAAAAAATTTCCTTATAGTACCAATAATTTTAAATTAAAAATTGATTGAAAAAAACCCTAATTTCTATGAGTTTATGGTTATTAAAAATATGCAAGCACGCAGTAAGTAAAATTCGTGCAGTTAAATTCCATGATTTTATTTTATGAATTCCTCGTAAAAGTTCAAATGAAAAAAATTAAATTTTGCATATAAAATAAATAAAATAATATATGAAAGTAATTACAAAAAGGTTTTAAAAATGCAGAAAAGTGCCTCGAGCAGCCGAAAAACCAGTTCGTGCGTAGTTTTCCATGTCATGTTTTCCCCATGTTTTCCACATTCGGTGGCGAAAAGCGAGCTCCAAACAATTTCCCATATCATCGTTGCAACGAGTTTCGCACGCTTCGTTTTATTTTAAGTTTTTGCCGTAGTTCTCCTCCTCCTCCTTTTTTCCTTTCTCTCTCTCTTTCTTTCATTTCTTTATTTCTCCTCTTTGCTGCCACACGTTGCTACTCATAGCCATGGATACAAATGCACACATATAGTCATAGGAATAAGCAATAGGCCTGCCACAACCTGCTTCTTCTTCTGTCTATTAATACCAAGGTGCGCGTCATAACTTTAGGGCGATGTAAAAAGTTTGTCTATTTGATTAAACAATCTTAGAGAAAAGTCTCCATTAATAATTAAAAAAAAAAATAAACAAACCTTAAAAAACAATTTTTTTTTTTGAGATTTACATATGTGCTACAAGATTCTTTTATTTTAAGAGCACTAATCACTTAAACTTTATAGTCATACTTGTTATGAATATTAATTAGTGCCCTAATTCAACCCTTAATTGTACATTAAAGGTCTACCATATTTTCTGAATAATATAATAAATCCAAGGAAATTTTTTTTTTTTTTTAAATCCCTTACATTTTTGTTTCACACCTTGCATATCATTGTTGGAGGCACGAGTTGAGCGCGCATGTACAAAAACGAACATCACTATGTTAGGCCCCCACAACTGACCCCGCCCCCTCCTCCGCTGCCGCCCCCCAATTTTCCATGAGCTCCCACATTCGCATCCAAAGTGTAGTAAGTGCATTTTGTGAGTGCGCGCGGCCAGGGTTGCCAGACAATTGTTGGGTGATGGGATTGGGCGAAGAATTCAATGAATGGGAAAAACAAACTGCACACAAAAGAAAAAAAATCAGTCGAAAGAAATTTGCCGGGAATGTTAATTTTGCACAGCTAATTACTACACGTCGATTATCCACAATCAACTACAGTGCGCAACTTTTGCAATTAAACAAGACTACATTGTTGTGTAATACGATCAGAGTCCAAACGCTGTTAATTGTTATCTAAAAACTTGATTTTTATTTGATGTTTTTTGTTTAATTTGTGTTTATTTTTTTCGTCACATGTATGATATAAATTAATAAAGAAAATTTTAGAAAATTAGGGAAAGAGATACTATTGAAGTTGGAATTAAATCAAATCAAAATATATTGGATGTTAAACGATTTGTAGTTATTCGCCAAAAAAAAAAGTTCTTCCATGTAAGCCACTAAAAAACTGTTTACTGAAACAGTAACTTTTAAAAAATGTATTCTATACAGAATATTCTGGATTTCCCAAGAAAATGATATTTAAGAGGCCTCCTAAAAGGTGGTTCATGTTGCTATAATTTCTTATTTTAAAAAGAAATTAAAATTTCTTGAAAACAAAAGTAAGATAAATTTTCCCCGTCCATCTGGCAGCCCTGGAAACTGCAAGTGAGAAGAGAGAGGAGGCGTAGGTTGCACAAAGTGAAAAAGGGAAAGGCAAGGGGGAGGGGAAATGGGAAAGAGGCACTCTCCAGCGCCAGCGCAGAGATTTGTAGAGCGGAGAAATCGCGTCCAGTCAACAGTGTTGCCTTGCCACATTGTGGGCGCAATGAGTTTTCAGTTGGAGCGCAGCTTTAGCCGGTGACGTGACGGGCGATGGGTTAAATGCGAGATATAGGCGATACCCGATATACTTGATACAACACACAGTAACGCCGTAGTAATCAGCAGAGTCAGCAGGCGTAGGCGGATCCAAAACAGTTGCACAACTGCAGTTGCAGGGCCAGGAAAACAAAGAACCGAAGAGAGACACACAAAACAAAAGCTAATGCCCCAAAGTGATTGAAAAAGCAAGTTCGATGGGTTAAAAACCGGGCGGCAGCAGAACCTAACCCTTTGGTGGTTCGGTGTCCCTTTTTTTGCGGATTTCGCGTCTGGCTTTCGTTTCATGCCAAAAAAAATCGATAATTCCGTGCTGTATAAGTTACGGCGAAAGGTGCGCGGATATTCGGATTCGGTTTTCGGATTTTCGTTCGGGATTTAAGGCACAGAGAGAGAGAGAACCATTACCGTTACTCGTTAACTACGGAAATTACAACCAGCCGAGAGGGAGAGAGTGCGAGATTTACAACCTGGAGTAACAGAGCGAGAGAGCGAACGTAAACGTGATTGAAATTTTTGCACAAAAGGGAAGCGCCGCTTACGCTTTACACCCGCGCCAAAGCTGCAGCGAACGAGAGAGAGAGAGAGAGAGCGGGAGAGTAAAATCAGGAAGCACAATCGGAAAACGAAGCAGCGCGTAAAAATAACAAACAAAAATACATGCGGAGGCGTATAAATAGAAACAGCGTGTAAAGCGCAACGGCAAAAAAAATCAGTAGTATGTAGTAATAGTAGTAGAAGGAGAAGGAGAAGCAGTAGGAGGAGAAGAATAACGAAGCCAACGCTGACGTCGACGTTGACGGCGACGCAGACTGCGACTGTGGCGTCGTAGTAAGTTTTTCTCCCCTGTGTGTGTGCGTTGCGTGGGTGCATCGTCGTCGCTGTGTGCGTGGAATGTGGAATGTGTAATGAATAAAATCCAAAGCAGAAAATCATGATAAAGTTTGTCAGGCAGAAAAATCGCGAAAACACAATAAGGGCATCCAAAAATTTTATGCGTAAAAAGGTGATCATTTTTTTAGCTTAATTAAATTTTAAGTTATAAATATTAAACATTTTATTTATATTAATTCTTATAAAAATCTTAATTAAGTAAATTTACGATGTATTGAACTTTTAATAAACAAGGGTGTTCACTTTGTTAACTGTATTAAACTGTATTAATTTATTTAACCTTACTAACACCAATTACCTTAAATTTAGTAAAAATATTTTTTAGGGCTTTTATGCAAACTATTGAAAAATGTATTTACATAGTTAATTTTGTTTAATAGAAATGCTCAGAAATTTGTTTTCTATAACCACAGTTTATTTTTAATTTTCATCAAATTAAGTTACTCTAGTTTTCCAATCAAATTTTTTACAAACTATTTTTTTGTAGATTTTTACTCTTTTTAAAAGCCTAAAATATTATTTTTGTTATTAATAATATTATTTATTATTTTTATCTTAAATACAAGAATGTAAAAAAAAGTCCATACATTTTTTTTTCAATGATCAAGAAATCAGTAAATTGTTTAATTCAGTAAATTTAAAAAAAGTTTTTAAAATAGATATTTTTGTAGCATAAAAAGATTTATTTTATTCTTGTACGTAATTTTTAGAATCAAACTATTTTATATAAAATTTGTATACCAAATATCTAAAAAAAACGCTTTTCCCTTTTTGCAGCGTGAATCGAATGACTCTGGCACCGAATCTGATGGTGAACTCCTCGATGTCGAAAACCAACGTCACTTAGACGTGGATATGGAAACTAGTAAGTGCGAGCGAGGCAGCAAATACGGGTTTCCAAGACTTATTTCGAAACTATGTATTTCAAAACTCGAATAGCCAACTTTTGGGTTCAGTTCCATTTACATTTTTCGAGCACCAAATAAATGTATTTTTATGGGCAGAAACTAGTTTTGAATGCCATTTATGTTGTCAATCAAATGTTGTAATGTTTTTCAAAGTGGAAAACAATTTATATGTTGCTTTTTGAAAATTTTTAGACAGGCTCAGGTGACAAAACCTAATTTTTAATTAAGACTTATCTTAAAAAAAAATACATTTTAATTTTCAAGGATAACTTTTTAAAGAACCCTATTAACATTTTTGTATCTTATTTCTAAGGTGTTGCTGGCCAAAAATCGACCACTGCTGCAATGATGTGTCACCAGCAGACCTCGTCATCCTGCGCCCATCTCATGTACGACCAGCACAGTTCCGAGGAGGAGCTGGAGGTGATCAACGGGCCGTCCTCGCAGGCGGGGCAGCATCCCGGGGGAACGACGGCCACGGGCTCCTCGTGTGCGTCCAGGATCTCGCTATCGAACCGCGGATGCACCTCCTCGCTGGACACGGAGGCGCCCTACGAGGAGCGGGCCACCACCTCCAGCTCGAAGCGCTCCAGCTCCACGCTGATGGTGGAGAACCGCAAGCGATCGCTGGCCCACAGCTCCGACGATGAGGTGAGAATCTATCTGACTTTATGTGGAATATACCTTTTTAATAAAATCCCTAAATATAACCAAAAACAGTTGCGCAACTCGCTGGAGCCGATATTGACGCCCGTGAATTTTCGCACATCGCCGCCATTGGAGGCATTCAAGCCAAATCGTAGCCATATGATGTTCCGCTCCACAACGCCACTGATATTATCGGAGGCCCGATGTGGCATCGAAAATATTAAATTATGTGATAATAGTGTAAACGAGGAGAATGGCGACAACGGCGGCGGCGGTGGCGGTGGCAGTGGCTGTGCGGCCAATAGCAGTAAGTGCGCCAAGATTGGATCGGGCACAGGCAACAATGGTGGCAATGAGAATGAACCCAGTGCGATCAAGGCGTGCAGCAGCTCCCTGAAGATGAGCAACAGCAGTCACCACATTTACCAGCCCCAACCCAAGTATAGTTTCCACTATAATAGCTCGCGCAGCAGCCCGGCCAGCACAACTGGTTTGGATATGGAGGTGCGATCGGTGAGTCCGCCGGCGAAGCTGTTCCACTGCGCCATTTCGCCCAGGAGGCGGCCCAGCAACAACAATGCAACCAGTGCACCCACAACGACACCCACATCCTCAACAGCAACAACAACAACGACACAACCACACAATGCTGCCAATTCCGCCGGAAATGGGGCCACCGTCACCGCCGCCGCCACACAGAGACTGCAGCGACCGCATCGGCCGTGTTTAGATTTTGATAAGATGCAGCAGGTGAGTCTCTAATGCAGAGCGGGCTAACGCTAACCGCAGAGCAGCAGCAGGATCAGCAGGATCAGCAGGATAAGAGGATCAGGCGAAAACGGATCGGAAAGGGGAAAAAGGGGGCAAATCAAAGACTTTTTATACGAACCAACAACCACAACAACAGCAACCAACAGCACCTGAAACTGCAATTGGCGACAGCTAAAGCTAAGGATCATCAGCAGCAGAAGTCAGATTTAAATGGACAACCAGCAAGAGGAAAATATCATCAAATCAAATTATATAAATCTAAAGGTAATTCAAATTTTAAATGCAAACCAAAACAAAACAAAGAGGAACCTAAAATTTACAATAGATGCAGCTATTTTTTCACTATTTTAAACTGAAAACACAATACTGTAACAAAAATCATATTCATATGAGAACGGGGATCGAAAGTGGATGAAAAACAATAGATTTAACAGCTCCGGGGGAGAAAGGAAAAAGCTCGGGGGGAATGTTAAGAAAATTAAACCATATGCAAGCCATATGACAAAGGATCACAAAAGTTGATTAAAAATTAATATAAGTAAATGCTCTGGGGGCGTGTGTAAAGAGAGGGAGTACAGATTTAGATGATAAACCAGTCAGTGGAAACTGTAAACTGTAAATATTGTATTTGTGTGAGGGATAAACCAAAAACCTTTTGAAGAATTGGCATGCCATCGATGGAAGAAAGACAGAGAGAGGCGGTAGAAAGTATTTTAATTTTTTTAGAAACCGAAACCGACGAAAAAACACTTGTGGTGATGTGGCAGAAGACTCGAAACTTAAAAACAAAAATATAAATTATATTTCTATAGATTGAAGGGAGGGAAAGCGAATGAAGCAGAAGAGTTGAAGGAAAAATAACGTAGCAAACACTTGGGACGAAGAAATAGCAAACAGCAACAATGTGAAGCAACAATAGCAACTGAAATAATATAAACAAAGCAAACACAAAACTTTTGTATGAAACCGGAAGCCGAATGAAACTGTCGCAGCGACAGTTGAAAAACAGTTAAATATGTGTTTAATGTACAACATAAAATAGCAAGCTATTTTATAAACAATATTCAATTTATCCACAATTTAAAAAAACTAAAACGAAAAACAAAAGAAACCAAAAAGCTGCCATCAACATTCATGCATACGATTAAAGCTCTTTAGTTTTACCAATATGATTGATGATTGATGATTGCTTGATGGAGGAAATAGTAAACGCAACAATTAAACAATTGGCAATTTTTGCAGGCTCATATGTGTGTTAGTAAAGCATAATTACCTTTCTTTGTCAAGAAAATGAAAAGAAACGCAGCAAATAAACCCATATTCAATTCAAGAAAACCAAAATAATAAATGTGTGCAACCATAGCAAAGCAAAAGTAAACAAAAAACATACATTTTTAAGTACCATATATATAAAAAGCAAACAATGAAGCAGAGCAAGAGCGAAATATTCAATGTAATGCTAATTTTAAATCATATTTACTATGGAAAGCAGGCAAAATTTCAGTTAACTCCAAAAGTAGTCAATGGAATCGCAATCATTTTTTCAATAACCATCTCATGTCCACACCCCCCAAGAAAACAATACAACACTTGACACTCAACACATTCAACCTACCAAAACAGCATAATCCACACCACCAAGACACCAGGAATATATATAATAATATTGAAGGGGAATCGAGGAGATCAGGAGTTAGGATCAGGCTGGGAGATGCGAAGTGCAGATATGGATACTGATACTAGGAATGCTGTTTTCGTAATTTTTAATTAATTAACAAAACAAAGAGAGAACAGAACAGATGAATTATATTATATATGTGTAACAAACGGGAGAATCGCAAGATATCATGGACTGAGCGTACATTAAAGCGTGGAACGATGGACGAGATGACGAGGATGAGAAGCATGTGAAGCAACCAACACTAGGATTTTAGTTTGTAAGCTCTAAAGCGACCGAAATTATTGTGAAAACCGGCTAACAAATACGGAAAAGCACACACAAATCAATGAAATGTATGGCTGCGGGGCGTTTATGTTGAATATTTTTGAGAAACAAAACAAAAACGAAGAGAGAAAAACAAATTATGTTGTAAACAAAGAAATACAAAGATTTCATTGCGTTTGGGCCCACTGACAGGCGCCCAAACACTTGTGTTGTACATAGTTACATTAATAATAACAATATATATTTAATATATATAAATATATACTTACTCATTAACAATTAAGTCGACGAACGGTACAAGTGCAAAAAAGAGAGAAAGAAGTATGAAAAACAAAAAGCGATAAAATTTGAGAAGAAAAAAAAAGAAACGAATGAAGGAGGAAAACGTGAAAAATAATAAAGAAATGCTCTGCAATAGAAAAACTGAATTTTCGTGGGATCACAAGAAAATTGATTTTATAATTTGACAATTATTTGAATTTATTTCTTTAACTTAAATTATTTAACCCCCTAATACCCAAGCGTGCCTCAAGGCACGTATCATATAATATGAATTTTCTAAAAAACGGAAAGCTTTAAAGTCATTTTTGTGTCGGTTGTCAGTTGTCATTATTTCATATGTTTACTGCCAACTGAAAACTATAATTTAAATGACTTAAAAGCTTATCGATTTTTAGATAATACAAATTATATGACGAGTACTTCTTGGGGCTTAGAGGGTTAATTAACTCCACCTTAATTCTTATTTACATATACCGCTTGTACAAAAAATGCTTAGGGTAAATAATTTACTTATCCTACTATGAAGAAACCTTGGCACAGCATGGCTATAAGCCCAGGATTTCCTGCTCAGTTTGTTCGCGCATGGCGTCAGACTTATTGTTTTGGTTGTTGGTGTCCACTCCGTCATCCTCTTCGATTGGTTTTATTTTGCTACCTGCCACTGCCCTCTTCTTTTTCACTTTCTCCGCAGGTGGTTGATTTGTTCGGGCAGGATCGTGAATGCGGGAATGTCGCTTGAGATCTCCCGACACCCGGAACTTCTTCTCGCAGATGGAACACTCGTAGGGCCGCTCTCCAGTGTGCACTTTGATGTGACTTATTAAATATGAGCTTGCTCGGAAGGTCTTGTCGCAATATTGGCAGGCGTAGTTCCGTTCGCTGGTGTGAATTCTTCGGTGCAGTACCAGGGAGTAACGCCTGGAGAAGCTCTTGCCGCAGAACTCGCACATGTGCGCCTTGATGTCGCTGTGTCGCGAGATTATGTGGTACTTGAGATCGCCCCATTGCCGGAACTTGAAGTCGCACTTCTCGCATTTAAAGGGTTTCACACCGGAATCTATGGATTAGGAATTAGTTGTACTCTCGCTGGATATGATTCAATACTCACGTGTTCTTTCATGGGCCTTTAAAGCACTCTGTGTGTAGAAGGATCTCTCGCAGCTGTCGCACTTGTGCGATCTCTGCTGATTGTGCGTGTACTGATGATACTTTAGAGCGTTGTAGGAGTTGAAGTCCCGGTTGCACTTGTCGCAAAAGTGTTTTCTTCTGGTCTTACTCTCCGCCTCTTCGGTTAAACTCGTGTCCAGGCCCTCCAAGGTGAAGCTTTCATCGTGTTCCCCTGCTTCAGTGTCTCCTTCTTCAAAGGGAGAAGGTGGTCGACTGTCCGTCATGTCATCTTCTTCCAGTTTGAAGGCTTCATTGAGCGCTAGCGGAGATCTCCTTAGTTGCTCGATCGAGGAATTGGGTGGAGGAACAACGGGCTGTGGTGGTGGTGGTGTTTGGCAGGCAGGTGGTGCAACTAACAAGGTTTGCTCATTTGCTATATGGGCTTCAGGCAGAGATTTTTCCATTTTGGGCTCCTCTTGAGGTACTTTTTCGGGACTCAGAAAATCCAAAGCCATGTGGGATTCATGGGGATTCTCTTTGAGCAATGGAGCAGCCTGTTCAGCCGAAGCTGGCGGTGGTTCTCCAGGCAGCAGAAGAGCCGGAAAAGTGATGTCCCTGAAGTTGTTGTTGAACCAAGGAGCCGTCATTCCGCTGGAGGTTAGTTCCAGATCCACCAGCTCATCGCAGGTGTCCTCTATCGAAACCTTGTCCACCACATTGCGAATGCCCTCCAGCATGTCCTCTGTGTCGCTGAACTCCACATCGTCCACCACGGGCACAGTATTCGGAGTGGAATTTGAGTTGACCACCACGGGACTCAGTTTATCCGTGGGCTGCCCGTGCAAGACCATATTGACGCCCACATTGGCCACATCGTCCACATGGTGACTGATGTTGTGAAAGTTCTCAAAGTTGAGCTGCACATCGTGGAAAACCTGGTCCAATTTGGCCTGTTCTTGGAGCTGTGGGGAAAAGAAAGTTAAAGTAATTGAAGAAAAGGAACTTGAGCCTGAGACAACCTTATCCTGAGCAGACAAACCACACATATCGAGTGGTTCCTTTTGCTGCTGCTGGTGTGGCTGCTGTTGGGGATCCTGAACCACCAGTCGCTGCTCCAAGACGGTGGGTTCATAGTGCTGCTTGAGGTGGGCAAAGAAGTCCAGTTGGGTGTGCACCGCATAGCCGCAGATCTCGCAGCTGTACAGCGAAGAAGGAGCCACATCCTGGACGTGTTTGTGCTGCTCCATATCAGCCTCTATGTTTCCCTTGAGTTTTCTCGAAATCCTCTTCTTGTGGGGCAGGACTTTTCTCGCATTCGTGCAGGAGGCATTGTGGGCATACAAAAGATCCTCGTCCTCGTGCAGACCCGTGGAAACATCAATGGGCACAGTGGGCTCAATGGCCAGAGCCGGGAAAGCGGGTTGGGAATTCTGCTGGGGAACCACATCGTTTTCCGGCGAGGACTTGTTCACAAACTGGAAAATCGTGTTGTGGAAGTTCAGCTCGGGCGTCAGCGAGTCTTTCTCCACGTAGCCCACTCCATTGCCGTTCGCAGGATTGGGATTTGTGCTCAGATTGGTGGGTCCCTCGGCCTTGTAGGTGTGATCTATCAGATCCATTATAAAGTGATTCGGATCATCGCGCATTAGCTCCGTGGCCAGCAGCGTCTGGAAACCAGTTAAATATTGGATCTAAGTTCATTTTTCCTTCATTCCCCACTCACATGATCGATGAACTGTGCGGTGTCCACTTCTTTGCGCTCCATTTTGGCTGATTTTTGCCTAAATTCTCACTTAAATTCATTAAAACTCGAAAAGTTGTTTCGATAAAAATTTACTTTAAACAGTGCTGGAAAACGGCGGAAGGCAATCAGCTGTTTGCTTTTCTATCGATATCATTGCTGTCAAATCGATTACAGTACTAAAAATGTAGTGTTCAACAAATAAACCGCGAAGTTTAAAATAATGTGTTATCAAATTTTGTCATAAGCAATTTAGTTTGGTTTTGTGAGCAGGAAAAAACTTATTTTTTCAGCTAATTACGAATCAATTTATTGATTATGACCGTCGAGGTCTGCTTAGTCGTTTTCATGAAGTTTAAGAAATGAGAAACGTTTGAAGTTTTTTACTTTAAAAATTAAATATTAAAAATTCTTTAAAAATTATGTATGTATTTTATGACTCTACCCATTTTTAACAAAATATTTTCTATTCAGTTCAACCCCGTTTTATAAACATTTTTCGGGCACCTTTTTTATTATTAAAAATGATTTGACTTTTTTTTGTAGATTCACACTTTATCTTTTATTTAAATCATATAATTCTCACAAAAAAATGCTCTGAAAACGTGTGTTAAAAAAATATATCAAGCCTTGCTTACCTTTAATCAAAGATTCAAATATTCCAAAGGAAATATTTATTATTTATTGATTAAAACCATATTAAGAAGTTAAAAAAAAATCTATTTGCTATTAGTGCTTAAATTTCACGGGGTTCAAAGTGTTTGTTATGATTTATCTAGAATCTCTCTTGAATTAGAGTTCGTCGAACATCAAAGTGCATTTGCGGTGAGCCCTCAAAAGTGCCTTCCTCCCACTCCGTGACTTGTCAATCGCATCGCTTAAGGTGTTCCTTGATGGATTCCTCCCGGGACTCCGGGGTCCATTGTTATTGTTATGATTCATGGGAATTCGTGTGCGTAATTATCCGATTTGATCTAAACAAAGGCGGTTGATATTTATTTTTACACCAGCGCCTGTGAGTCAGGGGAGATCAAAGCTGCAAAGCCACAAAAAAATATGTGGATTGTCTAATAATTGTTTATTAAACATTAATAGACTTTGGGCGAAGTGCTAAGCAGCCGTCGCTCGTCACATAAAATTCGTCGAAAGAGTGTTCATAAAATTTTATGGAGTTTTTGCGGTTGCAGTCCCCACTTGAAGTCGGGCCTATAAATACCAAACATATGGCCAACCACCGACTGGGGATGCTCCCTTTTTTCCTCGCTCAATTGGTGGACCTAAGCCCTCTGATCCGTTTACCATAAATATGTTGATATATCACTGAGCAGGATTAGCTTCCTGTTTGCGCCCATATGGAGTTTGGAGATGTTCCAGGGACCTGGGGGTAACTGGGGGGAACGGTTTTTGGATTATGTGCCACTTCAGAATGTGGGATATATATGAAGTGTTAATTTGTAATGGACGGGGGAATGTTTATGGCTCTGTTTGTTGTTCAACTTTATGTTCCAACCAATTGGTTTGTGGAGCAATAGGGAAATTCCCGGAGAGCAAAAGTGATGAGGGGCTATTAATTTAGGGCATTTCAATATGGCAACAGCTTATTATTTATTTTAATATTTATTGGGGTCTTAATTGTTGTTTAGGTTTTAATGTTAAATTATAAAATATTGCTGGGAACTAACAATTATTAAAATTATATAAAAAAAGAGGTTCATGAAATGAACTTAAGTGAATGTAGAAAATGTAAGAATATATTGTTGTTTAGGTTTATTTTTTATAGAGTTATATATTTTTTAAAATTATATTAAAAAAGGAGGTTCATAAAATTAACTTTAGTGAATGAAGAAAATTAGTTTTTTCTTAGAAATTTGTATACCTACCTATATCAATAATTTAAATGGAAATAGAAACGAATATTTGTTACATTGAGTAAAATTATTTTACAATTGTTTATTTCAGATAAGAATTTAGGTTTTTTTTTAAATAACCAGAACCTTTTGTTGGCTCTTTTTTCTTAAATTTATAATCCCAAAAATTCACAGATGTTTTTTCTTCGATTCTGTGATTATTTTGATGTTTTTTTGGTCTGTCTCTCAATTCTACTCTTTCAATTGTAATACTTATTATTGTGCGCCATATAAATATTATTTTTTCATTAAGGGAAATGCAAATTGTTTGCTTTTTGGCTCACACATTAGTAACGCCCACCAGCTGCCCACCAGAGTCTGTGATCTGTTCCATCCTGGATATCCTAGATATCCTATAGACACAATGCTACCTGACTCTGGCTTATTTTCTGTGTGTGTGTTTATTTTGCGAGCTACCAAGCAATTTTTGTTTGTGTTTGGTTTATAGTTTTCTTATAAATAAATACGAATTTGTCTTTTGTGGTTTTCAAATATATTTCACAAATATGCAAAGACAATATTTGCTTTTAAAGGAATAATTAAATATAAACCTGCCTGGGTAAATGGATTTGTTATGGTTTGTTTTTGGGTAATGCATTTTAAAAGATTTTCTTTCTATTTTTTGGAGGAAAAATCTTTGCTAAAACTTATTAAATTCAGTTTTTCTTTTTGAAGAAGATTCCTCTAACAATCTTGCCTTCAGCTCGTTAGTGAAGTTTGTGCAACAAAAAGAGGCTGCTGCAAAAAGGACTGCGGCATACGTTATTACATGGTGTACAATACATAATGTCATTATTATCATAAGCGTGCTTTTTTGTGGATACAACAAAAGCAGCAGCAGCAAGTAAGTTTTTGTAAAAAAACACAACACAAGCGTAAGGACCTCCACTTCCCCCACTTTTTTTTTTTGAGGGAAAGGGCAGGAAACATGCAAGTGCCCAAGTGCCTTCTTTTGTTCTTCGTCACGTACTGCGGTACTGTGGACCCTCCTCCTCTGCCTCCTCCTCCTCCTTTTCCTCGCAAAACCACCTTACAACCATAAAGATATGGAGGAGGAAGCAACCCACCGACCAAATGGAGGACCAACCTACCGCAGACTCGAGTTTTTCGATGCTGCAAAAAGAGGAAGCGGAAACAGCCACAAAACAGCATTGACAACAACAACAAGGAGCCTCATCAAGAGCGGTTCGATCGCTGGAGAGCTTCAGATACCCTGGAATATACGGGGGTATATAGGGATTATCAGAAGTTTAGGATTTGAGGCAGTTCTTATATTTCAAACTTGGTTTGTCCAAGAGAGAAAAACCGTTTACAAATGTTTAGGGACTTTATCTGGAGATTTTAGGTGAAAGGAGGATTTTGTGGCACACCTAATATTGAAAAAAAAAATATTATTTTCTCTTTTAATTTAAAAAAACATATTTTCAATAGTTCAAATTATTTTGAGTTTTAATTCCTTTATTTTTGTTTCAAAAGAAATATAATACAACGTTACAAAAGATTTTTAAATGCTGTAGTAATTCACAAAAATCTATATTGTTTTGAAGTCAGTTAAAGTAATACCTAAAACCTTACAGGTAAAAAAACCGTAGCATACTTTTATACACCTTTAAAAATGATTTTAAACCTTTACATTTAAATGTATCTAAAATTATGCACTCAAATCTTAGAAGGTGAACGAATTTATTGAAAGTAACTTGATGAAGGATATTACTTATTCGAAGCCTTTTTTAAAAACCCATAACTGTTTTTCTTTTTTAATACCCATTGTTTTTTGTTACCTCCTCGAGTTTGTCGCCTTGCGGGTCCAAATTATAAAACAAAAGCTGTAAAATGTAGCCAAATGCAAAAACAAACAGCGGGAAAGACAACAGCCACAGTTTTCCCCTTGGAGTGGGGGAAATTCACCCAATTTTCCAGCCCCACCCATGAAATCCCCCGTTTTTGCTGTTGGTGCTGCTGCTGCATAAATATTGTCAATAGCAACAACTACAGACGGCAACAACAGCAGCATTTTGTCTGGCCAAAGGGGCTAGAAGACCCCCCCCTTTTGAGCCCCCCCACCAACCCTGTTTTCTTCCTCATTTTTCCCATTCTATGCTCACGTTTTTTGTATTTTTTGTTATTGTTGTTAACAATTTTGTGCTCATCTCAGCGAAAAATCTGTTGACGCAATTGTCACGTGCTGTTCCCTGGCAGCTTTTTACTTGCCTCTCAGTCCGTGTCCTGCCAAAAGGATGTTTTCTGTATAGTTTTTTAAACACATGTCCGGGGGCATGGGGATTGTCTTGCCTCGTGCCACTTTTGTACTTGTGCCCCGTGTCTGAGTTTCGAGCTCCCCGGTTTTTTCAAGTGCAATGCGGCGACGCACAAGTGGCGACAGCAATCTCATTTAATTACATATCCTGCCAAAAAGGACATTATGTGGGGTTATAATGAGGGATAATTGGGGAGGCGATAAAAGTTATCTTAAGAAATTAGAGTATTTAATGTAATTATTATTAAGAACTAATTTAAAGTGATGTCTAGAAATTTTACATCTTAGTCTGAACAACATTATTTTGTTACGTGTATATTATTATTATATTATATTATATTCTAAAACAAAACATTTCGTAATACTTATACAACATAATTTATTTTTTGTAATACTCTTTTACAAAACAAAACAAGAAAAAACGCTAGGGTCGTTTACAAAGAGAAGCCTGCTTTTAAGCGCAATAAATTTTTAACGCACTTTTTTGAAAATGGCCAGATTTTTCAAAATTTTTAGATATCTGTGTAGATATTTTCAATTCAAACAACATTTTTTCAGGTCACTTTTCTCTTGCATACCAAATGTGGACACCACAGAATTTCGCGGTTTGTGGGCGTTAAAAGGGGCGTGGTTGGGTTCGCCACTTGCAAAATTCTTAATAAATTATTTTTGCAATTGAAAAATGTATTGATAAGCTTACAAAAATTTTTATATTCAAAAAATCCACCTTAGTGCCTTTATTAAATTTATAGCACATGTGTTTTCTATACAATAACTTTTTTCAGTCAGAAAAATTTCTCCTATTAATATAACACTCTTACGACAACCACCAAACTAATTAGGGAAATCTTCCGCTCTATTTGGGTTTTTTGCAAATGTGCTTCCCCTTCCAGGGAAATAATATTCAAGGGGGGCTATGGAATATGGAATCGACCCATGTGCTACCCGCTAAGCTTGCACACGCCCTGCTCTACCTTTTTGCCAATATTCTCGATATTCCGACATTTGTGTGCCCCGAAACTGTCGAATGGACACACCCCGCCAAATTCATCATCGTGAAATAAAAATAAAAACCCATGCAAACTCCAAATCAAAAGAAAAAGCCAAACCAAAAATATATACAGATTTATTTCCCGCCTGGCAACGCATTTGCTCGATTCGAGTGGAGAGCGATAGTTTTCACATGTTTTGTTCGAGCATTAATTCCGTTTAAATGATTTCCGCAACAGATTTGAGCTTTGCACGTAATCAAGTGGAAATGAATTTGACCAACACAAGAGGTTTACTTACACACACAATTTTCCCTGCCTTTATTTTTCTGCGGTGTCCCATTAGTTTGATTGTTTCGATGGCCACTGAGCCGTGAAAAATATCAGAGAAATACCACATACAAATCGAAAGGCCGATCGAAATTCTGAAACGAGAAGGTTAAGATTGGTTGATAGCCGTTTCCAGGATTCGCAACGGGATGCTGCCGGAGATCTTCAGGACATTATGCATCGATATTCCGTTTAACTCCAAGTCATTGACCCAGTTTAGTTGAGTTTTATGAAAGCGATAAAGGGAATATCGCATTTTAATCAAAAAGGATTAATAGGTTGAAAAATAAATTCTTTAACGGAAAAAATTTAATATAAAATATCATTAAAACGTTGTACAAAATATTGTATTTTAATTTCACTTGTGTAATATTTATTTTATGACTTTTATTTAAGATTCAAAAAGGATTCATAAAGGATTAATAGGTTGAAAAAAAAGTTCTTTAACGGAAAAAATGTAATATAAAATGTTATTAAAACGTTTTAAAAAATATTGTATTTTAATTTCTATTGTGTATTACTTTTAATTATATTGTTTGAACACTTTTTTTCAGTATTTCTCCTTAAAAAAAATTACTTGTATTCAGTACGATGTTTATTTACAATTTTTGTAAAAACCTTGTCCTCTAGATTTTTTTTTACTTATTGTTTGTATGTTGTTATATTTATATTTAGGTACTTCATACTGGAATTGTTTAACTAAAATTATAACACTTGATTTAATAGAATGAATATTTTATCAGGTTTATATTGAACTTCAAATTAAATATTATTTTATTTAATTTTTTTTGGATATTGCAAGGATCATTTGTTAGCAATTTCCACTTCGTACGACCTTGTAGTGGTAACCAAAAAAAAACCAATAATTAAACACCAAACTTGAGATTAGCTGACTGTGACTGTGACCAAACAACGCGACAGGATCTCCGATCCCAGAGGACTCCAGAATTCCACACGAAGGTCAATGTATGGCCACAATTTTGCGTTCGATTCCTCAATGCCAAAAGTTTTTAACAGCAATGCGTACGGTTAACCAGGAGAGGCCAAAATATCCCATTTACTTTGGCCACACATTCAGTGTGTGTTCAAGGACGAATGGCAGTCCAAGGACACTGTTAAAAGAAGGACGAGACACGGACGATATACCGAGCAGCTGAGTTTGGCCTGCTTGCTGTCGTCGGGATGTCAAAGTCAGCGGGTGCCATTCGAGTCCTTTACATCTATTTACTCTACTCGAGGCTCATCATCTCGCAGGCAGGCAGGCGCATCCTGCCGCGTGTGTCCCTGCGTCCTGTGGATCCCCATTGACTCTGATTCTTATGACTCTGATTCCTATTCCGATTCCAGTCACCTCCTCCGGTGCGCTGCTGGTGCAAATCGCCGACATTTAACACTAACCTTCCGATCTCTGCTGCATCTCACAGAGGAACGGTTTCCCGGGGGGCAGAAGGACGCTTTCCAAAATCAAAACAGCACCTGAGTTTGGCTTGGTCCTTGAGCAAAAAACACCTTTGACTTGTGTCAGTGCTGGAATTTTTAGCACTGTAAAAGTGTCTACAGAATTTGATAGAAGATGGTTGAAATTTTTTTTTTAGAAACAAGATCTTCTTTCTATTTTTTAACGGCTAAAAAAAATTAAAAGAGAATTGAAGTTTCCTAAAGTTGTTTTCTTTTTATTTACGTTAAAGTAAATGGATCTCCTAAAATATTGTGCATCAATACCTATAAAATTACAATTTGAAAGGTTATCCATTTACAAGTAAATGTTCCTAATTCAAAACAACTATTTAGGATTTTTTTAAAACTTTTTTGTTTTGATTGTTTTTAGTTAAAACATTTTTTTTTAAGTTTTTTTGAAAAAGTTCACAATGTGTATTTTAATAACCCTAGACAACAAGTATTTTGAAATCATTTTTGAAAGATTTTACAATTTACAAAATTTACAAAAATTTACAAAATTTACAAAAGTTGAAAACATCCTTTTCGGGGTCTTTTATATAAACCTTTTAGAGTTTTTTTCCGAGTGAAAGGACCAATTACTCCTTATATTTACTTACGAATGTTCCCAAGTTCCTCCTTTTAGACCCACGTTTCTCCCTTTTCCCCATCTTCCTTGTTATCCCTCACATATTTACCCAATGATAACCAAATATTTTCGATTCCAAGACATTTTCCAATTTGAAGCAATGAAAACATACAAGTCGCAGGCGGCCTTTGATGTTGCACGTTCCTTGGATTCCTTGCCGCATGAAATTTGAGTGAGTCAGTCAGTGAGTGTCTCAAGAGTGTGTCTCCTTTCCATTTTGGATGTGATTTTTTTTTTTTTGTAATTAACCGACTTTCGAACACATCGGCGGCACTGCCTACTTTTTGTTTCCTTTTTCGGACCGCGATGTTGCCACGTCCACGCCTAAACACTTCAGTTGCCGCATGTGTTTCTTCTCCCCATTATTTTTTTTTCTATATATTTTCCACGGGTGTATCGGATTTCCCGCCGATCGAAGGCATTAGCCTCGAAGTTAGGCAGGCGCCTGGAAACGTCAGCGAATTTTGACCGCCTGCGCCTGTTTGTGTTAATGAGAAAGTGTCACCGACTTGACGTAGCGGCAAAAGACCAAACAAACGCATTTCCCATCATGTCATTATGTCAACGAGGTGTGATCTGACTCTGGTTATGGTTATGGTTATGGCTATGGCTATGCTAGAGGCTATATCTTGGGGTGTGGGTTAGGTGGTTAACCCACAGATGATGAATGGAGCTGACACACTTTCACGTGGCCAACGGAAGGAAGTCATTTAATTGAAAGTGGGAAATTCGATCGAGTAAATAACAAAGTCGTGAAGAAATTACTTCTTGTGTTTGCATAGGAAACAAAAAAGTTAAAAAAAAACACATTGATTTTTGTTGTTGTTGTTGATTTTAAGAAAGCTAAACTAAACTAAAACAAAATAAAAAATTAAAAACTTTGAGTTTTTTAAAGATTAAATTTTAAGCTATAAAATATTAATGCTTTAAAAATAAATGAAATGGTTTTTTTTTATAGAAAATTTAAATAGATTTTTAAAAGGCAACTAAAAAATGTGTATAAATTTTTCTACCAAATTTCACTATTTTTTTCTAATATTTATGCCTTCTAAGCTTTATTTAAATTTGTTTAAATAATTTGTTAATTTTGTTTAAATATTAAATTTTAAGCTTTAAAATATTAGTGCTTTACAAATAAATTATAAAGGTTTTCTTTAGGAAATTTAAATAGATTTTCATAAGGCAATTAAAAAATGTGTAGGTATATATTTTTCTAAATAACTTCACTACTTTTTCTAATATATATGCCTTCCAAGCTTTATTTAAATTTTTTTAAATTTGTTTTACCTCACATAATTTGTAATAACCTTATTTCTTCACCAAAAGGTGTTTTTATGAACATCACATAATCACCTTCCTTTCAAAATTCACACCTGAATTCGAAGCACATTCCAAGCTGTCCATAAACCGATCATCTTTGGATCCTTCTCAACCACTGGTCATCACATTTGCCAGCTGTTAGATCTCCTTTTAAGGTATTTTTTTGTGATCCTTGTTTCGTATCCTGTTGCTGCATAAATCGAACATAAATTCCTGCTCCTTAGCGGCCCCTGTAAAAGTTAATTGCTGTGTTAACACGTCCAGGCCAACACAAAGAGCCGTCTGCTGCTCATTTTGAATAAGGAATAAGGCCAAAAAGGAATCAATTTTTAAGACTATTAAAGGCAGCAATCCGCTTAGCCGTCCATCTCCTTTTTTTGACTTTTTAATTGTGTTTGGTTTGGTTTTATTTTTTTCCAAGGAGTTGGGGAAGAAACGCTAACGATTCCTCAAACATTTTGCACGCGCTGCGATCATTTGTGGTGATTACACATATATTGTTTGGATTTCCCTCCTTTGATTGCGTTTGCAGCCACAGGCACAGGATCAAGGATCGCCGTCGCATAAATCAAGGACTCCCGCTGCGGAGCACACATATATATATTTTCCAAAAGGCGTGGCCCAAAGTCGGTCGAATAGAATAAAAGTCAAAGGAATAATTGAGACATTTGTTGGCAGCGGCGCACAGTGGGGTATTTTTCAAAAAAGTGGGACTTAATTCAAAAAGTGTTTTTTCGATTTCAAATAAGTGAGTCATACCAACTCAAAATAGATAAAATTCTCTATCAAACCCTGTTTAAATAATAATTTTATGATTTTTTTGGGCTTCACAATCTACGTTCAAAGTTCAGATTTAGTTTTTAGTTAATGCGTAAGATACATATTTTTTCGTTTTGGTGCATTTTGTAGGCGCTATATCTTAAACATTTTTCAAAGAATGTGTGTGTGTTTTTTTTATTCCGTTACTTTGAACTTTTTTTAATTTTATGGTAATTTTTAATTAAAAAAAAAATTTATTTAGAACTTAAAAAAATATATATATTAATAGTCTACAAAATGTATGGATTTTTTTGCTTAGCATGGACATATAGTTGACCCACACGCGTCCGCACGCGATCATTTTTTTTTAATTATACTTTAAAGTGTCACTAATATGTTTACAAAAGTTTGATCGTGCGATTTTGTGCGATAAGCGAGATATTTGAGATTAAAGTTGTAAATTTGGATGGAAAAACGTGTTTTTTTTGGTGAGAGTCAACGGTTTCAATGGCTAAAGACAATTTTTTTTTTTTTTTTTTTTTTATAAGTTAAACATGAAACGTCAATTAATTCTAAGTTAAATAAAATAAAATTATTGAAAAAAACAAGAAAAAAATATTAATTTTTAATTATTGAGTTTTTAAAATTTAACTTTGAAAATCTATGAAAAATCACACTTTGATTGCAGCACCACGTTTGAGCACTCATTTGAAAGCTTTAAGTTTTAGCTATAACAAACATTTTAAATTTTAAAAATATCTGCATTAGTTCCTAAGATATGAATTTTTAATTAAAAAAAGTCAGAAAATTCAACATCAAAAATTTTATGAAAAACAATTTTTTTTAATAAAATTACAGTAAGCCTTATCTAAAAATAACTTTTTTTAGTTTAATTTTATAAACTTAATACAAGAAAAATATAAGGCAGAGTCTATTTAGCCTGTGTGAATTAAGTCCCACTTTTTTTAAAAATACCCCACTGTGCGGCGGCGGCTGGTTTTTTTTTTTTGGTCTGCCCGCAATGACAATGTGATAAAATGTCCCTAAAACAATGGCTTCAAAGTCGGTCTCCGAAACGGCTGCTCCTTGCACTTTTTTTATTTTTCAGGTGACATCTTCTTTCCACCTTTCGGCACGTTGACAACAATGCGTGTCGGTGGCTTCTTTTAAATCCTGGAGCTCCTCCAAGGATGTGCGGCCATTCTGATCTTTGCCGACCGCCTCGATTATGTTGTCACATCTTTGTTGCAGGCGCAGAAATCACAAGATTAGACGAATATCACGGAGATGATGGTGATGATGGTGCATTAGATCAAAGGGAATAGAAGTCGTCCTTTTGGCTACTTTATGTGGATTATGTTGTCACATTTTGGCACAATCGGGTTAATGGGTTTTCGGGGAACTTGCTCCGCTGAAAGGATATTGTAATCGATATGGGAAGATCAGTGAGCAGATCAGAGGGATAATGTTTTATTATCCTGGAGGTGAGCATTTCTCAAAAGGTGTCAACCAAAGTGTGCAACAACAATGAGATTGGATCAAATGTAAAATATTAACGTATAAGCTGTAAATGATACTATATTATAAAATGGAAAGGGATGTCTTCTATAAATAGTAAATAAAAATATTCAAACGTAACCCAATTTAAATATAAATTTCATTTAAAATATAGAAGAAATGTCATACAAAATAGAACTGAATAAAATACTGAGCTAAAAAACCTGTTTATTAAAAAAAACATAATACAAATGAAGGTTAAAAAATTATTAATGGTAGGTAAATGAGAAAATAAATTTAAAAAAATATATATATCTTTGTTGAAAACTTTGAAAATAAATATAATTTAATTTGTGGTAAATAAAAATTAAGTTTAAATGAATCAAAAAACATCTGAACGATAATGGTAAAAGTTATTTTGTTAGAAAAATCTTCTCAAAACATTGTAAATAAAAAACTATCAAAAAACTGGAAGCCTCAGATATAATAGTATGATATATTTATCGTATGGAAGAAAAATTATATTTTATAGTAAAAGTTTTCTTACTTTAAAAGATTTTAGAAGGAAGTAAAGTTTACGGATTTCAATTAATTTTGAAAATACAACCAAAAGTTAAAGCAAGTATTTTTTATATCTTCTTTATAATTATATTCAAGATAAAACCCGGCCAATCTGGTACAGTCAACTCCTGATCCTGACATCTTAATCCCAGAACTCAGAGGACAGGAGTTGGGATCGAAAACCGACATGGACATGGTGCAGCTACTAACGAGCAATTATCGCCAGCTCCCAGGCGTTGTGTTCCGATTTCACACGCCCAGAAAGGGAGAGGTATATACATAGTATACCAGGAAAGAGACAGGGAGAAGCGGAGCCTGAGATATCCTCTATAGAGCATCCTCATCACGCATTTGCTACGCTTTGGGGGGGAGTCCCACTGCTTTTGGGAAACCTGCAGACACACACACACACATATTGTTAGGACACAATGGATGAAAATATTTTCGTCCTGTTGTCAAATGATTGCATTTAATGTATCGAAATCTGCGTGACGAATCAATTCAGTTCTGGCTGGCAAGCTGCAATGGGAAACTAAAAGGGAACAACCAGTTGCCTTTTGATAATTCGATCAACTATAGCGAGTTCCTTCCAGGTTTTTATGCATCCTGTCTGGTCCTTAGTCCATTTCCCAATCCCAATCCCAACCGCATGGACAACTTAATCAATAAGTCGCAGTCGCCCCGAAGGATGCGAAATACTTATTTTTTTATGTGTGGAACTGATCAATTACAGTGGGTGTTCACTGTACCGCTTGACGATCAGATCCTTTCAGCTCGTTAGGCTATAAAGTTGTCAAAGTAGGTTGGTTATGACCTCCAGCTGTTTCCATGTGGAGGAGAGGAGGCGACTCTACTTAAGTGGAACTTTGACACACATATGGTTGGAAAATAAAACAAATTTTAGCCGCCTTTTAAAGAGGAGAAAATAAGAGGTGGTGACTTTTGAGAGCAGTGTATCTTAATCGCTGGAAATATTAGTTCTGACAACTATATTTATATGTTGAGGTCTTTAAAGGGAAATGAAGTTCTTCAGTATTTTATGGGAATTTAATTTATACACTTTAAAATTTAATGTTTAAATATTTGGTGTAAAATGGGTTTACAAATACCACTTATAAATATTTTTTGATACGTACGAGTATTGCTAACTTCAATATTGAATCTGCAATTAATGAAAACCTCTATATTGGTGTGGCTCTTCATTGTTAAAAAAAAATATACCAAGTCGTGTTTTCCAAAAGAATATACCTATATTTTTATGGTTATTTTACAATAAGGTGTTAAATATTTTAAAGTACCTGATCTGGGCAATAAACTAGTACCTGCAAATGCATACTTTTCCAGCCGTAAAAGTGAAACCAGATCATAAAGGCAATATAAACTTAAATCCGGTTGGGTACTACCTAAACTGAGTAGCTGGATTCATTCAAAATCTGGGATTGACACTCGGGATTTATCAATAAACTGAGAGTTAAGCAGAAATACCCGAGTGAAAGGACCTGATTAGTGATTGGGATGCATAAAAAATCACTTGATTTTTGCGATCGATCATGGCCATTGTTTGGGCCATAAAACCGACGACTGTCTTGGCCAGGTCAGTGTGTCCTGTATATCCTGTCTGACAATGGCTGAAAGGCAAAGTGCGAGGACGAAAAGACGACTCGCTGAGCGCGACAAATGCGTTCGAAATGTCCTGCTGGTGTTGCAAACATGTGACAGTCTCCGAGCATTCAGGATCGAAGAGCGAATCCTGTTGACAGCAGGGACCTCTGAGGAATATCGCACATTACGATCAATTATGAGACTCAATGCTCACCCACAGTGGAACGAAACTGGGCGAAAGTCCTGAAGGAGAGGGAGGGAAATCTTGTGGCGTTAATTGAAAATTACATGCACATTGTCTGTGGCCACGGTGTCTACTTGGAATTCGCTTATGCATTTCCCTTAGTTTTCCTTAGTTTTTCATAGTTTTTCCATAGTTTTTCCTTAGTTTTTGTTGGTGCCTAATGAGGCAGGCGTAGCGCTCGCTCGAAGCGTGAAGCTCCTCGCCCAAGGAACGAGGAGAAACGCCCAAGTGTGGTTTTGGCAATGAAACCATAATGTCAGCCAGCGTGGAGTCCTCGACCAGGATGAGGTCCTCATCGGGTCCTGATCACCCAATCAGCGACCACATGCTCTCGGTCTGCTGCTCCACGCCCGATTTTACTCAAGGTGTGCGGCCAAGGATCACAAATCGCTAATCAATTCGTTTTAGGACATTATTTCCTCAGCAGAGAAACGTTAAAGTCAAATTGAAGTCAAGGAAAAATGGCCTCATTTTCAGACCAAGTCGTAAAAAATAAAATACTTGTGTAAAACTACATTATTCTGTGTTAAAATGGGACATTTTATTTGAACCAGAACAAAAATAAACATAAACTTTTTATTATAGTTGTAAAAATATAGTTACATTTAAAATCAAGAAATTATTTGTTAGACTAACTTATATATAAAAAAAAAACATTTAAATAAATTCTTGAACAACATCGATTTTATTTAAAAGGACCTACTTTCACCTTATAAATAAAATCGATAAAAGGACCTACTTTCACCTTATAAATAAAATCGATGTTGTTCAAGAATTTATTTGAATGTTTTTTTTTTATACCTGTTCCTGTTCCATTAGTTTAGTAATGTGTATTAATTTATCAGTTGTTATTGTAAATATGTCAAATAATCAAACCTAATATTGAAAATAGCAATTTTTATTTATTAAGGTTCATTATTTTTATAGCTTTGTGTATAGTTTTATTTGTCGTAATTTATTTAATTTAATTTCATTTATTTTTATTTAAGTTATTTTGCAGCTTGCTAAAGCCTTTAAAATACTCCCTACACCTTCTAGCTAATCGAATTACCCCTTGGTCATCGCAATGCTAAAATTTATCTGCAATGTGTGTGTCCAGGATCTGTGGATTTTTCGATGGCTTAGGGATTTCAGAAATCAATTAGTTTTGTCGCGGCTGTCAAAATTATGCACCCACCAGGGAAAAGTCAGAGTCAAAGTCGGCGAAAGGCCTTTCATCTGTGTAGATGCGACTTGCAAAAAAAAACTACATAGATTTTCAACTCAATTAGTGGCTCAGTCGAAAAAAGAAGCCGCAAAGAAAATCTAGGCGTTCAAATCTTCATTTATCCCTCGCTTAGAAAAGAAAGAAACGCTGGTAACTGAACCTGCCGCTTCGACAATTTTTAACCGCCTACTTTTTTTTTCTTTTTCCACCGACACTCTACCTTTCTCTTTCCCCTCTCCTAGCCCCGTCTCTTTCGGGCACTTTCAACTTTGCCGACTCCTCTGAGTGCATCATTATCATCGGCAATTGGACTACTGCGTTAAAAGTGCGCTGCCTACTTTTTTGTTTTGTTCACTTACTTTTTTTCTTGGTTTTGAGCAAAAAATAAAAAATATGAGAAGGGAGCAAATTAATAGACAGTCATTTGGAACATGTGTTGTTGCTGCTTTGATTGTTTTGTCAAGTTGTCTAAGATATCAAACGACCAGTGCCGCCGACAAGTACTGTATTTCCCATCCAAAATATATCTACCATCCATCTGTAATAACCCACAGCGCTGACGTCTTCATTGTCTCACTTGACTTTCGCCCAATTTATCTGTCTGTGTATTTGTTCAATTGTTCTAACAAAACATGCCATAAAAACATAAAACACAAAACACTGTAGAAACCAAATCCACTTGTACTTCCTTGTTATTGTAGTCGTAGTCCAGTCTCGGTCCGATTGCAACCCAAAAACCCCTCACATAAAGTCCAATTCAGTAGCCCTATAGTTAAGTATAGTCGGTGACGCTTCGTTTGATCCTAAAGGATGTTTTTTTCCGTTCTACACATGAGTTGCATATGTCGTGTATCCTTATAAATAATTTTCAAAATTGATATCAAATATATGGTGTCTAGAAACATTACAAAATAACATATAAAATTATTTTAAGAACATTTTTATAAATAATGTAACTTAACAGATATTCAATTTTGAAAATCATTTTTTAATATAATGATTTTAGTTTCCAGTTAAATATTTTATCGCTACCATTCTACAAGTGTAGGACAATTAAGTTTTAGGAGTTATTTACACTCTTCCTAATTTAATATATATTATTGTATTATTGTATATTATATTATAATGTTATTATTTTTAACCTTTTGATACAAAAGAAACATTTTGTTATTTTTTAAATGCTTAAAAATAATATATAAATAAGTTAAATTTAAATTAAAAAAATTCCTGAAAAGGAAATGTTTAAATAAAATTCTTGAAGTTATATTTTATGTAGTGCAACACTCATAGTTATTTTGCAATTTTCTTAGTATTAGATCGTTTGTAGATCCCTTGATTTATTTTTCAAACCAAAAAACCTCTTTTTGAGTCCTATACTTATGTATCTTATCCCTAGACTTCTCCTTAACTCCCCCAACAAATCACCAAAACACAACTTAACTGTAGCCTAGCCAATTTTAAACTTTACTCAAATTCTAAGCACAAATATTTGGCAGGATGCATTTAGCAAATCTATTAATCTCCAAAAGGATTGTCGGAGATCCACATTGATTCTGGCGAAGCGCGCCCAGAACTAATTCGCAAATCTGTCGCGAAACTAAAACAAATCCCGCTGCTCGAAGGGTTAACCCTTAACCCCTTCGGATTACCTGAGTCCCGGAGTCCTGAGTCCTGAATCCCGAGTCCTGAGCTCCATTGAGCTGTTGAAAATCGTGCCGTAAGCCAAGGCAGGGATCTGCGTCCAGTAATCCCCGGACCACAAAGGCGACCCTTGAACTAGTTTGGGCGGGATTAAGAGCAGTTCAAGGAGACTCGCAGATTGCTAGAAAACTAATTCGCAGAATTCATTGTCAAATGATAAGTGGATATCGAAATAAATAAAATATATCAGGGTAATTTGTTGTATAAATTTAAATGCAACAAAAAATGCGGACATCTTAGCAGCTTCTCGTTGATTGTATATTGTCAAACTATGAAATAGATTTTATAATATTTTATTTATAGTCCCAGAATTTTGTTTATTTTTCTTCTGGAACCAAAAATTATATTTTATAAAAAATTTAAATATTTAATACACCTTTTAAAATAAGTCAAAGACTGTTTTTTTTTTTTTTTACAAATATACGAAGAGTTGTTGAAAACTAAATTAAAACTAAATAAAATATTTTTATACAAATCGCAGGTCATTGTTGGTTGTGATTTTATATACAGTATTAAAGAAAATATTTTTAAAATACAATACAAAAAAATTTAGGTACCAAAATCTTTCTATAATTAATTTGTAGTATAATTAGCATATAAAACTTACATTTAAAATTTATAAAATTGTAGTATTTATATTAATATTATATTATTTATTTTATTATTTCTTTTAGCTAAAATTACTGTCGTTTTAAATTCAAAATACTAGAAAACTCATTAGGATCTTGAGCTATTATAAATTCTTAAGCCCCAATAATTAAGCATCTTCATTGAAGTGATTAGAAATGGGCCACTTTTTCGACCACCCCCAAGTCCCCAATCCAAAATCATTATGGAATTATAAACATCCTGATTAAATTGCAACTCTCTGCTCTGAGTTTTGTTTTTGTTTTTATTGCTTGCTTGTTAGTGCAATTAATAGTCAAAACAGCGAGAAAGAGAGAGAGACAGAGAGAGAGGGAGAGAGAGAGAGATAGCTACCCCAAAGACCGACCCTGTTTGGATTGGATGTAATGGATATTTTGACGCCGAAGCAGCAAAAGACTGCAAATAAACATCCACAAGTTCCCAAACACGAAGTACACAAAAGTACACACACAACTTGTGGAAGGCGAGTGGAACAAAATGGTCACAAAATGGAGGGCGGAGTCACTGTCTCTAAAGAGGGTTTAACTACCTACCTACCCAAGGCCCTCGCTCTCACTCACTCACTTGTATTGTGTTAATCCACCCATCTCTCTCTCGTGTAGTGTTCCTCTCTTGTGTAGACTTCGTTCGAGCGACCGGGGGTAGGACTATAAATAGCCCGATCCGGGGCTGTAGAGAATCAGTTACGAGCCACCATCCCAAGCGCAAGCATCTCAAGCGATCTCAAGTCGTGTGTTATCCAAAAAAAAAAACCAAAGAAATTCAGTATCAAGTAAAATGGTGAAAAGTGAAATGGAATTCAAGAGCAATTTCTCCATCGATGCCATTCTTGCCAAGAAACCCATCCAAAGCCAACAACCCACCATCATCAAAACCGAGCACCATCATCAGCAGCAGCAGCTGCATCACCAGTATGTGCATCCCTACTCCAATTCCGATGGCGAACTCTCGGCCTCCGAGGATTTCGACAGTCCCAGCCGGACCAGCACTCCCATGAGCAGTGCCGCAGAGAGTTTGTCATCCCAAAACAATGATAAACTCGATGTGGAGTTTGACGACGAGCTGGAGGATCAACTGGAGGAGGATCAGGAGAGTGAGGATGGCAATCCCAGCAAGAAGCAGAAGCTGAGCTCGGGCTCCGACACCAAGAAGCCCCCGTATAGCTACAATGCCCTCATCATGATGGCCATTCAAGATAGCCCCGAGCAGCGATTGACTTTGAATGGGATCTACCAGTACCTCATCAACAGATTCCCCTACTTCAAGGCCAACAAGCGGGGCTGGCAGAATTCCATCCGTCACAATCTGAGCTTGAACAAATGCTTCACCAAGATTCCCCGGAGCTACGATGATCCCGGCAAGGGCAACTACTGGATCCTGGACCCCTCTGCCGAGGAGGTTTTCATTGGAGAAACCACCGGCAAGTTGAGGAGGAAGAATCCTGGAGCCAGTCGCACTCGCTTGGCCGCCTATCGTCAGGCCATCTTCTCGCCCATGATGAATGGTTCCCCCTATGGCAATCCGGCTCCTGGCTACGGATATCCCGGAGTTCCGTTCGCCGGAGCCGCTGCCGCCGCCGCTGCTGCCGCCGCTGCTTTGTACCAGCGCATGAATCCCGCCGCCTATCAAGCAGCCGCCGCCGCTGCCGCCGCCGGATATCAACAGATGCAGTACCAGTCCGCTCCCCAGAGTCACCATCAGTCACCCCATCATCCCGCCCAGATGCAGGGTTATCTTCCCCAGCTCAACGCAGAGTTGTTCCAGCGCATGCAGTTCTTTGGCAAGTTCCCGTCCAGCTAAATTTTGATGTGGAGCAGAACCAAGCCCAGCGCTTTGGATCAAAAACCCAGGGACAAGGCCGTCTACAGTGGTGACTTGGGGGAAGGAACTAGGAGATCGAACCCTACTTTATCCCCGCGAAAACCCGTGACGTCTAAATGCTGCAATTTAGCAAATTCTTTTGGTCATTTCGCACTGACCGCTTCGCTTCTTCAGCGGGCCCTCTGAATCGACCTGGAAAGTCGATGGTGCATCAAGGAACGAGCATCGAAATCTTTGGGACTTTGGTCCTAAAGTGGAGGCCAATCCTTGCCATCCGAGGGCCTTTGTAGTTTGCCTCCCAATTTTTGTATATATTATATTAAGAAAACAAAAAAAAATCAAAAAGAAAATTATTAAATAAACAAAAAAATCAAAACAAAATTTTAAAATGTCTTTCTTATTTTCTCAACATATTTCAGAACATTTCATTAATATTTATGGATCATAAGCTAAATATTTTGGCACAGAAAAAATTATGGAAGCCTGTTTCTCAAAATGGTTTAGTTATCTCACCAAATTTGTATGGGATTATCAAAGCTTATTTTTGATCTTTTCAAAATAAATTTAATCGTTTAGTTATTCAAAATTGCCTTTATGATATTTTTCTAATTTTTCACACCACTTCTTCGCTTTTATTTGATTGCCTTTCTCTAAAACATTCGCCTAAGGCGACGCATGTTCGGATTTGTCAAACGAAATACGTACTGTCAAAGACCCGTACGAGACGTCAGTGTTTGCCATTTGTCCGCTCGAGGGTGGAATACGCTTCCTTTATTTGGAATCCCTCAAGTACAGTGCACATCAATAGGGTTGAGCGGCTTCAGAAGAAATTCCTAAGTTTGCATTGCAGCCGTTGAATTTTCAGATCGGTTCCTTCCTATTCCAGCCAATGTCGCCTGCCATACTTCAGCCTTGTTACAGGCGCTCAATAGCGGGCCTGCTCTTCTAAATGACATAATCATAGGTAGTATGATAGTCCTTTCATGAGTTTAGTCAATTTTAATGCCCCAGCCAGGAATCTCCGTACCTTGGTCCCTTTTTTGAAAGTGCGCAGGACCAACTATGCTCGGAATGAGCCAATTTTAAGGGCTTTCGGCAATTTAATTACCGCCAGCTGCATTCGCTTCAGTTGGGGATCCAAGAAGATGTGCTTAGGCAATCACTTAGGGAATATTTTTATGTAGTTCTTAGTCTTAGAGTTAAGCTATAACTAGCCAGATAAGGATTTAATCCATTGGCGGAATAAATAAATAAATAAATAAATAAATAAAACCCAGCAGCTTCTTTTTGTTGACCGCCAGCTGCTGTCCGGCTCACAGTCACATCCCGTAAATATTTACCCAGCTTCCTTTACCGACTTGCTTTCATCCTGATGACTTAATTAGTTGTTTGCTAGCAAGCGGCAAACATGAAAATGATTCCCGAAAAAGGCAGAAAAATGCAAGAGGATGAGGTTCTAAAATGAGCCATCACCCATTGACTCGATTTTGTTTGGCTCTTTACATGCCCAGTGACAACTCCAGCTGTGCGAGATGTGCTGGGCACCGCAGGTACGATCCGATCCGATATGATGATATCCCATAGCCTCACCAGTATCCCCGTCCGCATGTCCCCTGCCCCCAGCCAGGCCATTGTCTACGATCTGGCCAGAGAGCACACTTCGCTCCCTTCTTGTCCCTCCGCCCAGTCGCAGGCAATTTTTCTTAACTTTTGTTATACAATTTTTCAACTAATATGTGCGCTACACAAAAAGAAAAAATTAGGACTGAGTATTTTCTGGAAGGAAGCACCTGTGCTATTTTTATTTTTGGGTGGAAGTGTTGAAAAGCGAAAGACTGTCTGTGAAACTAAAGAATTCGCGGTCAAGTTCAGTTTACCCTATTAAAAATGTTTCCAAATAATCTTGGGAGAATAATAAAAATGGTTTAATTATCAATAACAAAATTTACGATTTTAGAACATTTTTATTTAGTTTATTTGATATTTAATTGTTTTTTTAAATCATTTTTTTTAACTGATACCTAAAATTTTAATTTTAGCTAAAATTTTATTACAACAATTATTTTCATGAACTGTTGTAAAAGAAATTTTTAGTTGTTATTTAAACGAATTTGACGAAACTAATAAATTCACATTTATACCCTAGCTTTTCTTATTTTTCCCAGTGTAAACTAGGGACTTGCTTGAGCCTCAATTTGAAAGATGAGAACGTTAAGGAAATTGTGGAAAGAAATAGTAAAAAGGGCACCGACTTGGGCGTTGTTTTAGAAATTTCTCAAACTGTGTGTTTCGGGTTCCCAGTGGATGTCTTCATTTTCGAAAATTTCACTTGGCCAGGCGGCTTCTGATTCTTTGATCACTTGACATGTGTTTGTACGACGGCGGTGCGTCGGTGTGCGTGGCTTAAGTGCGCGTTGGAGTAAAAGATGTGAGAAAAAGGGAGCATCATCAGCATCAACAAGTTTTCCCCATCCTCCTAATTCTCCTCCTCCGATTGACAGGGAAAAATTCGAATAACAAGCCCCTGGTATATCATAAATAGTGCGCTTTTCTCTCTTTTTATCGCGCTCTTTCAAAAGCGACGCGATTTGTAAACGAAATGATAATTAATATCATCGTTACTAGATTAATCTCCACTGCCTTCCTCTTTTTATCTCCTGGTATAGAGACTATCAGTAGCAATTATCATATTTTGTGTGAACATTTTTCTTCGATTCAATAATTGTAAATTATTGTGTGTGCGTTGGTAAATCATGTTATTGAAACGATTAGCTGGCAGTTTTATAAGGTGTCAGCTGGGTGAAGGTGTGGGGATTGGGTTGAAGGTTGTGCAATACTTTGTTTGAAATAAGGTTAATAGGGTTTGGGTTAAGTCATCGATAAGTAACAAGATATCTAGACACATACTTAGTTTATACTATGCTATTTCATGAATTCTTGAATGCGTGAATTAAAAATAGCCCCTGTTTATACGTTAGAGACGAATGCATGTATTCATGTCAGCAGAGTTGCCAGAAGTGTAATTTGGCAAAAAATGTAAGTAAAATCCGTTCACACTATTTGTATTGGCGTTGCCACCTAATTTATACAGTGTTAAGTTGGTAGCGCCTCTCCATTTCAGGCAATGACGCTGAATTCATAGTCAACTTTCGTGTGTTGCCGAATACATGCAATGGTGTTTATACACACCCATTTCATGAAATGATTGCATGAATTGGGCTACGTATAAATCCAGTAACAGTATGTTAACCTTTATATTCGTATTTCCCCTGTATCTTCTTACTTTTCATATTTATTAACATTTTTAGGTGGTGTAATAAAATGTGATTTAGACAGGTTGTAGGACTTGATTACATATAACAAGTTAAAATATTGTACTTATAAATTTGTTGTTTTTTAGATAGTACATATCAATTCTCATCCATTTCAACTCAGCTTTATATTTGATAAACTTACACTCAAAGAAAATATCTATGAGCTTTCCTTGGCCATTTTCAGCTCGGAATATTATTCTAAAGATTAAATATTTGCCAACCTAACCCCTTGCATTGTTTATAAAATATCAGTACACAATACCCTGCTCATTTCACCAGTTCCTAAAGAACTTAGTCTCAAACGGAAAACAAACACCGATTTCATATATCTTGTATGTACATATTTGGGGTTTATGTTCAGCTTAGGTCAGTGCAAGAGTTAAATCGGTTTTGGCCCACGCCTTAAGCCATCGATTCAAATATTTTGCATATACTCAAATATACCCAAAATGTATCTGAAAATATATATGTATATGGAGTAGAAACTGTTGTTCTCAATCCGCAGATCAGGCGAATAGAACAATTTGCTGGTGGCATTGTTTTATTGGGCTGCTGACCGGCTTAAGTTGGTCTGGTTACTGTTATTGAAATAGATCGGATGAGCGCATTATATACTTAACACATCTCATGTGCCCTGGATTCGGATTGAATTCAGAAATCCACTTACCTAAGCCCGGGACTACATAGCTCTAAGCTCTAAGTCGCTAAATCAGTCCGAGGGTCTCGGGGACTCGGACTCGGTTTCTTAAACTATATCACTTTAGAATATAATAGAATGGGAATAGTGGTATACGAATACGAAGACGAATAAAGAAAGTAGCACGCGCTCAAGCAAAAGGAAAATTGTCTTGGAAAATGTCTTAACCAGTCTCCTTTCTATTGGCTTAAGTGCTCGACATGCAATTTACAAAGATAACAAGCAGAAGCAAAGCGAAACCTCGGATCTGCCTTACTTATCTTATTACCCGGGTTAAGTGCAGGGATTACACTGTCGAAAGAGCAACCTTGTGGGTCCTCTATGTACTGTATACTATATACCCAAAGGCTCAAGCAGATGCCCATCCCTGATTACCCAGCATGCATCCTCGGGATCCGGAACCCAGTATATACATAGGTTATGGGCCCTGGTTTGCGTGTGCCGTTTGTTACACTTTTTGTCCATTTAGACTGCTCCTGGGTGCTCCTTCTCCGCTCTAATGATTCAAACCCATCGGCTTAGTCCTTGGCCGGGTCTATTTCATAAATATTTTATACATAATCGGCTACTTGCTCACTCGCTTTGTTTGTGCAAAGGCTTAAGATCAGCCCGTGGTTTTTTCATTGGGTTTTCGGTTGCAAGGGATAAGTTATTCTTCTTTTTGTTACACATTTTTGGGAGTTGAATAGAGGAGATATTTTGTAGATAGCAGTTGCTAGTTGCTTTGAAAACTTTTCTTTGTGGAGATCTTTTTAAAAGAGGTGTCTAAGTGGTTGGCAAGGTGTTGGGTATTGTATAAAGACTATTTTTTTGTTTCCTTAACATTAGATTCATACTTCTGATTTTTACCCAATTAATCTAGGTACAGACAAGTTTTAAAATGGAAACAAATTTGTAATCGTCTTTTGAAATTAATTAAATTATTGGACTGTGACTTAGAAAAGTATACATTTTTAAAACAACATTTAATATTGTATTATAAAGTCATTTTATCTTACTACAAATAAATGTGATTTAAAATATTAAAGCAATATTTTATTAAATTTAAATTTGCAAAACCTTGATTGTGTAATTGGCTCAGTTATATTTTAGCCCAGTGAGAACCTCAATGTTAGTTAACCCCGTTAGTTGACACTAAGCATTTTGCACTAGCAGCAAAGTGGCCAAGGAAAAATATTGACATTATCGATTGGCTTTAAAATCCAGTTTGATGAGCCACCACAAGGGTCCCCCTTTCGCCAGCCTTCGAGTATATAGACCCACATCAGCAGCAGAAATGGAATCATAAAGCCATAGATGGAAGCCCCGCAAGTATCGGGTGTGTCACCTAGAAATAATGCAGAGCCCAAGCCTAAAAATCGAATCCAACCCATAGAGAACAGTCTACAGTCCAAGTGGCGACCACACAGTGACCACAAAATGTGTTTTTAATTGAAACTGATGTGGCCGGCCACTCCGCTATATAAAAGTCTGATGGGTTCAGATGAGGGCAGCGCATTCAAATATTTATTAATACAATAATTGTTAACCCATGGGCCGAGTGTGCTCCCTGCTCACCCAATAATCAAATAATGGCAATACAAACACAGCGAGCGGGAAAATATTTGAAAATATTTGAGCGACAAATGCGCAAAGTAACAATAAAAACTGCATATATATGTGGGCAGGGGTAGTGCTCCTTAATTGGTTTCTTTCATTATCTTGGCCTCTCTGTTGACCCGAATTTCAATTAAGTTAATTTACGCCGCCAGTTTTTTTTCTCTCCTTGCCCCTTGGAGAACCAATAAATATAAAAATAAATGTATGAATGAACCTAGTACGATGCGTAGTTCTTTCAATTGTAAGGGGAAAAATACGCTCACAATTAAGCTGAAATTATGAATGAGTAATTACGAGTTGCACTTGAACACTCGACCCATCCAGTTAACACTACTTGCCATCAAGAAAAAATCCCCCACATGGATCGAACGGAAGTTGGGGTTAAAAGTTGGCACCCAATGTGGATGTGCATCTGTCTCGAAGATGCTGAGATACGGGGGAAAAGACAGCTTGCATGATAAGTTGGCATCTGAACTTTTCAATCTTGCACTTGAACAGCGGAATTGCCTTTATCAATTGCGATTTGCAGATGTCTTGGGGGTCTGGAAAAGTTTAAGAGGAAGTGACCCTTCCTTTCCTTGAGGTGAAGTTTTCAGAAATGGAAGTAAACGAAAAACTGTGGAACCTTTTTAAACAATTCACATCATAATATTTAATAAACATATTTATTCAAACTTTCCTTAATCCTTAAAATTTCCTAGAACTGACACGATTAGTTCCAGATCTCATTTAAACCTAATACATTTTGACTTCTTCAGGAGTTTCTTTGAAATTAATTTACTTCAAATAAAGATGTTTTCTAAAGCTCATCGAAATTTTCAAGCTTGATGGGTTTTTTTATGAATAAACTTATAGGGATCCCTTTTCTCACCCCAGCTAATTGCAACCTAACCCTGACTTCTCTGAAGATCCAGCTGATGGAATAGAATCCCCACTCATTCTGCCTCAGATTTCACACTGATACACACTGCTAATGGTCCACAGAGAACACAACACACAACTCGACACACAATCAACAAATTAAGCCAGGCCAAGGGCCACCACTCGGACCTCAATTAAATTGATTTAGATCAGTGAGGAGAGAACTCTAGTTCCCCAGAATCCGATCGACTCTGAACTATTGTGAACTGACCGATGTTCTGCTTATAGGAAGTTGAGGAAGCACCAGCATAATCAGGCCATCAAACAACATCTAAGCACTCTGACCGATCATGTGTAGCAATAAATCCGCAAAAGTACCCGCAACTTTTGGACTCCGCTGTTCCGAGTCTTACGCGTGGCCAGTGACTTTTTGTACCCTTACTTAAGGGGTATTCAAAAATTATGAGATATCTCTTGTCACTTTATAAATTATAGAACATAAAATTTCTTAAATTTTATATAAATAAATATTTTCCAAAAAAGATTTATAGTTTTATATTCCACTGAAAAATATTAGAAATCAAAATATATTTATAAAAAATTAAAAAAACATAGTTTAAAATACTAATTATTTTGACATTATTATTATTATTTTAGATCAAAATATTTTAAGTGTATTTTAGCTTCGGTTATTTAATATAGTTTATTTTATTTGATCTGCGGTTGCTTGTTGACGCTTGTTGTTGCTGCCGTTAATTGTTACGCAGTTCATTAACACACATCAGAGGGCACCACATCGCATGATGTTCATATAACCATATAACACCATACCACATTACGCTCGTCCCCTTGATTTGAAATGTATGTGCGAGTGTGAGCGTGTGTGTGTGCCACCCTCGCGTGGCACACGCGACTTTTCCCCACCCCCAACACACTCCAACAACACCCCCTGCCACACCACCCCCACCCCCACCCATTAAATGACCGTTCCACCAGCGCTAACGATGACATCTAAGCGGTTGCTGCTGTTCCTCTTCGTGTAGCTACACTTAGAGAAAATAGCATGACATTTATTTTCATTCTTTAATAATATTATTAAAAAATTGGCTTTCTTTTAATCCATTTTGCATATGTTTTCTTTTATTTTTACATTTTATGTAATGTCATCGATTTCGAAGAAAATATTTTATTTTAATTTGATTAAAGTTATATCTTTAGGGTACAATTTAATACTCAGGTATTTTTTTAGTAAAGAAATATACTTTGGTCACATTATCCACATTTACACACACTTTATAAGGAGTTGGTCACACTGCGAAATGCGTATGAAGCATAAGCGCATTATAAATATAATGATGTTCATAATGTTCATAAAATCCTTTGTTTAAAAATACTATTAATATGTTTTTTTATTAATGTAAGTATACATATTTTTCTCCGTGTAGTGCTGCTGGTGTTTCGGTTGCCCTTAACGATGTCGCTGACGAGTGTCGCGTTGCCGTCGCCTCGACTTCGTCAGCATTGTGGGTTGTTAATGTTATTTGTTGTTGTGTTGGCGCTGCGTGAGTTTTGGCAGTGTTTCACTTTTTTCGTTAAATGCGTGTAAATCAGTTTATAACACATTGTCAACAATTATCAAGTGTTGGCCATTGGGAAGGGGATGAGCTTTGGGCTTTTTCTATATTTAGAGGGTTTGATGCGCTACGTGACCATGAATGGGTAATGAATTTTTAGGGTTGCTGAGTTAGATCAAAATATGTTAAATGATTACTTAAACTGGATTTCAGTGAAACAGGAAAAAGGGTTTATAAAAATGTAATTTGTCATTTGAACATAATGATCTTCTGGCAAGCTTAGTGAATTTTATTTCCTACTCCAGGAATAATTCCTACAAGAAGGAATTATGTTGTTCATTAGTGAAATATCTGTTTTGTTTACATTAAGTGTTTTATTTGGTCAAGCAATCTCCTGATTTCATCTCTCACTTCACCATATGGTCACACTCTATTTCTAGATGATCTCCTCGAGATAATCTTTTCCAAATACTCTTACAAATCCACTCCCTCGCTATAGCGCACTTATCAACCACCGAAGCTGAAAGTCCTTTTTCTAAATCCTGGTTTCCGGCTCATCACCCTGTTGTTTTTGCTAACCATATGCTCTCGCAGCATGGACCATGGACTATGGAATAACCCCCAAAAAGAGGACCCCCTCCCCGAATTTCACCCTTCGCCGTACTCAAGGCAACCTCTAGGACACTCATTTGGCTGTTTATTTGCAAAACGAAGCACACGATAACAGCAACAGCAACAAAAGTAACAAGTGTGTCCGAGTCCTGGAAATGTCCACAGGACCGTGAACGTGATTCCAGCCAAATTTGGCCAATTTGTCACTTCCATTTTCTCCAACGGGAAACCCCCACTGAAAAAGGGTCGTAGCGAAAAGCGAGAGGAAAAATCTTTTGTACTCCGGAAAATATGTTCTGTGACTATAACATATTTCGGTAATGGAGTCTAAGAAAAGTTAAACATGTTAAAAGTCAAGACAGTTTGATGTGTCTTAAGGCAGGACTTGTTTGTCTATGTATATTTAAAAATATTTTTTAAACACTCTTATTTATTTATTTTTATTTCTTGTTCAGGCTTTTTTATTTTGAAAGTTTATCCCTTTCATTTCTAAAACTACTCAATTTTGTATAACTCTTTTAAAAGTAAAAGCAGACTAGGATACACAACATTTTGAAGTGTAGGAAAAGTGCAGTGATATATTTTTAAGAATTGTAAAAATTGTAAAACCAAAAGCAAACACTTAATAAAATAAAAAAAATTCTAGAGACCCACATTTTTTCCACCTACTATTCCGAAGAACTATAGGTGTAAAATGATTAATTTTAAAACAACAAAAGTGAGTGGACAATATGCCAGTGTATCATATTTTGTTAACAATTTAAAGAAAATCAAATGTCACAATGAAAGTGTCGCCGGAATCTTGAGTAGAGGGTTTAACCCTTTTCCTTTAATCGAGCCAAATCCCAAATTGAAAATATTTGCACGGCTAAGCGACGGCGATTAGGGAGGAGCAAGGACACTGTAGTAGACAAGGACCAAGGACTAGCGACAGAACAGAGCAGAACCCAGCTTGAGGTCCACGAAATGAGATTAATACGCGCTAAGCTAAGTCCCTGTTCCGAACCTGGATCGATCTACCTAATCCTTTGCTTAACTCTTTCGAAACGGTAGCGGGAATGGGTGTTGGGCGTAGGTAGGACATTGTAGGATTCCCACTGCCGACTGAGAGGCCATGTAAACAGACCATATAAACAGCGGAAGCGATCGTGTCCCATCCTTAACCCCTTCAGAAACCCCGATCCTGCAGGTAGTACCTAGAGATTTCGAGGATTGTTTGCATGGACCGCGCTGATCCGTTGGACAAACAAGCTAATCCTGCGGTTAAACTGCCATTGAGTCTATCAAAATAAGCCATATATACCCGGAAGGACTTGCGTGGGGCGTGGCAACTTTACGGCCGAGAACGGGTTAAGGGTACCCGAATTTCCTAAAGGCCCTAAAGGGTTAAGCGTCACGGACTTAATTCCGCCAAATATCGAAAAACTTCGGACTGGAACAAAACTAAATGCCTGCTATAAATCTGGCTGATTAGTAAAGTACTCTCGCCCCCGCTTTCAATGGGTCGTAGTCCCCGAAATATTAATCCCTTCGGTAGCTCGGAAATCTGTCTCCTTTTCAGCATTTTGATCAATGACAAGTTGGTTTTTTTTTTATTTATTTTCATGGCTCGTTTTTCATGGGTTTTTGTTTGTCCGGGGTAATTACGTTCTGTAGTTTCCGGACTCCCGATTGTCGGGAAGTTCTAAGTCGGTTCTCTTGGTCGATTTGTTTGTTTTGAATTGTTGATATTTTGAATTTCGTTTTTTTGAAAAGGATTTGGCTGCTTATTTTGCTTCTGAAATTTTAAGCGGGAAATCGGTAAGATGAATCGGAGGAGTAAACAAATTTTTATTTATTTGGTTAATTAACAAGAGTTTGGATGATTGAACGTTTAAGAAAGTCAAAAAAAAACATTTTGGTGCTGCATTTAATTGAAGTTCTATGTTTTAATAGAATGTTCATGGTTTTGTTGTCTATTTTGTGTTATGATTTAATTTATTGTGTGACACAAAATAATTTATTTACACCATACAGTACTATTTTCCTTGTAAATCAATAATTTATAATGAATATCACCCTCATATCCTTTAGAAAATTATACATAGCAATATACCCTCTTAACTTATTCTAAAGTAATTCCGCAGTATGCATAAAATATCATAATATAATAACATAATTAATAAAATATTAGAGAGTGTCTTCCCTTCTTCCGAACATCTCTATTATGTATTTAGAGCAAACATACAATTTCAAAAAGAACCCATAATTACCATTTTGTAGTGTCCCCTATTATTAAGTCCAAAGTTGGCCATCCATTTAGTTTGAAAACCCCCGTCGAATTTGTATGCAAAGCAGCCAAAACAATTACCCAACGCAGAAAATACAATGATAAATAATTTAATTGAAATACTGAGAAAACAATGGGGCTACGAAAAATCAATTGAAGAATGTTCAGGGGGCAGTAATTACGCCTCGGGCGCCATTTTGTATTGACCAGAGAAAGAGAGAAAAAGGGGAGAGATGGGGGTCCCATTCTCCACCGGAGAGAGCGCATGTCTCCACTTGGGCGTCCAATAAGTTGTGGCCGCACCAACACAGCCGCAAACTAGCGTGGAGACCACATACATATACACCCAAAACCAGATACCGATACAAACATGGCGTCGTCGTTTTTCTTCGGCTTTTTTTTATGGTTTTCGTTCAGGTAAAACATGTTTTACCTCTTACTTCCCTGTGTGCATGTGTGTGTGTGTGTGTTTTTGGGATCCAATCGCACGACCGACGAGTGCACGCCCCCAATTTGTGAAAACAATTATTATGATTACAGCAATGATTTCGATTTTGAGTTCGGTTCTGCTCGGTTAGGGAGGGGGTTACCATCTATATATCTATGGGTCATTGTTGGGCCACCGCCATGTGGCATGTGTTTTGTGGCTCATGCGAATGCCAGCAGCTGCTATCCCACTTTTGCAGTCGCTCTGAAAAATTCTTTCGAGGAAATTGATTGCACCAAATTACATTTAATTGTCAGATTGTTTTGGATTTGTTCGGCAGCTGAAAAGTTGGTCTTTGAAGAAATATGGGAACTGCTTTGAAACTTTTAGAAACTTTTGACATAAAGTGGGCTAATTTAATGCTATTACAGTTGCTTCAGTACTTTGGAATTAATATAGAGACAAATTAAGATTAAACCCTTTAAAAAACACATGTTTTTTTATAAAATTAAAATTTCTTTAAGAAAGAATCAGTTTTTATTAAAAAAAAAAAGACCTCGACGAAAAAAGACCTCGAAGAAAAAAAATTAAGATAGACATTAGACAATTAAGAGAGAAAAATGTGAATAAAACAAAAATTAGATAGATAGTTTTTTTTGTGTTTAGTTTTAATTATAACTTTAAAAGTAGCATTTTACCCAAGTAATATAGATGACTTAAGGGAGAGTCATGTTACCATCATCAGTAAGCGTTTGCTAACCAGCTTAGCAATTGTAACTTTTGTTCTTATGAGTTAAAAAAATAATCAAGAATTTATAAATCAAGTTCTAACTAAAGATTGTCTTCTTTGACATCTGCTAAAAAAAAAAACCATCTATAAAAAAAATTTATAAATCAAGTTAAACCTGGACATTGTATTCTTTGACAGCTTCTAAAAAAATAACATCCATAACCGTAATGATTATAAACTCCCCCCCATAAAAATCTCACATTTGTATCGAATGATCTTAGTGTTTCCCTATGGGTATAAAAAATCCAAAAATCTGAAAACACAAATCTCTGTCCATATCTAACTGAATCGCAACCCCCTTTCGTCATCCATAAGTTTGCAAACTGGCCGAAAAATTAACGGGGGCAAACGGTAACAGTAACAACAACAACAACAACGGAGGTACGGGATACAATTAATAATGGCAACTGTGTGTAAAAACAAGAAATACATTAACACCAACAAAACGACACGAGAGCAGCTGCCAACATAAAAGAGCAAAAGGGGGAGAAAAAAAGAGAATAATAAGTATACGAAAGACCTAGCGTATCAAAATGCAACCCACAATCCGGAAAAGGGTGACCCACTCTATAAGGTATGGGGTATTATATTTATTTGTGTGCGTGTGTCGGCGGCAATTAGTATCGGGAAAAATAAATCTGCGAGGGAAAGAGAGCCTATATAATCACAATGTGTTAAAAAGAGATGACAGAGCATTCGTTCCACAGATCCGATTGGTCGGCTGGAGAACCCACCCCCGATAACACCTCTCTGAAAGACCCTGCTCAAAAAAACCGGCCCGACTGCGATTGGGAATTATTGGGAATTCTCGTTTTTAGTCTACACTGAAAGCCCCAGAGCAACGGACGTGAAATCGTGTATTATTTGTGGGCTGTGTGTGTATATTATCGTCGAGCGTCGGTAAAACTGAACGTAGAGCGAGAAAACTGAACAAAACCGCCAATTTGAATAGTTAGTGAATTGGAAATCAATCAAAATATAAGTCAAATATTTACAAATGCTTTGAAAACTCAAGAAAATATGGTTTAATTTTGAAAAGATAAATATTTAAAATTATAAACTCAGACATAACATTATAAACATTATAAATGCAAGGAAATTCCTTTAATAAAAACTTAAATTAAAACATAAACCTTTATAAACCCTATAATAACCAAGACAATGTGGAGCCATTAAATCATCTGACCAACAACATGGTGAAGATCGAGGAAGGTCTGCCGCCCAGCGAGATCAGTGCCCATAGTCATCACTTTCAGCACCACCCGCACCACCCACTGCCGCCCACCACCCACCACCACCCGCTGCAGCATCCCCATCCCGTTGGCCTGAATCTCACCAACCTAATGAAGATGGCCAGGACACCGCACCTGAAGTCCAGCTTCTCCATCAATTCCATATTACCCGAGACTCTGGAGCATCACGACGACGAGGAGGAGGAGGAGGGGGAAGTGGAGAAGAAATCGCCTGCAAAGTTTCCACCCAATCATAATAACAACAATCTCAATGCCAGCACCTGGGGCAGTGAGGATCAGGAGGCGGAAAGTGATCCCGAATCGGATCTGGATGTCACCTCCATGTCACCGGCTCCAGTCGTGAATCCCAACGAGAGCGATGCGGAGGAGGTGGATGAGGAGTTTGTGGAGGAGGACATAGAATGTGATGGTGAGACCACCGATGGCGATGCGGAGAACAAGTCTGCGGATGGAAAGCCCGTCAAGGATAAGAAGGGGAACGAGAAGCCGCCGTACAGTTACAATGCCCTGATCATGATGGCCATTCGCCAGAGCCAGGAGAAGCGTCTGACCCTGAATGGGATCTACGAGTACATCATGACCAACCATCCCTACTACCGGGACAACAAGCAGGGCTGGCAGAACTCCATCCGCCACAACTTGAGCCTCAACAAGTGCTTTGTGAAGGTGCCGCGGCACTACGATGATCCTGGCAAGGGCAACTACTGGATGCTGGATCCCTCGGCGGAGGATGTCTTCATAGGGGGATCCACGGGGAAACTGCGAAGGAGAACCACAGCTGCCTCAAGGTCCAGACTGGCGGCATTCAAGAGGTCCCTGATAGGACCCATGTTCCCTGGATTGGCTGCCTATCCGCAGTTTGGCCAGTTCTTAACCTATCCCCCGACGGCTCCCAGTTTGCTGGCCAGCATGTACCAGCGCTACAATCCCTTTGCGCCCAAGAGTGGCGTGGTGCCGGGACATCCGGGAATGCCGGGCTTGGGGCCACCCGGACCTCCGCAGGGATTACCTGGACCCGGACCACCTGGACCCCCATTCGTAGCCCCGCCCACGAGCAGCGAGCTCTACCAGCGATTGCAGTACCAGCAGCTGTTGCATCAACATGCGGCTGCCGCCGCTCTGGCGGCTCATCAAAGGCAACTCTCGGTGGCGGCTGCTTCGCAGGCGACACCCCCACCACCCCACCACCTCGCCCACCTGGGTCAGGGTCAGGGGTCACCCCTCTCGCCCAGCCACCTCCAAGGGGGTGGTGACTCCCCGGGTCCCTCACAGCCACAGCCCCTCATCAAACCCGTCACCGTCGTCTCCCGCAACAGCTGAAGATCTCGTTCTTCGGCTGGAGGAGCCCCTGTAGCTCATAAGTATTCACTGTACATAGATATAGCCGCGACTGAGGCGCTAGACGCTTGTAAATAGATGAAAATTGGGGGTATAATCAAGAAAAGTAATGCAGGATCTAAAGAAGAAGGAACCATATTCGGTTTACCGAATTTATAAAAGCCTTTGCTGAGTTGAGTATGGAATTTAAATTATAGAAGAGCCACAGTTGTTTAAAAGAAAGCTTTTTGTTTACAAATTTTAATTTTAATATTTCAAATAATCTTTACTAAAATTTTTAAAGGTTACAATTCGCTATAAATAATTTTCTAAAAATTCTGAACCAAAAGCCTTTCGTTGTTTTTAATGAAAATATATAGAAAAGCCGCAATAGTTTTTGTTTTACCTTTTTTAGCGATTTTCAAAGCATTTACAATCAGTTAAATATTTATTCTTTTATCAAATTATTTTACAAATTAAATTAAATTGTTAATAATGCAAAATTGAAATATAGTTTTGAATGAAATTTTTCTAAAATATCAGAATTAAATTCGCTTTTTTAAAGTCGACCTAAAAACCTGTTCTGGGAATATTTTTAATATGAATTTAATGCTGCAAAACAACTATATAAATCAAGCTACAAAAACTATGAAAGTATTTAACATATTCTCAGCAAATTAATGTCTGTCATTAACCAGAAAACATATCAAATGTTGATCTATAGCACCTTGAGAGTGTTTGAAAAATCACACGCCTTCAAAACCTGATTTAAAAATATTATATATCTCTGCAAAGGCTTTTTTCAAACGCGTGTTTCACAGTTGGTAACTTGTTGTCACATATCTACGATATATGTATTTATGTATGTATGTAATATGATTAACGATACTTAAGCGCTGCAGGCAAAGAACTAAGCACTATTTAATTTATATAATATTATTGTATATTTAGACACCGAACGAAGCGATGAGAACAGAAACCAATTAAAATTCTATTGAAATAAAAAATGAAAAAACAAAGAGAAGAAAATTAATGACATCTGCGGGGGAGCTTGGGAATTGTTTCAGTTGACGACGACGACGGGTGTTAAATTGAACTGCAGTGGCCGCTAAATGAATCTGTTGTCGCGACAAACTTGTCGGCAATCGGACAAACCGGAAGTCCTTAATAACTGCCAGGCACACTCACAAATACAAATACAAATACTATGTATGTGCTCAAATGCGGTTATTAGTGGTGTAAAAGTAGCGCTGAACACCACTGCCAAGTGTCAAATCAAATAAAATGTTTAGCGCATGTCCGACCCACGACCACAAATTGAAAGAAAAGAAATTTAGGGGACCATGGCAATGGAGTTGCTAAACAGCCTTGTTTAAATTTATAAAAAAACTTTTAAAAATATTCGCCCCTCACACAAGGCGCCACGAAACGTTTAGGCAAAAAACGGAAGACTTACACACAATTAGAACCAACCAAGGCAAAAAGGCGAAATTTAGCTCAAGTTTATCATCGCAAACAACGCGTCAGAAGACAAACCTCCTACAAGATCAACATTTTCTTCCCAATATTTTTAAAATAATTTTAATTTTGACCTCTTAACTGTTTAACTTTATGTTGTAAACGTTTGTTATTATTTATTAACAAAAATATTCTATATGTTTTTACATAATTTACAATTGTTTATTAATGTTTTTTTGTATAAATAACATTTTTCGTATTGTGATTCAATTTGGTACCTCGATCGAAAAATTCAGTCTTTATTTATTAGCTTTAAAAACCAGATCTGTTATTTTATCATTATTATTAAGTGTTGATGTGTGTTAGAAGTACCGTAGAATCAATGTAATGGCTTTTTCGCGAGTTGTTGTTTCAAAATAATTATATCCTAAGCAAAACGGGGCGCCGTCCCGAAGATTTTAACAGCAAATGCTACTTTTATTAATCATCCCACAGAAAGCTGAACGAAAATATTGAAATAAAATGTTCTTACTTGAAATACCCACCTACAACAATCAAAAACCTCGTAAACATATTATGAAACAACCATTTCGATCAAAAACGGGCACATTTCCGGATTTATATGAAAGAATTTTTTATAGTAGGTAACATTTTATCATGCATATGTAAAAGGAAGCACAGGTAAATTTTCTTTTTATAAAAGAAATAATCCATTAATCCATTTTAGCATTATAAATGGAACAGTAATATTTATTATTGATTATAATTAATGACTTCTGTTTTTGTGCTCTAAAAAGAAATATATAGATAAAGCAACACACTTAAAAAACGTGATATTTTTTTATTTCTTCCTTGAGATTTGTTTTTATTTTTATCATTATATCATAACATCGTCTGCCTGACAAATAAAATAATTTCTTTGGGTACGCTCCATACGGGTCATACACTCATACCATTTGGAATCATACACCCGAATACAAAGCTGTAAGTGCCCAAGTGCCCAGCTTCCATTCAGATCGCTGTTACCCAGCCAGTAAGTGGAATATTCGCTGAGCTTCACTTGGATGGCGTCAAACTCCTCTTTGGTTTTAAAGGACGCTAAATAGCCTCCCATCCGACGACAAGTGATTATAGCAGTTTTCAAATCTTCTGTAATATATTGCTCAATATAGTAGTATCTTGTGCCGATCTGTTCGAATCTTGGCACTGCAAAAGTTTGGATTTTTAATAGAACATCGTGTATTAAAGTTTGTAAGGTTTGCAGTTGGTTTTCCATCTTTTCCTGCCTTTCTTCTGTTTTTTCCAGCCTTTCTATTAAATCCTTTGAAACTTTCTCAAAACTTTCCTGCAAGGATATTTGCTGTCCTTCAACTTTAGTCTTCATTTCCTTTAAGGTAACAGCTTGGGAATTCCATTGCTCCTGAATTTTAGAATTATGATCAAATAATGGGAACAGGGCTGAAAGGCAGAATGCTCCACATTGATTTGGTTGGTCCTTTAATAAACACACAGCATTATCCTTAAAGTCCGCCTTAGATATGGAACCCAGTACAATTAAATACAAAATATAAATTGCAAACTTGATCATATTTAAAATTGACAACCACTCGGGGTAAAAGTTTAAAACGGACTGATTTTAGATTAACATTATTGAGTTCCAAAAAGAGCAATTTCTATATTGCTGATAAGCCTAATTCATTGAAAATAATATATGTACATACATATGTATCAGTTTCGCACTAATTATGTTTTTTTTGTTGGGGGTTTCTTTTTAAATTTAGCATAAAAATTTCTTGAAAAACGAATAAACAATAAGCATAAACCTTTTTTTACTTGAACTTTACTTCTAAGTATTTAAAAATAAAGTTCAATACACAATAACTGAGCGTTCCATGTATTTCTATAATTTCTTAATAAACTTAGAAAATAAATTTTAAATTAAATTTAACAAAAATATAATAAAAACAGAACTTCATTTTTTCATAATAATAATAGATGATATTATGTATTTTTCCCGGTGAATTGTCTTAAGATTGTGGCGCCAAATGGGTTACATTTTTTTTTTTGCCAACTCCCCATTTGTTAGATGAAATTAATACCCAGTTCTTTGGCTGGGTGTTAATAACCACTCATTTTTCTTAGTCGGTGTCTGGCGCACCTTGACTGCCACTCGATCTTTCAGGCCGATTCCGATTCACTTGCTCACTCCCATGATCATGATGATGATGATGATGGTGGTGGTGGTGATTCATCGCTTAGCCTAGGGGTTAACAAACTACGATTGTGCAACTGCATCTTACGGGGCGTATGCGTGATGTTCGCATCCATCTAGCCGACAATTGCCGGCTGACATTTCGCAGTTGCACATTTCAATTGAGGCAAAATCTTAGACAAGTCGGGGGAATTCCGTTGTTGAGTCAACAGTTGGATTGGGAACGCGAATGAGATTATCCAATTCACTTAGTTAATACTCTCGTATTTCAATCTTCCTGCAAACTGCATTTGTTGTTACAGTCTTCAATTGCGTTTTGCCTGCTACTCAATTCCATTCAAGTTGCCAATTATGCGACCATTATTCAATCAAAGTAAATTTATTTGTTTGTCTCTTTTCCACGTAAATCCCTCTCTCAGGAGGCCTCCTCCTCCCATCCCAGTTCCCCAGATTTCCCCATTTCTTTCAATTTCAATTTATTCGCCTTGCGCGACGGATTATTGTCTGTGTAAACATCTCGAGTTATCTCGAATTATCCTATATGTTCAGACGATTCTTGCACACTATCGCCTGATGTCTTAGGCAGTTGACTCAATTAACTCGCACAGATCTCTCTCTGGGTTTTTTTACTTGTGTGTGAGGCCTAAGTTCAAGAAACTTTATGTCGCCGAGAGCTCCGGGAATTGCGCTAAACTCTGATTTAGATTGAATGTGGCGCCAGTTGGATGTGGGTTTTGTAATACTGTTGATTAGCCCATTAGACGAGTAGGAGTTGATAATGCACAAAGTATTGCAATGGAAAGAGGTTTCATCATGTCAACAGATCTATGTTCTTGCTTAAAGTATTTATTAAAATTATTTGGATTTTAAATTTTATTTATAATAAGAGATACTGGTGATTGCGAGTGGCTTCCAAAACACACCCCAAATACGACGAGCTTACGCCGGCAAAAGGACGTGCCGAACCTAGGCCGCCCATGTCTTTTTGGACTTTTTCTGAAATCGACGTATACATTTATTACCTACATTATTTTTATTTTGTCACAATGTTTTTCTATTTAACAATTTTTAAAAGATGAAATTCTTTTCAAACACTAAGTTTTGTATTGTTAAGCAACTAAAAAAGTGCCCTAAAAGTATGCAGTTTTTCTACAAAATATTGTTTTGGAGCTTTTTAAGCTGTATAAATATTTTAAATATTTACAAATAAGTTTCAAAAAGCAACCATACCCTTGGAAACATCTTCCCATTCGATTTTACTCACTCGAACATTTTTTTAAATTATGGTTTTTGATCCCCTATTGCGCACCCCTCTCGAATTCGGCTGCCAACCCACTCATTAACACCTCAGATCCTCAGGCAACCGCCGAGAGCAACCCACTCAACCCCAATTTTTTGGTAACCTTTAAATTTTAAAAAACCCAACATGAAGATGAAGAGAACATCCAAGAGCAGTTGCGACCCTCTGACGGGACTCTGACAGCCCTGGGATCTTTTGTTTGACTTGTGGCATGGCTAAACTGTAATAATTGGATGAGGCGAGACCGAGGCAGTTCCCGATGATCATCAGCATAATGATGAAGGCGATGGAGATGGAGGTGTGGATGGGGATGGGGATGATTATGATGTGTGTGCAGCACAACTGTGACTGGCATGAAGAAATCATTTTATTATTATCAAAATTATAGCATGCAACATCGATACACAACAAGCCGCAACTAAAGCGGCAAACGTCAGAAGAACAATGGTGGGTCAAAGGAGGGGAGGCAGGAGGGGGTGCTTTGGATGGCGCGGACTAATGACGATAATTGCACACCTCATATACAAGAGTCGGCTCTATTCACTTTGGGCCATAAACACAGACATTAACACCTGACCAGGCCAGCGACAAAAAGTTTTTCTTTCTTGCTGATGCACAGGAAAAAAGTATGGGGTTTCTTTTAAAATATGTAAAACATAACCCTAAAACCTTTTGGAAATTGGAGTTACAAAACTGTAATAACAGTGTTGTAAAATTCATTGTTATAATTTTTAACCCTTTGGCACACGTGATTTAATTATATTTCACCTATCCACCTTTTTGGCTATGATATAAACTACATTGGGATATTTTCAGAAATTTTGTTTAGAACCATTTGAAGTCTGTAAATTCTTATATTCAGATATTTTTTAAAGAAGGCAGTGCTGTGAAATGTATTCATTTAAGTTTTTCACCACTTGAACTTTGCAGTATTTTTCCCATTTGTAAAACAAAGATTTTTCCTTAGGAAATTATAATGCAGCTTATTTTTATCATTCTTTGTTGTGTTTGGAATTTTATAAATTATTAATTTAGACCTTAGTTCACAGAAATATCGACATGATATTGTTCTAGATTTTCTCAGTGTAACCAAAGGTGTTTTCCCTGCAGCCAGCTCATTGTTATGGTAAACAGTTGCCCATTCCCAATCCACCTCACGATTTCCACTCCTTTGCTGACCCGTTCCGCTCTTAATTATAGTCGCAGCTTAATCTGGAGCGGGACAGCTGAAGCTGAGCCCTAACAATTGGACAATGGCATTGGAAATGGAAATGGCTATATGTATGGGGATGGGGGAGTACAGTACTTTGTAATGCCGCCAGGGGGACGAGGGACAGGTGGTAGCCATAATGGGGCATACGTTGTTGGCCAAAAAGCGCACAAGAGTTGCCAAACAAATTCTTTTGTTATTTAATTGTAACCAAATTATTTCCACACGCTCTTTCTTCGCCTGCCTCTATTTAAGCCACATCCATTGTTCGCGTTAGCCATGTCTGACTGTCCCTGCCCATTGCCCATTGGTGAATACGCTTTCGAGGCTTTTCGATCTTTATCGCCTTAAGTTTACAAATTTTAGTTCCTAATGAGCGATTTTAAGCATTGTAATTCATGACTTCGGCGGCTGCCGCTTTTTATGTGGTTTTATCTTGGTATTTTTGATGTGTTCGTTTTTGTTTTGTACATATACATAATTTTGCCCTTTATTTTTGGGGGTGTGGTCGCCTCTGAAGGCGTGACTTGATGTTTAAGCCTCGTCGTCGTCGTGGGGCTTTAATCGTGTTTAGGTGTATGAAATTGGAATGGCACTCGCACTCCCTCATGTGATGCAGTGCGTCTTGTGGTGGGCGAAAGCAGACATTCATTTATTAATTGCAACTCACAAAGAGTCGTGAATGGTTTTCAATCAATGGGAGTCAATTAAAGCTTTTTCTTTACTTTATAATTGCTTTTTTATATAAAAAAGATTATTAAAAGTATTTAAAACAAAACTTTAAAAGCCGTTCCAAACAAATTCCAACCAAATTCCAACCGAATGTCAAGCCCTTCTCAATGTAGATTTCAACCGACTTTGGCACCCCGAATATAAAATTATGATAAAAGGATATCTTCTTTTTAAGCTAATACAAGATAAAATAGTAATAAGTTAGGCTTAAAAAATAAATACAAATATTATACTAGCTACTTTTGTTTCCTTTCTTTTCTTGGTTGCATCTTATGTCCTTACAATTCCAAAAAACAATGATTGGCAACATATTATACCTTCTACCCTTTGTAAGAACTTAACCCAACACTTGAAGATCCTATGATCTACTTTTCTATTGAAGGCTAGACATATTAGACAACAATTGGATCGCATGATGATCTACTTTTTGCAGCCGCATCAACCTTTCCCGCAAAATATCACTTACTCAATGCCCTCAATTCAATGAACTGCTTTCCCATTTAGAGGATAACACTCACTCCTTGAGGATTTTGCACAACTAGCAGTTGCCCAATGTTTTCCAACATTTATCTGGGACATCTGCAGCAGAAAAGGTCAAGGGATCAGCCGTGTAAGTAAGATTACACCTCGCAGAGATTCCCATTTCCAGAGGACTTAATCTGGGCAGCTGGACAGGAGTTGGCCAATAAGTCCGTGGGTAAAGCGAGGCGAACAAAAAAAGCAAGGATAATATTTTCATAGGCAAAACAATTGCGGTTGGGCAACAAGGAAATGACTTTTGGGAACGGGAACGGGAGGCACTTGCAGCTGCCCAAGTATATCCTTCGCATCCCATATCCTTTTACGTAATTTCCTGGGAAAGCTTTCGTCAGCCAAAACACTTGAGCACTTAAAAAGGCGCATGAACTCCTCGATTTCCGATTTCCCCTTCCAACTCCTATATCTTTTCCCTTATTGTGTGCGTGTGTGTTTGTGCGAAACAAAAACGTTTGTACATTTAACGGTGTTGGGAAACAGACGAAATGGACTCATTGATTCCAATTGACTGATTTCAATTGAAGTTAAGTGTCTGCCACTGTGGCAGTCGCAGTCGCAGCCGCAAATGCAGACGTCCCAGCCAAATGCCCATTCGCCCATTTGCCTTTCACATCCAGGTCGAACGCCGTTGCCTTGTTGACTTGGTTTTTGTGGTACTCATTGCCGCTATTTGGGTTAGGGGGTATGTCCGGACTCTGGACTGTGGGAATATTTGCTGGTGGATAGGATAAATTCTTGAGTCATTAGATAGCATGTTCTCTCAATTGTATTCTTCTTTACATTCTGCAGTTTAGAGATATATGTACTTATGTTCTATATGTGAACTAAATCAATTTTTCTAATGATCGAAATATCATTAAAGTCTGCCCACTTATTATTTTACATTATTAATAACTACATTTTGTTATCTAAATGTCTATATACAGTATGTAGTTCGACAAACTGTCACCAAATAGAATTGTACCTTTTTGAAAAAAATGTAGTGCATTTGCCTGTGGAGAATAAGTGTCGTTGCTTTAAGACTAATCCTGTTTTTAACGTTAGTTATTTATTTAATTTTATATTTAGTCAATTTCTTGTATCTAGCCCACTTCCCAAAAAAATAAATATGTGTACTTAAATAGGGTATATCAAAATAAACTTTAATTTAGTACCTATTGATCCTTATAATGATATTAATCATCTACATAAAGATTTAATCTTTATACTAACATTTTTAGTTCTTAAAAATGAATGTTCATTCAAACAAAATAGTAATAAGTATCTTATTTATAAAATTTGGGATACTTGTTTCTTTTTTTAATGATTTAATATTACTAGGTACTTTTATAGTCTCATGATTACCCATTTAATAAAAAACTTTCTTGGTCCTTGTTTTTGGTCACGGCAGCTGAACTCTGCCCTCTCATTGGGGGTGACTCCCTGCCCCTTTCCCTTTCCCTTTTTGTACCCAGCTCCTCGCCGCAGTCGACCTTGTCAAGTGCCTTGTTAGCTGTTGGGCAAATGTGCCACACAAGTGGCTCACATCAGCGGGATCGGAACTGGGTTCGGAATTGGGATCGCAACATGGAAAGCTTCCCAAGAAAAAAGGCCGAGAGCCACCGGCGGAGTCAAAGTTGAGAAAACGCTGCTTCCGTTTAATTGACAATTGAACCCGAGCTCCGAACCCCGAACCCGAACTCCTGGAGAGAACTGGAGGTACTCACTATCCGGCAAAGTCGAGTCATTTCGAGTCATCCCAAGTCATGCGCTTAATTTCCCGTTTAAAACGCCATTCATTCAATTAAGCGAATGAATTTGTGGCACGGCAGCCGACAGCAGAAGCTGCTTGGAATGGAAGATGATCATCATCATCTCCGTCTCTCGGTTGGAGCTCCAGTTCTCCAGTTCCAGATCTCAGATCAAATAAGTAGGATGGAGCATGCGGGTCTCCAAACTCGATCTTTTGTCTGCCCCCGGGGCTCTTTCTTCACTAATCAGACGCGGGTCAAAATATTTACCACTTGACCCTATTGATTTAATTAAATAGTTTCAAGACATTCAACTGTTTGTTGGCCGCGCAAAACGAATTTTGGATTCTGCTCTGCCACAGCGACAAGCAAGAAAATTCAGATACAGATACAGAACGACAGATCTCTGAGATACTTTTTTGTTCCCCCTCACTTTTACTCGTTTTGTCTCCGAGCTGTCAACACAGATTCCAAGCTGCTGCCCAGGCCGCAGACGTGTTAATTAACGAGAGAGTTAACTAATTGTTGTTAGCAAAATATTTTCGTAATTCGATACTAAATTCGTGTTCCGCTCAACTTGGTTGCTTGTGGGCTTTTGTGTCGGCGCAGCACAGACCCCAAAGCCTTGGCACAGTGGATGAGATTGGGGATATTCTAAGATAAATATTGTTCACTTTAAATTTTAAAATAAAAAAAAATTTTGGAGAAACTGAGAAACTTTATTAAATTAAACACAATTTATGAATTAAAGAATTAAAGAGAAAGAAAAGAAAAGAAAGAAAAAATATCTGAACAGGTAATTTAATCAATTTAACATTTTATTTGCATTACTTACAGAATAATCAATTTATTAAATTGGACTTATTAACATTTGACTTATTAATATTTAAATTGTATATTAATTTACCTACTGTTCTGATTTTAGCTATTTGTAAACGAAAACATAAGTTAATTGTTGTGTACTTTTTCAACAGACTTACTTACTTCGTTTTATTTATTGTAGGGTTATATTTAACGAAACTATCTAATTTAAAAAAATTCAAAATATATTTAAGGGAAATAGCTGATATTTTGCGAAGTTCAATAATAATAAATGTTTTTAGCTAAATTTAATCAATTTTTAAGCATTGTAAAGTTCACACAATAATTTTTTTCATATTTAGTTTGCTAAATTTTACATTTAAATTTAAAGCTTTACTTAAGTTTTATAATAATACCACTGTTCTGTGCTGTTTTCGCTGTTGACTGCCCATGTCGAAACGCTTAGCTGCGAGTGGCAATTGGATACCTGGCTGAATCTGAATCCGAATCCGAATCTTAATCTGAATCTCTGAGTCTTTGTGGCCAATGAACAAGGCAGCGGCACAACAAAAAAAAATTGGCAGATTTTCATGTTTTATTTGTGCATTTCGCGCGCGCGTTCCAGTTTAAAATAAAAAGTCCCCCTCCCAAAAAAGAAGCCAAATATATTTAGTGTGTATGTCCAAGATCAAAATGGTTTCATTTCGCTTGGGCAACGCCTAAAATGTTTTATTGTTTATTCCAATCCCTGTTTGCCTGTTTGCAAGCGTCGCTTCATCAGATAGATGTGAAATTTGTTTCCCAAAAAAAATAATCCATAAATCAAATGCTATAACGTTTAAATATTCATGAGTCAGGACAATGTGTGAACAAGCGAAAGGAGCTGGAGGATCGAGGAGGAGGAGGAGGAGGCAGGAATGCAATGCGTAACGTATTAATTTCATTTATGGCCATATTTATTCTCATGACAAGGATGCGACGGGATGGCTGATGGGATGGAATACATTGAAAAAAATAGTGGAGGTTCTGAAGATGTTATAGAAAAATTCTTAAATAATAAGTCTGAAAAAAAATGAATTTTACCTTATGGTGTTTTTGGAGCATTACTTTTTAGGAAACGCATATCATAAAAGGTTATTTTATGTCATATAATCTTATAGTTTCTTTTATAGTTTTAAAATACAAATAAATAAATGGTTTATAATTGGGAGCTATCAGCCATAATACCTATTAAAAACACACACGCTTTTTTTAGTTATTTATTTAATTATACTTATTGCAATTTGTGACTAAAAATAGTAGTAGTAGTAGTATTAAATAAACTGAGGACTTTTTTTTGCACCCTGTTATAATATAAGAGAATATACTTCATTTTCTTTCGGTGCATAAAATAGAATGTAGAGCGGGCGACATTGCGACATATAAATGACAAGGACACTCCCATATTTAGCACGTCTTAACATATGGATGAACAATGGCAACTGTGGCCAGGGTGGTGCAAAGGTGGTGGTTTCCAATGGGTTCCTCAGTCGGAGTCCGGAGCACCCTGAAAATCACAATCACAATCGCGGGTTAAATGAAATGGAGAATGCCATTCCTAATTATGTATGTGTATGTGAATGTGTATGTGTCCTGCATATCCTGGGCACCCTTTATTTTCCGGCCCGGCATTTAGGATGGGCTGTCATCGCAGCCATTGTTGAACGGCAGCCGCCGCAGCCGCAGGATGAAGGATGGAGGACGAAGGACGAAGGACGATTTCGTGTTTCTGCCTCGTTTGCTTCATTCGCGATCACATCGCCTCGCACATCCTGCACAGCCGTCGTCCTTTATTTATTTATGTTTATAATACAACAAAATCAGCTACGCTTTCACCCCGTCCCTGTCCTCCCCGTTCCCAAAAAAAGAAAAAATTGGTCTGCTGGGCTTTTGATTATTAGACTGTGACTGCCATGTCGACGTGATGTTTACATTTATGGATTATTGTTTCCGTATGTCCTGGGTCCTTTCGATGGGCCCTGCTTCGCTCATAAGTTCCGCACAATCATGCTCATCAGCATGCATTTTTTATTTGATATTTTTCAGACTTAGATTCAGTTGAAGGAAGTACAGTGGGTTTTTTGGGTGATTATGAAATAATTGGGTGACAGAGTCAAGTGGGTCACGTGGGTAGATGATGGCTTTGCTATACTTTAAGATTAAAAGTTGGATGCAATTTTTATAGATTTATTTATGTTTATAAGGTTAATTTAAAAGTTGTATTGCAAGTCTATCTATTCTAAACTAAATCTAAAAGTTAGACAAACTTAGGAATTTTTTTTGTGCAAGCATTTATAAATTTATCTTCCTTCGAATATTTTACAATAAAAAAATTTTGTCTTTGTGAAACCTATTCTATTTTCTATTTTATTTAGAAAGCCATTTTAAGATTTAACATTTTCCAAAAATGTGATTAACATTATATACCTTAGTAACCTTAAATAAAAAGACTTGTAGAAATTTGTTTATTTTTTTAATTTGAAATTTTAAAACTAAATTTGCAGGAAGTGTATGCCACTTAATTTGTAATTTTGAAAAATGACGTTATGCAAAGAAAAAACTTCTTTATTTTTTTGAAAACATTTAGAATAGTTTTTGTTACTGCTCCACTGCTTCTCAAATCAGTTCCTTTTGCGATTTCCCAAAATTGAGAAGGACAATTTGCGAGCTTTGAAATTTAACTGAATACTTTGCGTTTTCCACTTGAGTTGAATTTGATTCGCTAACTCACTCTCTGTTTTACCTGTAATTTCCTCCTGTTTTCCCTACCTATAAACTTTCCTTTGATTCCACAAACAATTGGGAATTACTTGCGACCCAGAGTTGTTTTTTTTTGTTTCAGTTGCTGCGCAGCATTGAGATTCAAATAAATAAAATAATATTTGGGATTTCGCACCCTAAATACGGGGAGAGAGAGGATTTGGATTTTGTCCAAGGATCGAAGGGTTGTGGCATTAGTTCGGCTTTATAACTGTTAAGGAGACGCTGACGTCGCGGCAGTTGTTGTTATTTTTATATACATTTTTTTTGATGACTGTTGTTGCTGTTGTGATTCGCTACGACATTACGGGTGAAAATGGCAACGGAAAACTGGGAGTCGGGAATCGGGGATAAAAATGAAATTGAAATGGAAACCAGACGCCTCGGGCCTTCGGCTGAGGTCTTAATCTAACCGAAAAGGCAACCCCGAGGGATCGAATGAATCCGAATCCGAATCCGAGGCATATGCAACTCCCTGTCCATATGTCCTGCTGCACTTCATCCCCTCTCTGCTGCTCCTGGCATTACACGGATTTGTATTACGCTCTATTGACTTCTGTTGCTGCCAAGTGGCCTTCTACAGGGTGTTTACTGTAGTTCCGGGGTGTTTGCCATAAACGCAGATTAAGACATTAATTTAATTGCCCATCCCCGAGATCGAAAGTGGGAAATTTGGGTGGAAAATATTTGCCGCCTGTTTACCCATTTGATTTGATGTCCCTGGTAGCCTGGGAATGCCTCTGATTTCGGATGTGGACTTTTCCCATGGAGCAGGCGGCAGTCGAGGCCAAAAGGAGTGGCACTTGATTGGCTTACATAGCTCTTGAGTTGGCTTTTGAAAAACAGGTTCCCACAGCTTGACAGAAGTTTTTCTCAGAAGAACTTTTTAACTGAACCAGAATGGGTTAAGGAAAAATAATTGGTTTGTTAATGAAAACTAATAGAAATATTTTTAAAGATTTTATGCATTTTAAAATCTTGTGGAACAATGTAAAAAATATATTTTCTATTGCAATTTTTTACTTATCTAAAAAACCAGAAATTATTTTTCCTTTAAAAATAAAATCATTAAAGTCATTTTGTATTGAAGAAAAATATAAGTTTTCTTTTATTTTCAACTTAAAAATTTGTCAATATATTTTATTAATGTAAATAACGAATAAACAGAACTTTTATTTTACTTTTTTTTTAAAAAAAAAGAGAAACAAAAATTTTTTTTAAATACTTCTTTAAAAATATAAACATTTAAAATATGTCAATATATCTTTACAATAAAATTAAATTACGAATATAATTTCAAATGATTTTAATTTTTTTTTTTTTAAATAAAGAGAAAGACTCCTCAAGTCAAGTCCTTAAAAATTATTTTAAAATCTTCCAAAGACTTTCAATATTCTTAGAACCGATGTCATCAAGCTCCTACCTTGAAATCTACAATCTTCCAGCGACAACCAAAACATTGAACAAATTGAGACATTCGCTGTCTTCAACTTCCCTCTCTGCAAATATCAATAATAATTTTCCACTATTTTTCAACATGGCAAGGCAATGGCCAAACGCTCTGGTCTTGATTTTGCTCGTGCAAAAAGCCACAAATAAAAGCGGGGAAAAAAAAGTGCAAAATGTTGGCTAAAAAGCGGCTTTAAGCCGGGCTCGAACCGCTTCTCGTAAATCGCAACTGCGAAAAGAGGAGAGCTTTTGGCTGGGCAAAAATGTTAATTAACTTTTCAATCCTTAAATAATGAATGATCAACGCATCCGCGGCGACACGCTGAGTTCCTTTTTATCACTGGCGGAGAAACTCTGGAAGACTCTGAACTTGTGGACCTGGGACCTGTGGAGCTGGAAAGGAGCTGTGCTCTCGGCTGATATTGGCTTGCATATAATTTATATTCGATTCGATAAATTTATGCGCTGTGTGAGCATGCGCATGCGCAAAGGCGACTGCGAATCCGACTACCGACGGTGGAAACGGCAGTCTAGTTTACCTGGGGACAGGACAGGTAGATTGCTCCCAGCTCCTCAGCTCCTCAGCTCAGCTCAGCTCCTCTAGCATGTGTCAGCGGGTGACCCGAGTGTTTACACGCAAATTTACACTCTCATTTGTTGCGCGGAAAATTGTGCTGTTGCCAAATCGCTGGCTGCTGGCTCTGGTAAATGAAGATACAAGTTAGGATGCACAGGAAAATATTTTGTTATTACTTAAAGGTGATTTTAAATTTATATCTTTTTTTTATAGGGTCTTGGAAACCTATTTCAACCCTATTAAAAATATCAATATTATTTCTTGTAATCACAAAAATCTATTGAACTTTAAGTCAGAATTTAAAATAAAAACAAAATTTACTTTGAGATATTTTATTCCAAATTACCAAGAAATATTTAACAACTCTGTGTCACAGATATTTTCTCCAACAAAATTCAAATTTTCAAGAAAAGTAAAATCATTAAAAATTGAGTTCTTTAATGAGAGATACATTTTTATTAAACACTTTTACTAAGTTTTAGAAATTTTATATTTTTGGCCACACATTTTCAGAGTTTTAGCACCAAGAAAAGACATTATTTAAGATTGTTTAAATTAAGTTAAATGCCGTTAAGCAGACCTTTTAGGTTGTAATGTCAGTAATAACACCTTAAAATCTCTAAGAAATTTATATATAATTTTCCTCCGTGTAAGCAGATACAGATACAGGCAACAAGCTGCCACTGCCACTGCTTTGCCATAAATAAAGTTTTGTATTATGCGGCACCAGCATTTGGCAGCGCATCCCACAACAGTCAGGGGGAATATGTATGCCCAAGAGATCCTCTCGTAGTTGGTTGCAATTATCGCGCACTGTGCTGAGAAATTGGTTTTTGCCACTTCGCACTTTCATCATTTTCAATCACGTTCAATTTTAATTGAAAATTTTCAAATGCAGCAGCGTACACAAAAACACGCTCAGCACACATGCAACATTGTATGAAGTTTTTTTCGGTTCTCGATAGGGTTTTGAGGCTACTGTTGTTGGGGCAGGGGAGAAATCAAAGACCGATCATTAATCATATTTCTTTGTATTGACTAATCAGGGTAAGTAGGGGAGAGTGGGGTGATATGGCACCTGAGGCATTCAAGCCACCCCCCTTTAACTAAGAAAACGTGAGTTGATTTAATAAACATTTTATTTCAAAATTATCTAACGGGATATTTCATTTTTTTAAAGTTAAAATCAAAAAAATATTTTTTAATGTTTACAATGAAACAAGAAAGAAATAAAAGAGCGGCAAAATAGCAAAGACAAAATTTATTATCTGTAATAATACAAAAAAATATTTATTAGGTTCTTGTTTATTAACTTAAATTTTAATGTCAACATGTACTGAAGTACTGTAAAAGTGTGATTTGATATAAACATAAAAACAGTAAAAATAAAATTGATATTAATATGGTATGTTTATACGTTTCGAACTATTCAACTTCATCTAGTTGGCAAATAAAATGATTCATATCTCTACAACTCAAATTCGACAAGCCAAAGCTCGACATCGCAACGCAATCAAGACCCCTTTCTAAATTGGGTGATCCTCCATACCACTTGAGAAATGGTGCTCGCTTGCGAGAGTTTCCAAGAACAAACTCGCCATCAACGTCATTTTTGTATATCCAAAGCCAGTACAAATTAAAATCCGTGATTTTTTCCCGAATAGCGTTTAATTCATGTTCGTTTTGGATAACCGCTAGATAACCTCCTCTTAGACGACAGGACCTTTTCGCATTCCACCAATGGTTCCAAATTTTACGTTCTATGTAAAAGTACCTCGAGCCGATCAGCTCAAACCCATGCGGGACGTCTGGAAGAAAAGGCCTAATTTTCTCCCTTATATCACTTTCAATTCCTCCCGTCTTAGTCTCAATCCTGTCCAGCTTTACTTGGATTTCCTTTTGGGTCCTGTCCAGTATCGCCAGCGTTCCATTCAAATGATTCTGGAGAATGGCCAAGTGATCGTAGAGTGGAAACATCGCTGCCTGACAGAACGCACTGCATTGAATCGGGGCATCCGTCACGACACACCTTGAGCACGTATTATCCTGGGATTTAACCACATCACCCAGATTCCATAGAAGAAACCCGTAAAAAAAGTAGGTTGCTGAGTTAAACATTTTTTAGAGCGTAGAACCTTTAAAGGCGAATATTTGCAATGAACTGATTCTGGATTAATTCGCCGACTTTCAATGAGGCCTTCGCTATTGTTGATAACGCTTTTTTCGTTGCGATGATAAACTTTGGCTTGTTGAATTATACACTTCCTGGGTATTTTAATTTTAGTATGATCTTTGTAACCTATAGAAGAGGCATTTCCGACCCTGTAAAGTATTAAACGAGTCGACATAGTCTATCAGTTTTAGTAAGCTTTTTTTTTCAGTGTAAGACCTATATTCATACAACATTTCTAATCGTCTTTTCTTATGGACAAGCAGATCAAGTTTGAAAACCTTGATGACTATATCCTATAGCATCATATATCCTATATACAAATCGACTATTTTTGGTGTTTCAGTAAACTTTTTCGCTTGGTGTTAACTCTACCAACATAAAAATTTCTCACAAATAATTATTTTCTTGTCCTAAAATGATGCTTTTACACAATTTAAGGTTGATCACTAAGGCTTATCAAAATCGGACCTCTGAATTATCTATCTGCAAGGGTATAGAAACTTCGGCTATTCGTTTTATTTAATACAGCTGTCGTTGTACTTTTTTTTTTGGCAAAAAAGTTCTTATCTCTGTTTCCCGGATGTTATGTCATATTACACAAAACAAACATAGATTCTGAAGAAATTAATGGCAAAAGAAAAAAGACAAATAAAACATATTTGACTAAAAGTTTAAAATAAAAATAAAAAATAATAATAAAATAAATAAGCTTTTACCAACAGTTTACCAAAAAAATATATGCTTTTCGGTTGTTATAAATTAAGCATAAAAAATACAACATCTTTTAACCAATTACCGTCTTTTGTTTTAACTTTTCAATGGGTGGCAAAACTGTCTAAGTGGTTTTAAAAGTTGCCCCACTATGTGGCTACATTGCCCCAGTAATTTATTTTTTAAAAATCACCATGGTACGTTAAAAAAAAATGGATAATGACATTTTAAAGTTTATTGCTTACCACAAAGAAGGATATAAAGAAAAGTATAAAAAGAATCCATTTCCTTTTCTAAAAAGGGCCTTAAAACCAGTGAAACCATTATTTCTGGTTTTAGACACTGTTAGGTATTGTTTCGGTTGGTAGGCTTCAATAATTGTGAAAATTTGTTTTGAATTAAATGTATTTTTTTCACCAGTTTAAAATTTTGAGTCGCTTACAAAAATTGTAAATTGAGCAAGTTTACATCCATTTTAATTATTTTTAAACTTCCTTAAATAAAAGTTATATAAGGTTCTGGTACATACTACATGATAAATTCATACAAATTACATTTATCTACAAAATTAAAAGGTTTTTCCTTGAACGATCTCTCACAATAAATCTTTCCATTAACAAATATTCACTTTACGGATCAATTTTCATTACCATGTATTTCTATGTTTATTTTTTGGATTTTCCAGGATAAAATAAATCATTTTCAGCTATTGACCGAATAAAACTCACTATATGTATCTTGTCAAATCGAGTCAAAAGATCTTGATAAACCTTTGCTCAAAACCCTCTTTTTGCCATTAGTAATTTGCATAGTTGTGCCTACAACAATTAAGCTTGCTGACCACATTTTGCAATGGCCATAGTTTCCCTTTCCCCTTTAAAAAAAAATGGGAACGAGTATGAATCAGGCGGATTATAAAACATAATACCCCAGGGAGTAAGTAGGGTGGCAGGCGAACGGAATCCCCGTGTTGTTTTCCAACCTTTCCGACATGGTTAGCTCTTGTTTTGCCGCCATTCCAGGGGCCTCCTTCGGTTAGGTTAGGTTGGGTAATATGTAAAAATGTATCGAGTTACGATCGGAGATAAGCTGATGGGCAAATACATATATAATATTTATACGCAAACTTGTTCAAACAAGCCCAGCAGGAAAACAGCAGACAAATGTGCAAAATAACAATAAAAGAAAATCACACACTCGGATATTTGTAACGATTTTCTAATTTCGAGGCAAACAACCCTCTGATCTCGGATTCGTACTCAGGATTCAGATTCCGATTCCGATTCCCTGATTATGTTGTACCTTTCGACGATATCTGTTGAAAATCGCTACAACAAACAGAGCGAAAGAGACGGACTCTAAGCGTTAGACAGAGAGAGGGGATGAGGCAGCAAATTGTAACAAAATGCGGATTACTATGTTAGTTCCAATCGATTCCCGCCCCTTTGCCTTTGCCGTGTTCGCATTAATGAGAATATTGTTAAATTAGTAGGCTTTGAAATGTGATATGCCCAACCACAACGAGCGAGATGGGAATATATGTGGCAGGAGTGCGAGTGGAAGGGAGAGGGCACCAGTGGTCAGGACCCTCTGCTTGACTTTGCCCAAAAGCGAGCAGCTGTGTGTCACCCGATCAAAAGGGGTTCACTTGTGCACTCAAAGAATATATTGGTCCTTAGTTCAATTTGATCTTTAACATTATTGTGATACTTTATTTATCCTTTCAAATCAGAGGTGGGCACACAGACGCTCATGAGAGAGAGAATGAGACAGCTAGAGAGAAGCAGAGCGACGAACCGCACTAATACAAACAAATCAAAAATACCGCTCTCTTTGTGCCCACGTCTGTTTTAACGTAAAGTTTTTTTTTTAGCTTTTTAAAGAGAGATAGAAAACAAGCCAAAATTTACAACAAAGACATTTTAAACATTTTGAAATATTTAAAAAATAGTTTAAGGTATTTCAAAGTAATGTTAAAATTTAAGACTCTATTACTTCTCAGTGCACTGAGTGAAATATTGACACATTGTGTTTGTAAATGTCATAAAAATATAAGAAAACTTATTTTAATGCTACATTTTTATAGCTTCCCTAAAGTAAAAAAGAAGGTGGCTTTCGGGGTAAGAAAACAGACCAAAACGCATAGAGCTTCGCCACCAAAAGCTGATTTAATAGGCTTATGATAAACATGACACTTGACTTGACTTTCGAGCCAGCGCTCGGGGGCGACTTCAGTGTGTAGTGCCCAAATTGCCAGTTGACACTCAATTTGACACATGAGCCCGCAAAATGCTCGCTCAGTCTTCAGCCTTCGACCTCAAGTGTGCTCCATGGTTACTAACTTGGCTAATGATGTGCTCCTTTGGCCCCTTGGGCAAAATCCTTACGTTACACGGCTCTTAGGGAGGGAAATCAAGGCAAACAGGCAGGCAGACATATGAATAGCTAAGCATTCGTCAGCCCACTCAGTGTATGTAGTTACGGTTACAATTACAATTACCGTTGGTCGCAACAGCTATTCGGGTGGCCTCAAGGGGGTGGTGGTGACCTCCCCTCCCCCGGGGGCGATATGAAGCTCAAAGTTCTGTGGCCAAAGTTTTAGTTGAAGATTAGTTAAAGGAGTACCGTACACACTAAAGAAGTTTGTAATTAGTGAGAGGTATTTCAAAAACTTTGTAGAGTTGAAGGTTTGTAATGAACTAAAATTAATTGTTCAAGGATTTTAAGGAACTAAGGATTATGCCTTAAGTATGGGGTACTCGAAATTGTTTTCAGAAGTTTCAGAAGGAGATATACCAAGTGTTTCCAAGGGAACGATTTGTTCACAATCTATATAACTTATTATTTATTCTTAAATTTTTTCACAGTTCCTTTTATCCTAATTTATATTAGCATATTAAAAATAAAATAATAGTTTAAAAAACTAGAAAATTTGTTATATGCGGGGGGAGGGGCGGACTCGTCTGAAAAATACTAATGAAACAACCCCACCATAGAACACTAAATTTACATGCAGGATTATAATTGTACATTCAATGCACTAAATCGCATTGAGAGTACCACACTTAGCAAGAAATTATCCATGGCACCCAACGCTTAACACCACAACCCGGCCCGTGTGACAGGGATCATCAATTTATCGTTAAACATTTAAACATTATTTTTACTTTTGGTGGATTTACATAAAGCGTTTTTTTTTAAACTATTCATTTTATTTATACTTTTAGTTTTAATTAGGTAGGTAGGTACGATAATATCGGTAAAAACAAGTGGCCATGCAAACCAAAAAGTGTAAACACCCCAACAGAAACAGAAAACTTCAAGAAGGATCTACAAAAACTACGAACGCACAAGGACATGTTCTAGAATTTATTACTAAAAATTTCAGAGTGTTCACAGTTTTCATATATCGTATGCTTAGTGGTGTACGCAGCCAGATAGCCAGATAGCCACAAGAAACAAATAAAGCGTTTAAAAATACAATTGTCTTTTCTAAATCTTTAAACTTTAGTTATATTTAAAATAGTTTATTTTAAAAATGTTGTCGTGTTATCAATAGCGGACACAACTACACACTCGTCGCCATCTATCTTGGCCGAAAGCTTCAAGAGCTAATTACGCCGCCAGAGCCAGCCAATACCAGCCAGAACCACCAGCCACAAAAACTAATATAAACGTTTAAAAAACAATTTGTTCTTTTCAAATCTTTAACAGTTATATTTCAAATAGTTTATTTTAAAAATGTGGTGTCGTGTTATCAATAGCGGACATTGCGGAACACACCGTTGCCGCCATCTATCTTTGGCTGCAAAGCTTCAAGAGCTAGTGGAGTTACGCAGCCAGCCACCAGATAGCCAGCCAGATACCACCAAAGCCAGCCAGATAGCCAGCCAGCCACAAGGAAACTAATATAAAGCGTTTAATATAAAGAACCTTTCATTCGAAAAATTCTGTAAATGCTTCCTTTACTTTCTGTAAAGAAAATGTTCAACTTAAATTTAAATATAATTAAAAAAATTTAAAGGTTTTAACAAACAAACAAAACTAAAATCTTTTAAAATTAAGTGAATTATAACCAAATTATTAAAATCAAAGTACTAATTTAACAAAGGCCATATTGGCCTTCGATATTCCCCTTTCCTTCTTAACCAACATAAAGATCACTCCACTTCCCTATAAAAAACTCTCACCTAATATTTCCCCAAACCAAAATCCGTCAATAAACTCTTTATGGCCAGAACTTAAGCCCTTCTTGGGTCTGTCAGCGAGCGAAATAACGCTCCACATTGCTCAGGCCACGACCGAAGACCAAACGGCACCTCATCAACACATCAGCATTATCATTATGATTCCGATCAGAGCAATATAATTTGGGCAGAATGCACATCGAGCCCTAATACTAATAATAATAATAAAAATTTCAAACCTTTTCGGACATAAAAATAAGAAAAGAGAGTGGGGCTGCTGACGACAACAAAAGTGAGGCACTGACTCCGCCTGAAAGACCCCATCTGTTAGGGGCTACAAAAATATTTATGATTATGAGAAATACACGGCAGGCTTATTATAAAATACAGCAACTTTTCCGAAATCAAAAGAAAAATCAAGGCGATGCCGCGTTTATTTAAATACGGCTATGTGATGATGATAATGATGATGATGACTATTGGGGCCTGGAATGAGGGGCTCCTATATCTTCGGATTTGTGTCCCGGGTTCGGAGATCTCTTAAGTAGCCTCTGCAGCAGCGTTCGATCGGTAGTTTTGTTGTTGGCCCGGCCATATCGACAGGTAGCCCAAATATTTATAGTGTTCAATAATTGAGATACACATTAATGAGTCCCTGAGGTGGAGTTGAATTCGTGGCTGAGTCTTGGATTGGGTTTGGGTTGGGAGGTTGACTCAGAATAGTAGTAGCACCCATTTTTGATATTGAATAGAGTTGACTGTGGTTTAAGGAGAAAAAGAAGGTGTATCCTAATACCCTAAATACTTTTAAAATATTATAAAATATATTTAATTTTAAGTAAGCATTCGAGGTCATTTTAAAAGATTTTTATTAAGCAGAAACAATTTAAGTTAGTATCCACACAAAAGCTCTTTGAAATAGAAAGTTTTTAATGATACGAATTATATTTTTATAAAACCAAAATAATATACAAGTTTTTGGAACATAATTATATTTTTCTATAACCAAAATAAATGTACAAGTTTTTGGAATCAAATAATTTAAACCACAAGTTGTTTTCGTAACCAATTTCTTAAGATTTTTAACATTCTTTGCGCTTTATTTAGATATTAATTCATATATTTTATTTTTTTAAATTAAAGCACAAATATTGGTTTTAGTTTTATGATTTAAAATAATTTAAATATTTGTAAAAAATATATTTTGGCTACATAACGATTTTTTCTAAAAGAGAATTTACCTCTTCGAGGTTTTCTTCACTTAACTTTCCTCTGTTGTTTTGTTTTCATATCGATTCCTGGTTGTCTCCGCCAGTTGTTGTCGCTGTAAATTTAAATAATAATATCCGATATTTTACAGGCTGCTCTTCGTTTTCCCCTCCTCTTAGCCCTGTTTTTGTGTGTATCTTTTTGGCTGCTTTTCTCACTTGGCCCAAACCAAACCAAACGTGGGATGAAGTCGATCGGTGGATTGGTCGGCAGCCTTTTGTCGGCATTGATCAGCTTTGATTGCTATGCAACTTATTAGTTGTTGTTATTTGTTTGACTAGACACAGTCATATAGTATGGTATAGTATATCCGAGAAGAGCAGTTGGAAGCCGCTGCTGTCCGTGGTGATAATGGGACAAATGTCGGTGGAGAAATAACCCAGCTTAATCCTCCTCTCCCCCTGCGACTCCAGTGTGTAATCATTTGTGCCCTTTTCTTTGGCCGTTGTCAACATATCTGGCTTATGTGAGTCAGAATTATGTGACGATCGGTGCGTCGGCTTTTGGCAAAAGGTTTTTGAGGTTCTGGAACTGGAGAGCATCTGCATCTCCTCCAGCCACACCAGCCACATGTTGTTGCAGCTTTAATAAAGACATCAGCCGCGCATAATTATGGATTTGTAGTAGCAGTCGCAGTCTCCCTCTTATTTTTCCCTCACAAATGCCATTCGTTCTGCTTCGTTTTTCAGCTTGGAGCCTGAAAAGCTGTCTTTCTGCCCCGTAAGTCGTAGATTGGCATTATTGTCATGGCCATCTCCTCTTGGCCATATCTTAGTTCTATTGGCCTTCCCTTCCTCTCCCCCATGCACATGCAAATGAGCTCAATTAAATTGATATCAAAATGTTTTCCATTTATTTTTGTTTAGTTTTTATTTAGTTTAGTTCTCTTTTTTCGGCTACTGCGTGACTTTGTCTGGGCGTGAGTTGCACAGTTAGTGAAAAGCTTTTAAAAACGTATTAAATAAACTCGCTGCTTGCGGTTACAGTTAGGTTAAGAAAAAATAAAAAAACATTTGGATAAGCGCTAAAGAGATTTTCTGGCTGGGGGATTTCAAACGCTGGTTTGTAGTCCATTTATATGGTTCCCAGAAGATTTTCCAAGGAATCGCCATCTCCAGCTGGGAGGGAGTGGGATTATTGCACTGAAAGAAATAACTAAAAACAAAAAAAGAGTTTGAAAATTTAAATTAAGAAAAATTTTCCTTAGTACTTTAAGTTGAAGTGCCTTTTATTCATTTTTATTTAAATAATTAAATTGGGGTTTAAAAAATTTAAATTATTGCACTGAAAAAAAAGAACAGAAAACAAAATAAAGAGAGTTTGAAAATTTAAGATAAATTAAGAAAGATTTCTTTACTTTTTTTAGACACTTCTTTCATTCATTTTTATTTAAATACTTAAACTAGGAATAATACAATTTAAATAACTCATTTGAAGGGCTTTTCAGAAACCTATTTATTTATTTTATTCATTATGAATTGGAAATCATTCTCAGAAATTCTGCAAAGGCACAGCAACAAAAAAGATTTTCCTTTTAGAATAAATTAAAATAATTAAAAAAAATGTGATCGTTAAATTTAAGATAAATTAAGAAAGATTTCATTACCAATTTTAGTTGAGGTGTCTTTTATTAATTTTTATTTAAATATTTAAACTGGGAATCACAATATTTAAATTACTCATTTAAAAGGCTTTTCAAAAAGCTATTAATTTTTTTATTTATGAAATGGGAAACATTTTCAGAAATTGTGCAAAGGCACAAAAACAAAAAGGATTTTCCTTTTTATAAGAAATTAAAATAATTTTAAAAAGCTAACGTTAAAAATATATAAAATAAAAATATAAATAAATATAAAATTAAATAAATAAATACAGTAAATATAAAATTAAGAAAAAGCTTCAGTTATATATTTTCAGTGCCCTGAAAATAATCCTTTTGGAACCGTTGACAACAATCCCCAAAACGACAAAGCTGTCACAAATGGCAAGCCAATCAAGCTCTAATCCCACATCTAATGGCAACGTAAACAGCAACACCTCCTCCGAGATAAAGATCGCTTGGCGATCGAGGGGATATACTTATGAATGTTTGGGGGGCAGGGACAGGGACAGGGACACTGTTTGTGCAACGATGTTGAAACCTATTCAAATTAACAAATGTGTTTTAATCTCCGACAACAAATTTGAATTGTATTTTGGTGGAATTTCGTTTGCCGGCTGTCTCATTTTGATCACCCGCTGCTAGGAGGGACACAGGTAGTAATAGTACAGTGAGGCCCGGGGTTAAGGTACAGGGATCCCTCCTGCGACTGCGACTGCCACTGCTGCCCAGTTAAATGTTTCACAAGACTCTCTGTTTGCTGTTTGCATTGTTGGAACAGGTCGATCGATCTATGACAGATGAGATCATGTTGACTTGCCACAAAAGGCGCACAGTCAGTCGGAGTTTCAGTTTGAGTTCGAGGATGAAGATGTGGATGTGGATGTGGATGAAGATGAGGGGCATGGCCTGAAAATGGCTGGGCTCTGGCGTTTTCCCAACTCTCGAGTCCTGTTGCTTTCGATGATGTATCGTTTTCGGTGCCGGCTGCCACGAAACTCAAACTACAGCTCATGTCTGCCGGTGCACAGAAATAAATATGATGTGATCTATTGGTTAATAATAAAAAATATTATAAATAAACAAAAAATTAAACTTGAGTTATTTAACCTATTTTTTTTTTTGACATTATTTTGAAATTTTAAATTTTTTTTCTATCTTAAGCTATACATTTTTCTATCTTAAGAAAAACTCACAGACTCGTTTATTTTCAATTTTCGTGTGCTTATTTTAAATTTAGTTTATCTTGTCATTTAACACAATTTATTGTAATTGAGTAAAGCAAATACCTTATATTTTTTTTTAAATATTAAAATGTTGAAAAAAATATCAAATATTTTAAAAAGATTATAACATAATTGTTTAATGAGCTATGCAACTTTATTTTTAAATCTACCAAATTGCTAAGCCAGTTGCTTTGTATACTATTTTATAATGTATTTTATAGGTAGTGCAAATTAAAAATCTATATGAAATTAAATATTAAATATTTAAATATGGTAATTTTTGTCTGGACTATTACGTTTATAGTAAGGAAACGTTTTTCTTTCGGTGTAGCTCTGAGCCTGGATCCGTTTGTTGGCATTACCATTACCATCACCATTACCATTTGGCTTCACGCTACGCTACGTGGCCGCCGTCGTCATCCCGTGGGCAAAACTCAGATGCGAAGTGACATTTATGCCATGCTCTACACATTCCAGGCGATATGATTTGACTGCCTTCATGCGAAAACCTTTTCGAGACTCACTTTTTGTGGGTTCCCTTTTTTTATTTGCAAATTGAGTTGAGCAGAGTTGAGTGGGCTCCCTTTCCTGATGAGGATGATCGCCACTCCCCCCGCCTCCCCTTTTTTCCATATTTCTAAGCCTCTTTATTTCGGCCAGACAATAGCTGTTTATTATTGCCGATTTGTGTTTTATTTGTTGACAGTTAAGTTTTTGGCCTACGAATTGTTTGATTTAATCCTACTGTATTTATGGGAGAAATTTACACTGAGGAAAAAGTTGAAAAAGTAGAATTTACCTTATGAACTTAAAATTTTAATAAAAATAAATAAAACAAATTATATGTTCTGTAGCATACTTCATTTTGTAACAAATTTTACCTATTCCAAAAAATATAGAAGGTTAGGTTGAAAAAATAGAATTATGAACTGAGGAACATTTTTAGAGTTAAAGCTAACTTGAGTCTTTTTGTTAAAGTTTTCAATTTAATAAAAAAATTGAGTGGTTACTAAGTAAAATTACTATTATCATACCCATTTTCTTTTCTTTAGTTATTGAAATGTATTTAAAATTTCTTGTTACACTTCATAATTTAAAAACACGTGATTTTATATTAATAAACAGATGTTTACAAGGTCTTAGAAAATAGTGCACCTAATTAAAAATTTACATTTATTTTAGTTTCATTGATTTCTGCCACTGTTTCCCCAATTTGCATGTCTGCAAATATTTTTCAGGGGATTATCACACACATTGGCTGTAACAAAAAAAGAAAACTGATACAAAAATACAAGAGATACAGATGTACAAATTGAGTGCAAAGTGCGGGCATTTCTGTGTCCATTTAGTTGGACATGCCCATCGCATTGTTGCTTCCGCAGTAGCAGCAATTTTTACAGCAGGACACATCCCAGGACATCAGGACATATCCAGCTGACAGCAGTTCCTTTTGAGATCCCTTCCTTTCTCTGATCCTACCCTTGTTCTCAACTCCATTTGACTCTCCTTCTTGGCTGCAATTGTGGGCCAGTTTGACGTCTGTCCAGTTCGATTCTGTGTTCCCTTTTTTTGTTTGGCCAAATCGTGTTGACAGCCTAGAAGCCTGGGGATCGGATCCTGTAATCAATCATCGGACAGCAGGACAGCAGGACAGCAGTACAGCAGGATTCCTTGTAACTGAAACTGACTTTGTATGGGACCCATGGGGAATTTGGCATCCTACAATTGCTGATACTCCTCCAGGCGGGGGGCTTACACTCGTGGATAAATAGGGATAGTCATCTGGTAACCGCATTCGGCGTAATCAATTGTTTAGGCTACCGACCACTCACTCATCCAATTCCACAGAGATCGGCACGCTTTTTTGGGAAACAATATGTGCAGGGTTCCCAACGATCAGCAGCTGTCGATGACGATGTCTTCAACTCGTGTCAAGGTTTTTGGGAAAATTTAAAAGCTGAACAAACCTCAAATTTAATTCAAATTCATAGCCCCAGTGCACCGGTAAAAAATTGTAAATTGTTTATTTTTTTTCTAGATAAAAAGTCTACGTTTATCATTTAAGAAACTATAAACATTTGCAATACATTATTAAAGTAATTTGTTGTAGTCTTATACGCAACCCTTTCTTAATGATTTATTTCTAAATGATTTTACTATTAAATTAAAGTATCCTTCTAAGGATTTTCAAATTTAATAAAAAGCCAAAGAGTTTTACTTGTGAAAAAATATTACTTAAAAAATAAAATTGGGAAGCTGTTATCTTGTAACAAAAAATAGGTTGCACTTTTTTGATGATAACCATTGAAAAAATATAATAGAAATCCCTAACATTTTGTAGTTTTTTTCATGTAAATTTTAAAAATATACACACAAATTTTTAACTTTATGAGTAATTACAATTTAATGTAGAAAACACAACTGACCTCCCCCCCAAAAAACCCTCCTTCTGCTGTAACAAAAAACGAAAAAAAGAACAACTCATATGTGAGACGCGCCAAGCCGCTTTGATCACAACAACAATGCTTGCCACAACAAAACAACTTCTTTGGCTTTGTTGCTGGCCCAAAAGAAAAATGTTTGTGGAGAGTAAAAAACCCCAAGAAAGAAATAAAGAAAGAAATCCATCTTCATGGCTGCCTTTGACGATGATCACAAATACAAAACGCGCGCTCACACACAGATACACACCAATACACTGGCTCTGGCTCCACAATGGAACCTCTGAGTTCCATGGAGAAACATTTCGTATTGACGCTACTACTTGAATCTGAATCACGATTTGTAAACAAATACAACCAACCAAGATCGGGGAAAACAACGCAAGTGCGCGTAATGGTAATGGTATGCAACGGGTACAGTGGAACAAGTGGGTAAAATTACACGAAAAATATATAAGAGTCTTCATATTTTGTCTAAATATTTTAATAACTTATTAGGACATTTTTATAACATTTAAAGGCGATTTCAGTTGATTTCGTAGTTTCTTTATGTTATCCTATCTTATCTTCTCTCAAAAAATTTGGTAAAAAAATAAAATCGAATGAATTTCGACCTCAAATTTAAGTTTATACAAATATTCCACCATCTGGGGAGCCACAGAAACCATTCCAACCAAAGTAGGTTGGAATTCACATAGAGAAGGGGTTGACATTCGGTGGAATTTGGTTGGAATTTGGTTGGTATAACAATTTTAAACAGATTAATCATTTCAAAGCTCCAAATAATCATTTTCTATATTTTTTTTACCACCAGTTTTTTTAATACATTTTTATTCCCCAAAGTATTACTTCCCATTTTTCAATCCCACTGTAACCGTGGCTATGTGGCTCCCAAGTGCTTTGGCCCAAACAATTCAATAATACAATAACAACAATCATAATAATAACACAAAAACAGAGACCAATACACGGGTATTACAACAACCAAAAAGGCAACCTTTCCACCTCCTCAACCCCCACAAAACCCCACTCTCTTTATAAGATATAAACATACATCATAACGCGCCGACGACTTCGAAGAGGACTGACGACTGACGAACGACCTTATTCCACTCACAATCAGTCAAAATTGAAAATTTATTGAATAACCAAGCGAGGAAAAAAAAAGTTTAAATACCATGGAGAACGAGAGTCCGTGTGTTTGAGCGCGTATGTTTGTGGTTGTGTAAAGATCAACAAAGGATTTCTTACCAAAATAGCTCGTGTCAAAAGACTTTGATCCATTAATCAATATGCCGCTGCCTCAGAGACGGAGCCACCGAAGGTTTTATTTTCTTTTTTTTTGCCTGCCTGAATGCCTGGAACTTCATATATTGGGCTGTTTGTTGTAAGCTGCACGTTAAAAAATATTATAAAATATTTAAAAGATACGCTGGAATTCTTAAGGTTTTATTTTTTACTTAGGCTCTGTGGGTTATAATTCCCAAGTATTTTTCTCAGAGGTTTTAGTTTTTTAATAACTATTACTTAGATTCTGTGAGTTATACTTCCCAAGTGATTATTCTCAGAGGAAAGTGCAAAGCCAAATCTTAAAGTTTTGTTGTATTTTACACTGAATCTATAAAAGTGGTTATCCGTCAAAATAATAATATATGATTTCAAATAAAGGATGCTTTTTTAAAAAAATTTTTTAAACCCATTCCGCACTTGGAACCTCTATTTTTTTAGAGTGCACGATAAGATGATGATGATGCGAGGAGCCAGGTCCCATAATATCGGAGATCTCCATCTCGCCGAGATTCCAGTAACCCCTTACAAAAGAGCGATCCACAGCTGGACTGCGTTTTGTGCCCAGTCAAGATCATGATGAGGCTGTTATTTGGGTCCGAAGATGATGTGGCACAGTGGAAAGAAGGAGAGAGAGGCCCACCACCCCCCGTGCTCGTTTTCATTTTTATTGTCTTCCGTAATGCCCCGACGAGCATGTGACATGTGTAAGTGATAGCGTTAATGCCGCTTTTAAGTAGTAATTATGTCTTCAATTGGGCATTGAACGGCGAGCACATTGAGCCCACTGAGCTTTGTTATGGTCCCCACAGAGAGAAAGAGTTGTGTCTTGTAATGGTCAACTGTGTGTGGAAGGGGGTTGGGTTAGCGCGTGTTTCCCAAGTGGGGGTACGACCCAGTAATTGTAAGCGTTACGCGCTTCAAATGTGGGTAAAGCGGTTATGCAGTGTTTGGTTATATAGTAATTTTCAAATATCATTTCAGTTGGTCTCCGGAATGTGGAATTTAATTTTAATGAAGACTAGGAAAAGGAAGTTGATGAATTTAATAACAACATTTTTACACACATTTTTTATCATCTTTAAAATTTATTTTCATTTCATAAAACCAAAAAATTTATCATGAAATTCATAGTACCCTGAGGAAACCCTTCCCGACTTGAAGAAATCTGCGTTAGCATTATTGTTCTGAAGAATTCGCGTGTGAGTTTGCTTATGCTTACGATAGGAAGGAACCTGTCGTTAAGAATGCAATTTCCTTAGTTTAGTAAATACCTTAAGTAGGTACTGGGTTTCTAGCCACGTGATTCTTGCACAGCTCCTCCGGAACTTTTCCAGTACAAGTCCCTGAGGTTGCCCAATTCCGCGTAGAGATATTCTATACCGGCGCTTAGTTGCGCTGGACCACTTTCCGACCTGGTCGTTCGCTTTTGTCAAAACATTTTCGGCTTGAGGCTTTCAGGTCGTGTGAAGCAATAATTGCCCCCTAATCTCCAGTTGCAGACCCTCAAGTTTCCCCAGTTTGTGCCTTTGTTTTAGCTTTGGAGCGGGAGTAAATTAAAGGTTTTTTTTCTTGCTTTTATTGTTGTCATAATTATTGTTTAGTGGCGCATCCTTGTTGTCCTGAGGCCGGATGGCGATCCCCCCTGTTGGGTAACCCCTTTGAAACCCCCAAGAACCCAAGGCAAATGTACAAATGTAGTACATAAATCGCGCGCACAAACGAATGGCTGGGGATTAAAGAGCAAAGATATCGAATTACACACCTGACGACAGACCTGAAAATCTGGAGAGAAAAAATTAAAGAGAAGAAGATGAAAAAAACAAGAAAGGGGAGCCAGACAAAAGCTAAGCCATCGTATTTTATGTGAACTTTCTTCGGGAGTTCCACCGCCGATTCCCTGATTCTGATTCTCAAACTGGCTGCAGTGCATCCTCCTTTTCAGCATCCTCCATTCAGCCGCCGCTGCATACTTTATGGGCATTAAAAATTCAAGTGGCAGCAATTTTTCGTTGGCGACTTCAAATGGAAGCCGCAGAAATCAGCCTCGCTCTTGGGTTCTCCACAGACTCGGGTTTTCGCATCCATAATCTCCCCGCCGGGCTCCTCCTACTGCCAATTTAATGTGTCGGCGTGTTTATCGGCTAATGAAGTTGACAACACGCGGATTAGCGCATTTAGTTGGCCAACTGTTGGCAACTGCCAGGCCAACTGAATTGGGTATCCAAAGCAGGGGACAAGCGGAACCCGTCTGGTGGGATACACTGAGGAAAAAGAGGATATCTATTATAATTTTACAAATTTATTCATTTTTATTTCCGATTTTTAAAAGAAGACTTCTTTTGGCCTTATCATCATTGCAGCAGCTTTTAGCGACTTGACTGTTGAAAATGTTGACCAATTTACTGTTCCATATGTCCCATAATTTCCACACAAGTTGCTGAAAGAAAATAATTTTTTAACTAATTATTTAATTATTATTTTTTAGTAATAACTCACCTATAATCGCAATCCCTGTACCACCAAGCGCCCTTTCGCAATGTCGCACAGTGAAGGTTGGCTGAAACATCGTTTTTGCGATCCTTGGTGCTGAACTGCATTCCTCGATGATATGTCAGAGAATCACCAGCATCCCCAGAAGCAGATCCCAACAGTTCCAGGGTGAAATTGTAACTCTCGGGTCCGATTTTAAAGTTATCGTAAAGCTCAAAGCGATGATTTCCCTCGTAATCCTCCAGAAGGACCAAAAGTTCCTGGGGCTCCCAAGCAGTCATCGCATGGATTTTGTCCAGACCCAAGAAGAATTCGTTGTTGAGGTCACCAAATCCTTGTTTATAGTCCTTCCATTCGCGGTAAAAGTCCTCACTTCCATCAGTTCTTCGCATAATTATTGTCCAGCCTCCACCGTAACTGTGATTATCGCAGGCCACCTCGAAGGGGTCTTCACTGTACTGGGGCAATTTGATCTCGAGTTTACTGCTGTTCGATGGATCAGCTGCGCAACTGGAGGGATATGGATCTACCACACAAAAGTCGAATTTTTCATCCAAGTTCTTTAAAATATCCGCTATTTGTGATTTTATTGCAGCAATGTTATCACAAATCGATGGAAGAGTAAAACACACTTCCTCTCCAGCTGGACTGGGAATACTAAAGTGTTCGGAACCAACAGGCAAAAAAGTATTCCAAGTAGCAACATGACTGCAATGGATCTCTGGATAGACTAAGTAAAATCATATGAAGATGACACCTTTTTATATGATTTCTGTTTGTCCATATATAGAATGATAAGAGAAATTCCCTTATCTTTATTGTTTATAAATTTTGTTACAATTCTAGGAATTTATAGAAATGTATTTATTTGTCCTTATCTGACAAATATTCTCGCTTATCTGGCTAATTTATTTTATTGCTGAAATATTATCGCCAATTGACAGACCAGTCATTGAAGAAAACTTACTCAATGTATGGGAAGTGCCTTATCGTAAAATTTTTATTTGTTTTTATTTTAGTGCCCTAATGTCTAACAAAAAAAAACGATTGACCGATGAGTGTTTAATATTATAGATACTATAATTTCTTTGAATGAATGAATGTATATCAATATATTTTAATGTTTTGCAGCTTTAAGTCCTCAAATTCCTTTAAAATATTGTTCGAGCCCTAAAATTCCTTCAAAATATTGTTGAACTGTTGTCTTTTAACAGTGAAATCTTTACAGTTTTTCCAGTGATTACATTTTAAAAGAGTTTTTTCAACAAACACTATTAAGGATGACAAAAAAGAAAACCGCAGCTGGATGTAATTTTTTTTTAATATTTGTTAACATTTTTTGTCGCTGTGTAAAATCCGCAGTTCTCTTCTTTACATTAGTGCAAGGCAACATAACTTAATAACGATAACGATGAGTATTATTTTTATGCACAAATTGCGAAAACCGAAATTGCAGACGGTTCTTGGTTCTCAGTTCATTGGCAGTTAGTGTGTAGCTGCTCTCCTAGCGGTAGATTACCGATCCTGCACAGCATGGAAAATAGTTGCATCCCAATCCTCTGGAGATTTCCTCTTCACTCCCTCAACCCCCCAATAATTTGTTGCTTTTGGTCGGGTTGTGACATTGCGAGTTATACGATGTGATAAGACAATAAATATTTTTACCATCTACAGTTCAATTATGCACTCGTATCGGCCACTTCAATTTGTCCATGGGGAAACCTGTCCAAGTTATGAACTTGTTGGCATCGCCATCATCATCTTCTGGCCACTTCTGCTTCTGGCTATTTATAGTCTACTAATTTTGTTCGAATGAGTCGGGAATTGGAAGTGAACGAGCTCCAGGGAGTGATATGTGATGTGTTGATCGTTGGGACTTGGCTGACATAGATTTTACAAGTGGAGAGATGTCGTAAAAGTGAAGAGATATCAGTGAGAAGGCATAGTAGTAAAAACGGGAGTGGGTTTCAAGCAGGTAATACAAAACACTCAAGAAATATGGTAAGGAAGTTACGATTGCGTTTTATTAAATGAATAATTTTTGGAAGTAAAAACTAGAACAGGAATTTCTTCAATTGTGTAAGGATAAATGGACATACAATTTACTCTATTCTGTTATAAGTATTTCCTTGTAAAGTTTATTTAAAAATAAACAGAAAAACAAGATCAACTGCACTCCGGGAGTGCAGGCAGAAGTGAAAACTTGAACTTATGGGAACTTTTGTGGGTGATAATAAAATAAAATAAAATAATACATTCAAAAAAATAATAAAAAGGAATAATTTAGGGAAATCTAACATTAAACATTAAAAGTTTTAAGGACATTATTTAATCGCAACCGATCAACGGCTGCTTTCGTTTCAAATAAATTATTAATAAAATATCTTTTCAACTGCAAAACTTTGTCAGTTTTTGCGGCAAATATTTATGATAATTATAGACATTCGCTGGCAGGAAAATAAAATCATTTCATGGCATTAAATGATAGGCCTGCCAGCGGAAATCAAATCGAATTGTGTGTACAAACATGCGACAATGAAAGCCAACTTTGTGGAAAACAAATCGAGTTCCGGTCAGTGCCGAATGCATATTGATGGCCTGTAATTATAGCTTTTCCTTTTGGAGGCTAAGGATGGGTGTCATGCGTTGAAGAAGCCACCCAGCCAAACGGGGGACGTGTGTACTTTATAATTCATGGTTTTCCAACCTGAAATTAAACGCAAATTGCGCGGGAACCGAACAAACGGCCAGTAAAACGATGGGGGTTGAGTCCTCCTCCGGTAGGTCTAAAGCGTTTTAAGGGATCCTTTTCCAAATGGGGGATGTGTGCAAGGCTATGTAATTTGAGTAAAGTTTTCAAAATTGTTAAGTGCCCAATTGTGCGTGTGAATGTGTGTGTAATAGAGCGTCACCATCGAAAGCGAAGGACGAGCCTGCAGGGACACCTGTCCCAGTTCGCATTGTCCCGGACAAAAGGATGGGCTCAATAGGGTGTCTCCCTGGGGTCTCAGGTGCTTTGGCTTGTTAAATAATTTGTGCAACGAACCGTTCAAATCACAGCAAGGACAATAAGGGGAGTGGCTGGTTGTCGTGGCAGCCACATATTTCTTTGATTTTATACAAATTTTATTTTAAAAGATTCTTAGGATATATATGTTTTTTTTTTTTAAAGTCAAAATCAAAGAATATCTTTTAATGTTTACAATAAAACAACAAGGAAATAAAACAGCGACAAAATAGCCTAGATAATTATTATTATCTATAATAATAAACAAAAACATATGTACTGAAGTACTGTAAAACAATGAATTAGTATAAACATAAAAAAAGTAAAAATAAAATTTATATTAATATGGTATGTTATAGTACGTTTCGAACTATACTATTTAATCTAATTGGCAAATAAAACGATTCATTTCTTCACAGCTCCAATTAGACATGTCGCCAAAGTACGACATCCCAACGCAATCCCATTTATTTTTTACATAGTTTGGGTATGCTTCATTCCAATTAAGAAATGGTGCTCGCTTGCGAGAGTTTCCAAAAACAAACTCGCCATTTGTGCCTCTTTTGTAGATCCCGAGCCAGTACACATTATAATACTTGATTTTTTCATGAATGGCATTAAATTCTTGTTCGTTTTGGATAACTGCTAGATGACCGCCTCTTTGACGACAGGAGTCTTTCGCATTGATCCAATTGTTTTGAATATTACGTTCTATGTAAAAGTATCTCGGGCCGATCAGCTCAAACCCAGGCGGGACGTTCGGAAGAACAGTGCTATTTGTCTCCCATATATCAGGTTCCGTTCCTCCCATCTTAGTCTCAATCCTGTCAAGCTTCGCTTGGATCCTGTCCAGTATCGCCAGGGTTGCATTGAAATGATTCTGGAGATTGGCCAAGTGATCGTAGAGTGGAAACATCGCTGCCTGACAAAAAGCACTGCACTGAATCGGGGCATCCGTCACCACACACCGGGAACACGTATTGTCCTGGGATTTAACCACATCAACCAGATTCCATAGAAGAAATCCGTACAAAAAATATATTGCTGAGTTAAACATTTTGAACGTTTAAGGGCGAATGTTTGCAGTGAACTGATTCTGCATTTATTTGCGAACTTTTAAAAAAGACATTCAGTAGCGTCGATGAGCACCACACCACTCTATACTGATTTTGTATCTATTATATTTTACCCAAAAATGTTATTAGGGGCGGACACAAATAATCCCCAGGGGCCCAGGTTTAATGTGAATTTTGCATAGTAAAAACAAATTAGATACACAAAGAAATTATGATAATAAAAAAAAAAATATATATATATAAATAAACCTATAACTAAATTATGTAACCTCGTGCCATCTTCGTACACTGAGAAATCATATTCTTGGCTCTCCCAAAATTAGCAAATTAGTTTTTAAAAATGTATAAATAAAACTAACTTTTGTAAACTTGGGACAACCCTATATCATAAAAAATTTAGGTGATAAAATAACATTTATTAAACATACATAAATTAAATAAACTCTTAAGGTTCCTCCCCCACTAAATTCTCTACTACTTCAAGTTCTAAAATATCTACCCGCATTGACTGGCAAATTAATTCTGTTCTATAACTCAACACACAATGCTGTCAAAATATTGAATTTTTTTCCCTTCTGCTAAATTATCAACGTCAAACGAGAAATCGGGCAAAAATAAAAAAAAAAAATAAGGGAAAGATGAGACGTCAGAGAAGCGGCGGCAAAATTCGCATCTTCTTCGTCGGGCTTTTTTTTTTTTTTTGCAGAAGCCAAAGGTTGTCGCTGATGGAAAGACACACACACACACACACACAAATCCCATAAAGACAATAAATTCTCCATTTTATTTTCGCCGCTTATGGCATTTTTATTACGAATGGGTGAAAACAAAATAAGCAGTAAAATTAATCGTCGACTTAGCCGGCCGATTAACCGAAAATATCAAAGACGGCATCCATTTTGGCTGCTCAAATCGCAGAATTTTGAATGGGGATTGACAGTGGAAACTTTTGAGGGCTCGGAGGAATTGATTTTTGTTGCAGTGGCTATCTTTATGGCAGTAACAAATTGGCCTGATTGAATTGGCCATAAAGGGGAGCCAGCAGGTCACTTTTATTGGCTTGACTCAAAAGTGGCTCAAAAAAGGGAACTGAGAAATATATAATTTTAAGATTAAAAGTAATTAAATTATATTTAAATAATATTTATTGTGGGTGTATTTATTTTTATATATATTAACTTGAATACAGGTCCCAAGACTCCCTAACATATTTTCAATGAGTGTGAAAACTGATTGAAAGTGGCTTAAAAAAGGGAACTGAGAAATATATAAATCTAAGCTTTAAAGTATTTAAATTATATTTAAATTTTATATATTTACTGAAATATTTTTTAATAAAACTTAATAGATTTAAAAGATTGAAAGTGGCTCAGAAAAAATGAACTGAGAAAAATATAAGTTTAAGCTTAATAACATTTAAATTATATTTAAATTTAATATATTTACTGAAATATATTTTTAAAAATTTTAATAGATTTAATCGATTGAAAGTGGTTCAAAAAAGAAAACTGAAAAGTATATAAGTTTAAGCTTAAAAATATTTAAATTATATTAGAATTGCATATTTTTACAGGAATATATTTTAATTAAATTTACTTATATTTGTAGGTGTTGTATCCTTTACATATTTTTCAAAGAGTGTGAAAACTGATTGAAAATGGCCAAAATTAATTGAATTACATGAGAATGGATTTTCCGCCCCTGATCTTTTTAAATCAAATCAGCTGAGTATGAACTCCATTATACTGAGGCTACTCCCCATTTTTCTTTTGCGTCCCTTTGGAAAAGTGATCTGCAAACCCTTTTCCATTGCGCAACACATGTCCCTCCTACTCCTACTCCAACTCCTCGTACTCCTCCTCCTTGGCAGGATTAGATCCCGATCCGAAAACCATATGTGCCATACGTCTCGATTTCCTCGATTTCATCTTTTGCACACACCTTTCGCCTGGGTGTAAATTGAGCTCTAATCACGAGGAGCCGATCGCAAATCCTTTTCAAGCCATCTCATGTTTACCAAAAGGTGCCGAAAGCAAACATCTAGTGAAAGGATTAGGGTTTGCAGATCCACAAAGCACACACATGTCTCCGAGTCCCCTCCTGAATAGGTCCAAATTAGTTGTATTCGCTATCGAGAGGGGGGCCAAGTATCCTGTAGATGCAGATCCCTATTCTCGCATTGTGATCCCTATTTGTGCATTGTGCAAGCAACAAATTAATTGCATTTACTCCAGTAACTCGATACTTTTTCCCGGGGGCAACTTCAATGTGATAGCGGGGGTGAAATCCTAAACTTGAGCAGCCGTCTCCGTCTTGATTAAATAATTAATAATATTTTATAAACAAGCGGCGTGCTTATCGCACAACAAATATCTGCAGCTGAGAGTTGCTAAACTATATTTGTACAGGAAGAAAATAGGCAGAAAAAAATATTATAAAATTGGGAACTTCTTAAAAATATATATTTTAAATATTTTGTATTTGTTTTTTCTTCAATAAAATTTAATTTAAGTTATACCCCATCATTCAAATGTTGCTTCAAATTCATATTAAAAGTGAGTGTCAATTTTTTAGCTGCCGAAACACATTTTAAATATTTAAAAAATTACAATGTTTTAATACTTATCATATATGGAAAATTAAAGTGCGCAAAACCATTCATAAAATCTGTGTTAAATAAAAAATTCATTTTGAAAATGAGTGTCAATTTGTAAGCCACGAGAAAAACTTTTAAATTATAATAAGATCGGTTTTTGGTTTTATAACTTATGCTCAAAATTAAGGTGCACAAAATCATCCCTTAAATCTGTGTTTTTTAACGTTGAAAAATTATTTTTCTCCGATAAAGTCTGTTAAAAAATTCTCATAATTTAACCAGGTCACCATTTCTGCATAAAAGGGATAAATCCCATTTAATCTACTTATTTTTAAGTCATGTTTACTTTACTTTGCATTACCCATAAGTGCTTGTTTTCTATGCTGTTAATATTTAGCTACCTATTAGCTGGAAATATTTGTTTTCTTTCCGTGTAAGCTACTTGTTTAGGGCCCTTTAGAAATGGCCCACACAGGCGCATTTGGGCCGTATCTTCGATCTGATCGGGCCATCGAGAGTGCCACTGCCACTGCACCGCGTCTGGGAAACTAAAGACCGACCAATGACAAAACACAGGCCCAAACAACAAACACGTTAATGTCCGAGATGTAGATAAGTTCATCATCGGCGCAGTGCGGGCATCCTTCTCCAGTTCTTATCCCATTCCAGTGATGCACTGTAAAAAATTAACCTTAAACTTATTGATTTTTTTAAAAAAAGTTCCCCTTGAATTAACCCCTTTTAATGTTTACTATTTATTTTTGTTTAACCTTGTGTTTCCTAATAAATAGTAATTTGAGTACTCAAGTCAGCTTAATTAAAGTAGCTTATGATTATTATTTAAATCGTTATTTTTCTGATTATAAATTATTAATGAATCATTTGATTAAAATTAAAACAGTTCTAAAAACCATTTAAAAAGTTTATTTATTTAGACACGTTTGCTAGTGACTTGGTTTTTTAAAGAACTCCTAGAAATCAATTTAAAATGTTAAAATATTTATATCAAAAATATTAAAGAGTGCAACAGAATTCTCTAGTGGTTGGAAATTTTTAAAGGTGTCTAGAAGAATGCTTCGAAATATTTTGAACACGAAAGTCCGATAGAAAAATACAGGGAGACTATGTTTTATTTATCACTGCATACTTTTAGATACCTTTTTAAATGATTTCAAATTTCTAGAGATTTCTGAGCCAGCCTTGATTAATTTTTTATCCTGTAAGTTAAGAAAGTTAGTTTAATATTATCCTAATTTGATAAGCCATTTTATTGATAGGTATTTTTATTGATAGGTATTTTTTATTCATAGGTATTTTTTCCCAGTGCAGACTGAGTTGCCTTTGGTTGTGCCTGACCATTGCCTCCGCCTGGGTGTTGACGTCTTGTAGGCGGTAACGATGATGGTGATGATGCTGCCTCGAGGGCCGTTTAAACGCCGCCACAACTTATCGACGGATTCGTATCTTGTGGATGCGACTCTCTGTTTTTTCCTTAGCCTTGGCTTTTGTAGCTGTATCTGTGTGTGTTCCCTGGACGGTGCTCCTCCTCCGTTTGCCGCAGGATCTGCGATAAATCACTTTGTACTGCTGCGCAGCCATCAAAATCAATAAAGACCGCTTGGAAGGTGTATAAATTGAAATGTTGATGGCTTCATCATTGGCCAACTGCGGCATTTGATCACAGCATTCGTTCCGCTCATGTAGGTCTCCTTTTTATTTTATTTGTTTGTAGTTTAGGTAGAGGAGCCGCTGACCAGATGCCTGATTTATGTCAAACTGTTTGACGATCAGTTAATCTCTGGGTGCCGAACACGAACTCCTTGATTGCGAAGTAATGGGGTCATTAATTCAATCTATTGACTATTAATTAATTAATTTTAGTTTTTTTGTTAAGTGTTTAAGTTTTCAGTAAATTTAATTGTTTTTGAATACAGATGAATATTATTCAATTATTTCAGAACGCGAAACTGAAAGGAATAGAGCAACAAAAATAACTAAGATGATCGGGGGTGCCACAGAAACCGTTCCTCCCGAAGTCCGCCCAAGTTCCAACCCAAGGCAAAACCGTCGGTGCCACAGAAAACTCTATCATTTCCCCCGTGTTTTAAACGACAGTTTTATAAAATAAGCATACTTGCACCTTTTTATAAATAATGAAAATCTTTTTAAAACAACGTTAATGAATTGTATGTGCTATCTGCATACAACATTTTTTATGTTTTGATCTTTTTATATTTTAAATTAATAAATCTCCAAAAACCGTCACCTCAAAAATTGCTTGTGTGATTCCGGCCAAATTCCACCCGAGAAACCAAAATGCCAACTTGCTCCAAATAGAAAATGCCAAATTTCGGAGTAATTTTCATTTTAGAAATATGATTGTTTTTGTTGTTATGGTACGCTGTACTATTGTTTATAACTATAACTATAGCGTGTCAAAATTTCAAGTGAAAATAAGTGTGCAGTTAAGTGTGACCGCGTGTGGCAAAAAATACCGGCTTGGGTAAAAACCTTGAAAAACGACGAAGAAGAAGACAAATTGTATAAAAATGCAAGTGAATTCAACAAATTTTAAATATTATTGCCTAAATGTTGTTTAGTTTTAGGGGAAAGCATAGGAAATCAAAGCGAGCCCCCGTGCTCTTGATTTTTATATTAGAAAACGCCGCTTTCGCAAAAGGATTCGCTCTGGGGGACTGATTTTATGTAGCGGCCTCTCATAAGAAGCCATGTAATACAGGGATGGCTTCTGTTGTTTCGGTTGGCGGTCATTTTAAAATGTTGAACTATTTTGTTCGTTACGATTTATGTGTAGAGTTTTTTTAGTTATTGGTATTGTCTTGCAAAAAAAGTAAAACTTGGCTTGAATTTATTGAAAAATAGCAAATAAATGCCAAATAAAAATAAGAAGTCAGCCCTGTCTTTTTTCCGAATCGTTAGTCCCAACAACAAGTTCGAGACGGTTTCTGTAGCACCGACGATTTTTTACCGAATTTCCGAAAAATCCCTCCCCAAAACCGTCGACGGTTTCTGTGGCACCCGGATATATTTTTTTTTTTTTTATTTTCCATACAATATATTATGTAATATTTATTAGTTCATTATTCGTTGTAAAAATATATTTACATTTACATATTTATATTTTCCAGCTATACATTTTTGTATTAGTATTTTCGCAACAGTAATCTAATTTTAATCCTCTAATTCGGTTAGCAATTCGTCAATGAAATGTAGTTTAATTTCACGGACAATGAAAGGTAGTTGAATTTCATAGAGTAAGTTTTCAGGAATATCCATCGAATCCAATTCGGCCAGCTCCTTATGGGCACTGATTTTTATGGAAGATAATTTCTGCCGGAGCTCAGTAATATCCATACTGCAATGTTGTTCCGCAGGACAGAATGGACCGCACGCAGGCAGTGCAAGCGAATTGTACTGAATCGTAGTGACGGTATACAAATTGCATGTGAGCAATGTGACTAAATAAAAAGTTACTAATTTAAACATTTTAAATGCGTAGAACCACTTTAGGGAAATGTTTCTTACAAACTGATTTAAAAACTTTTCGTTGACGTTTAAAAACCCGTGCAGTGGGTGAGATAAGAACAAGCTTTCTATGCACATACTTCTATCTAAAAAGTTATTTGTTCATTGCTGATCTTATCGGGTTCAAGCTTTATTTTGCGGTTGTTATGAAATCGGTTATTCCCCGTACAGTCATAGCTAATGCATTTTATTTCATAATATTGTGAAATTGTGATAAATAAATTTTACACTTTTGTAACTTGCTTATCGAAATATAAACATAAAATTATAGCCAAACCAAATTTTCTACACATTCAAAATACCAGTGAACACACACTTACTGATTATTTCAAATTACGCGCCTTTTAATGGGCCACACTGACCTATCGAACTGTATTGGCAGTGCTGCCAACCTATTTTTATAATATCGATTGTACGATATTCGATACTTAAAACGCAACAACAACAAAACAACACAAACAAAAGGTGTCGGTCGGATTTTATGTTATGTGGAAATACATTTCAGATCGAGTCCCCGCGTCGATATATGTCTATTGATTCTCGGTTTTGTGAGTGCAAGTTAACTAAATTCGTTGTGAATGTAAATAATATTAAGGTGAGTCCAGGCGAACACGCACACACGTGCAGAGCACGCTCTCCCACGCACACATACACCCAAAAAAGCCGGCTGTGAAAAGAAGAGAGGGAAACAACAACACTTTTCGCGCCTTTTGCAATTTTTGAATTGTGCGTTTTCTATTGAAGGCGAAAGTCTTGTTTATTTTCGTCTGCTCCTCTTTTTTTGGCACGCATTCGCTTGTTATTGATCGATTGGCAATCGATGAACGAAGTGTGCCCCGCATTCTGCTCGTTTTCGTTTTTCTTCACTCTTTTTCTATTTTTTTTTCATTGGATGATCTTGGTGCCATGTGTTTTCGAAAATAGCCAGCCATTCATTGACACGCTGATGAGCAGACAGAGTGGTGGTTAGAGTGGTGAAGTAATAGCCGCCGTCGGCACCTGCACCACCCAGAAAAACCACCTTGAACCCATTAGGGAACCCACTTTTAAGCACCGCCCATCCCGCGACCCAAAAAAGTGCTCCCAATAATCGGGGGAACTCGGAGGAGTAAAAGTGAAGTAAGATAATAACTAAAAATAGTAAAACAAATAAAGAAAGTGGTTAATTTAAAATATTATAAAAAAATGATAATCCCAATATGAAAAAAATAAATAGGCCTTTGAGAACGTCGGTCAAAATCCATGCATGTGCATGCTCGAACTTGTTAACTTTTGTACAGTGAGAAAAGTTTTGTAAAATTATAATAAAAGGCTTAAAACAACTAACTAAATATCTAATAAAAGTTACAATAAAATAAACAATGATAATCAAAAATAACTTAAAAACTGTCAACAAAAAAATTAACATTTTTTTTTTTAGTTTTGTTTGGTTCTTTAAAAGAAAAAAAGTGTTTGTCTAGCAACAAGAAAGAATATAAAAAAATGGGTGTGCCAAAAAGAAATAACTTCGAAAGTGCCAAAAAAAAAACCTTCTGTGCTTGGCTAGTCAAGAAGTAGAAGAAGACAAAAATAATTCAAATACCCACCCACTTTATTTATCCATCTAACATATTTTTAATCACAATTTCCTCTACCTTTTGCAGCTATCAAAATTAACTGTTAACACAATATGGCCCAGATGACCGAGAAGAGGACGACGTCGACCCGATCGGGGACTGCCGCCAAGGAGAACCACAGTTTGACGGGTCGACACCACAACCAAAGCCACCAGCGCCCTGGCAAGGGCATCGAGATCCTGGACTTTCACGAGTCCTGGCTGGAGGAGGTGGAGCTCTACAAGGACAAGATGGTCATGTGCAAGAAGCTGGCCCACCACAACCACGTACCCGCCTCCACGAACCATTTCAAATCGCAGCTGTCCGCCCCGAACCGAAATCAGGACAGGATTGCAGCAGCTCCAAAGCATCGCAGTTCAGCTGGAGGAGGATTTACTTCCAATGGTGGCTCCTCCGCAACTACGAACCACTCATCACGCAAATCGCCACCCGCTTTGAAACCGAGATCACCACCATCGCCGCGAAAGCGTCAGTCGCCGGAGAAGGCTGCCGCCGCTCTTGGTGGAGCTGCCAAGGCTGGACAGCGCGTCGTCAACCGTAGATCACCGACCAACAACAACTTCACGCCAAAGGTCTCTTCCCCGGCCACAAATGTCACACCCGTTGCGACCAACAGCGCGTTCCAATCGGAGCCCTACAAGAAAGTCCAGGTGAGGTCCTAGGAAGCAAGAAGGGGGTTTTGCCAGGCTATGTTATGTACTTGTTCAGATCTGTGTGCTTTTATGTCTTTAACTTATGGTCTAATGTGAAAACTTAGCCTCTTTGGTTTCATACATGTACTCTATTGTATTTGACTACCAAAAGTAAACCATAAAGTTAAGAACTGCCTGAAATACTTATTCAAATTAATCTTTATATGGAAAACCGTAGAAATTTTATTGTGAAACCAATTTTCAATTCCAACCACTAGAAACTGGGAAAACTATTATACTATTTAATAATTTTGAAGTAATCTTCACTGGTTTAGCTGGTAAATAAGTCTATAAAACAACTAGCTGGTTTTGTTTCGATCTTTAACTGTTAGCAGTTTCCTATAACCAAATATTATGATATCTTATTTATCTTTTTTTTTTGTCTAATTACTTATAAAATTTGGCGCATTCTAATAATATAGCCTCTGCTTTGCTTTTTTAATTATCTCGATCTCATATTTTGGTTTATACTTTAACTAATATCGACAAATGTATATAAACTGATCGTTTGACTTATTAAAACCGTTTTAAAAAGAATCAAAGATTTATAAAATATTAAAATTTTCTAGTCTTGAGTTTCCTACCATTTAAAAAGAATCAAGAGTTAACAAATATAACCCATGTCCAGTCTTGAGTTTCTTGCATCCCTCCATAATATACATATATCGTAATACCCCCATCCGCTAACCCGCATGTTATCTGTTTGTCCCTGCGTGTTCCATGTTATGTGTTTCCGCTCCCGCTCCACTAACCACCCAGATGCTATTGAAGCGCGCTAGGGAGGAGGCCTTCGCCAAGCAGACGGCGGGAAGTGGGCACAAGCGCCACGATGTCAGTCCGCCCACCCAGGCCAAGGTCGCCCCTTCGAACATCTCCAGCTTGAGCACCCAGACGCTGCGGTCCTCGCCGCCCAACAAGATCGTGGTGAACTCGTTCCACGGCAGCAGCATGCTGAGTGCTCAGCAGCAGGAGGAGAAGAGCCGGCTGCTCACCCAAAACGGATTGACCAAGTCGGCGGCCAGCGCTTTGGAGACGAGCCTCTACGCCTCGCTTTATGTCCAAGCACCGCAGAACAGTAGGCAGCTCTTCAACAGCCATCGAATGCCCGGCGGGGATCACATGGGAGTCTCTCTGAACAAAGGAGCCTTCCACGAATACGACCAGATAAACGAGGAAGATCCCTGTTCAGGTGAGTAGACACTTACAGAACCCCAAATCCCTAAACCAATATAATCCGCCTTTTAGCCATTGACGAGATCAACAACTACGACGATTCGGACTCGGAGGAGGAGTATGTGGGCTCGCCTTTCTTCCTGGAGGAGGACAACACGGAGACGCGCCAGAGCAAGCACACGCGCCTGCTGCCGGAAAAGAGCCAGTCGAAGGAGTCGGTGGCCACGACGGACTCGGTAGCGTCCGTTTACTTCCGCCCGGATGCCATCCTCTCGCCCAGTTTATTCCCAAACGTTCCGCCGTACCTGAACTTCACCTCGCACGCGGACAAGGGCCCAGACATGCCGGCAGCCCTGCATCGAGTCCTCAAGTGGAAGCTCAGCCCCGTGATGCCCAAGATCGTCAAGCGAGTGGTGCTCAACTCGGGCTTCCGCATCATCAAGAGTGGGTTTACGATTTTGAGTTGTCTTCCAGCTTTTACAATTGCTTTTTCCTTTGCAGACACTACCGATTGGATGGCCGTGTGGGAGAAGCACATGAAGAGCCCTGGATTCAGGACCATTCGATCGCACCAGAAGTACAACCACATACCAGGATCCTTCCGAATTGGACGCAAAGACACCATGTGGCGCAGCATCCAAAACAACATGAAGAAATTCGGCAAGAAGGACTTTGGCTTTATGCAAAAGTGAGCATTGGGTGATTCGGAGGTGAAGTAGATAGGGAGGAGTTGTGAACTAACTAAAAAAAAAGCATTTAGGAACCCAAAAAAAAATTTATGACATTTTCTAGACATTTTGTGATTTTTTTTTAGGACTTAATTTAATTAAATCAATTGTAAAAACACTTTAAAAATATTTCGCTACCTCTAACTACATATTTTACAACATTCCTTGAACAGATCCTACATAATGCCTGATGACCTGGAGGATCTGCGTCAGGTTTGGCCCAAAAACGCCTCAAAGCTGACAAAGTGGATTGTGAAGCCGCCAGCAAGTGCTCGAGGAACTGGCATTCGCATTGTAAACAAGTGGAGTCAGTTTCCCAAGGACCGTCCCCTGGTGGTTCAGAAGTAGGTCTACCAATACCTCTTTTTAGTAACTCCTTTTTAATTTATTTTCCTTTCGTATTCAGATACATTGAGCGTCCGCTGCTGATCAACGACAACAAGTTCGACATGCGGATTTATGTGGTGCTGACCTCGGTGAATCCGCTGCGCATCTACATGTACAAGGATGGACTGGCACGATTTGCGTCCGTGAAGTACAGCTCGGAGCTGGGCAATCTCGACGAGCGCTGCATGCACCTGACCAACTACAGCATCAACAAGTTCTCGCAGAATTACGCGAAGAACGAAGACTTCAACGCCGCCCAGGGTCACAAGTGGACCCTGCAATCCCTGTGGTCCTGTCTAGAGAATCGCGGGGTGAACACCAAGCGCCTGTGGGCCACCCTCAGGAATCTCGTGATCAAGGGGATTGTGAGCGGAGAGTCGGGACTGAACCGCATGTACCGGCAGAATGTGAACTTCCGCTACAACTGCTTCGAGCTGTTTGGGTTCGATGTGCTTTTAGATGAGAACCTAGTGCCGTGGCTGCTGGAGATCAACATATCGCCCTCGCTGCACTCCGAACTGCCACTGGACCTTCACGTTAAGGGTCCGCTCATCCAGGCTGTGCTCAACACAGCCCTGTACCAGGTTCCTCCCAAGCTAAACGAGCGCCAACAGACCGAGATCCTGGAAGAGCTGAAACTCAAAGGACCACTGTGCCACGACAAGAGGATTTTCACCACCTGTTTGACCGCCGAGGAGGTGCGCAAGCACAACCAGTACACCAACCGCAGCATCGAGTTCCGGGAGGAGTACGTGGACACCATTCTGGACAACCTGCTGCCCGATGATGTGCGGTGTTTGATTGTCGCCGAGGACGAGCTGGCCAGGTGTCAGCCCCTGGAGCGCATATTCCCCACAGCCAACACGCACGTGTATCTGAAGTACGTGGAGAATGCGAGGTACTACAACCGACTGGTGGACGCCTGGGAGACGAAGTATGCCAAGAATCGGGAGTTGGGGATTGCGCTGCTCTCGAAATACTGCCGGGACAAGTATCATCTGCAGGTGTCGGACGCAGCCATGGAAAAGGTGAATGCATACCCATATACCTTTCCCCACCGCTTCTGTAGCCCCTTTTCAAGCCACATTTCTTATCTAGGAACCAAATGTGGCACTCACCGAGATCGATATGCTGCACGTGCGCAAAGATGAGGTCCTGGACGGGGCCACCCCGATGGCCCTGCTCAAGCCGAGCTCCGAGGTGGTGCTGCCGGATGCCTGCATCGAGATAAAGTCCTAGATTCACTACTCATAGTCAGAGATCATCACAGCAAGTCACTTCTTCCATTTCCGTTTCCTGCAAAAAGCAACGCCCACATCCCGTTCAAATTTACGTTGGAATTGTCTCCATACAATAAAGTTACTTAAATTTATAGTCTTATCCCCCTAACCAAGCTGATTTTCTGGTTAGTCATTGGAAGATCAAAGAGCCCTATGAAAGGAGAATTGGATCGTATCTTGTGTTATGCTATTACATTTTTAGTTTCATCATTTTTATGGAGCATAGAAAAATTAAAAGTGAATAAACAAAATGCACCATTTCCTGGTGTTAATAGTTTTAAATATATTTATTTTAATTTGTTTCTCAGTTGTCAATGCGAATGACTTATGATTTATAATATTTTAATTCCTTTATTTTTCAATCCTTTTGAAAAATGTACTACATGAGTAGGATACTATAAAATTTAGTTGCTTTTAAATTGGCTACAAATCTTTTGAATTTTTAATTGTGTTCATAGACACTTGGCTGGAAAATTTTAAAGCTATTTACTTTTGGCTACCCTATTATAGCGATTTTTTCAACTCGATTTAAATAAGATAAACCATAATTACTTTTAAATTAAATGATAACATTTTAAAAACTGTTGAAATCGGCGGGTTATATCCGATAGATATACGCTATCGAGTACTCGATAACTTGACAGTAGCGTTCAAAGGGGGATTTCAAAGTTTTATCCCCAATTACAATATTTCTGCGTACGCCACTGCCTATTGTTATCGATAGACGCGCAGAATAATTGTAAACAAAAATTCATTTTCACGGCGCTAAACATCCAACTAAAAATTAAAATTACAACAATGGCGTGGACAGAATTATAAAACCAAACCACGATAAAGGACTGGGATCGGCACAATTCAACCGGACAATTCAGGAATTGGAAGTAATAGAACAGGCTGCATGAGAAAAAAAAGAAGTCTCCCATTGATTTTTCGCTAAAAATTGGTCGGCCAAATTGGTAACAATAAAACAACATATTGGTGCGGTAACAAGTGCTGGAAATTAACCTGCTAATCAGCAAAATGAGCGGTAAGAATCTACTAGTACATAAAGTGTAAGGGAATTCAGTTTAATTTTGTTTATGTTCATATGGGGAAGCCTTTTGTGGGGACTGTATGGGAATTTGCAGTCTACTTTCGGGGAGTGGGGGTTACTTGGGCCAAGGGGGGCTGTGGGGGTTAAGGGTCCTGGCAGAAAAGGACGCACCTGCGCCTTAACCTCCTCTCCAGCTCTTCCAAGTTAAACCCCCCCATGAAGTCATCAATTTTGCCACATTGTACATACAGTGGGACTTATGCGATTTTTTTCTTTATTTGAGTAATCGGTAACTAAAAATAAGTTTTAAACTATATGTTATTTTATATATTAGTTTACTTTAACTATATCCAATTTGTTGTAAATCAAGAAAGGGACTTTATTTCTCATTAAAAATGTATGTAAATAATCTTTAAAGCTTGTTATTTTTTAAGATGGCCTTAAGATTAACCGAAAATGGTATTTGAAAAGTATTACCCTGTTTAAGATATGTTATTTAAAAATATTTTGTAAATGTTAATTACATAATTATCGAAAAACAATACGTTTTTATTATGTAGTATAAGAAATATAGAGTTTTGAATAATTAAATTACTCTTCTAATACAAAGTTAAATGCTAAATTTGTTCAGTACTTTTAATTATCCCCACAAAGGTGACTAAAATGTAAATTTTTCTTTCCCAATAAGGCGACGAAAGTGGCGAGGAGAAGCACGTCCTGAACTTATCCAAGCAGAAGCTGAAGAAGGTGCCCAAGCAGGACGATGCGCACATAATAAGGCAGCTCATCCTGGATGAGAACGAGCTGCAGAAGATTGACAACATAGACTCGTACCTCAAGATAGAAACGGTGATTAAAGTAAATAAAAAAAAAGTGCCCTTTATTAAATTAAACTCCTCTTACACAGCTCTCCTTGGCCCGGAATCAGTTGCTTCGAATGTACGGGGTTTGCAGACTGCATGGCCTCCGGGAACTGAACCTCTCCTTCAACGGCATACTCTCCATCGAGGGCTTAAAGGACTGCATCCACCTACGTCTGTTGAACTTGGAGGGGAACAACATCAAGACCATCGAGCACTTGAACACGAACGTTAATCTGGAGTGCCTGAATCTGGCGGAGAACAGCATTGGCAGCATTTCGGACATGTCCTACTTGCGCAATCTCAAGGAACTCTACCTGCACGGGAATCGGTTGACGCACCTGAGACAGTGCGATAAGTATTTGCCCACCTCTCTGGAAACCCTGACTCTGGCCAAGAATGGCATCAACGACCTCAACGAGATTTGCACGCTGTCGCATCTGAGCAATCTTCTCAGTCTTTCAATTACGGATAATCCTTGTGTGAACATGACCAACAGCTTGGAGTGAGTTTAAACCTGGTTATTTGTTTTACTCCAAGCTAAATGCTTTAACTTCCAGTGGCTTTGACTACCGACCCTTTGTTTTGAACTGGTGCATGAGCCTGAAGTACATCGATGGCTATGTGGTGGACCCCATCGAGAGTCTCAAGGCGGAGTGGCTCTACAGCCAGGGACGTGGTCGTCAGTTTCGTGTGGGCGAGCAGCCAGGATTGGCCAAATACCTGAGCTCCATGTGTCAGCTCGTTGGAAAAGCCCTCGAAAACGAGAACGATAGGAAGCTGCGATTGATCTTGAGCAAGGCGCAACACCACCAAAGGCAACTGCAGGAGGAGATTATGGATAATGCCAACAGCTCCGCCAGCACCTCGCCCTCATCCCATCGCAAGAAGCCCACGAGTCGCATTCAGTCGCCCAGATGTAAGTTTCCTTCTTTAAAATCATGGGTTTTTTATTTTAAAAAAATGCTTCTTTGACAGTCTCCCGTTTGAGTGGCCGCCAGGGATCGCCGGAGTCCATGGCGAATAGTTATCACGGGAACAGCAGCAACAACAGCATAGTCAGCGACAATGGATCGGCCAATCATTCGCTGCAGATGAGCATCTCGTTGATCGAGAACATTAGGAACGATGGCGAGGGCTTCTCTCTAGCAGGCAGTGGAATGTCCAGCAGTGTGACCACCAAGACCTATAACTCCACGGAGTCCACTCCAAGGAACATTAACACCAAATCCGTATAATGGTGAGAGAAAAAGATTACTTTAAAAGAACAATGAACAAGAAAAGTCTATTAACCCTTTTCAGATCAAACATTCCTCACTCAAACTCCATCTGGAGGTCCTTTGGCGGCTGCCTCGAAGATGGTTCCTGTTCCGGAGACCCTGATGAGCCCGGATGTCTGTCCCGCCGCCGTGGCTCAAAGAGTCACTGTTTCTGCTTTAAACTCGCAGCTGCACAAGACCAAAGTCAACAAGAACAAAGGTGGCCAGTTGTACACAATCTTTATTTAAAACAAGACAGGCTAAAAAACTTTTACTTTCATAGACAACAAACTAAACTTACCGCGGGTGCGTAGTCCGCAGCTGAAGAGGACCCAGAGTCCCACGAGCAGTCCTCGGAGGATTGCCGGAAAATCGGGCGGCGATAAAATGCAGCAGGATAAGGTGCACACATCGGGAGTAATGGTAGATGCCGGTGGCTTCAGCACCGACGACGACGGCGAACAAATCAACATCGAGAAGCTGAGGGCGATCAGAAAGATGGCAGCCCAAAAGCAGCAGCAGCAGATGCAGTTGCAGATGCAGCAGCAACAGGAGCAGCAACTTAAGCAGCAGCTGGACAACAGCATCAAGAGCAGCCTTAACTGCGAGGATAGGTTGATTGAGCATGTGACAGAGTCCTCAGCGGTGACCATCCAGAAGATGTGGCGGGGCTATCACACGCGCAAGAAGACCAACAAGGATATAGCCGAGAGACTACAAAAACGACGCACGCAGGAGTATATAGAGTGAGTAACTGACGATTAGGAAATCTCCCTTCATAGTTTTCTATTACCCTGTATTTCTTATCCCCCAGACAACTGGGCAAGGACATGATGTTGACCAAGGCCCAACTCGAAAACGAACGCAAGATCCAGCAGCTGCAGATGCAGGCCATCAACGCGCTGTGGAAAAAGGTGTCTACCATGGAGGTAGATCCCAAGGGGATACCAGCGGCTACGGAGCAAACTGAGGACTCCAACGGAGGAGGAGCTGGCTCTGGCCATCTGAGTCTTGACCAGAATTCAGCCGCCGTCGTCAACGATCTGGCCAAGAGATGCACCATGCTCACCGACCAAGTTCAGATGCTGCAGAGCTCGATTGGAACCATCGTGAACTGCCTGACGATGGTGTGCAATCTGCCCCAGGACACGATCAAAAAGCAGGCCGAGATCATCGACTGCAGCTCCACTCAGACGGACTTGATAGCGGTGCACACACCTCAGATCGAGGATCTCACCAACTTTCCCTTCACCAAAACCAGACCCTCTACTTTGGCACTGGAATCCAAGCACGAGGCTATGGCATGCCCCAAAATCGATGAACTCAACGACGTCGATCTCAAGGAGAACGACGAGTCGGCTGTTCTCGAAAAAGATGCATGAAAAATCCCAGTAAATAATAAATGAGGAGTAAACGCTTTATGGATCGATCTCAGCGCTTATTGATTCTTCGTCTAGGCTTTTGTGTAGCTTTTGCAAAACAATTGTAGATCGGTTACGAGAACTTAGAGCTAGCCGTAGCAGCAGCCACAAATGCAATTTTTTGTTACATTTTTGAGATGTAGTGATGGTGTCAGTAGTGGCAAAAGAAAACTTATGAAAAAATCGTAAATACATTTTTGTAAAACACGAGGACACGTCTTGGCTTTGCTGGGTAAATGATTTCCATATTTGTCATTGAAAAAACATAGTTTTTAATCATTTTTTAGTATTACAGAAGATTGAAAAAACAAAGTTTAACAGAGTTTCTCTTAAAGTATGCCTTATTTACTTTTAGACACATTCCGTAAGAGTTTTCAACTGCCACTTACAAAATGAACTTATATAGCAAAAAGAACAACAAATTTTTAGGAAATCTTAACTACATTATTGAGGTTTTTGTACATCAAAGGAATGTAAGTCTTCATCGCTGCTGGATGTGTCTTCTTCCTCTTCGGAGGACTCATGAGTTGCAGGACGATTTGAGTTGGGAACAAGATCATCTTCGCAATCAGAGTCCTCTTGATTTTGGTTGGTTAATTCCTCCTGTGCGGGTTTCTTTGTAAACTTATCCGGCCAAATGCCAGCTTTGGTGTATTCCTTGATATGTTCAGTGGTTAGGATTTTACAAATCTCGGCTTTAACCTTGTCTCCCTCCTCAATTGGTTCGATCAGCAGGAAGTCGCCTCTTTTTACCCACATGCTCTTTCGGAATTTGTTGGGCATCGAAACTGAAAAGTAGAATATTTGTTTGACGGTAAATTTTCCTATTCACAGAATAGAGTTTCCCGAACTCACCAAGGAAGTTTTCCTCATCTTTTGCGGTTTCCACCTCGTGGAGATTGTTCCCGCGGCTGCTGACTACCCGCACAATCTGCTGATTGTCAGTGGGCAGCTCATAGTCGTCCTCCATCATCTCCTTCATCAGGTGTTTGCGACGACTGATGCTTGGGTGGGATCGGTGCATTCTAAAGGCCTTTGATGAAACAGGAAAACGCAAATTTACGAAATTGTTAAATTTTTTGTTGACTTTTTGTTGTGTTTCTACAACCAGCTGTTGAAGCGATAAACTTTACAGCACTGGTAGCGTAGTATTTTACAGCACTGGGAAAAAGAACAGTAATATACCACTATTAAATACCGTAAGAAAAAAGTGTTGTTAAATGAAAAGCTGGGCGCGAAGTTTACATCGTTATTTTGTGAGTCCGGATAATAAATTAAAATTGTGTTAATATAACTAAGTGAAATTGACTTAAAACAGTTTCAATTTGTTTGTGAGTGTGTTTACTTATAATTTAAACTAAACTCGCAATGAATTTGCAAGATTTCTAATGGTTTTAATTGTTGTTTTTTAATGTGACGCCTGTTGGTTTTGAAAAAGTAAGTTTTTGTTGTTGTTTATAAATTATAAAGTTAGTGAATAGTGAAACTAGAGTGAATATTTGTTTAAATACTTTTTAACATACATGCATACATGCGTTTTTTAGACATTAACTACGTTTAAAGAAATATGTAAGACACTTGGGTGCTCCTTTGAAAGCCGCCTAAAAAATAACGGCATTTGCAGAGAGAAGTTAAAAGAGAGTTAGTCTTCTCTTTGCTTTTGCAAAGTAACGGTTAATGAAAGTACTGAAAAACCAAAAGATAACTGTTTGTTTTTTGCGGATGGAGCAAGAAGAAGATTAAGTCCTCTCTCATTTTGATATTTCAAAGTAAATGGAAATAAAACAGGTAAACTATAAAAACTAATAATTATAATTTTATAATTTAATGGCTAATAATATGGATACTAATACAAATACTGGTAAAATTAAAAAACAAACTTCTGGATGCCCAAAAAAATCGAAAAAAGTGTCAACAAAATTTGGTCTCCTCCTTCAGTTGGGTCGAAAAATTATGTTTTTTTTTTAATAATAGCTTGTAATAGCTCTAGCTAAAACAGGTAGAGATAATGTAATAATGCACTTATAACAACTGATCAAACAAATAATGGTATTTAAGAAATCCCAGCTAGATCCTAATTAACTCTCCCATCCTAATTAAAAATTCCAAAAACATTCCTGTTCTTTTTTCTTTTTATTTTCGATCAAAACTACAGGCAAACATTTTTAAGAAGCGGTCTGTTAGAAGTGGCGGTGTGTGTGGGGTTTGGGTGTTGCTTAATTGGCTATAATTATCCAGTAGAACATATTTACAATTGAATTAAGCTAGATACATAAACGCAGTATGTAAAGTTAAATAATTATATATATAAATAGTTAAGTGTGTGCTTAATGTGTGCCCTATTGCGTGCAAATGTCCTAAAAAGCATTTGTACTTTTAACTTTCGTTTGCAACATTTCAACACTTAAGTACTAGAAAAATATTAAAGAAATATTTTTAAATTTCTTTGCATTCTTTTTCTGTCTCCTCCGCTTTAATTTTTGGTTGATCCTAGTTACTGGTTTTTGGGTTTCGGTTTCCTTTTCCGTTTCTGTTTCTCGTTTTAAGGCACATGACACATTCCTAAATATGATGTGCGTTTTATAAGTAGTAGTAACACTTTAAAACTATTGACTACAAACTGATTTGAAATTCACTTGCAAGTTCGTGTTGGAATTTGTGCTCATTCTCGGGGAAGAGGGAATATTCGTGGGACAGAACATTTTCCAATTCTACAATGCATATGACCAGCAAATGACTAAAAAACTGACTTTTCACGACCCGCAAATCGTGGCCAACAAAAAATTGTACACCAAACAAAAGTAAAATTTTTCGGAAATGTTTTCGCGCATCTTCTTCATATAGATCGTAAGATCCTCCTTAGATAGATCATGAGAGTTCGCCAATGGGAGCATTCTGTAGCCACAGATCGTGGATGAAGTTGTACAGATTGTCGCTGACGGCAACCTAAAGAAAAAGGGCAAACATTTTACAAATAAGTGAATCCAATAATGTCAAAAGATCTCACCTTGTAGGGCGTGGGGTTGAGCGTGCGCTTGTGATCGTTTCGCAGCGTCTTCAGCGAGATTTGCACTTTCTCGCGCACCTGCTCCAAGGTCGGCAGCTGCTGGCAGATTTTGCCCGACTTCCAGTACACCTTGTACAGCGACTCCACGTGCGAGGGTATCACGTAGGCGCGCTTAGACTCCTGGAACGGATGGCGGCACAGGACCTTCTGGCCCACCGCCGGCGGTGGCTCCGAGACCTTCTGCAGCAGATCGATGAGTGCGTGGCCGTCAGCGCTATACAATCGATAGGCGTTCTTATTGCCCGGCATCGTGACCTTCTCCACGTCCTGGCTCAGCTTGATCCTCGCCTGGCCGTTGATCTCTACCAGCTTGTAGACACAGCCCAAGGCCGGTTGACGCTGGCAGGTCACTGGGAAATTAATTAATTAATTTTTTTATTGTATACATAAATTATATTAAAACTACTCACCCAAATGCGTGCCAATTCCAAAACAATCGATCTTGTGACCCTGCTCATTCAAGCTTAGTATGGTATCCTCGTTAATGTCATTCGATGCCACAATCGTAAGCTTGTTGAACCATGGAACCTTGAATCGCTCCGCCACCTTCTCGAAAGTTTCCCGCGCCAGGCAGGAAAGATAGGCCAGATCCCCGGAATCAATCCTTATGCCCAGAGCATGATAACCCAAGTCGTTTAAAGCCAAGGCCACAGCACTAAAATTCAGCAGGCCACTCCTGGGAAAAACAAAAATTACAACAAATATACAATAATCACATTTAAATCACTCATCAAGTGCTGCTTGGTTTTTGGTTTTCAATTGAACAAAAAATATTTCTCTCATTTTTGCTATACAATATTTAATCTTTTGCCACTAAGCTCAAAGCGAGAATTACACAAAATCAAATGTTTCGAAGTGGGGTGTAGCGCAAGAAACGTGTATGAGAACCCAAATTGGTTCTTTTTCATTTGCAAGTGCGGCTCATGGTGTCGGAAAAATGTATCCTGGGAAAACAGTTTCTTTTTAGGGAGCAGCACAAAATGTCGAAGATTTTCTGGTTTTGTTTTTTTTAAGCCATGCAGTGTGCTCTCTCGGACGCTTATTTTTTTTTTTTTAAATATGTACAGGTTACAAAACTAACAAAAAATATTTGTTTCAGAGTTTATCTAGTGGGAAGGAAAATATTTAATGAAACTTAACTGGGGGACAATAAAACAAGAAAATTTAAATCCGAAAAATGTTATAAAACTTGAACAGAACTTTTTTGTACAGGGACAAGGACAAGTTAGAGTTGAGTTAATGACAGCATTGGGTTGTTACAGTGCTTTTTTTGTTTAGGTTTTGCTTGTGTGCTTAAAACAAATATTTTACTTTACTTAAGAGTTATTGTTATCAAGAAATCTTGTAAAGTTTAAATAGTTAACAATTTAATATAATTTTCTTCCAATTTATTGTAGTAAAACAACGCTTTTTAGTGGTAATATCCAATTGAATTTTCACTAATTTTTTGTCAACTAGTTAAATTGTTTTATGCACCTTTCATGTGTGAGATATATGATCAATTATCATTTATGTATGCATTTTAAGTTTGCTGCCGTAATTATTGCTTCTGAGTAGGTGAGTATAAGTATATGCCATATGATATTATAGTGTTGCACTGTTGATTCTTCGATTGGGTTTTCTGTAACTCATAGAAGTGTGTTTTACATACCTCTGCCAAAATAGTGCCGGAAGTCATTTGTTTACTATGTTAGGTTCGTAAATTCTTTTTGTTTTTGATTCTTTATGGGTTTCTGATTTAACATTCACATTTGGGACGATAAAATTAAAAGCATAATGAACAAAATTGAGTTGAAACAAGAAAGAACGCTATAGTCGGGGTTCCCGACTATAAGATTTGCGATACTCATTTTCCCTCTTTAAAAAAACAAAACGAAAAAAAACGATAGAGTCGCCACCTATGGGGCTACATTAACTACATTTGTATAAGGCATAGCAAAATGTTCTATAACTTCTTTATTATTTATTAGACCACAAAATGGTTCGGAGTGTAGTAAGACAGTGCACATATCATTATATTTCTTTTTAAACCGTAACGATTGCATAAAAAATGAGGGCGCCACAGATTTTCGCGGTTTGTGGGCGGTAAAAGGGGCGTGGTCAAGTTGTGAAACAAACTTGATCTGCGCTTTGTTTCTAGAAGTCTGTGCCCAAAATTTGGTGGTTCTTTCTCTTATAGTTCCCGAGATCTCGACGTTTGTACGGACGGACGGACGGACGGACGGACGGACAGACAGACATTTGATCGTTTACAGTATTTGCTTACTCTTCGAGTATCGCAAATAAAAATAATGTTGAGCAAAAAACTGTAATATGAAAATAAAGCGTGTTAGTAAAAATAGTGGTACAAAAATACACAGAAAAAAAGTTAGGAAAGCCAGAGGAGGAAAGCAAAGAAATAAATAAAATAAATTAACTTCACCTGTTCTGGTTAAGTTTCTGTGGTTTTTGTTTTTGTTTTTTTCCAGAGTTCAGACAAGGACCAATTTCTTAACAAAAAATCAAAGCGGAGGACACATACATAGACATTTAGCCATATTTTAGGTTAAATATACACTTACTTATGTATGCATGTACAAAGGTGGTTACTGTTTTGAATTTAGCTTAGCTTAAGTCAAATTTATTTCCATCATAACATGCGTAACTTTGAGCATTAAACGATAAAAACAGAGGAGAGTAGAGCTTTCAAAAAATCAATGATGAATGATAGTTAACAAAAACTATAATATTTACTATTAATTATTAAAGACCATGGGCACAAATACTGGCCATTAAAAATGTAGGAACTTTTTTAAAACAACAATTTTAAGAAGAGCTTTCGAAAAAAAACAAAAACTGTAATAAAACTTTAAGTTAATTAAATTTAAACAATTGATGTTTTGCCAGCTCTAACTATTATGTTACAATTAGAACAAAAATAATGAAAACAATGAGCGGTGAAGTTAGAATAAAAGCTAAAAAATATCAGAAGAAAAATGTTGTTAAAATGAGAATGTAGAAGATGATTTAGTAAGGTAAAATGAAAGTGAAAAAGAGATTATCAAAACCAAAGAAATTCTTTTAAACGTTTTCTCCTATTTCAATTTTCGGTTTCTCTATTACTCAATATTTGGTCTTTCTTCATGAACGAGACATTTACCTGAATGACTTCTCGACATATTTTGGTAGGTACGCCGTCCCATTGGACTCTACTGCTGTCATTAAAGTTGATGTTGTTGTTGTTGCAGTTGTTGTCGTTGTTATTGTGCTGGTTTTTAAATCTTGTATATTTGTTTTTGTTTGCGACATACTGCCATTCTGAGCAACACCATTCTGATGGCCATTGGTCTTGTGCCCATTTGTTTGGCCATTACTTTGGCCACTGTGATGACCGTTGGTCGTTGACTTTGGCTTTGGCTTGGACTGTTCTCAGACTTGATTTCATTGATAAGCTTTGGTTCTGTGTTGGCTTGTTCTGTTTCTCGGCTGTTGGATAATACTTTCGATTATTACTCAAACGATAAACCAAACAAAAAAAAGCTCACAGTTATAGAAAATGATTCGGGAGTGGCGGACAAAAACGAAAAATACTTGGGAATTGTATGGGGAACATCTATGTTAAAAGTTGATTTGGTTAGCTGTTGAATAGTTACTCTTGTTGGGTACTCATATCTGGCTGGTGCACGTCTCGAGAGTCTCAAACACAATACAAAATAGATCAAAGAAATCAATGCTCAAAAAATCAACAGGGGTAACGGGGTAACCAGGAGAGTTACGGGAAAACAACACAAAACGTAGGAAAAACCGAAAACTTAAACCGTTCCGAGAGAATCTGCCTAGAAGCGAAATACCTCTTAACATCGTACGTATCGACAAGGGCCATAAATCCGTCAGGGAATGCGATGGCATAGGATACCATCGCCGCCAGTTCTCCCTCGCTGGATTCCTCAGTGGACACGTCCAAGAGATGGGATAGCAGCGATCGGTGCCTAACTGCATGCTCCAAAAGATCCTCCATGATGCCTGTAAAGTCTCAAAATTTAAAACTATGTTTTGAATGTTTATATCAATATTTTATTACCCGTCTGCTTGTGCTTGATGAGACGCGTCTTTAGCTCTCCAATGCTACTAAAACTAGTGATATACGCATGAGCATGGGTTCCTTTCACGGGGATGTTGAACAGCTTTCCAGCCAGCACATTGGAGGTGCCATCAAAACCACCTAAAAATAAATAAAAAAAATAAAATAGGAGTCCTATAAATTTATCATGGGATAAAATATGTCTGAAGCATATGCATTACCCTTGAAGACCCTATTTAGGTAAAATCAATTAAAGACACAGCAATTATCACTATATGTGGTAGTATATGTGAGAAATATATGCGAAATACCCTTAAGGAGCTGTTATTGTAATTACAAAACGTTTTTTCACTCCATGGGATAATATATGTCTAAAACAAATGCATTACCCTTGATCGCTCCATGGGATAATCTATGTCTTAAACATATGCTCAATATCCTTAATGTCCCTGTTTAAAAAAACCAATTAAAATCGCAGCAAGCAAACCCTATTAAAAGCCTTCATCACTTTTAATACCACCCTTAATGGCCTTACATCATAAAATTCAGCCAAAAAGCAGCGGAAATTCCAACTATGAAAACTATTCAATTTTCGCAACCTCTTCCCTCAGTTCTTTAACCGCTCCAAAAAAGAGCCTTGGCAGGAACCTTGACGCCAACTGGACGGCGTGAGTCACGCGCACGCGAAATCCATCGATTGGGGGTGGGGATGATAATATATAGGGGATATATCCCAAAAACCAACTACAACGTGGAACGCATTAAAAACTTTGAGCCTAACAAATGGAACCCAAAAAAGTTACGATGTGTGAGCGCCAATTGAAAGACTCCGCGGGTCTTGGGTTCGGTTTCGGTACCTGGGTACCTGGCACCGATATTCCATGTGCATGGACACCCAGCTGCACAACGTGGGCGTTGCGTGTGCCCATCCACTTTGGGGATTTACTACCCTCGGGCACATTTAGTTTAACACATAAAAAACAGTTCTTGAACTTTGTCGCAAGGGGAAAAGAGGGGAAAAAACGAATGGAGGCGCAATACAAGCCTTGATACAGGCGGATAACTACATATAGTTCGGTGGGCAAAACCGGGGGAGTGTTGCAAGAAATCGGAAGTCAGAGTTAGAGAAGCCTCAGCTCCTGACAGTGACACGTGCTTTGCATGCATGCACATCATAAAAAGTCAGGCACAAAACAATATGTACTACTTCCTTCATGCTTAGCCCGGCTTTGGAACGATCAATGAAAAGAGGGGTTCCTATATACTCGGAAAGCTTGATAATTTTCAAAGTACTGTCCCTAACAACATAATATTATTAGAGTCATTGTAATTAATTTTTGGACAACTACACATTACATTTCAATTTAATTTAGTAATATAACAAATACCACAATTAAATTTAATAATTGAGTTACAATCCAATACAAATATTTTTTTTCTTGAGAAAATGAAGAGTAGTTATTTTAAATTATACCTTATTAAATCTGTGCAAAAACATTATTGTATTTATAATAATATATTATTAAACTTTAAAACTATTTTTACCCATCCTATATTTTTTCATAAGCCCATATACCCATTTTTCAGTTTATTCAATATAATAATATTTTGAAACCCCTCCAAAGGGTGACTGTGACTAAGCTTCGCCCGATTCCTGCATGACTATACCCTTTTTATTTTTAATTGATAATGAGCTGTCTGCATGCAATTTGGCAATGCCAAAAAAATCTTTATATCGCACACAGTTGACCTTAGTTCTCACGGCCCTATAGGCCCTATAGGTTTCAGAGTGAGGGGCGTGTGAAAGTTCATGTTTTATGGTAGTGCTTTATACCTGTGTAGGAGTATTTCGATGCGGAGAGACCGCCATCTGGTCCCTGGGCACGACGCAGTCCAAATTCCAATAGCTTGACATGCTTTCCAGCTACCATGCGATATCGGGCTGCATTGGTGGCCATTAAACTGAGTTTGGGGAAAAAAGAGGAACTATTTGGTAATTTCCAGATAACAGGGAAATATGTAAGCGATTCTTACCTGGCATAATTCACCAAGGTGAGAAGAGTCGTTTCCAGCAGCTGGACTATAATCAATGGTCCCTCGATCTTGATGATAGGCACGCTATAAAACAAAAAAAATTATTAAAAATTGTGTAAACAAGCTTAACTTATCTTAGATGTTAAAACGTTTATGGAAAGTGCAGTATTATTTAATTAACGTTAATTATCTACAAATACAGACACATAATTATGTCGCCTACGTGCACGCAATATCCATAAAGTAATTCTGAGATAAATTATTTCAAGCTTTCTTTTTATATAAATAAATGATAGGGAAAAAATACTTGCGGTTATTTGTAATATTTAATTAACACGATTCGAAATTATTTGTAATTGTATACTCCTAGTGAAGCAAAGCGTTAGTTTAGTACTTGTGTTTATAGTTTCAAATAATACAAAATTATAAAAAAAATGTTTCAAATAGAATTGACTGTGAATTACGCTATTCTAAAAAAGTCAATGGATACAAATACACGTAGACACTATCTCTTGTTCTATGGATACCACTTAACCCACCGTGGAAACGCTACAGTGCCCTCATCGATGGCATACAAGGTGACATCCCGCGCTGTTAGATTGCCCAGGTACTCGAAAAACTCATGCTCAATGCCCTCGGGCAATGTTTGCTTTAGGTATTCGATATCTGAAAAAGTCCCAGTCAGGTTGATTAGCTATTAGTAAGAAAAATATGTGTGTCTAAGCACTCACCGCTTTGAGAATAGTGGAAGCTATCCAGGAATTTGAGGCACTCCTCGAGCCCGGCGAAAATCGTAAATTCACCATGGAATGGATTGTTGCGAAAGAACAGATCGAATACTGCCGTGTCATCGGTCTTATCGGACTTCCAATATGCATACGCCATCGTTATTTGATACAAATCTGTAATTTATGGTGAACATTTATTATTTACGAATTAACATATTTAATAACATGAGAAGATAAAAAGCTTCTAATACAATCAATCTTTCCTTCCTAAAAATGTCAAGTGCAGCTAGCTAAGCATAAATATAAAAACACTTAGTTGCAGGAAAACTGTAAAATATATTTTTTTAAACGTATATTTAAGTTTTAAAAAATCAGTATCGAGGGTGCTCCAGAAAACTCTTTCAAACAAAGACAGTTAGAATTTTAGAATTTATTTAGATTTAATAGGTTGATGGAGCACTTTTATAAATAACTTTAAATATTGTTTATCCCTAAAAAATTATAAATGGAAACCAAAGATCGTTCTATAAATATAAATAACTAATTGAGCTTAATTTTTAACATACAAAGTTTAACATAAACAAGTTTCCCTGTACATAGTAGCAAAATGTTTAGCCTAGAAACGGGCCAGATAAGATAACCTGTAAAGTCCATAGCTGATGAGGGCAATTAACACTCGACTCAAACACATAAACAAAACCCACAAATGAAATGCAAATTCTTATCTAAGTGCAAAGACCTAAAGATCGGGTATATCATTTATTTGCGCTCGTGCCTGCAATGGCTAAAAATATGCGGGGTATATATAGAGGTATACAAGCCGCAAAAAAACAGCATCGCATAGCCCGCCAAATGTCAGCCGGTGTTTTCGGTATTACTGAGTGAATACAGTTTATATTAATGCAAATCTCTGTCTTGTTTGTTATATATACTTCCAAAACTCTTACAATGTTAATGGAAATGTTTTAAAGACTTGGAATTTTTTTCTTTAATTTATCCTTTCTCTTTTTTTTTTTTGATTCAAAGGGGGGGGGGGGGGGGGGGGGGGGGGGCCAAAAAAGGGGGGGGGGGGGGGGGGGGGGGTTTTTTTTTTTTTTTTTTTTTTTTTTAATTTTTTTCCCGAAAAGAAGCTCTATACATTATTACTCTATGTTGCAACCATCTGTTAGTTACTCACCAGTTAGCAATGGCTGCACCACTCCATTCTGATTCATCCGTCCGCGATCCATAAACTGGCCGCCCGCACTGCAGCTCAATTCACGGTCGTTCATTTTGTCGCCGATCTGGTGGAGAATCTCTAATCTCTATATGGCTGTAGTTTCTGGATGTGCCAGTTGTATATGTATATATTCTGTTTAGTTCGTTCACACGCGACTTGAATGCGAGCAATTAATGTGCCAAATAAACAAACTAATTAATTGGCTTATTTATACTCGTGCGAGAGCCGTTGAACTTTTGTTTTTTGATATCTGTAAACGGCATAAAATGGTTTTACAATTGACGTTGGAGGAGGATTGTTAAGTGTTTTGAGCTCAAATGACGTAAGAATTGCGATGTTATTGTGAGCTCGTGTTGCAATAATTTAGCATAATAATGCAATAGAAACAATTAGGAGTGTTTTAAATAATTATACAGACTTTAAGATACTCGGTTTAAGATATTTTTAAGATAATCGGTTTTTTTGTATTGTAAATTACGATTTTGTAAACTTTACGAAATACTTTAAAAAATGTTTATATAGTTTGCATATCAGAAATATAAATATAAAATATTTTTTTTTATTTGAAAAATCTTAATTCTTGGTCGTTTAAAAATCACTTATTGACACAATTAAAAAAACAATTGTTTCTAGTTAATAACCAAATTATTATAACTTTTTAAACGTTTTTAGGTTTCAGATTAAAGAGTAAAATAAAATTGAAATTTTACTGTTTCGCACATCTTATTGTTTAGAAATAGATTTTATAATTGGGTCATAAAAAAAATCCTTTTTTTTATTTGGGCACTAGAAAACATTATTTTAAAAACTATATTAGAGCAAAATTATATTTTTTGAATTTAGTTTTCGAGGGATTTATTTCACAATCACCGGGTAACGAAACTAAGACGAATATTACCAAAAACCCACTTAGAAATGCTAATGAAATAGCTACTAATTTGCATGGGGCAATAAAATCCGTTTTATGTTTTGTATTTTGTTATCAACTTAGTTAGTTAAGCACGATTCATGCGACGGATGATAACGCGGTTAGTGTTATTTTCTGTTCGTTAGATCACTTGTATTGTTTTTCTGGGGTTTAGTTTATCTGGGGCTGGACGAACTTTTCCGCTCAGCTTCTGAAGTTGAATTGAATTTAAAAATCGGAAAGGCGAGCGGTTAACCGATGAGATAGTAAGTAAAAAACAAGAGAGGGAGAGGCGCTTTGCGTTTGTTTGCTGGGAGAATTTGTTGATTTTTGTTTTTGTGTTGCCATTGGCAGCCGGGTGATGATTTTTTTCACTTTTTTCTCCCGATTTAGTTGTTGTTTTAGATTATTGGCAAAAATGTTAGATTACACACAACGTGTTGCTGCATGTTGAAGGTTGCGCGAAGGTCGCCGCCGAACACAGGCGCACACCACGCACACACACATACACAAACATACACATACCAAGGGATAAGAGATAAAGAGGGGCGTTACTCCACCGCCCAAAAAAAAAGGGGCGTGGGCGTGGGCGGGAGTATCCTGTATGCACTTTCACTTTTTTGCGCACACTTCAATTCATCATTTTTAATTGGGCGGCTGGCAATTGTTTTTTCAATAAGTAAAGTTTGTCACACACAAATAAACAGTGTAGGTTTTCAGTATCCAAGTTCCTTTATCTAAGGCTCTGATAAGGCTAAAGCTTAAGTCGTTTTATACACTTATTTGCGTCTGCCGTTTATTGTTTTCCCCCGAAGTAAACGAAAAAGTAAATTACTTGTAAAACGCTCGCGCACGCTCTTCTCTTATTTTCCGAACAGCTGACTGCGATTTCAGGTCAGTGTTGCACAACATGGCTCACATTTGGCGCCAAAAGGTACCACTAATAAAAAATTTAAATTAAAAAAAAAATGGGTAAGTGAATTTTAGGAATTTCTCCCTAAATAATTTATTATAAACGATTTCCCATGATTTATGTAGTTTTATTTTGTATTAGGCACAATCTTCCTTGAAAGTTTTAGTAGTAAGTGAAGAAAACGCAGAATTAACGCTGAATTAACATAAAATCTGACAGTTAACAAAATAAAAATTATCCAAAGGAAAAGAAAACGTTTTACTTTTGTAAATCAAATGTTGCGTACCTATACTTAATACATCATTTAGTAATCAAGTTTAAAGATACAGAATTTAAGAAACAATTTATTGTTACTTATTCGGATAAATCTAACAAGTAAAAAGATCCTTAACAGATACCTTAAACAAAATGATCTTCTATAGATATCGAGTTATCTACCTCCGGAGGCCAATCCAAATCGATTCCCACAACGTCTAGAGCTTGGATGTCCATAGGTACACCAACGATCGAAGACAATGAGGGTGTGGTCCTGCCGAATTCGCCATGAACTAGCTCCTTAATGTAGGTGCCCGCCTGTGTGACGATATCGACTATCAGGGCCTGGGGTTTCCCACGTTGCACCTTAGCTTTGACACTGTAAATCGTCCTGGGACGCGTGTGCAAAGGGCGACGATGAAGGACTCTTATGGGCGTCTTTTGCTGGATGACGAAGCTCTCTGGGATTTGCAGTTTATTCAGGATATCCACTGTTACCGGTTCTTTAATAGCGCAAAGGGCTCGGTAGAATTTCTTTTTCTGCTCTTCCCCTGTCTTAATGTGGGTTAATTCTTCTCTGGCAACGACTTGAAGATTGAGTATGGAAACTTTACCGGATTGGTCCACAGCCTGTTCCATTTTATACGCTTGATTTGTGCTTAAAGAACTCCTTATTGCGTTAGGTATTTCCAAAACAAAAGGCCTTCCCTTGCCCAGACAACGGACGTCTACGTCTTCTCTGCCACTGGACATAAATGTGATCTTGTTCAGTTGCTCAGTGAAATGAGGTCCCACATGCCTGATTATTATTTCCTCAATGCTGTCCTCCATCAGTCTCTGGCCATTCAAAATCCAGGGTGTGTGTGATAGTTCCCTGCTCAGTTTTCGATATCTGCCAGCCACACAAACCAGGGGACCCTGCAGCCCAATGGACACAAGCGTCAGAGGTTCCTCTACGTCTGGGCAGGGTATTTGGAAATATTTCTCAAAAGTTTCAGCCTTCACCTTGGAGGGTTGGTATTGTTTTTCCAGCAAACCCCTCGAGATTTCAATGCGTTTCTGGTGCGCCGCTTTGGCGGGAAAGGCCTCCTTGTTCAGTTTCACCAATTTTTCCACTTCTCCACTCTCCAGGCTGTGGGTGAGATCTATGTTGATCATCAGGCCATTGACATCGTAATCTTTTCCCAACTTTTTGCAGATTATGGGGTGTAGAATCAGTTTGACGGCTTCTTTAATGGGAACATCTGGGGGAATAGTGGAGTCTATGGCTGTTCCAAACTTTCTCTGCAAGGCAAACCACATGGCCAACTGTCTCAGCTGGAGGACCATGGGCAGACATATGGCTAAAACTATTTTCTGGCAATCATATTTGGCAAAGTCCGAGGCCAAAATGCCGCTAAGGAGCTCCTTTTGAAAGTCCTCCGAAAAAAGCCCTAAGCACGTTGCACAAACCCCTAGGCGGGCTTTTTTGGAATGATGGTCTCCATTGGACTCTGCGTCCCCTTCATTGTCCTCATTTTCATTCACTTTTACATCAAGCTGGGCATTTTAAGAGAAAAAGTTTGCTTTATTTGATTGTCAAGAAATTTAAAACAACTCACCTTTCGCAGAGTTTCCTTGATATCCTTGTACTCGGAGCCTCTGGCCTTCAGGTAACGCAGTTGGCACACTTCGCACACTCCACAGGACACCAAGTAGTCAACCAAATCCTGGTTTTTCATGGCTTTTTTATAAAATAAACTAAACTTTAATAAACAAAACGTGCACAGCTACGCGCGCTTTCCAACACCATCAGCTGTCAGATGTCATCTGCTTCCGTGTTGATCAACACTGGTATTGAGGTGCACACAAAAATACACAAAGTAATTGTTTTCATTTTATTGCAAATTTGTAGAAATTTAAGGTGTGCAATTAGCAAAAAAACTGTTAAATATTAACAGAAACATATGAAAGAGTAGTTGAAAACAAAAAAGTGTAACTTTATTCCTCGAAAAGCCGCTTGGAGCCTTTGTTTATGGTTACGTCACAGAGAGGCATCTCCCAGAAATGAACAGATTTTAAAATGTTTCCTTTCTCCAGCCAAAATGTCGCTGACTCCCTTTCTGCGCCTGCCCCTCACGGATCTGACTGGATGTCTTATTAACCACCAGACCTACGACAAATGTGGCAAGTTCGAGATGAAGATGATGGAGTGCTTTGAGGCCTACGGTTTGGAGCGTGGAAAAAAAGAGTGCGCCGACCTGATCTCCGACTTTCAGGAGTGCGTGGGCATGCAGAAGCAACTGATGCGTTTCCATGTACGTTTTCCTGCATTTACATATCAATTATGAGCTGTATTTATACCCGAAAATTTGCATTTCAGGCCATGCGAAACGAGCGCTACAAGCAGTGGCTCATGGGAGAACGCAAGGGCAAGGAGTTCTTTGCAGACCCTCCTCGCGTGGATGCCTATTAAGTGGGGAGACCTTACTTTTGAGTAATTGCATATTATATAGCCGCAAATTGTGTAAAAAATAAAAATTAAAAATCATTTATTTCATGGTATCTTTTGTGGAATTTTATAACACTGTTTTATGTCATGGTATCTTTTGTGGCATTTTTCTTAAACATCCTAGTATTTTACCAGCCTGCGGTCACACTGACACGATTTGTTGCGGCTGAAAAATTTAATTAATTTTAATTTTAACAAATAAAAAGGCAACCAGCAAAGATGGGCACCAAACGACCCAACACCAACAACAGCGTGGTTTTGGCCCAAGAAGCGAAGCGCAGCAAAAGCGATTTGGTGGCCTACACAAATCGGGATAAAGCGCTCCTGGAATCGGTAAGCGTGCTGGCAGAAGAAGCAGCTCAAATTTCCCTTAACATTATATTTATTTTGCTTTTTAGGGTGTGAGGCGAACCTCGAACCTACAGGCTCCCATAATGCAGCTCGAAGGACATGAGGGGGAGATTTTCACGGCCGAATTCCATCCCGAGGGGGAGTTGCTGCTCTCCTCTGGATTTGATAGGCAAATTTGTAAGTTAAACTTGAAGGGTGCTCCAGTGGTCTAAGACAACTTTGTGTTTTACAGACATCTGGCAGGTGTACGATGACTGTGAGAATGTGATGGCCATGTCGGGACACACTGGCGCCGTGATGGAGGCCCACTTTACACCGGATGGCTCGCACATCTTCACCTGCTCCACGGACAAAACGCTGGCCATCTGGGACATAGTCACGGGGCAAAGGCAGAGGCGATTCAAGGGACATGGGAACTTCGTGAACAGCGTGCAGGGATCACGCAGAGGTCAGCAGCTCCTCTGCTCAGGCAGCGATGACCGCACCATAAAGATCTGGGATGCCAGGAAGAAGCACGCCGCCCACACGCTGGAATCTCCCTTTCAAGTGACCTCAGTTTGTTTTGGCGATACTGGGGAACAGGTTATCAGCGGAGGAATCGACAACGAACTGAAGATCTGGGACATTCGCAAGCAGGCAGTCCTGCACCACCTGCGAGGACACTCTGACACAATTACGGGGATGTCCCTATCCCCCGAAGGTGACTTCGTCCTAACAAACGCCATGGATAACACTCTGAGAGTGTGGGACGTGAGACCCTATGCCCCTGGCGAGAGGTGCGTCAAAGTCTTCCAGGGACATCAGCACAATTTCGAGAAGAATCTGCTGCGCTGCGCTTGGTCGCCGGGCAGCGACAAGATATCGTCTGGATCCGCCGATCGCCATGTCTACATTTGGGATGTGAACACCAGGCGAATCCTGTACAAGCTGCCGGGACACAACGGCAGTGTTAACGCTGTGGACTTTAGCCCCAAGGAGCCGCTCATACTTTCCGGATCCAGCGATAAGACCTTGTATCTGGGTGAGATTGACGAGTGACCGGCTGCTCTCTTGGACACTCCTTTGAAACACTAAACTGATGGGATTTATTGTCAATAAATGTAAACTTTTGTAAGCCTCTAAAGTATAAATAGATTTTTTAAGAGATATTACGGGATCCCCATACCTATTAATTAGGTACCTCGTACTACCTACCTTTCTGTAACTGATTAGTAATTTTCCATCGTAGCAGATATTTTTCCTTTTTTTTAAAAACCTAATTACGCACTTGATAGTGGGGAAAAAAGTAAACATTGATGACTCAACCAAGAAATAAATCATTTTCAATTACAAACAGCAGATTTGAGAGGCGTTGTATCACAAATAAGTTTTATTTTGGATTTATTAGTGAGTTAAATAAGTTACTTTTTCGTTGCTGCGGCGGAGGATGACTTCTTTATCAGTTTTGTTTCAGATTCTTAACTTTTACACAGGCAGCGCACTTGTTGAGGCCGACACGCTGCTCTTGAATAGTTGCCCAAAGAATTTAAGACCCGTAGCTCCACCGGGCACCATGCCCAGGATCATAAAGAGCAGCGCAATTATTTGGGCCACTGCAAAAAGGACCGTAAATGCGGTGCTTTTAGCGACCAAGGCGCAGTATAACGTTAAAAGCAAACAGGAACTGTACGAAATTGATGTGAAGAGTCTTGGTTTCGAGAACATTTGCTTTAAAAAGGATCCAAATCCCGAGAGAAAACAGAAGCTCAGGATGAAGAAGAGGCTTCCGAGTGTGTAGAGTAGGGCAAACTTTCTGGCCTTCAGGATTAGCATGGGAATGTAGAAGGTAGAGAGAGTCATACACAGTCCTCCCATTCCCAAACAGGCCACGAATCCCACGATTCTCTGCAGGCGTGACTGAAAGGGAGACGAATCTTTAAGTAACACTTTTAAATACTCTAAAGTTTACAATAATTTATGATCAAGTTGTCATGTTTTTTGTCTGACAATCTGACAAAGATTTGAACCCACCAATTTGGGAAAACACGAGTCCTGTGTGTCCTTTAGCCAGCTATTCGCCTCTGGAGGATCTGAAGTAAAATATATTTTATTTTAATGTTTACAAAACATTTAAAAATAATTACCTGACTTCCTGGAGAAAAATGGGACTTTTATTTGTGGCAGCTTCACATTGAAACTCTTTTTTTGGTCACTCTGCAGCAGCAAATATTCATCCAAGTCTGATTTTAAACTAGTCATTTTAAACTATATTTTATAAATAGTTTTGTGTGTTTGTGTCGTGTACATTTACACTATATTTTATTATTATTATTATTGTTTTTGTGTCGTGTACAAGCTGCGATAACGATAACCCCTCAGAGCTCACGACTTGGCTATTTTTTAGCTTTTTCTGGCGAACAGTTTCGATGTCGAAAAGAGCCATTCTTTTTTTCTCGGAGTATGACCGTTTTTAGGAAGTTCATCGGTATTTTCTTTGAGCAATTACTGCGGTCGCACTGATCCCCATTCCTGATTAAAATATCACGATAACATTCCGCCGGAAGTGTGGTAACACTAATTTTTCTCTCTCCGCTCTCTACCCGGTTCTCTCACATAACCGCAAGTCCGCATTTTTGTTCATGTTAAGTCCAATGTTAACCGCAAACCCGCATTTTTGTTCATGTTAACCCATACAACTCGCTCTGCTTAACCGTTAGTCCGCATTTTTGTTCATGTTAAATCCCCATACAAATTGCACTGTTAACCGATTATCGTCATTTTTGTTCATGTTAAAACCAATGTAAACCGCAAGTCCGCTTTTTTGATCATGTTAAAGTCTCCCTCCCCTCCTTTCCCCCTCGCCACCAACCTGAAACAGATGTTTACTCTGTAAACCGGCCGTTTGAAAAGTAAACAATGTAAAGTCATAATAGTAAAAAATTTAATTTAATTTAAATGTAAAAAATTTTTACTAAAAACTAACTATTATGAAATTATGCTTAAAACTTTACTTTGGAAATTTTATAAATTATATTTTTATAAAATATAACTATTTCGTTGAAAACTGATAAAATAAATATAAGATTAAACATGACATTCTTAATTTTAGTTTGACTGATTAAGGATTATTTTCGACTGAAAAATAGTTTAAATGAACTTATTCGTTGTTATTGTATTGCCTTAAATGATCAATTTTAGGCAAAAATCCAAATACATATGTTCACTTTTTAAGTCCATTGTGCCCTTAAACATTTTAATTTGGCAATGTAGTCCATAATCGGCGTCTTCTTTGGGTTTTTTGGCGTTTTAAAGTTTGCGGGGTCGATCAAAGTGACCGAATTTGCTAAAGCTGCCTACCTGCTTACTCATATATGCGTTAAATTACTCATATATGCGGTAAATTTAAATGTCTGAATCGATTTACAATTTCAATCGGCAGGGCAAATCAAATCACATTGAATTATACAAACCATACACGCAAAGTGCATAATAAGTCAGTTTTCGTTCATGTTCATGTTCATGGAGTCTCCCCCAAAACTCACAACCGCGCTATGTTTAGGCAAATGTTAGAGCAATGTAAGCGAACAGCCGTTAAATTTTTGAAACCGTGTGTCGGTCACACGCAAAAAAAAAATTGAAGTGAACGGGACCGCGCGCGTCGTGCAGCGAGCGAAAAAAAAACAGCAGTATAACAACAACGACAACAACGGCGGCGGGGCGATTAAACAAAACGCCGCCAAAACACACACGGCGAAAATAGTGTTATTATCTGAAAAAAAAAAAAAAGGCAAGTGCCCCACCCCCTTCCCCCCATCTGAGTGTGTGTGTGTGAGATCACAGGAGTATCTCCCTGAGAGTGTGCGTGCGCGAGTGTGCCTGTGTGTGAAAATGCATTAATTACACCAATACCAAGGCAGATGCAGCAAAAGCAACAGCAACAACAACAGCAACGAGCGAAAGAAGAGTTAACACAAAACCAAATACAAATACAAATACAATAAAATACAAACAAAAACAAAAGGCAAAGCAAATGGAAATCGAGCAACAACAAATGATAAAAATTAAATTTTTTTATTGTTTCCAATTCATTATTTGTGATGCTTTTTCTGCCGAATGAAATTCGCAGCAAAAATTCACCCAAATCCAAATCCGAGTGCATAATACTCAGGAAAATAACAGAAAATAAATCCAATAAAATAAATTGAATTCAAAAATCGGTTCATTTTGGACTCGGACTCGGATCGGTACGAAGAAAAGGCAGAACTCAACGGGCGCGTCGTTTACCTTTTTTGGAGGTTTTCGAAATAGCAAACACACCAACAACACAGCCAGTAAAATGCGCAAGTTTCGAATACAGTCCAAAACGGGTTTACAATAAAACTAAGCCAGCGAAAAAAGGATCCCCGATGATCAGCCAAGGAAATCCGCTCCAATGGTGTAAGTATAACATGTATGATTGGATTTCTTTTCTGAAAAAAAATTCTAGTTTTTTTCTGCTTTAAGGTATTATTTCTCAAGTTTTTTTACTTTTCTCAATAATTCTTTTATATAATATTGCTGGGAAGTTTGGGGAAATTAAAATAAATTAGGAAAATGAAGGAGAAAAAAATTTTTTTTTTTATCATTTTGCGGCGTAGAAAGACCAATAGGAAAATTTTTGATTGCAGTAAACGTTTAAAATGAACACACGCTTAAAACCAATTTGTTATAAAACGGGTATACATTTTTTTTGTTTATGGAATACTCTTAAATTAAAATTTGTATAGCAAATAGCAGTTACTCATTATTAAACAGCTCTACATCTTTTATTTAGATTTGTTGGTATAATACTCTAACTGGATAGATACTTTTACTAGACTTTGAAACAAAATTTTAAGAAATCTATTGCTAAGCAATAAAAATACATGTGTAAAATAATCGTTTTTCATTAGGATTTTCCTCAAGCTGGTCTTCCTAGAATTCACACCTTTGTTAAAAGTAACTCCACACATGTTCTAAGTTCTATTTATATATAGAGTTTCAGTTCAGGGAAAATCGGAACAAACAATTCGGAGTAAAAAATTCAATTGAAATAACTTCTGTACTTTCTGCATTTATTTTGCAGCTCTCAACGCAAATGGTAAGAATGAAAAGCTAATAAGTCGCTAAAATATTAAATAAAACAAAAATAACCACATTAAAAGTGATTGGATAAGAGCCTGATTTTTTTAAATTCGGGACAGTGTTTAAAAAAGTGTTTCACCAAGTCGTAAAGGTTTACGACAAATCCTAAATAAAGTTAAAGCCAAAATTTATCAACTAAAAATAAAGCAAAATAATAAAAATAAAACTAAATAAACAATGTTTAAACCTTGTGTTTCTAAAAACTACACAACATATTACGAACTTGGAACAAATTTTGTTAAAAACCAAAACAAATTGTGTCTAAAAAAAACTCTTCATTTACCAGAAAGTATCTTTTAGATTTTCCTAAATTCAGGAATTGGAAAATATCACAATTAGGAGTAATTTCAATACTTTTGGAGTTTAAAGTTAGCCCAAAACTTAACTGAAAAATTATTTTTAATAATTTCAAATCAAAGAATAATAGTTCCAATACAACTACAGCAAAAGTCAGTTTAAAAATTTGCTTAAAAATCGTGTAGTAATTAATCGTAAAGAGTTCTCAGTTTAGAGTGAAAAATTCTTCCTCTTCTTCGCGAGCGATCTACAGCAGTAGCAGCAAAAGCAAAGAAAAATGGCACAACAAAAAATGTGAGCAGCGACGCCGGCAGAGGCAGCGACCGCGACTGAGGCGTCACTGCCGACGTTAGGCAGCAATTAACTCGAAAGCAAAGAATTTCATCAGAAATTCAAAGCACACACATACACACACGCACGCACACCGAAACGGATGACGTGCAACGGGCTGAAAATAACGACGCCAGCGTCGACATAAGCAGCGGCCACAGCAGAGACAGAGAGAGAGACGTTGGAAATTTGTAGCGAAAAATCCAGGCTGACAGCTCCCCCAACGTACGAAAAAGTAACATGGCGACTATATATAAACCGTATATAAATATATCTTCGTGTGTGTGTGTGTGCTAGCTCCAAACTACAAAAACGAACAACGCAAAATAAACCAGAGCCAGGTCGAGCGAAAGAGAGGTACTGCCCGAGTGGGAGTGCGAGCGAGATGGCCATAGCCGATGAGGGAAGAGTGGTGGAGAGAAATTGTCGTGTCGCTTGAAAAATCGATTTAGCTGCTGCTGCAGTGCGAGCGGGACAGAGCGATGCAGTAAAAACGTTTTTTCTTACTTAACCCGTTTGGTGTGCGTGCGCACATACATATGTATGTGAGCTTGGAAAGAGAAAAACTACAAAGTTGCCGCTCTCTTTCTGGCGAATGCGGTCGAACTGCCTGTTCTTCTGTATGTATGTTTCGTATGTGTGTTGCTGTGTGGTCACGTAGCTACAAAACACAAAAAGCAGATACAAAAACTGGTTTTCTTTTTTTCCTCCTGCTGCTGCTGCTGGCAATGTTTATGAATTCTAGTTAAAACGCCTGCTTTTTAATGGTGTTTTTCCCCTGTTTAAAGAAAGAAAAACTCAAAATTGATATCTAAATATTTCTGGAGTCGACCACAAAATGGCGATCCAAAAAAAAAAAATTCAACGCACACAGGTAAAAGTCTTGATTCGTGCTTAAATATTGTGCTATTTAGGCAGTGGCATCCATCGACAACGGGGAGTACATTTTTAGTGTCTTTTTGTTTGCCTCTTCCATGTTCCTGGCTTCCCAGATTTTCCCGATTTTTTTGCGAGCCGCACCCCACCAGATCGACAAAGCGACTAAAATCGTGTGGCGCTGCGGCCCCAAGTTTTCGGGCGAGCAGCGCAGCGGCAGCGACGCCGGCTGCAGAGAAACTTTCACGGCACCGATGGGGCCAGCTAGGGTGCCAGAGCGAGACGCACAGAGAGTACACATTTTGTACAGCTTCTGGCACACACACACAGCTGCATGGCTGTATGGGTGATTTCCTGCTGCGCCCCAAAAGAAAATACGTAGGAGATTTAGAGGCTACAAAGCTACACGATTTATGGAAGAACGTGCAACAACAAAACAAACCGAAAGAAGCGCACCCCTACAGACACACACCACACGCCACATGACCACATAACCATTTATAAATACACAGCACAGCACAGCCGAGAGATACTCGTTTTCCATGTACGAGAAAAAAGTACCAGCTATAAATTCTTTATGTACACACGGGTACATAGCACACACATACACACACACACACACAGCCCACCCTATGTATTTTGTGCGCTGAAGCAGCAACAACAGCTGGCTATCTCGCTCTTACAACCACGTCAGACGGCAAACGTCAATTATAAGCAAACACAGCGACGTTGCCGCTTTTCACACTCTGGCCCGCAACGGGCCCGCTACGGGCAGAGTAGAGGGAGCGAGATGGCGCTAGCGCAGCGACGTTGCCCAACTTCAGCGTCGAGCGTGTTGTTCTTGTAGTTTCCATGCTTCTTTAGTGCATGGAATTTTAACATGCTGTACCTCCAACCCCCTTTTTCGGTTTTCAGTCGGGCTGTCGGCCCGGGGGTTGTCGGGGGGTGGGGATTATAATAACGTGCTGCTGCCGACGTCGCTGCTCGCATTTTCCACCTTCTCGCATTCGTATTGTTGCAGAGGAAATGGCCCTATACAAGAACTTTATCTTTATATATCTATCTAGTACATGCCGTATTCCTCGCTTAAATTGAGGGAACAACAAGAACAAGAAGAAGAGGAAGACGAGGGCCCATTGAAATTTTAATAAATTTAAATTGCTCTAGTTGAATTAAATTAAAAGCGTATTTTTAGTTGCTAAATTAAGGCAAATTGGCATAAGTGAAAAAATAACAAGAAGCTAAATAAATCAAGGAGATCCAGAGAAAAATAAAGCAAAATCAAGTGAAAATCATCATCACAATGGAAATGTCCACACAAAGTGCATGTGCAAATGTTAAACGAAAAATCTAAGTGCAAATCTAATCCAGAAATCTAATCTCAAAATCTCTCCCCTGTCTCATTCCCCATTTTTAAAAATAGTGCTAAAAAAATGTGCAAGTGAAGCGGAAATATCAAATATTATAAAATAAATTGAAAGAAAGAAATCCACAAAAAGCACCGAAAATCAAACACAATCCTCAATATTATTGGAATATATAAAAGAGTTAAGTGCATAATAATAATGTTCAGTGGGATGGAGGGCGCCCATTTAAAATGATGCCCCTCAATTCGCGGGATACGACGCAATGCTTCTCCTAAACAGAAGAAGATTCTGCTGTGAGTGTTCCGTTGTCAAAACATGGTACGCGACAGTAGCCGTAACATTTGTTTTGGAAAATTAGCCGAAACTACGACGCCGCACCAACAACAACAACAGCCACAGCAGCAGCAGCAGCAACAACAACAACTATTCGTTGTGGATAGCAGCAGCACCATTAACAATAACAACAATAATAACAACAACAATAACATTAATCAGAAATTAAAAAGGTAAGTTTCTTGGAGAGCCCAAAATATCAAAATATTCTCTGGTTTTTCTTTCCACATTTTCAAATAAAACAGAAAAGTTTGTAATTAAATTTGTTTCAATATTTAAAAAACTAAAATATGTACAAAGAAAAAGTAAAATTTATCCACATTTTGGGGATCATCCTCTAAATCTTTTTATAATATTATTTTGTCAAATTAAGACCATCTTAAAGTTCTTGAAAGCTTTTCTGATTATTAAACCCAAAACTTTTAAAAATAAAAAATACATTTTAAAATTTTCCGATTGAAAGTTTTTTTTTTACCATTTCTAGAGATCTTTTTAAAACTCTTATTTACCATCACTACAGATATTTTTAAAACTCTTATTTAGCTTACGATTTTACTAACTTCTGAACTTATTTTTTAATTTGAGGGTTGTTCTGGTTTAAGACGAAATAATTTGTTTGTTCTTGAACTTAAATTTATGGCTTAGGAAAACACGTTTTTTATGAAACCAAAAATCCTAAAAAAGTCTATAAAGGTATCTGGTAAATGAATGTGTGGGTGCCTTAATGTCTCAGTCACGAATGCCCATTTCAAAGTTGGTTGACAGAAACCGCTGAGATGTATGTAAATGGTATCTGCTTGATGCTAGCGTAGACCAACTCTCAGCTACTTGTATCCGTTCTTATCATTAAGTGGGGATACGAAAGTATCTGCGAGATGCATTTTAAAGCTTCTGACTGCCTGTCAGAGCTGCTACTCTTTCTCCCTACCCTTTCTTCAATTCCCAAATTCCCACTCCCCTGACAATCTGTGAGATACAAAAAGCTAATGGTGGCTGAATGGCTATGCCCGAAAAAGAATGCGTAACTTTTTTACCTTGACTTGTCGTGTCTTTGCTTTTCTATCTAAGTATCTTTTACCTGAAGGGGCCCCCACTCATGTGTGTGTGTGCGTGTGTGGCTACGTGTACAAACAACAGGCAAAAAGAATCAAGGGAAAGAGTCGAGAGAGTACGACGTGTGGCAATGGGGCTTCTGCTTATAAGATACAGCTCCCCACTGCTCGATACCCCTTTTCTACGTTCTCCAACCTTCCTTTATTACGTAATATTTTATTACATTTAATTCCGGTCTAAACAGCTTTAAGGAGTATCGTTCTTTCGGTTTAATTTATTTTATTTTTTAAAGCAAAGAGTGCTAAGAAAAAAAAAATTTTTTTTGATTTATGAATATGTACATAATTACTAAATTATTGGAGATCAAGATTTGTTCTTAGAATCTCCTCGTATCATGATGTATGGATAGAAGTTTGCGATATAGAATTTTGTTAAAGAGACTCTCACATAGAAGAAACTCTTCACCGAATAATACCCTTTGTTGCATAATACCTTTTTTTTTTTGGTAATTGTTGTGTTTGTGAGTATTTTTTTCGGACCTAAACAGAGGAAAGTCTCTGAGAAATTGGTATTGTTCTGCCTGTTTTTGTTTGCCTTATTTTTGTGTATTGCTTTCGTGAGTCAAACCAGTTTCGTGGACACCCCTTCCTTTCTATATTTTCGTGCAGTGCAAAAGTCAAATGTTTTAATTGCTTCATTAGGCCGAATGTCGAATGTTTTTTTTCTTTTTTTTTTCGAGCAGAGACTAGACCAACACATGTTGTGTTTTCTAATTTTCGTGCTGCTGCTGCTGCTGCTGCTGCTGGTGCATTAAACCCGCATCAATGTCAGACAACAGCAGTGGGCAAACCTCCATTTAATAGTTTTGCGGTAATTACCAACACAAATCGTCGAAGTGACGAACGCGGTTCAAAACCAGACGTTGTCTTCTGACATTGACAATGAACCCGAACCTCAGGTTTAAGCCAAGAAGTGAGCCACTAAAAACCAGATAAAAAAATTATAGTTTCAGCTGCAAGCTTAAATTACGCACTTTTTATGCACTTTGTTTTTCCATTAAATATTTTCTCAGAGTACTTTGCACTCTGTCTGAGAGAAAAGAAATGAGTACATATTTGTTTATAGTATTAGTATTAGAAAAGAGAGGCAGTCAGCTTTGTATTTGAACTTTTTCTAGGGCGTTGTAAATTTTTTTTTTTATTTTTTTTTTTTCGTGGTCTCTCACCTTGAGGTGCGTTTACATTTCAGTTGTTGTAAATAACTCAAGTGCTCTTATTTTATTTGGATAAAATAATTCTTGCTTTTGTGAAGAAATATAAACCACCCTAAAACTAATTTTAGTTTGTAATAGCGTTCCACAAAAATTTCCCTAACCCACGGAGCACCCGACTAACCCCTGGCCACGTCAACTTAGATCACTTTATTAAATTGAATTTCGTGTTATGTTTTTTAACACGAGATGCCATGGCTGAAAATAAACAACAAAAACAATGATCTATATCAGATTTTTACTATATAGTATACACAAATATGTGTGTTTGTGTATATGGGTTTTTTTTTGTATAGTGCTTTTGACTCGTTTCAATGTCATGTTACATTTGTTGCTCTTGTTAATGTTGTTTTCATTATTGTTTTTGTGGCACAGCCACACGAGAATTCACAGTTTTTGTTGTCCCCTGTTTATTTATTTTTTTATTTGGCATTGAGGTTCTCCCTCTCTTCGAGCCGAAAAGTAGACTAGAATCCCACGAATTTTTTAATTGCTACAGATGTGTACTTATGCATTTAATCTTTTTCTCTAATTTGTTATATTTTTAAAAATCTGGTAAGTTAGCTTTGAAACAAGTAAATATTGGTTAAAAAAAAAAGAAAAGTTTGATTTAATAGAGCATTCCAATTCCAATTTGTTTTTAAGAGTGTTAAGACTTTTTAAATGTTTCGTAGGTTATTTAACTACTTTTTATATCACTAAAATTTTTTGTAATGCATTTAATCTTTTTTTCTAATTTATTATATTTTTTAAAACTGGTATTTAAGCTTTGAAACAAGTAAATGTTGGTCGAAAAATACAAGAAAAATTTGATTTAATAGAGAATATTTTAAAAGCGTTGTTTAAACATATTCCAATTTGTTTTAAAGATTTTTAAAGACTTCTTAAATGTTTTGTAGGTTATTTAACCACTTTTTATATAACTTAAATTTTGTGTTAACTTAAAACAATATATGTTACGTGGTTATTTAAAACTACACAAACTCAATTATTTTCTATTTCCAATAATTACCATACCACTGAACTTTTGTACTTGATAATTATTCAAATGTTTAGTCATGGCTGTGGCGTGTTTTTGTTATTTTTTTTCTTTCTATTTTCTATCTCCGGGGGGGTCTGTTGCGGGGGTCTCGAATTACTCATCCATCTAACGACTGTTTTTCGATGGCAGGAACTGAACAGAAGGCACAACAGAAACAGAACTCTATATCTATATCTATAACCATAACCAACTCACACTTGTCCGGGGTTATTGTTATTATTTTCACTGCCAGTTTTGTGTATTTTTTGTTTTGTTCGATTTCGCTGGGTTGATAAGGTCCGGGTGGTGGTGTTGGTTTCTGGTTGAACAATTTATTGTACAGACTTTGAAATGTATCTGGAAATGGCTTATTATATATTTTTTTATTTAAGGAAACACATGGCCTATGTACGTTACTGGGAAAGTCATCTAGAATTTTTAGTTATATTTAAGTCAGGGATGCCCAGCCCATTGCCCTTCAAGCTCATTTTGTTAAATTACACTTGAAGAGCAATGGGCTGGGCATCCCTGATTTAAGTACTCCAATAGTAACAACAAATAAAGGTTCATCAATAAATTATAATAATATAAATAAAACATTTTTTGTAACGTTTTTTAAGCGTTTTTGACCAGTACGTTCAGGAACGCCAAGCAATAGATATAGGAAAGTGTGGGGGGGCGTATTATAGCGGTTCATGCCAGTTGTGCAATTATTATTTGCTATTGTTTTACACTTTTAATGCCTGGCAATGCACATTTCATTGTTTTTTTTTGGTTTTGGTTTTTTGTGCAGTGTCGTAATGCCGAAAAACAATAACAAAAATGGCAAAACCGAATAAATGCCATGCAATCGGAGGATAGAGACATCACAAGGGAACGTGACGAAGACGGCGACTCAGCTTTTGTATGGGAAATTAGAAAATTCCCAAATAATTTCACACATGAGCTGAGCTCGAGCTCGAGCCCGAGAGCCCGAGAGCAGGAGACGTAGATAGATGAATCTCCGGATCCGTGAGTCCACGGCAACGTTGCCGCACTTCACACACGTTGACAAAAGGTGCTAAAGAACCGGACAGACACAAAAGATAATCATCAAGGGGCGATTGTGTGTGCGTTTGTTTGGCTCAGTGTTTGTGTTTGTGAGGCAGCAGAGGAGGCAAAGTGGAGGCACAAAGCCAGCACACAAAGAAGGCGCAGCAAGAATCGATTATTATTCCCAAAGAGATGACGATCCGGGCTCAGAAAATATGACCATAATACAGAAGGGGTCAGAAAAGTATATAAGCCTTCTCCAAAAGCAAGAAGAACTATGGAAGTTTACAGAATGATTTAAGTTTTCGAGATCGGTTTTCTTTTTGTATCTATCTAGTATCTAGTAAGTCTAGTATCTTTATCCCTTTTTAAAATCAATATAAGTTTTTGAGACCTTTTCGTTTATTTTAAGATTATTTTGAGCTGCAATTATAGCAAAGAAATCTTTTGAACAGAGAAATTCAAATCAGTTTCAGAAGAAATTAAAAGTATAGTATATCTAGTATATATTATGGTATATCTAGTATCTTTATCCCATTTTTTGAACCGTACTTTTGTTTACAAAATCAAAAGAAGTTTTTAAAATCCTTTCGTTTGTTTTAAGATTATTATTATTTTGAGCAGCTATTTAAGCAAAGAAATCTTTTAAACAGTTTCAGAAGGAAATCAGTTTCAGACGGAAATCAGTTTCAGAAGGAATTAAAAATAAAAAATAATTCCGTTTACAAACCTTTTATTTTATTGTAAATTAAAACAAAAAATTATTTTATTAGGGAAAATTATAAACTAAAATGCTTTGAAAATACAGCGAATGCTTTAACAAATGGAAAAAAAGCATAAATACTTTATAAAGACTAAGTCTTTGCATTATTTTTGATTTATAGAAATACTATTACATTTTTAATAATAATGATAACGAGTGTTTTAATACCAAAGCTAAGATTCTGACCGCATCTGTGAATATAACCACACGATATCAGGTATACAAAGAAAGCGGAGAAGGATGATGATGATGATGATGGCTCGGGTTCGGTTTTCTTGGGTTTTGGTGTTCTGTTACCTGTTTGCATTTCTGTTTACTAATAACCAGTTCAGTTGGGGACTCGGAGGTGGGATCTTGGATCTGGACTTGGGATAATGCTCGACGTCGTCAATGATTGGTGATAATGAAGACTGGACTGGTTGATGATGATGGAGGTGGAGCTGGAGAGCTGGGTGACGTTGGTAACCGGTTCGGTTTCTCGGGTTTCTTTGGGGTCTCTCTATCATAAAGACCCGATCAGGTGCATACATAATAATACTGGAGCTGCATGGAAATTAAGCGACATTGTTGCAGCAATTTTCATCGTACGGCTTCGACGACTTCTGGACTTCACAGCCAGAGAGAGAACGCTGCGCTGCAAAGATACAGATACAGATACACAGCATGCACACACAGCACACGGGGCAGAAACTATAGCTACGCGGCTACAAAGCTGCAGAAAAGAAAAACGCTAAAGTGAAGTGCGGCAACGTTGCCTCTGGGTTTGCAATTTCGCATCTAACAGATACAATAATACCCCAGAGCCAGCTGTAGACGCTCGTTGTGCTGGTTTTTCTTGTTTTTTCTACACACACACACATTCTCACTTTGGTTGTTTTCAATTAGAGTCGAAAAAACGAGAAAAATATTGTAATTGTTGTTGTTGTACGAGTATCTTGCAAATATACCACACGTTGTGTAAACATCAGTCGCTGTCGCTGTCGCTGCCTCCGTCGCAGTCGGCGTCGCTGTCGTCGCAGTATGTATGTGAGAGCGTGTTTTTGTTTGTGTAGCGTGTAGTTGCGTATCTGTATCTGCGTATGGATTTTTGTATCTTTGTGTGCGGCTGTGCGGCTTTTTGTGGTCGCTGCTTTTGTAGGTTTTCTTCTTCTACTTATATTGTCGCCGTCTTCTGCTTCCTCTGAGTTTTTTTTTTTTTTATTTTTTACAGCGACTGCTTTATTTTTATGCTGGCATTTTTGCGGCACTTGAAATTTGCTGGCTCTCTCTCTCTCCTTAGCTCTCGCTCTCTTCTCTTTGTCGTTTAATTACAAATGAGTCATGCACACACACAGATACTCACATGAACGACACACACACATGTATAATTCAAAGTCCATGCCTGGTCAGCAAAAAAAAAATATGATTTTAATCAATTGGAAAAGAAAGAGAGGAATTCCAGTTCCACCCACCACCACCCAATCTTCGATAAATAAATAAATAAATAAACTGAAGCTTTTCCCTTGTTTTGTTTTTTTTCCATGGGGACAAAATGTTTTTATTTTCAGCCAAGAAAATAAGGAAAACAAAGAAGCGTCTAAGATCAAAGCGAGAGCTTAAATTTGGAATTACTTAATGAACTTTGAACTCTGGTCTATTAGAAAATGTATTTTGATGGACAGCTAAAATAAGAGATAAAATTACGTTAAAAAATATCACTTAATTGGGGAAACAAAATTTTAAAACAAGTATTTTATTATTTCAGTATCTTAAATAAATAGGGATATTTTTTGTAGATTTTAAATTGTAATTTTAGACATTTTAAAATGGTTTGAAATTGAGTTGCAATGCAAATAAGTATAAAAGCCCCTATTTTTTCTATAATGTAAATATTAATCCCTATTAAAACCCAACCATTTATTTACCCAATGGAATTTTCCCAGTGAAATAAAGTAAACCTTTTTTTTTTAAACAAAATAATGAGAGCTGTTTGGCAATTCCAATTTGAAATATTATATTTTTGTTTGCCTTTCTTTTTTCTACCATTCATTTCATTTCGCAATTTATATTTTTATTTACGCCATTTCCATGTTTCATAATTTTTTTTTGTTTTCCAATTAGCAAAGCAATTAAAAATAATGATTAAAAATGCATTTTACATGAAAAGAAAAGCAGACACACACGCCCATTGTAAACAGATGAAAAGTAAACAACTGAATACAAATTCTCAAATTGTTACGTGAATTTAAAATGGAATATAGATACACAACATTTTTATTTTACAATAAATAAAATACATAAAGCGAGAATTGAATTAATGGCCACATCACGCATCCACAATGGTGATGATAATTTAAACCGAATCTCATTTTTAGTGTTTTTTTTGGTTTATTGTCGCCGGAGGGGGTGGTCCCACAATTGCAATTGCAATAATTGACAATAATTTCAGTAATTATTTCGTAAATTACTTTGATTTTATCCCCCTATCTATCTATACGCTTTTATCTCATCCATCCACATGACATTACCCGGTGGGTGGACTCCTCCTGCTCCTCCCCTTTTGTCAACTTCCGCCGTCATAAAAATCAGACGGCTAATTATTTATAGACAGCATACATGTGAGTTTTGTTGAGTTATGTATAATAAAAATAATAAAAAAAATTCCCAATTAAATAAATTTGTCGGTGATTGTCGTCGGTTTCTTTATATATTTTAAGATTAAAAGTCGCATCACGTGCCCCGATATGAATATCTTTTATGTTCCAAATTTTTTTCATACACTTTTTGCTAAGGAAAGCACCCAGTAGAATTGTTCCACTGTACTTCTTCTAGCGCTACGCTGCTAATTGTTTTTGATTAGTTTTGTGAGAGGGCGTTTCGACCCGCATGACTGACTTGGCTTGGTTCGGTTTTCTTTGGTTTGACCAATGAGAGGAGCGTCTTTCATTGCATTTTGCAGACAAATAGAAGAAAGGAAGGGGTCATTGCACTCTTCCCGGCACATGAGTATTTTTTCTTTGAACTCTTGGGCTTAGATATAGATAAAGATATAGATAACTCTGTCTGCAGCCAAAAGCAAAATCACATGTCACGCGACTCAAAATGGCAAAAAAAAAAAGAATTTGTTATTAAAGACGTATAATTCCTATTAAATACCTAAGAATAAGGATTGAACTTAAAAAGACGTTTCTTAATAAAGAAGGATTTTTTTTTTTTTTTTTTTATATAAATATTTAAAATGAAATTTCTAAATTAAGTTGTAGTTAGGTTCATTTACTTTTCCTTGGTTTCATTGGTTTTTTATATTTTCTTGCCTAGTCCAAAGTTCAGTTTGCAAGTAAAGACATAAAAACACATGTGTCTCATTGCATCGGATCGGCCTTTCGCTTTCATGCTCAGTCAAAGGCCTCAGCACTGCCCCTCTAAATATGTATCTGCGATATCCCTCCTCCAAACACATATCTGCCTCTGTCTGGGGGCTAGAACAAAGAACAAGAAAAAGAAAGAGCCAAGCCACTAACAGAGATAATGGCACAAATTGTCCAGCGAAATGCGAGAGATACAAATGTATGAATATGAAATTGTTGTTTTGCTTTTGCTTTTGCGGCTTCCTGCAGCGTGTAAACTTCAACCAAGATGCGACGACAAAGGCAAAGCATTTTCTATTTTTTATTCTCCTCGCATTTAGCGGACCTTGAGCTTTGGTCTGCGTCTGCCTCTGCCTTTGTTGTGCAAATGCTGGAAACACTGAGCAGGGAGAACAACGAAACTAAACTTGTTCTGCCCAGGATGCAGTCCATGGAACCCTTATTACTATGCACTGCCATACAACAAATAACTTTGACATTCAAAATACGCCAAGCCCAGCGGAAATCCGCGCAGGGGGAAATGATGTGGATGTAGATGTGGATGTGGTGGAAAACCGGGAGAAAAAGGGAAGCGGGAAATGGGCACAACAACACGGCAGCTGTGCATTATGCGAGAGCAAAAAAAAAAAAAGTAAATACTCGAATGCAAATATGCAAACACAGGCGAAATACTTTTCCCTCTTTTTTTTTTTTTTTTGTCTGAGGCTCTGTATTCAATGAATGAAAAGGTTTTACGGTTTGTTACTGCCTTCTGCTGAATTTCAACCCTTTTTCTAGGCCTTCACCTTTTGATTTATGTTAAGTTATGCAGATCTCATTTCGTAGCATTAAGTTTCACATTTGATTCTTTCGGTTAATTGCCGGCAACTGACTCTTCGCCTTCTAACTTTGCGTTACTCAACACTCCAAAACTTTAAACACTGTGGAACACTTTAAAAACTGTCATATAATATTATTATTAAAGATTAACAGAACATATATAGACAGCTAGTGCCTAAAACCATCGTGTTCTTACTGCTCTCGTTTTCGTTTATATCCCTTTACTACCTTTTTCCCAAATAAACACCATATGGCCACGTTTTACACAGTCGTCGATCTACCCCAAAAAAATATTACGAGAAACTTAGGGCAATTCTTTAATGGCTTCTGCTAAACCGTAAACCGTTACACGTCATTTCACTCAACTTCAAGCGACTGTGACGGGACTCTGAGAACGACCGATTTAGACACCCGGAAATTGTCGTCTTCCCTATAGCTTCGCTATAGTCAGTCAGTCCGTCAAACCCCCTCCCAATAACCCCTGCGAGTCGTCTATCTGTTTCTGTATATACTTTTGTGCTGGTGATTTGTTGTTTGCCTGCTTTTGCATATTTTCGCCATGCACATTGAAATACGATTTTCATATTTGTATCTTTTTTATGGCTGTCTAGACACCACGACCGACACCCACAGCTCGCCAACTCAACTCTCTACAGTATCACCTCTCTATAATTATACATATTCGAATTTATTTATGCATAAATACATCTTTAAATGGCTTTTCAATTGCCAGCTAATTTGTGTTTAATGTTTGACAAACTTCTTTAAATAAATATTTAATAATTTGACAGATATTTGTCAAGATAATTGAGTTTTTTTTATGTGCAGCAATTATCGGTTATCGAATCGGTCAATGGAGGTGCCATATAAGGTGGTCAGACCGCTAAAGATGTGACGAAAGTATTGGGATGTCCATATGAAACACATTGTAATGGCTTATGGCAAAAACCATTCCATTAATGGGGGATAATTGAGAAGTCTGATTTTGTGATTATGATGTAATATCGCAGAGAGGTATTGGAAGATTATAAAGATAGAAAAGGATATATTTAATGATGATCAATTTGGACCTTACATAAGTAAAGCTAAGCGATCCACCTAAACAATAAAATGAAAACATTAAAATAAATATTTATTTAAGGCGCAGTTTTATTTTCCAAATTGTCGAAAAATTAGAGAAAAATATAGTAGTAGAAAATATAGTTCTTATGGTTATTGTTGAGTTGTTGAATTATTGTTAAATAGTTGTTGAATTATTGTTGAATAGTTGTTGAATTGTTGTTGAATTATTGTTGTTGAGTTGTTAAATTATTGTTGAACAGTTGTTGGGTTATTGTTGAATAGTTGTTGAATTATAAGAAATTCTTAAATAAAGCGTAATGATTGCATCTGCGATAAATAGCACCCATGTCAACAAATAACACATTTAAATACATCTGCATTAAAGTCTGTCCACAATAACTTACATTTAATTAATTTGAATCGTCTTTATTATTTTTACTTATTTATTTCCATCTTCCTCGCAAGCAGTAGGTGAATAAAAATTCCTTGAGCGGAAAAATGAGGCAAATTTATGGTTATGATGCATCTGTTTAATGCCCCTAATATATTTAAATTTTCTGTTTGCGGGATTTTTTCTTTTAATCCGAGAGGCACTTAATCGCTTGGAATAATCAGCGAAATCCATGAAGCTGCTGCAGCAGACACACACACACACACATCCATCAATGGCAAAAGATGAGGGCGGCGGCAGTGGCAGGAGTAGAAGTGTATCCATCAAGTACCAGCAGCTGTGTGCCTGGGCCTAGGCCAAAAATCTTGAATCCGACTGAATTCCCACACTCACTCGCCCAAGCACAAGCTCCGGTTTGGATTTCTCCTTCGAACCAGCGAAGAATTCACCCACACTTGGCCGGATGAGAACGAAGAACACCCACTTCAGTCTTGCAGTCTTTCAGTCTTCTGCAGCGCTTGAAGCCTTCTAGTAAAACTCGTTTGAACGTTGCACTAGTTGCAACTAGTTTTCATTATTATTATTGCTATTGCTGCAGCTGGCGTATCTTTGTATCTGTATCTCGAGCTCTGAGCTCTGAAGAATGAGCTCAGCTCGCAGTTCGTGAACTGTCAACGTTTCGCTTCTTCTGTTTCTGCGAAATTTCTGCTGCGTTCTTCTCAGTTTCTTAGTTTCTCAGAGTTTTGCCCGTGTTTTCCTCGTTTTTTCCTCGTTTTTTTTTGTTGCTCTTTAAGTGCAGCTGTCAGTCAAAGTAGCTGCAACTGCCTCTAAATGTCTCCACATTGTCGTTGTGGTTGCTTTGGCTGCTGCAAATGAGGTCGCTTAATTGTTTTTCTCTCTGTCGCACCACCACGTCGTATACTTGATGGCTAAGTATACTGAGTATATGCTGTGTGTGAGGTTCGCATATCGCTTATCCCTTTGGCCTGTCGACTGTCGCCTGTCACTGGTTTATTAGTTCATCCTGCCTTCTGGGTCTGCGCCTGAGCCTCCTTGTGTAACTTAATACTTTTTGCAAATGTGACCAACCTTGCCCTTTTTTTTTTTTTTTTTTTTTGTTTTATATTCAGCTGCTTTCTTGTGGTTTGCCTTCGCCTTTGAAAAGCTTGCCTTAAACGTATAGTTTTTGTGCGATATATACACTCTCGTCTCGTATCTTTACATAATATATTAGCGGAGGAAACAATGCCTAGCCTTTCAGACGCTTGGCCATTCAGCAAACCAACATGAAAATACAGGGGTTGAGCTAGGAGCAGAGGCTCCTCCAAGTATTTTTGTCAAATGTTGCGTGAAGATAACATTGGCGGCATTCTCTTCCTTCTTGGCCATCCTTCGTGGCTGCCCATAATTCAAGAGCTGAACAAAAAGGCTTTTGTTAGGGAAACTTGAATAACCTAATTGAAATCCCCAGCAATAACTTTCATGTGACAAGAGGATAACATTTATAGAATGGTTTTTCTTGCTCCCTAGACTTAAGATTATGGGGCAACAATTTAAGCACATAATGTTACTTATAAACAAATGTCTTTTAAATTTGCTATTTATTCAACAGCATTTAATTAACCTTTTCTCTCTTTTGTTAATATTATTTCTGGTTATAAACAAATATCTTTTAAATTTGCTTTTCATTCTATAGCATTTAATTAACCTTTTCTTTCTTTTTCTTGCAGGTATGTTTCGTAATGCAGCCCAAAATAAAGAATATGAATTATTGGTAAATATGAGAAAACAGATTTTTATAATATGTGTGAGCTGATTTTTCATGGTTTTCGCAATGGGTCAAATGCGTTTTAAAATACCTTTCTTGCCTTTCCAGCCTCCCTAAGATCCTCGATTCGATATGCATCTCTTGATTTTTAAAAATTGCCAAAATGCGGTCGAGGAAAATATGTTTGAAAAACTATTTTAATTTTGCCTATGACGTTTTATTTTTTGTTTTGTTTTGTGCAAAGACTATTGGCTCTCATTTTTTTTCTGGTCGATGCCAAAAAGGGATTTAAAATTTTAAAATTATTTTCGTATACATTGTCTGTGGATTTTTGAATAGAGACGTTAGTGTCTGGTCTGTTTTGGCTTAACAAAGCTAACAAAAAGCTAGACAAAAATGATCAAGCTATAGAGATATGATATCTGCCATAAGCCAATCAAAAATCACCTGACTTAAAAGCGAGATCATTTGTTTCTATTTCAAATTTTAATTTCCAGCACAGAGTATTACTTTTTCGAACGTTGGTGCATATAGTGTATCTTTAGCATTTCTGTGTTTATTTTGGCTAGTTTTCCTTTAGAAAAATACGAAATTTTGGCCTGATCAAGACGCTTGTTCAAGAGGTTGAAACAAAAGCACCTGTACTTTTTGATTTTCGTAAAGCCAAACGCTCCAGTCATTCAAATGCTCATAAACCTAAATTTTTGGTGAAAAATAAGGGGTGTTGTTTCCCGATTTTCCACCCAACCCCCAAATTGTTTCATGCCGTGCCATGTGCGCAACTAAAATGGTTTTTGTTGATTCACTGAGCTTTGTCTATATAAATCAGAGTACCACACATGTGAGTATTATACGATTTTCTTGCCGTGGGTATTGGTTTTTGCTGTATATGCGTTGATTATGGTTTTTTTTTCGTTCGATTTTCCCCCCAAAACATTTTTGTTTTAATAGTATTGTGCGATTTTCTCTTGACGTCAATTGTTGAATGGGTTTTGGGATATTGTGCATTATTTTTGGGCTTTTGATTGGGAAGAGGAGCTAACTTAATTGCTCTCTTAATCATGAACGATCTTGAGTGGTATTATATTAATATTGATTGGAAAATGTTTGTCTAATTTTTATTAATATAAAAGTATAAATATAAAAAACCAATGTTCGATTCGATAAGTGGAAAGTAGAAACAAAAAAATGACTTGACGTCTTCAAATTAATTTTAACTGATTTCCTTTCACAAGCAATAATGTACGAGAATGGCTTAATTTTAAGTTGTTAATATAGAAAGTTATAAACAATTTTTTTTTATTTAAGAGTGTCTTTACCAGCGACCTTTCCCTATCGGAATTTAGAGTCCCCTTTAAATCTACCACCATATGGCATAGGTAGTCTGGAAATACCTAAATCTATGAGTACCACATTGAGTGAATTTCCATGTGCGCTTCCACTTTATCAGCATTTTGTGTTTATATCTACGCTCACTTTTATTCTCTAGGCCTTTTTGGTGTTATCTCAATGGGCCATTGTTTTTTTGTCTAATTGCAGCGTTAAGTTATCTCGACTTGGTCCGTTGGCTCTATAGCTCGTAAATTGTCGTCTGCCCACGGGAACCAAAAATACCAAATACAATATGCTATGTGTGCCATTCTGATAAACCAGCACAAATGATAAACAAAAGCAAAGATAAGAGTTTTTTTTTTTGATAGCACCGAAATAATATGACTAAGCTTCTCAGATATTGATTCACAAGGATTTTCGGCTATTTAATTCCTCGCAGGTATAGTGGGTCGAATGTGAATTGATTGTCGTCGGGAGCTTAACTATATCTTATCGGGGGAACACAACACTATCTGGACTCCCACTGCTTAGGAAACATGTGCACATTTTTATAGATTAATAAAAATGAGTTGGTTTTTTGTGACTTACATAAAAAATAGGGTTGTGTGCATTTCAGAAATCTAACTTTGAGGTACACCTTTTGAATTTCTGAGAATTTTCGAACTCAATTTCTGTTGAATCTTTATTCTTTCAACAAAAACCTTACCTGTCTCATATCATATTAAGTTACTGAAACGTAGGTATTTTGTATGAGCTCACAAATGCTTTTTCTATAAGTTTTCAATACACATAGGACTGCTCGTACGTATATAGTACATTTGACGAACAAATGCGTTTCCATTGCGACGATTAGATAAGAACTTGCTGATAAGGAAATCAGACATGTGAGTAGCGTAGGCTCATACGAGCTACAACCCATTGCAGAAAAGGGGCAAACAGACTTCGGAGATTGGGGAAAAACACTGCGGAATGTTTGCATATAAAGAAGAATTTTCAAATATTTGTATTTTGCGCAACGGAATCTACAACAATAAAAAAGCACTATTTTTAAAACTACGGTTGTATATCGAGCTATGACAATGGTGTAATATATTTTATAACGACCTTGTCTTGCAAATTATTTAGTTTATTGGCTGTAGTTCTACTGCGATTGATAAGGAGTGGAGGGGAAACTTTGTCAAGGTTGTTCAGTGACCTTCAGAGTTAGCTGATTAGACAAAATATATTCCTGGAATAAAAATTCAAGAAAATGTAAAGGCATAAATGTAAATATATTGTGGTGAACCTTTAATTTATACTTTGAGCAAAATTTACCTTCTCTTCCCTTTCTAATTTCTTTCCATCCCTTTCATTTAGCTTAAATTTGTTTCAAAACAAAAATAGTTATATAGTAAAAAAACGTAAAGCTTTTTTTTTTACCTGCTTGTGGAACTGTTAAGAATTAGACTAAGAGTCTTGGGAGGATCGATTTTTTAACCTTCTTAATGGATCTCCTATTGAATCAGTCTTCTAGTTAATCTCTGCCCTATGCTCAAGTCCCCCTAGTGAAAGCCACCTCAACCTTTGAAGTATTGCTTCTAAATGGAGATTGTGTTAACAATCTTTTCAGCTTTCTGGGGATTTTTTTTAGCTTTTGTTTTTTTGTTGTCCATTTTATTTGTATATTCTGGCGGTCCATTCTATTTCTGGTTCTGTTTTACTTTTTTTTGTCGGTTCTGATTCGTGCCTAGTACCGGATTTGTATTGTTAATTTGACTACCATAAATGCAAATAAATAATTTAAGACATTTAAATACAATTTGCCACACACTTTAAATAAAATAAAGTCTTTTTTTAAAGGAAAATAATAGACTTGCATTTAGGAACCATAAAAGTCTGTGTAATTAAAGAAATCTATTCTACAGAATTTTCTTTTGGCGCTTTTCCTTTTCTAGTCTTTGGCTGCAGCTCATAAAAGGCTCAATCAGCATGGCTAACCAGCTTTATACAAATCATATAATGGCCTTAAATAAACAAAACTATATATAGTATATGATCGTCTATATACTCGCGTTTAAGACACATGACAAAGCAAACGCTGAAACGGCTTTTGAGCCAAGTTCTTTGGTTGTGCTTACCATACAAAGTCGTGCATATATATATTTGTATGGCCAAGCACACAGATTTATATATATCTGTATATATTTCGAGGAGCCACAAAAGACCAAGGCAAACACAGGCGGAAAGAATGACAGAAGAACAGACAGACAGACAGAGGAAATCTCCATATAAACAGACCCCCACAGTACATACCATATACCATATATGTGTATACATATAACTCTGCCTCTACCAACAACAAATGTACCTGTTGTGCGTTGAGAAAAAGCAAGACAACACAGACAGAAAATTATAAAGAAACCAGCGGTGGAGTTAAAATGTTATTCAAGTTACCTTTGGGTCTCGCAAACCGGTTGGCGGCTCACGTAGGTGCTGCCAACTCACTGGGCGATGATCAAGAAAAAAAAAAAAAAAAGCATAAAAATACAAAACAAAATTTTAGTCTGGTCGAGATGCGATTCAGTTCGAGATGCAGAAAAGGGCATATTAGACCAGGAAAAAGAGTGCTTAATTTCTGGATATTTTAAAGAAAATGTATGGAAAGTAATCATGAAATGCAAAATAAATAATGTTCCTTGAGGTGATTTCATGGGTTCTGTTATTTTAAGTTGAACTACATAAATTGAAATTGGAAATTTTATAGTTTTATATATGATATAAATTATTTACATTTTTAATCAGGGATGCCCAGCCCATTTCACTTCAAGTTCATTTTGTTTTTGTTATTAAACAAAATTAACTTAAAGAGCAATGGGCTGGGCATCCCTGTTTTAAATGTTTTAGTACGTAAACCAGTCTGAATTAAAAAAACCTATTCCTATAAAAAATGTATTTTTAAGTAGTGATTTTTCTATATTCATATCATCAGCTGAACAATAAAAGCACCTCAACTAAAATTTATTTATTTCAAAAAAAAGGGGTATCAACTGAGTTTCATTTCGGTTTACGCTGGCCTGCTCTCGTCTGGCGATGTAAACCAGTTTAAAGCTTAAGTGGGCGACATTTTATGTTGTTTGTGTTTTTAGGCACATACTTACGGTCTCACATACGCGTATTTTTTCTATGAGCCATAAGTCATTAAAATGTTGTACCATGATCTGGCTTAAGGAATTGTTTTCGTAGTGTCTTTTTTTTTTATTGCTGCAGCTGGGCTAAGGAGGCTTCCTACACAGACTGTCCGTCGGTCTGAAATTGGTAACCTTGAAATTGTTTATGATTTTTGGGCCACTCGAAAACTCCATTTCCTTATCCCTGCAGCCGCTTTATCTTGATGGCTGTTGGTTTTATTTTTTTTTTAAATATTTTTCAAGGTTTGTCTACCTACATTTTGGGACTGCTCAGCATCTTCGAGATGGGAAGAAGGGTCTCCACAATTTATGCGCCACCACCAGCTTTATTATTCCTTCTTTTCCGCTGATCCACTTAGTTGCGATCGTTGAGAGGATGTGTGACCCTTTTCTGGCAGATAAGTCCCCTCCTTTTGTCTGCACCGACTGCCACTTGAAGTGAGGCAGAAAAACACTTGAAAATTCCCTTCAGTTCTTGAGTTAAGTTTTTACTTATGAAATTTAATTGTTTGGGAATGATGATTATTTTCCTCTGCTATATTTCAAGTTTAAATGGCATACTGATTTTTATTTTAATTAAATTCTATGATTTCATGTTATTTTAATTGAAGTAAAATGGTCAATCAACTTTTTGATGACTATGGTTTATCAACTCTTACTTTATTTTACCTTAAATAGAAATTTTTTTAAGGCTATTCTTATGACAGAATTTAAAAATTTTAAATTTTAAGATGCTTCTCATCTGAAAAGATAAAATTATCCTTAGATAAACTTAATTGCTTTTTTGAAAGGTTGAAGCATAATGTTTTTGTAGCATTTATTTTAAGGATGCGCTCTGCTGCGCTGAGAATGACATTCAACTGTGTGCTTAACCCATTTGCATAACCGGATTTCGTAGACTCACCAGATCGAGGAGGAGTGGGTTGCCATTAACCATTGTCCCACTCTTTTGACAGATTTCGGATCGCGTGTTCTTGGACTGTCATTTCTTGAGTTGGCCACCTGCTGCACTGATTGCAGCTCGAGGGGTTAACCGGTTTCATCGACCAGATATACAGATATACGAATAGGAGCAGTGGCCATAACTTGTGACTTACTACATTTATTCAATTTATTTGTTTGTTTCTCGTTCGGTCGGTTCTTTTTCTTAACAAGAAAACCAAAAAGGGTGGCTGGCTGCTGCTGAGATGAGGAGACAAGCGCTGATTCAAGAGTTCCACATTCAATTCATTTCGCTTCTCACATAAATCTTTGCTGACTGAATCATTTGCCAATTCCTGTCTTAACCAATTGTTTTTAATTTCTGTTTTGCTCTTGTTGAGCTTGATGGATGTTGAGGTGTACTGATGATGAGGTCATTTTTGGTGCCAGGACTTGGAGTTGATGGTTCAATTTAAATCAACATTTTTGGGGTACTAATAAATACTTCATAACACAATGAATATGAAGAAGTTCCCATGATAAAATCAATTTTAAATGACCAGTATCCCCTATTTTTTCTTACAAATCTTTAACAAATTGTTAAGGATAGTAAGATATATACAAAACAATACCATTGTCAGGTTCAGTAATTTGTCCTAATCACTATGATCAGTGATTACAGGGACAACCCTATGCAATTTTGGATAAATCGCAGTTGGTAAATCGTGGTAATTGCCACATTGTATCTCTGCAGCTGTGGCTGTACCCAAATTTGTATTCGTATTCGTGGCTTTCACCCAACTGTTGTTGGATGTGGGATACGGAGCAGGCGCTCTCCCGCCCCTCGTGCCACTTCCCCTTCCCCTGCCCCTTCTCAGTGTACCGCCTCGCTAGACAAGCGTGCCACAAACGGCGGCCACAAACCGGTGGCGGGTGCAACGCACTCAATGTGTTGCAAATATTTATTTGCACACTAATAACAATCACAACAATGATCGCGGCATTAAAATCAAATTGTTATGACGGTCATCTGAAGGCAATGATGTTGCTGCTGCTGCTGATGATCACGATAATGTTGATGGCGCGTTGAGCATTGAACTAATTGTGCGCTCAACCAAAATTTCAGAACAATCAAATAGACAATAAGAAAAAAGAGAGGCTTCAAAGATATGTTTTACGATATGAGAGTTTTGTTGGATTGTAAAGTGTAAAAGTTAATTGTTAACTAGCTACAAAGAAATTTTGATGTTAAGTGTTGCTGTTGTTTTTACTTGTTAAGAATTTTTCCAGATTTATTTAGTTTGTCATGTTTTAAATTTTTTTTTTTTTTGGATCTTTGGTTTTTTATTTTTTATGTGTGTAACTTCTGCATTTTGTACAAATGAATGACATTTTACAGGCAATATTTTTAATAAACTTTTTAAATTAAAATTTCTTTCTAATAAGAAACTTAATTTTTTTTGTTTTTCTTATACAATTAACACCTTAGTAAAGGCATTACGATTTTTTCTTTCATCCTATTTCCTCCACAACTACCACTTTTTCTACACTTATTCCTCCATACTACTCCTTATAACCTCCTTTACCTTTCCCTACCATTCGTAAAATGTAAATTCTCAAATATTCGCATATATTTTCTTGATTTCCGCAGAATTTTTTTTTTCTGACCACGCCTCCTTGCACGAAATGCTGTGGTACCGCCCACCTGCAAAGCCTGGCTAGTGCCTTTTTTTGTGGCTTGGGTGCTGTTGCAGCCGTTGACAAAATTACGGTTTTTTTTGGCACAAGAGGAACTTAAAAAAATACTGAAAAAATCAAAAAATGTAAAATAGTTAAAGAGTTAAGTTAGTTAAATAGTTAAAGAGTGTTTCTTTGTTTTTGTGAAAATATTTAAAAAGGTTTCTTAATACATACTTCATAAAAAGGGGGCTAATTTTTAAACTTCATATTTTTTCAGTTTATACTTTTAAAGATTATTTATGTAGTACGATATTGCCTGCCTGAATATAAAGTTTTATAGCTACTACTTAACTTTATCGGCCAATCTTCAGTTTTTGGTGTTTGCTTATGCAATGTGTGGGCCTGCCTGTGTATGTTTTTCGAGTCGCGTGCAGCTAACAACTACAACTACAACTACAACACAAGCCCCAAAACTACAGCATGGGCCATACAAGTGTATGCCTTCGTTTTTTCTTTTGTTGGCCTGGCCGTGTGCAGTGTATTGGTGAAATTGGGTTTAGTGTTCAATTCCAACACCCACGTTCTAGTTTGGGTTTGTTGGCCCCTCAAACCGAACACAAAACGGAAAATTAAAAGCCGGCAACAGCTTTTCTTGTTGTTGCTGCTGCTGCTGCCGTGGCTGTGGCTGCAATGTTCGTTGCAGTTGCTGCTGCTGCTGCTGCTGTTCTTGTTTGCAGCAATTTTCAGCTGCTGCTGCAACGACAACAACGAAATGAAACCAAATGTAATCATGTTTAATTATGCATTCCCCATTTGATTTGATTTGGACTTTTGTTGTTTGTCAAGCTGGTATTCTTCTAACTGTTAAAAAAAAAACGCCCCCTGAAAAGATAAAATAAATCCGATTTGGTATTATTTCCACACATAATTGATTGAAAATAACATTTTTCATGCCACTTCAACTCTATTGCCTTTTTTGTGAAGTACACTTGAAAGAAAAATGTATAATACTTATTGGAGGCATTTTACTTAAGGCCCACGTCTTTCGAAATTAACATGCAAATGTTTAATTTTAAGAAAGAAATTAAAAAAAAACTTACCTTAAAAAAAGGAATTTATTTTAATTTTATTTTATTGCAATAAAGTTTTTTATGATAATGTTCAAAGAAGATTGATTTTTTAAATTTATTTTATTTTATTTTGTTATATGATATTTAGTTTATTTTGTTATAATTTTTGTAGTCATTTTATTTTATTATTTTTTATTTTTTTCTTTATATTTTATGATGTTTTTTCTTTATATTTTTCTTAATATTTTTTTATATATTATTATTTGAAAAGTGTTTCTTTATTAAGTGAAATTTCAATTAAATATTAGGTAAATGAGTTTGCAAACCGCTGCCGAAATTGGCCAATACCTTTGTTTGCTTGTGTTGCAAATCTGAAAAGACCCAAGTTTAAAGTTGAACACTTTTGCATCTTGAGTCTAATTTTTGTTTCTTTGCTGACTTTGTTGTTGTTCAACTTCTTCGTTTTATCGTGTCAATGACTTTTTTGCGGGGCTCACAGTGGAAGTTTCTTTTTCTGATTTCTTCTTTTTTTTATTTTGTATTTTATTTGTTTTTTTTTTTTGGGCGGGTGGCCGTCCGTCGACGTCGCTGCCGCTGCCCTCTTTTTTCAGTCGACGTCGCAGTTGGCAAATCTGCGTGCACTTAAAAATTTGTTTTTGATTTGTTTGCGGTTAATTTTTGTTTTATGATTTCTCTCCGTTTGTTTGTTTGGCGTTTTGGCAAGGCCCTTCTTTTTACCCACACTAATTTTTTCGTTTTTCTTGCTGTTTTTTTACGAACTTTTGTCACTGTGTTCGGTGTCTGTTTATTTGTTTGGTCGCCCGTGCCGCAAAATTGTTATTGTTATGGCACCCAGAAGGATGCCGATTGTTGATTTTTAGTTGCTGGCTGAAAAATAAATTTGACTTTTCCGATTTGTAGGTCAGCTTGCGGTTCTTTCGCTTCCCGCAGCACTTGACTATGTTATTGTGTACATAAATTAAGTCAAAGGAAAAAAAACCATGTAAATTAAGTATGCAAAAATAGGAATGTTTTACTTAATTAATAATACTTTTTATAAACTGACAATCCAAACTAAAAAAAACTTATAATCAAAAAAATTTACGTATAAAAATAAAAGAATCTAAATCTAAACCAGCCTTCGAACGCTATGATCGGGTTCGCTAATTTTCAAAATCTTAATTTTAATTTTAAACTTTTAATCAAAAATTGGTGGTTATAGCTTTAACACTAAAGATCTCGATGTTTGTGCGGATAAAAAGAAAATTTTAATTTATATTTGCTTAATGTACAATATCGCAAAAACAAGTTTAACAATAAAAATAAATAAATATACAAAACATTTAAATTTCATCACAAAACTGTCATAAGTTCTTTAACATTTTTCATTTATTGTAGAAAAGCTTTTTTCTTAAATCTCTTTTCCAACAGACAAGAACAGCTGACCACAAAGCTGTTCCATTTTTTTTTCAGCTTTTGTTTACCCGGTCATCAATTTTCAATTTGACTTAAATTGGCTTTTTATGGCCCCTCCCTCCCCTCCCCCAACCACCACCTCTTGTTTTTCTTTCGTTTTTTTTTATTTCCTATGCCATATGAAATCTTTCATAGGCTCTCGCCCATTTCACGTAATTGTTTGTTTTAAAAGATCTTTTTTTATAGTTTTCGTTTTTTGCCCTTGGAATTTTTGACATGATTTCTGTAGGTATATTTTTAAATCAAAACAAATCTAAAATTTTCACATGGAAAAGTTTAAAATATGTTTATGTATTTTTATGTGTCCTCTCACTCGCACCCATTCATTTCTATCTCTTTTGTCTGCTTTGCATTTGTGTGGCTCTCCAATGTCAGCGGGAGATCAATAAACTTTTGGCAAATAACAAAAAAAAATAATAAAAAAAAAATGGAAGCGCGAAAAAATACGAGAAAAGAAAACAAATTAAAGCGCATGAAGAAAAGATTACAGCGAAAAGAAATAGCAGCAAAAGTTGCGACAGATAAAGCGTGAAATAAGTGAAATAAGGGGGGAAATGGGGAAATGTTAAAGTAAAATCTCGACGTCTGGCAAACATATCGCCGACTTCTCTCTTTCTTCCACTCTCTGACCCCACTTTATTTATATAATCACAGACAATACAAAATACAAAATACAAGACGTATATGCGAGTAGTACAAACACAATAATATACAATACATCATAGACTGTCTGATTTTTTCTTCTTTTTTTTTTACCCACCTCCTTTTGCGACTTCTCAGTTTCTCTCTTGTTATTTTTGGCAAAAGAAAATCTGCGTCATCATCATTAAAGTTGGGAATGTCTGAGACCAAAACACAAATAAATCTTGACCAAAATACACAATGAACTTTCAATCTTTAGTCATTTGGATGAATGCCTTAACCAGAGAAACAAAAAACTATGAGGAAAATCCTTCTCAGGGCATTTTAAAGCCTTCTTAAAGCAATCTATTTTATAAATTGTTTAATTGTAAAAAGGAGAAAATTTAATTATTTTTAAAGTAATATATGATAGGTACAATTATGTTGATGTCAAAACCATAATTAATAAATTGTTCAATTGCAAGACTTTGTTAAATACATTTAAAAAATTTATTAATCACTTAAAAAAAAAGCAATCTAAACGCACAAGGAAAACCAAGAACCACCCCTCTTAACTTCTTAAAGTTTTTGTGTAACAATTTTAAGGGGTAGATATAACCAACTCGACTTTCGGCGCTATTTTTAGACAATTTGTCGTTTCCTTAATTTGTTTTCTGTTCTTCCCTGTGGTTTTCCCGTGCTTTTCTTTTTTCCCTAATAATAATAACAAGCAAATACATATAATTTATTTTTATCTACCGTTTCTTTGTTTTTATTTGTCTGTTTTCGCCAATTTCTTGGCAACGTTTTTAACGCTTTTGAACTTTTGCACTTTGTGTAAATAGAGACAAAAGGTGTTCCCGTTTCCGTTAGGGAATGACGAAATTGAAGGTGGTATTATCGGGGGTGTTCGGTGCTCTTTTATATTCAAATCAGATTTATAGAAAATGTCAGTTTATTTTTATACATTTTTGTGATGCAAAAAAAGCCAAATACTAATTTTTGTACCCTTTTTCTTGCATTTGCAGGTGCGTATCCTTGAAGCGACACTGCCTGCCTCAAGTCCTGGATTATTGAGGCAGCTACTGAGTGACGATGATAGTGATGTAAGTTCACAAAGTCAGTCAACTATTTTTTTTTAAGAATACCCACCAGTCGGTCAGTCACTTGGGCAGCGACTTGCTAATCAAAGTGACCTTTCCAACCAACAATAATATTTACAGTGTTTTTTCTTTTGTGGTGTTAAGTTAAACAATGTGCACATAAAATAATGTCGACGTATTTCTGTGTTAAAAAAATAAACACGTGGTTGAAGATGTCATAAAATTACCGTGACTTTTGAAATATTAGGAATAATAATAGGAATGAAGAAAACGGAACTTTAAAAAGAACTCTGTCAAAAGACTAAATATTTTTTTTTTCATTTATAAAAAGTTTTAAAATATAATGATTTTTTAAGAATTCGGTTAAGTCATAATTATTATCATCTAGTTGCTAGGGATCATCTTATTTTATGCGTGTGAGCTATGTTAGTAGTAACCACATTTTGGAAAATTTAAAAAACATTGGTCTTCCCCTTTTGCAGGTGGCACAAAGTACAAAATACAAAAAACCATAGGTAGCAATACCCTTGATAGAGGGTACTTGTGGTCAAAACATAGTGCACCGTAACGCAACGTGTTCGTTCGTTCGTTCGGTCTCTTTCTACTCGCCGACATCCCTCTCTTTTGCTCACCTACACTCGCTGGCTCTTTCACTCTCGAGAGCTTTGGCCAATTGCCTTCAATTGAGCCCAATTCCAGGGGCTCTACTCGCGGGGGCTTTGTTGTATTTCTCGCTGTGCGTTGTGTGTTGGTTGCACTTGACTTGATCAGCTGATGACAGATACAAAAGTATCTGAACAGTGCCTGTCAGAAGTCTACGGACAGATAGATAACGTTCGATGGTGGGTGACCCACTTAGAGATTTAATAGATTTCCGAAAACCGGTCCTAACAAGGAAATTAAACACTGACGCTGACCAAGCCCAAAAAAGATCCACACACATTAAAGTGTCAATAAATCTGAGCAAACAATATCGGATTTTTATATATGTTCACACATACACACATATACTACAGTTTTAATAAATAAGCAAATATACCCATAAAAAGGTTAACAAAAGTTAAAAGAGCTCTTCAAGGTTTTCAAAGTTGTCGTCTTAGCCCAAGGCTAAACACACAACGAAAATAACATTTAAATTCATTTTGTTTTCATAAAAAAAACAACAAATAAAAACCGTTTTAGTTGGGTCAATAGACTTTTTGTTTTTGTAACGATTGTATTTGATTATGAAAATTTATACCCAACGGTAGATTGAAGGGTCAAAAGTTGAAGACGAACTATCTTTCTCTCTCTTTTTGGGATTTTATAATACCGCCGCCCATTTGTATCTTTCAAATTTAAGTTATTCAAAATTAAGTCATGAGAAAGAAAATCATACAAAAGTATAACTTAATTAATAAGTCACTTCACAAAACGCATAAAGACAAAGGCAGAATTGTTGTACATGAAGTCTCAAATTCCTAACAAGATAATCAAACAGAACGTGTACACATTTATAAAAAAAAAACTGAAATTTATTTTCAAACACAACCACAACAAAAACAAAAACAAAAACAAACAAAGACAGCTTAAACAAACGCTACGTGGCAAATAAAAAAATAAAACAAAACGTAACTAAGAGGCTTTAGAATTTCAACTTTTAATTGCATTTTTGTGATGTAACTTGTGAGTGAGGGAAACTGGTTAGAACCAACTGCCCAGATAACAAAGTAATTATTAAATAATCTTTTATGTAAACCTTAGCAATTGCCCAAGATTGAGGCAATTATAATTGAGTTAAGGTGTAACGAAAGGAAAATGGTTATTGATACAAAGATTATTTAAATAACGAGGTAAAATATGTAGAGAACTGAAAACCTTTTTTTTTAAAACTTAAGAAATCGTTAAATCTTTTTTTTTGAACAATTTTGAGTATGGAAAAAATAAATAAAATTTAAACAAATTTTTAGTGCGTGTGCTAACCTTATTCTCTGGATACTTGAAGAACTAAATTTAAACGTGAAATATTCCAATTGCTCGGGCAGGGGTGGACATTAATCATACGCCTCATTGGTCAGCATCGGATGTAAGCACCTGGGGCACGTGTCAGGCCAATCAAGGAAGACAGAGGCTCTGGCACAGGTTCTTCAATTCCAGGCTTTACCCTGCTTTAGCCAATTTGCTGTGCCCTCAACCCCTGAAGAGAGCTCCTTTCTTCCTGTAGGGATACAGTGGGTATAAGAAAAAGTTTTAGTTGAAGCAAAATGCATGAGTTTTAGGGAGGACCGAGCCTTTCTGTATAATTTTTAATTACTCATATCTGACTATTTTTTTGTTTTGTAAAGTTGTGTTATTTATTTATTATATTAATGTTCTTTTCAAAAACGTGTTAAATCTTCTTGAAGTATTTACAAGTTTTTTTTTTTATATTTTAACTTAAGCCATCACTGGCCTTTACTCTCCACTGTTCCGCATCCTTGGCCTACCATTTTGACAGCTAACGAAGCAAAGTCGTCCCTAAGCTCCTCTGGGCCAACAGCCACGCCCAGCTTATTAGCAATGGGCGTTAGTTACGTGTATTAGCCAGGAGCAAAAGGGGAGGAATATAGGCAGTAGGGGGAGGTGGTGCTTACTCAATCGATATGCGAAATGACATCGGTGCGCTTTGTTTGGATTATGAAATTTTGCCCCTTCCTCGGGTTGTGTCCCCTTTATAATTTTATTACTACTGCACTGCTGCCGCCTGGGTGCCCCTCTGGGTGCCAGTGAAACATCATCATCGTTGTGCTGTTCATCAAGTGTTGCATTCTCCATTGTTCGTTTAGAATTACGAGTACAGCGACTGCCTTAAATTTCGCGACATGATTAATATCTCTGCATTAATTAGACGCGTCGCGTTGCAGACTCACGACTCATCCCCCGAAATCCCTTTGACCGCCATCCCTTGTCTGCCTCTCATTAGTCATTATTCTTGTGCAAAATCCCCTAAGAAAGTTTAAAAACGAAAAGTTTTTCCTTTAGCTCCCGACAGCTGCAGTTTCTGCAGCGCTTAATTTAAGGGGATGGAGTGAAATCGGATAATAAGGGATCAAGGAAGATGGAAGATGGTCATGTGTTTTTGTTTTACAACATGAGTAATGAAATAGGGATTTATAAATTAAATATTTAAAAAATTAATGTAAAGGCATGATAAGTAGAAAGGCATGCCATAATTTGTGATCTCACAATATGCACCCAAAAAAGTGTCTTAAACCGTTCCAACCTAAGTAGGTTGGATTTTACATAGAGAAGGGATTGACATACGGTTGGAATTTGGTTGGAACGGTTTTTGTGGCACCCCCGAATACTGACACTAGGTCAATTTTAGTCTAACTTAATACGAAAAAGTATCAAATTGACCTTACAATTTTATAAAATTAATACAAGCTAGTGTCAAAATGATTTAAAAATATTAAAAAGCAGGCATTTCCTGGTGTCAATTTTATGTCACTTTGATAAGCATCTTGTAAGAGATTTTTTACCAAGCAAGAGGATTACATTGATATTTAGAAATAGAGGCATATTGATGACAATTTTTCGGTGTGCAATTACATATACCTTAGCTATATTATATATTTAGCTTATTGACAGTTCCTTAATAACAAAATAATCTAATGAGATAGTTTCATTGATTTTACGAAGATTTAATGATGACCAATAGACTCGGTTAATCCTCCCTTTAAATGATCTTGTCATATCAGAAACCAGTTAAAACTGTTGTGGTGTTAGCAAAAGTTAAAAGTGTTGAATTGTATTTGATTATGTTTAGCAGACGAATGAAATACATTTCATTGACGTTTCATGCTCTTTCATTTGTCATTTTTCTCGCTCCTAACTCAATTTTAAGATCTGCATATCGCCAACGTCACCCAACTGACAGCCTCAACTGTCAAATTGGCTTAGATTGTGGCCCAGAGATGGAAAGGGGCAGGGTGCAAGACTTTTTTGGTAGTTGGCTTTTAACCCCCTTATAGCTTTACGCAATGCAAGCACTGAAATGCAACTGCACAAACTGTGCTCACCAAAAAATGCATTAAATTTCACTCGCTGGCGAACCCAACATTAAACACAAACAAAGGTGAAAAATAATAAATGCGTATGCAAATTTTCCAAGTTAGCTAAACGGAAACCCAATGGGGAAACTAAGCAACCAACACAAAACAAAATTATTGAAAGAGTGAGTAATTGAATGAATGAGCCAATGAGGCGAGGTTATTTGAATAATAGACACAGGCAAGCCAAAAGTCCAAACATTTTATTATTTTCTTGCATTTGCTTTGGTTTTTTTTTAATTACTCAGATGCACAGAAGACAAATGTAGCTTTTAAATATAGAATTTAAACATTTCAAAATTTAGATTCTCTTTAATTAAATATTTGTAAATAAATATTAAATAATTATATTGATAATAGGCAAGGAATAACTATTCGCTTTTGTTGCAAGGTTAATCAATTTTGTATATTTTTTTTTTATTTTATCTTAACAATTGAACGTAAACAAATAAATCAAATTTGATTGTCTGGTCAAAATAGAACAAAAAAAAAAGCACAAAATTGTCATTTAATGAATAAAATTTATCCTCATTTTATGGGTTCAGTTTTAATACAACATTTTTTTTCTGTGTACACGTTACACACACAAACCCATGAGGGGGCGTTGGTGTCTGGCCAGCCAGCCCCTTCCTAACACCTCCCGTCCTCAAAAATCAGCGCAAATATTTCACAAGCGCAGCAGCAACAAAACAAAAACATAAAATAAAGCAAATAAAAGGCGAAACACAGGTGGGCGGTTGAGGGCTAGTTATATAACGTCAATATCACTATGATAAAGCGGGAAAAAAATGGAAAAATGGGAGGGAACAAAAGTTAACTGGCGCCTAATTAAAACGACCAACAAAAATGCACACAACTGCAGTAAGCGTTGCATTAAAAATTTAACAACTCAAAAAGCGGCTGCATTTGAAAATTGCATTAACCTGAAAATGTCACACACGACACTGAGAGAAATTTTAATACAAACAGCAAATTGCTTGATTAATTATTAACCATTCGGCTTGCCAAGTGCAATTTTAAATGCATTGCTGATAAAATAATAAAATAATCTTGGTGTAAGGGTAATGAAAAGATTAATTTGTTAATATTTATGAAAAACCACAAAGGGAAGCTTTAAAAAAACGTTTCCCATTTTCTATATTTTTTACTGCACTCTTGGGAATTTCCCCCCCTCCAAAACCATTTAAAATTCCTTTTTCAAGTTTTTACAGTGCACTGTGAATGATTTGTTATGTGTTTTCACTGCCTTTTCCAAAAGTGGGAACAGAATTGGAAAACAGTTTTTGCGAGCGAAATGTCAGTTTAAATTATGCCTCAAAATGGACATGTGAATGGACAGTTGCTGCCTGTGTGCCAATTTATACAAAAAACGTTTATTTTTGGTCAGTATTTGTGTGCATGTGCATGTACATGTGCACGTGCATGTATTGGCTGAAAGGGCCAACGCCACGTATGCGTAACATTGCGCATACGCCCCAATGGTCTGCGTTGTTTCGGTTCGATTTATTTGTTATTTGTTTTAGCTTTCCAATTAAAATGAATATGTGCAAGGGAAAAATTCAATTAAACGATGAAGAAAATATATTTTATATAAAAGTGCCACGCCCTTTTAATGTATTGGATTCGTTTGGTATTGGTATGTTTGTTCAGAGAAAAATAATAATTTACTAAGGTTTTTTGATGGCCTGAGCTAGTTGAGCAGTGGTCATAAATAAATATACAGTGAAACCTTAGTTTTGTATTAGATTTTAAAGGTTATGATAAAGTTTTCCACTGCCATGAAAATGATGTAGAACCCAGGTGCTTTTCATTATTTTCTGAATCCTTATTTATTGAATCCTTTGACTCCAATTTTGAGTTGAAGTTTGTCCACTTTGTTTAGACTGCAACTGAACAGTGCGGCGAAGCAGAGAAATAACTTAAAGTCGTCATGCACATTTTCATATTTAGGATTTGATTTAAAATTGACGAACGCATAATATATGGCACATGAATAAAAAGAACTCTTAAAATATACAAAATAAAAGGGGAAAAAACTATTACGCATTTAGTATTATTAGTAAATGATGGCACAATAAATATCGCTTCTTTTTAAAATATGTTTATGACTGTTTCTTAAAATGGAAATGTCATAAAAAGCATAATCACAGCTTAAAAAAAAAACAAGGGTCATAAGATACCATTGCCTTAAAAAACAAAACGAAAAAAGAAAGCCCACCTATGGGGCTACATTAACTAATGTAGATTCACAAACACGTTTTGTAAAATATGTATGTACATGAACAAAAATCTATAACTTATTATTTATTAGAGCACAAAATGGTTCGGAATGTAAAGACAGTACAATCATTATATTTCTTTAAAACCGTAACGATTCATAAAAAAGCCCACAATTTCGCGGTTTGGGGCGTAAAAGAGGCGTGGAATGTTTGAAACAAAACTGATCTGCGCCTCTTATAGAAGTCTGTGCAAAATTTGGTGGTTCTAGCTCTTATAGTTCCCGAGATCCGATGTTTGTGACGGACGGACGGACGGACGGACGACGGACGACGGACGGACGGACGGACGGACGGACGGACGGACGGACGGACGGACAGACAGACATTTGATCGTTTACAGTATTTGCTTACTCTTTGAGTATCGCAAATAAAAATAGAAATGACACAAACCTTTTCTTTTGAAAATATTCCAATTGTTTCCGCTTAAAAAAAAAAGGAGTGTTTTTTTTTGCTACAGTTTTTCGAAAAGAAAATAATGTAAGAAAATGTGCAGAATCTTTTGCTTTTATGACCAATTTTTAAGGAAATCCTGTTTGAACGGGATGCACGTGATTTTAGTCAGAGGTGTTTATATTATTTTTTTTAATTTCCGTAATTTCTATAGGCAAAAGTATTTATTCTTTTGCTGGCTGTAGACTAAACCTCATGTCTTAAATATATCTAACCCACAATATTCCGCTGCTCATCATTAATAATGATTGCATTTCGAGAATCCATTTGCCACAAGCAATGATGGGAGATAAAGGCAAGAACCCCAGCGATTCATTCGTTTGCCATGGGAAGGACCTCGTGACCGTGGCATATCGGGTTCAGAGGACCCCAGACCGCCTGGCACTCCTCCTTTAAATTTATCGCCCTGCCATTACAAGGATGCCATGGCTGTGGCTGTGGCTGTGGATGCATCGGCATCCTTTGGGTGTGTCCCACAGAATCCGTTTTGATGCATTGAAATAAATTGCAAAGTGCATTAAAAGAAAGAGAGCCAGAATACAAATACAAATAAAAACGAAAAGCGAAGGAGAACTTGAGCCATAATCAATCTTCATGTGGAAATGCTTCAATGCTTTATTCCTTTCCTGCGGTTGAGGGAGGCAGGAGAAGAGAAGGATTGGGATCCCTCCCAATTGTATTGCTCATTAAATTTGAGTTGGGAACAAGAGAGAGAGGCGTGTGCAATTTAATTTCACACACTGATGGACGAACCCCCACCCTTCCAACCCAATTTCTGTATCTCATCGTATGTGTATATGAGTTATATAACGCAGAACGCAGATACAGAACTGCAACTGTGAATTTCCCTGGTAAATATTGATCGGAAAATCAATTCTAATTAAATTGTCAGCCCCCCCGAAAGAGGTGATTATGTATCTGTATCCGTATATGTGGCTGTGTATCTGTATCTGTATCTGTAAATGCATCTGTATCTGCTCGTGTAATTGCACATTGCACTGTCGTCTGTTTTCACTTGATTGGGTTTGGCAAACAAAGTTAGCAGCAGCAGCGAGTTTGCCGCCATTTCAGAACCCATTTTGCCCTTAACCAAATTGAATTCATTTTAAATGCAACAAAACAAATTAGGACCAAAATGGTGGCAGTAAATGCTGCAGTAAATCCTGCAGATGTGTGGATGTGGAGATGGGATTAAGCGTGCCACGCGGTCATGTTGGTTGGAGTTGGGATTCCGAATTTAATTGGAGTGGAGAGTGAATGAAAGTCGCACTTAAGCTCATTTAAATGATGCTAATTGGTTCAGAAATTGTAAATTAGTCATTGGGGACTTGGGGGAAAAATGTATGGAAGGATACAGTACAAAACTTTAAGAATACTAAGGATTAAAAAATTTATTTAATTAATCAAATCTAACTTAAAAAACGAATTTGGTTATTTTTTTTTTTTTTGTGTCAGAAGCTTTTAAAATTAATTTTTTTTGAATGAATTGAGGCCCTAAAGTTCAAATATTATTGGGAAAATAAGGTAAATAAAATATTTTGATTTTTTAAAGGCTAAAAATAGTTTTTCAACCCGTTTTAAGTAATCTCCATGTACATTTCCTTTGGCAGCTTAACTTATCTGCTGGGCTTATAGTTTTCCCCCATTCAGTATGCATTAATTCCATTTGCAATTCTGTAAGTAAATTATGCACAGCCGAAACCATTTCCATCTTTACTTTTATCTTTATCTTTATCCCATCCATTTCCATTAAGCTCGACTTGTTTTTCATGAGCGCAATGTGCATACAAATTTCAGCCCTACATGCATATATTTGTTGTAATTTAATTACTTTGCATTACTTGCTCAGGGAGTGGAGTTGCAGTGTTGCGGAAATTGCACCGACAAATAATTCAGGCAGCATCAATCCTTTGTCCCGGCCTCTTGCCCATCTGCAGGTTTTATTCCCCAAGTTTCCTTTACACAGTCAGAAATTAAGCACAATCAAACGCAATAAGGAAATTAATAACCGATTAATATCAAAATTGTTAAAGTCATGCAAGGAAAATTTAAAATTAATTTTAAAGCACGATTTTAGTATCTTGAATGTTTCTCAATCGAAAATCTTGGGTTATCGACGGGAAAATATTACTAATTTGGTTTTATTAAATAGTAGATAAGTTTACCATTCAATGGTCATGGAACTATGGATTTTTACGAGGTTTACAAAACAAAAAAGGGACCAAAAAATTTATATGATCGTCGAAATTTTCTAATATATAAAAATCTTGATTGTTTTAAAAGTAGGTTTAAAATCAGATTTTGTATTTAAAGAAAAGCAAAGGGGAAATACCCAAAATATTCGTAGTTATGTAGGTTTTGATTTTGTTGAAAAAACTATGAATAATTACCATAATTTCTTCCACCCATTTTGAGTACAATGTTACCATTTTTGTTGGCCAATTTCAAAACATTTTCCACAGTGCAGATGATACTTTGCACACGCTGAAAAGTAGGCAATGGAAATGGTTTCGTCCTGGTTCTTCTTCTTCTTTTCCTGCTTGCTCCTGATGCTGGCGTTGTTTTCTGTTCTGTATAACTGTATTTTAAAGCCACTCCCAAGAGATGACATTGTTGTTGCAGCTGCCATTTGGAATGTGCTTCTTCTCCAGCTGGAAATTGTGCTCTTGGCCAAAGCTTCATTAGCAGCTGCAGCAAAGGAAGAGGAGCACCCAACAACAAATGGTGGGAGTTTATATTGCCGGCATTAGCTTAAGAGGATGTGCGACAGAGAGAGCGACAGAGAGAGAGGCGGAAAGAGAGAGCGCGGAAGAGCTACTTCCTGTAAAAACCAACATGGCGTCGCCAGCAGTGTCTCTTCGTCGAACTGCTTTCATTTTCCATTTCCACGACCTCGTTTTCAGACAATCCCAGCCTCCAGCCTTCACTCCAAAGGATGTGGGATGTGGGCTCCTCCGATTGTATTCTCTCTTGTTGGTTTTAAGTTATTTTTTCTAGCTTCTCTGGTATTTTTCTTAAACTTTGTTATTTTTGTCTTTTGCTGGGTTTTGCGCTGTGTTGCAATTTATGATGTTGTTTTTGTTGTTTTTATGGCCCTGCGGCTGTGGGTGGCAGTGGCAGCAGCAGCCAGGATGTGAAAGACAACCGATGTCCTGTCCTGGGTAAATATCCATGTACCTATATATATTTTGCTTTGCGTATGTAATGTACCCAGCAGCAGTTTCTTGTTACACATTATGTACACAGGAATTGAGAGCGCGCAGGCGCCTTGGGCGAAAATTCTCTGCTATTTTTCTGATTTTCCCCCCCTCTGATTTCTCCTCTGCCGTTTTTAGCACTCGTCTTGCATAAGTTTCATTCAATACTTGGAGCCGGCCTGGGAAAGACCTCCTTCTGGCACTGCCTGCCTGCTCTCCTTTGAGCCACCTCCCTCAGTGCCTCCCCCTGTTTTTTTTTTAGCCGCTTCCGGTTGCGTCACTTTGGCCTGGGAAAGCAGCGCTGCGTCATTTTTCCCTCCGCCCCCTTTCCCCTGCCTTGCTTCGCCTTTCTTCAACTTTTATTTAACTTTGCCCTCTGACTTTGTCGCAGGCCTCACACACACATACGTATAGAATAAACACATATAGGCACACCCATACACTCGCAGGACACCACTTTAATTGAGGTCGCCAGTTGAAGTTAATAACAAACCGAGTTGCAGGAGATGCGGCTGTTACTGCAATATACACAAAAATGAAATAAAATATACTTTATTAAACAGCAGTTTTAAGGCAGAGACAGCCTACCAAAGTAAAAATTCAGTATCTTGCTAAGTTTGGAGTATTTCTGTGCAACAATTTAGTAACTTGTGAAGTTCAACGCACGTTGAGCCAGGTTTTTGTAGTTTAAATTTCATAGAACATTTAGAAAAAATTTAAAATTTAAATTTCCTTTTTTGATAAAGAAAACCAAAATATAATGCATACTTTGAAGCCTTTTATAAAATAAAGTTAAATATTTTTTTATATAACTTTTACGTAATGCTTTGTGCAACAAATCAAAGGTTCTTTATTTTAAAATGTATATTAAATATCAATATTCGATTTATATTGAATATTCAATATTTAAATTATAAATTGCATCTTAGCTCAACTTCAACATGATCTCTACCCAAAGTTACCTTTCCTTTATTTCCTTTTGAAACAACTCAAATCGAATCGAAATAATTTTTAATTTAGTTTAAACTTCTAAAAAAATATTCTAAAAATTTCCTAAAGATAGAACAGAAATAAACAGAAGGAAAACAACTACTTTTAACCTTTGAAACAGATTCCGAACTTTATTCTTGATTTTAGTTTGATATTTTTCCCCTTAGTGCATTCTTCTTTTGCTATTTTTGCTCCGCTGGCATGCTGCATTCCCAACGAGTCATGAGCGCTCAGTAAACCACCTACTCTGCAGCCCACATGGGGGCGTGTCCTTCCTGGGAGGCTTATATAATTTTAAAGCTGCTGCCAGCGTCGTTGTCTGCTGCGAATTAGCAGCTTGGCAACCAGAAACTGCAAACCATCAACGTGCAACACAAACTGCATCAGCGCAGCCTGTCGTGTCATTTGCACTGCTTTAAATGCACATCGCATTATGTTATGTAAAATATGCGATTGTGTGCACAATAAACTAACAAATTTAATTGCAGATCCCTTGGGAGACCAAAAACAATTAAATTAATGTGGTTAAAGCAAAAGCAAAATGAAACATTTTCGCAGAAATAAAAGTTTATGGACTCGAGAGAATAAAATGTTTGCAGATAAACGAATTAATGTGGTGTACATTATAATTACGATGGAAATTAAGTTTGGTTTAGGACTTGAAGAAAACTCAATATATTTTTTTAACGCCACTTGTATATTTTTTTTTTTTTTTTTTTTTTTTTTTTTTTTTTTTTTTTTTTTTTTTTTTTTTTTTTTTTTTTATTAAAATTTTTTTTTTTTTTTTTTTTTTTTTATTTTTTTTATTTTTTTTTTTTGAAAACCAACCAAAGAGGGGTAGAAGGAGGGAAAGGAGTGGGGTTATGGAGAAAACGCCCCCCGCGGGGGGGGGTTGTTGAAATTTTTAAAACAACCCCAAAATTTATTCTTTTCATTGGTTACCAAATAAAAAAATAACATCAAAACTAAAAAAATGGACAGATTTTCAAAATTTTTGGATATCTATGTTGATTTGTTTTCGCAGTTACATTTCCCAAAAAATTGTACTTTACAAGCCAATTTTCTGGACCTTTAAAATTAACAAGCAGCAAATTTTTGACAAGCCCCAGGGTTTCAGCGGTTTGTTTGGGCGTTTGAAAGGGTGCGTGGTCAAAGGTTATAAAAACTTACGCCAAACAAACTTGTTTTGTGTAGGTTGAAATGGAGAAAAACTCTTGCGGCAATGTCAACACTTTACACAGTCAAGTGATGTGCACACACCGAGGGCGGGTCGCCATGTCTAGTTTTTCAAAAGGACGTTTTGACAACGTCCCCGTCACAGTGCCCCGGTCTAGCCTACACCATTTCTTAAATCCCGGCAGATCTTCAGACATTTTTGGACATATGAAGACATTTTCGTTGAAAAACAGTTATTTTCACTTTTCGTAGCTCTTCAAAAGTATAAAAAACGGTAAATAGAAATTAGTTTTAAAAATGTTTAGAGGTTCTTGCCTACCCCCAAAAACCTTAAATAAATTAAGTATTTAAAAATCGTTTAACTTTATATAACTAAGCATTTTAAATTCGTTTAATCATTTCCCCCTCTTGGTAATACGCTAAAGTCTTCTCCATCACTCAGGAGTTTCTTTTTAATGAGTTTTCTGCTTATCCTTATCCCCAAATCAGACATTTAAAACATTTCCAACAATTTCAGCCATTTACGTTCAACCTGAAGCGATTCCAGCCAAGTTTAAGAACCTCTGGCGAAAACCCTCACCTCGCTGCTGTTCTGTTTCTCTTTTTTTGGGCTGGGCCCTGGTGGCCTGTCTCCATTGTTAAAAGTTTTATCTAAGTCCTTTGCCAGAATGCCGTGTTTACGTCCTGTGTCCTGTCATTCCCGTGTCCTTCAACTTTTCCCAGGCTCCTGGGGGCTGCTGCTGCTGCTGCTGCTGCTGATGCTTTTATATCTGCTGCCAGCTGCCTGCGTCTGTTTTCCCTACTCCTGATGTTGATAAATTTCACGCCCTGGAGGAGACGGAGACGCAGCGCAGGGAATGTGAATGTATTCCTGCTCAAATTACTTTGACTGCAGTCAGTGGAGAAATGGGAGGAAAACGCCGCCCGCCCGGCAATGATTGAATGAAAGGCTAAAAAAGGATTTGAGGAATTTCAACTTCAGTGCAAGAAAGCACACGCGATGCCAGAGTGTGTGTGTTACGTGTATATGCGGGATTTACTTGCTGGCTATATAGTATATATATACATATGTACGTGGCTTTATTTCCACCTCCCCTTCTTTCCCCCCCTTCTTGTGTGCACGAAATATACACAGAAATAACCTCAAACAAGGACGTTCGGTGAGAAACTTTTGCCAGGACAAAGGCAGTAACCATAAGGGAGGCGATCCAAGTTAACCGAGGGTACACTGTAGTAGGTCCTTACTAAAATACGTTTGGAAAGTGTCATAACGCCCACTGGGATATATTTAAAAATGAAACTCAAATAGAACAAAATTCATATATTAAAGTCCCCTTTATATTTGTGTATACTGTAGTAAATCCATACCGAAATACCTTTGAAAAGTGTCATAACGCCCACTGGGCGCTATGACGTACGTTATGTCATTATATTTGTGGGCCTTACAATTTGAATTGATTTTTAAATGAATTTAAAAATGAAACTCAAATAGAACAAAGTTCATATATTAAAGTTTAATCCCCATTTATATTTTGTGGTCCTTCTCTATCAGCCATTAACTGCAAAGTCTTTCTCATCTTGGTCATGTATTACATAAGCGGTCCAACACACACACACAGATCCTTTGAAAACATGGAAGTAATGCAATTTGCAGACGCCCAAAATTGTCTGCCCACCGTTGGGGCTGTGGTTGGATAGATGGGTGGTTGGGTCACATGAACTGGCCACCAGCCACCCACTTTGCCCCATCCCTCTTCTCCCTTGGGCGCAACAAATGTTGCCCAGTAATGTTGTTATTGTTGTTGTTTTGGTTCTGGTGTGTGTATGTGTGTGTGTATGTGTGGCCCTGCAATTCCCTGAACCGGGCGCACTTTTAGCTGAATTGATTTTTCCGATAGCCTCAACTGCGCATGCCGGGCAATAGCTCCTTCTCCCTCTGTCCTCTGTCCTCTGTCCTCTGTCCCTTTGCCCCTCTTTCACCCACTCCCCTCGCTTGAAATTGCATTTTCCCCAAACTACACAGAACATATATGTGTGTTGTTACATACAGTGGTCTCCATTTTGTGGTATTTATAAGGAATTATATGTAATTTTTTTTTAAATTTAGAAGAAGATGAAAAATACAGAAGGAAAATAAAATGAGTCAATGAATAACTTGTCCTCATTTATATTCTGTCAATCTAAGATTGTGTTTTTGCACCTTCTTTGAAGATTAGATATTTTGAATTTTGAAAATGGACAGATTTTTCAAATTTTTTAATACCTGTAGATATTTTTAATATAAACAACATTTATTAGGGCCACTTTTCTCTAGCATAAAAATGTGGACACCACAGAGTTTCGCGGTTTGTGGGCGTAAAAAGGGGCGTGGTCGGGTTTTGAAACAAACTTGATCTGCGCTTTGCCTACTCTTCGAGTATCACAAATAATAAATTTAATTTAAGTCCATCTTCTAGGGTGACCACTGTGCACTATTTAAGTGCCACATGCCTGAGTCATGCCCCCGCCACATGCCACATGCAGCATAGCCACTTGGTCTCCCATGTCCTCTGCTGCTGCTGCTGCTGCAGTCGCAGCCTCTGCCTCTGCCTCTGTCGCTGCAAGCTGAAAGCTGTGACCTGAGCTGAAACTGCAGCATCCTTCACCTCCACCACCCACTCCACCCACCCCACCCAATGTCTCCGTGGTATACATATATGTATACAATAAACACACACATATAAGGCGAAATGCTGGCTGTTCTATATGGCCATATTTTAAGTGCTGCTGCTTAAAGCGCTTAATGCGGCTTTAAAAAATCTCCTTTTAGAGACGAGAGGGCGAAGGAGGGGGAATGGGATCAGGCTTAACTAGGATGGCTTCAATTCATCAGTTGGAGCATTATATGGGCGGCAGGAAATGTGAGTTGGCTAAGAAAAATTATCATTGTAGATTACAGTTTTCCTCTCCGGACTTGTGGGAAGTATGGGACAACAATGGGGTTTTGGATTACAGATTTTCCAAACAATATTGAACTTTAATTCGTTTTTATTAAAATTTTAAATTGATGGCTTATGTCAAAACCTTTAAGAAATACAAGAGAATCCTTAAAAGCATCTCGAATTTTTGTATACAAAAATGTAAACATTTTTAAATTTTTTTAAAACCTTAAGTTTTTTTATAATTATTATTTTTATGATATATTTAAGTATAAGAAGATATTTTAAATAATTTATTAGCAAAAAATACAAATTTTATTGAGAATTATAAGCTAACTTTGCTTACACGTATTACTTTTACCAAAACTCAAAAATGTTATATTTTATTAATACATTTTAAATGATGTAAGTTTCAAAGTGACCTTCTTACTCGGTTATCAACTAACTTATTTCCCACACTAAAAAGGGATTAAGACCAAAAAAGAGTTTACCATCTAACTGCCAGATAAACACATAAGTCTGAGGGATTTAACAACCCTATAGATATGTTTGCTACTGCACAGATGTGTGCTTAGAGATTCTATAAACCTATACCATATGACACACAACCCCCGATCCCAGATCCCAGATCCGAAAAAAGGGGCGGAGTAGGGGACGAGTCGGTCTTTATCTACAGAACAGATTAACACACAGCGAACAGCAGACGCCATTGACCGATCCGATCCGATCCGATCGATCGACGATCGTATATTTATATTTCATCGCCTCTCTGAGGTTGCACAAAGTAGTCTCCGTGCCATTGAACGCGTTCGTAAGCCTCATTTGTAAATTGTAAATTGATCTGTGAAAAAACCTTCTCTGAAATAGCTACTCATTTGAATGCACTGTATATGTAAAAACTATTATAAACAATAGTCTGTATTCTATATTCAAAAATTCATATTTTATTTAATTGTTAGAGCTCCAACTAGCTTTTATTTCTTTAGTTTAAATTAAAGAAGCTTGACATTTAAAAGTAACAAAAAAAATTAAAATGGTTTCAGCAGGAAAGAAAAAAAACTGCTTACCTGAACACAAACCCTCGTTTTCCAAAGTCATTTGGTGGAGTGAGTTGAGCCTTTTGCGCCTCAATTTAAACGGGGGTTGTTTGGTTTTTGCGTCTTTAATGGCATTGTTTTTAGCCTGGAACTCGTGGAACTCAGGTAGAAGTAACGCTTCATTTTTACCTGGTTTTGCTTCCCATCTCCATCTCTTTCGCACTTGCTGCAACATTTGTTTGGCCCATGAGTAAAAATAAAAATAAAAATTTACTAGGAATTCACACATCCTCTGAGCCCGCGAAATTTAAAGTATTTTTCTGTCAATGATTATGTAAAAAGGCTTTTCTTAGCTGCGATTTTACAAATTAAATAACATTTGACCTCTTAAATATAAAAGGAAAATATACTCCTTATAATCTACATAATTAATATGATATAATAAAAACTAAAAACTATACGGCAAGGAGAAATTAAAACAAAATATACACGCTTTTGTGGCAAAATGTAATTTGATTATAAATAAAAACAATAATAAAAGAACGATCCTGAAAAATAAAACAATTGAAAAATTATACACAACATCGACATGAATTCTACACAGCACTACGTCACAGCGCTTACGTTATAGCGCCGGCCTTCGTCGCATGCCCTGCTTACGTTACGTGAGACCCAGACAGTCTGGCAGCGCTGCACGCGAATATCGGCACAAAGCGAAATCGGTGGCAAGTGAGCGAAACAAGCAGAAGCGGACGAACGAAGTATTAAAATAAATAACGAAACGCGACGTCGAAAAGAACGTGAAACGAGCGCGAGCTGTGCAAAAGCGAATAACTAATACCAATTCCATGCAAAAAAGAAACCGGTTGGCTTTATTAACCAAATAAAACAACAAAACCAAAAGAACGTGGCTCTCCCGGTCCCGGCTTTTTGCTGCCCCTGTATTTGTGGCCTCTGTTGGCAGTGTGCGTGTGTGTGTGTGAGTTATTTGTTTGTGCGTATGTGTGTGTTGCCGCGTAAACAGACGCAGACGAAGAAGATAAAGAAGAAGAATAAGTCGGCGGTCGCACGTCAGTTTATTTGGCGCCCGTTTATTTATTTGGCCGGGTGAAATTTTTTCTCAAGTGCTCCAATCCAACATAGTGCAAAGAAATCGGAAGCGAATAAGTGGAAAAAAAACGCCATACATTCGATTTGGTTGATTATTCCCCGATGATAGGCCCAATTAATAGGGTGCCCGCCTCTGGGTTTGTGATAATACAACAAAACGGCGAGCACAGTGAAAAGTTGTCAACGACAAAGATTTTCCTAGCGAAAACCGATAAATAATATTATGCGGAGGTGGGTTACGAATTTGGAAACATATGTGTGTTGGATATCAGTGCATAAAACTACATACTCTGCTCAAAAGCAAAACAACGTTGCAATACAACTTAAGGAACTGTGATCGCTTAACTTGGATACCCTTAAACCATAAAACATAAAACTTTCCACCTTTAAAGGAAATAAAAAGAAGTGTTTCACATAATTTAGATTTAAAAAAAAACCTAGAACAGAAAAAGAGAATTTAATGTAACCGCTTGTGTACAGGCGATGTGATAGTAGTGTTTTACCCGTAAACTGCTTCTACGGAAATACAATAATAAATATGCATACATTGTGACACACCCTTAAAACGGAAAATATGTAAATCTAAACTCAATATTTTTTTTAATGTGTAAAAACTAAAAACTTCTTATTTACTACCTTAACGTGAAAATTACAAAGTACAGAAGTACTTAAACTCATAACGAATAAATTACAGTTCCTAAATAAATTGGGCTAATTTTTGTTAAAAATAAGAATATGTGACCCAAGACCTACCAAAAAGGAAAATATTATAAATCAACTGAATAACAAAAAAATTATATAAACAGAACTTTATTTATAGATAAATAATCATCAAACAACAAAAAAAAAACAATTAAAAATACCTGACAATATTTCAAACAAAAAAGGTTTTCCCTAAGAAATTTAAAATATATATTTTCATTTGCTAGGATAGTTTAAGGTTAAGATTAAGGTTTTTTATAAGAACAACATAGCAAACACCGTACTAAAACTATAACTTTGTTTTTCTCTCTCGATTTTAGGTCTACAGAGGAACCACCGACAAACAGCTACGAAAGGAACTACTACGACCGCTCCAGCAGCCGCTTAGTCAGTCAGTATCAGTCAAGCAACTCCGCCTCCTTGGCCACATCCAACACCAACTCCAGTCCCTCATCCGTGGCAGCCTCCTCCCCAGTTTCCATATCCATAACCGCATCGGCGGCAGGAGGATCCTCCGAGAGATCGCGCAACCGAGATCGGCTGTACAGGAATGGTTCTGCCAGCGTTCACAGCGGCGGCAACAGCAGCAACATCCACGGCAACAGCAGCACGACGACGACGACGACAGCAGCGACAGCTGGAGCTGGAGGACCTGGATCTGGATCAGGGGGAGCTGGAGCTGGAGCTGGGGCTGGGGGATTGGTAGGAGCACCGCAAGCGCTAGGCGACCGTAGCAGCAGCCACAATATCCACCAGAACCAACAAAACGCGCGGGTGGCACCACCACAGTCATGGTACGAAGCCACCGCTGCTGCAACGACGGCCCAATTGAAAAGTCCTGGTGGCAGTGGCAATGCCGGCGCCTCAGCAGCCTCAGCCGGTGGCTTCGCAATGAGCAGCTCACCGATAAACCACCATCAGCAGCAGCATCCGCATCCGCATCCACACCAGCATCCGCACCTTCAGAATACTCATCACCCGCACTACAGCAGCCCAGCGGCAGGAGCCGGAGGATCCTGCCCCTCTCCCGCCCAAGGACAGATTCAGATCCAGTCTCCATCGCAGTCGCAGACCACGGCTGTGCATCGAAGCGTGGCGTATGCGGGTAGTGCTGCGGATGACTCGCTGACCACCTCACGCAAGATGCTCCTGCACAGCAGCAAACTCAATAAGCTGCTCAAGGGAGCAGCGGGCAGCGGAGGAGCACGCTCTGGTTCGGAATCGCCAGGAGGAGCCGGAGGAGCTGCTCCACTGACGACGACAAGTACAATCACAAACAATAGTTTTAGTAGTAATAGTATAAATAATACAATAACCACGGCAACTCCGACGATGCCCACGATAGCATCAGGAGCCACTGGATCTGCAGGATCGGTAGGACTAGGATCTGGAGCAGTAGCAGGAGGTTCAGCCACCAGCGGCGACATTCTAAATGTGGCCGCTGCCCTGGCCGCAGCCGTGGACAACGGGATGCCCACGCATCCAATCCGGACGCGACACCACCTGCATGGACGCAGCACCACCTCCTCCAGTCGCTCGCACTCGCGCTCGCCGAGCAGCTACAGCAGCTCGCACAGCTCCTCATCCTCATCGCACTCCTCGTCCCACTCGCACGCGTCCAGTCCCGTCCAGTCCACGGGCAATTGTGCGATGGCGGAGGGTCGCAGCGGGCGCAATATCCTGTCCTCAGTAGCCAGTGAGTAGCCCTTATATTAGAAACAGTATAATCCTAAGAAAAACTAATTCCTTGTCCCCTTCATAGGCAACTCTTCAAATCCCAGTGGCAATGTTGGCACCGCCAGCAGCACAGGCGGCGGGGGAGGCTGTGGCTCGAGTTCTTCTTCATCGAGCAGCTCCAGTTCCAGCGGCTCCTCCTCCTGCCTGACGGCCAACCCCGTGGTGCATTCCGAAGATAACCGACCGCTGGCGATACGTGTCCGCAACCTGCCCGCCCGTTCCTCGGACACATCCCTCAAGGATGGTCTCTTCCATGAGTACAAAAAGCACGGCAAGGTCACGTGGGTCAAGGTGGTGGGCCAAAACTCGGAGCGCTACGCTTTGGTCTGTTTCAAAAAGCCGGACGACGTTGAGAAGGCGCTGGAGGTTTCCCACGACAAACACTTCTTCGGCTGCAAGATCGAGGTGGAGCCGTACCAGGGCTACGATGTGGAGGACAACGAGTTCCGGCCGTACGAAGCTGAGCTGGATGAGTACCATCCAAAGTCCACGCGAACCCTTTTCATCGGAAACCTGGAGAAGGACATCACCGCAGGAGAGCTGCGCGGACACTTCGAGGGCTTTGGCGAGATCATCGAGATCGACATCAAGAAGCAGGGCCTGAATGCCTACGCGTTCTGTCAGTATTCGGACATTGTCTCCGTGGTGAAGGCAATGCGCAAAATGGACGGCGAGCACCTGGGCAGCAACCGGATAAAGCTGGGCTTTGGCAAGTCCATGCCCACAAACTGCGTCTGGATCGACGGTGTTGGTGAAAAGGTCTCCGAGTCGTTTCTACAGTCGCAGTTCACGCGATTCGGCACTGTGACCAAGGTCAGCATTGACCGCAACAGGCAGTTGGCCCTGGTTTTGTATGATCAGGTACAGAACGCCCAGGCCGCGGTGAAGGACATGCGTGGCACTATCATGCGGGGCAGGAAGCTGCAAGTGGACTTTGCATCGCGAGAGTGCCAGGATGCCTTTTACGACAAGCAGGAGAAGCAGCAGCAGCAACAGAGTGCGGGTAAGCTATTATTTAATTAAATTCCGCTCTGCTATATCCCTAACCTAACGAAATATTATCTCTTTTAGGGTCTACCTCGCGCTTTAGTCGCTATGAGTCGACCTCCTCTTCGCAGTCCCGATCTCGCGCCTCGTCCTTCAGCCGGCACCAGAACAACTCGAACGACGGTTGCTCACCCGGCAACACGCCGGGAGGAGCTAGTACTGCAGCCGCCAGCGGGAGCAGTGCGACCAACCAAAGCACCACCAGCATCTGCGGGAGCACCAGCTCGAACAACAGTGTCACTGCAAGCAACGCGATGCCAGCTCCTAGCCTAGCCTCCGCCATCGTGGGCAGCAGTGGCAACTCCGCGGGAACAGCGCCTGCGGCCACGTCCATGCCTTCGGTGGTGGGTTCCTCCTCTGGTTCGATGCCCATGTCGCCGGCTGCTCTGGCCCAACGGATTCGAATGGCCCGAAGTGCGCGGCAAACCGTCGACTTTGACTTCAACGATGTGGGTCGCGCCCGTTTTCGGAACTCGGAGGAATACAACATCAGTTCTGGAGGTGCAGGAAATCCCACGCAGGATGAGGAGGTCCGCTCCGACTCTCCGGTTATTGCTCGACTAGGTCCGGCTGTTAATAGTTTGACTGCATCTGGAGAACCCATCGATGTGACGATGAACAGCAGCCAAATTGCAGGTGGACCACTGGCAGCAGTAAGTGGCGCAGCAGGGTTCACAGGATCTGGCGGCAACAACATCATCCGAAGACGTTGCGGTAAGACACCCAAAGATTTGCACCGCGTGCACAATCAACGTTTTAATTTGCCAGAACAACTCGAGGAATGCCCGTCCAGTGGTGATGAGGGCGTGGTCAGTCCGCGTAAGCGCATCAAAATGGATTACCACCATCACCACCATCATTCCAATACCAGCGGGGTGAGTAATCTTTATAACTTTATATGGAACTGTTTCATTGAACACTCAAGCACGAATTTTAACGTGGTAATCGAATTTTGGAACAGATCTTTAGACTATTTACTTTTGATAATAGGTACATGTAAACTAATCCTCGGTTTATTTCATTGTCTTTAGCTGGAATCCACTGGCGAGCACAGCAGCATCACCAAGCCCAGCCCTCTCTCCCTGTCCAACTGTGATGTCATACACGATCCCCTCAACCGCAAGAGCGAAATCCGAAGGGTTTCCGAAACCCCGAGTGGATCTCCTAGCATGAAGTTCCCCGGCCACCTGCCGTCAGCTCCGCCATCTATGATGCTCAGCTGCCGGCGCCCGTCCATAGATGTGGGAGCCCTGTCGGCGCTTTCCAATTCCTCGGCCTTCCGGCACGGACTTGTGGGAGCTAGCAGCATGGATCAGCAGCACATGATGAACGCATCGCTGGCGGCGAAAAGGAGGCGAGTAACCACCACCATGCCGCCCAGTTCCTCTTCCGCAGGCAGTAGTTCTGCGGGATCTGGCCTGGGCGGGATCGGTAGTCTCACGCCGGCGGATGACTACCACCACCATGTATCCAGGGGCAGGGGCCACCAGCTACATTCCCATCACTCGCACGAGGCCAGCGGAGGAGAGAGTGCGGATGGATCTCGCCCAGGAACGCCGCTGTGCGATGAGCGACCTGAAGTGCTGCCCACAGAGCCCCGCCGCCTACCTCCGCCGAGGGAAAGAGCACGGGAGCGAGTGCGCGAGGTTATGTGGCTGCCCCTACCCAAGTTCGGAGTGATCTTCTTCCAGCAGCAGCAGTCCAGGGGCAGTGCTGGAGTGGGAGGCAGCTACCTGCAACAGCAAATGGGGGGAGGATCAACCGGGGGATTGGCAGGCCTGGGAGCCTCTTCCTCCGCGACTTGCTCCCTCAGCAACTCTAGTCTAAACGCCAGCCAAGGAATGGGCTCCGGATCTGCATCCGCCTTCCTGCCTAGCCCCTCTTCGCGCTACTGGCGATCCTCCTCGCACCACCAACACCAGCCACACCACCAGCATAATCACCAGCAGCAGTCGCAGCAATCTTCCTCCAACCCTGGATTAATGGCCAGTCCAGCGCGTCCCCGCTCACTGAGTTCCAACTCGAGTGATTCGGATGTGCCTGGTCAGAATGCTGGAGGAAGTCCCTCGCTAGACGAACGACTGCGCAACTTCGAGGAGAACTACGAGCGATGGTCCGGAGGTAGCAGCAGAGAGCACGGTTCTGGCCACACGCCCTCCAGTGCGACGCCCTCTTGGCAGCTCTCCATGCACATAAATCTGGCTGGCGGCCTTAACTCGCACCAAACGAGCTCGGGATCCGGCAACAGCAACAGTTCCAGCGGAACAGTATCCAGCTCCACGAGCAATTCTCGGCACAAGTTTCTGGACATTGATGAGCTGCAGCCCTCGGACATTGTTAAATCCGTGCTGGCCAAGAAGAGTATCTTTGACGACGATTTCCAGCGGTTGAAGAAGAACCAGTGGTACGATCCAGCCAGCTCTGATTTCGCACTGGGTTCCAGTTCCGCCAATATAGTGGTAGGATCTTCGTTGGGATCCAGTGTACCCCGACATACTGGAGGCCACTGCAGTGGAAACACCTCACCTGCTTTACCCAACCTGGCGGCCACCAAAGCAACTCCCATTATTGGAAATTGTGGTGGTGGACTGGGGAACTCGACGAGCAACAAAACAGCAGGGTTGCTTCAGAGGCTGAGCAGTTTGTCACCTATGAACTCTCCCCAAGCTTCGATGTCGCCTTACAACAGCCCATCTCCCTCGCCTTCTGTGGGAGCAGTTACTGGAGCTATTAACCTGGGACACCTAAGCAAACCCATAGCACCGGGAGCTGCGAGTGTAGGAGTCAGTGGAGCAACTACTGCCGCCTCATCCTCACCAGCTGCCAACTCGGGACCCACCAAGGGTCTGCAGTACCCCTTTCCCAGTCACCCGCCATTGCCAAACACCGCTGCGCCACCGCCAGCGGTGCAGCCAGCACCACCACCTCCTCCGGAAATGGGAAAACAACCCCGCTCAGCCGGACAGGCTTCTGGTGGCAATCTAACCAAGAGTTTGAGCGTACCAGAGGCTCCTCCGCAGTCACCAGCCAGGGTTCAGCTCCAGAAGTCTGCCTCTGTGCCAGGGAGTACAAACGTGGGCACCACCAGCAGCTCATCCTCGGGATCAGCAACCACCTCTGCGCCTGCACTTGCATCTACTTCATCATCATCGTCCAACGGTAACAGTTCCTCAGCCACAGCAGCCACACATGTACAAAAACCACCGCAGCCGAATTCCAGTGAGGAAGAGCAGCCAAAAAGGAGTAGTGCCTCCTCAACCCATACCTCCAGTTCCAGCTTAAAGAAGAGCAGTAGCACGAGCCACGATAAGTCCCACAGCAAGCACAACAATCGATCGGACTCCGACAAAAAGAATAAGAAGTCCGACAAGAGTTCATCCTCCTCTTCGTGCTCCGACAAGCGAAAGAACTCTGCCACCTCACAGTCTTCCAAGTCAGCCACTCCACGCATTGAAGACGACTCCAGTGAGCCCGAAGAACCGTTGGAGAAGTCTGAGAAAGACCTTCGTCACGAGCGAGAAAAGAAGGAGCGTCAGGAGAAGGAGAAGCGCGAAAAGGAGCTGCGCAAGCAGCACGAGCGAGAGGAGAAGGAGCGTAAGGCTCTCCAAGAGGAGAAGGAGAGGGAGGACCGCAAGGCCAAGGAGGAAAAGAAAGCTCAGGACGACCGAGAGCAAAAAGAAAAGAAGGAACGAGAAGAGCGAGAGCTTAAAGAAAAACGCGAGAAAGAGCAAAAAGAGAAGGAACTCAGAGAAAAGGAGATGCGCGAAAAGGAGCAGCGTGAAAAGGAGCTCAGGGAGAAAGAGCTGCGAGAGAATGAACAAAAGGAAAAGGAGCTGCGTGAAAAAGAGCTCCACCGAGAAAAGGAGCAAAGGGAAAGAGAGCAGCGAGAGAGGGAACAATCTCGCCGCGCCGTCGATGCAGAGCAAGACGCTCGTATGGGCAGAATGCGCGAACTTTCCTCTTATCACAAAAGCAAGGCGGAGGCTACCTCCGAGGCTAGCAGCTTCTACTCCCACAACAATTCTACTCCCTCAGCAGTCTCAACCGACTGTCAGCACAACAAGGAAAACGCTGTGGATGCTACTATTCCTGCTACTCCAAGTGATACTCCTTTAACGCCCTCAGACATCGCCTCAAAGGATCGCTCACGCAAGTTGTCCAGAAATTCGCCAGTGCGTCTGCACAAGCGACGCCTCAGCTCACAGGAAAGCAACCACAGTGCAGGAGGCGGCGGCGTCGGAGGATCCATCCAGCAGAATCACCATGAGGACTACGTGAAGCGAATACGCATGGAGAACTCGCAGAATACTTCGGTTCACAACAACCAAAGGTTGAACGACCGCCGGGACTCCAAGGAGCACAAAACCAGTAGTTCCAAGGAGGATAAAACCAATAGCTCCCACAACTCCAAGTCCCATAGCAGTGGAGGCAGTTCTTCCTCATCCTCTAAGCACCATCGTCGGGATAAACATCACCAAAAGAACAGTGTCAGTTCCATAGAAACGAACACCTCGATGGAGGTGGTGGTGGATCCCTCTTCCCAAGCCAAGCAGCAATTGAATACGAGTGAAGAAGAGCAGCATCCCCAACCAAAGAGGGAGAAGGACAGGGAGCACTCCAGCAGTCACCATCATGGCAGTAGTTCATCCTCCAGACATAAAAGCAAAAGGGATCATCATCACCATCGTGAAAAGAAGCGACACTCGGTGGCTGAATCCACAAACACAGATGAAGAGCATCCACCACAGCAGCATAATCCTCACCGGAGAATCTCTGCGGCGGGAAGTGGATCGGCTGGTGAATTAAGCTCGGCAGCAACTAATACCTCTAGTGGTAAACCTCATCACCACCACCACAGGCGAAGTGTGGAGCGGAAGTCGTCACGGGGATCTGATGAGGGTCATCACTCTTCCACCAAGTCCCTTCGCGCCAAACTGATGATGTTGAGCTCTGCAGACTCAGACGACACTGATGATGCCTCCAAGAAGCACTCCATCTTTGACATTCCAGACGATTGTCCGAACGTGTCAATGTACGACAAAGTCAAAGCCAGGAGCTGCAAGAATATGCAACGCCAGGCGGAGGAAAAGAAGATCAAGGCCAAGTTCTCGCAGCTGAAGCAGTCCCGCGCCAAGAAGAAGCGCTCCACCAGCTACGATGGGGATTCGGACACGGAGTTCGAGGATCGTCACCATAGGAACAGCGGAAGCAGCAGTTTCCACGGTCGTTATCCTGGACTGTCGAGCAGCGATGATGACGACGACGAGGAGCGCCAGCAGCGGCGAATATTCTCCGACTCGGATGCAGAGCAGGGAGATCCGGATCAGCAGGACGCAAGCTCACTACCAGACGCTAACAGGGTTCGTCAGATGCAGCAAAATCTTAGAAGACTGTGCGACGGCGACGATAGCTCCGAGGATGAGATCAGAAGGAATGTGATGAAGCACAGTTACCTTGGAAAGAGAAACTCGCACTCTACCAGGATTGCCTCCGATTCCGAGTCACAGTCCCAGCCTCCTCCCGATTTGGTGATCAAGCAAGAACAACCTGCAGCTGCTCCCCAGGAAATCAAGCAGGAGCAGCTCTCCGACAGCGAACTAAAGTTCAAATCCCGCCACGATTCCAATTCCTCGATGGAAGAGCGCAAGCTCAAGACGGAGAGGGAAATAAAAACGGAGTTCGGAGATTTCTACAATTCAGCTGGATATGCCTACTCGGATTCTGGAAAGCTGAAGGATTACTCCCCGGAAACTCGCAAGAAGCACAAGAAGAGCAAGAGGCGGCTAAAGTCTTCATCCACGGTGGAGACATCAGCTCCACCAACGCCTTTGATGGTGACTCCATCCACGCCCTCCATTTTCGATGTCCATTCCTCCTCCGAGTGCAAGTCCAAGTTCGATAGTTTTGATGATCTGAAAACTGAAAATGCCTCACTGCCGCTTGAGATCTCAGCCAGTGAGAGGAGGAAGCACAAGGAGAGAAAGGAGAAGAAGCGCGAAAAGTTGAGGAACATGACGGAGACCAACAGCTGCACCAATTTAAGCACTCCACCAACGCCCAACGATATAAGCTTAGAGAAGTTATCCAAAGAAGAGCGTCATCGCCTGAAGAAGTCCAAGAAATCAAAGAGTCTGGACACCTCCTCCTCCGCGAGATTGTACAATTCAGGCGGAGTTCACCCTATTGCTTCACCCATGCCTGCCACGCCCACATCGGCGCCTTCAATACCGCAGCAGTCGAAAAGGGGAGAGGATAAAATGGAGTTCATCTTTGGCATCATTTCCGATGAGGAAGAGTCCATGTTTCCTGATGAGCAAGGGGAGAACAATAAAGACATCTCGGCCACTTGTGTCTCTACCACTGGTCCAATTGTCTCTGCTGCTTTGCAAACCTACAAACAGGAACCTTCCACACCCACCAGCAAGAACCAGGAGGCGATTATTCAGTTGCCTGTGCAAAAAGATCAGCAGCAGCCACATCAGACGGTTGAGAGGAGTCGACAGACGGGAGGCAGCTCATCCTCTCATGCAGATAGGGAGAGACATCGCAAGGAGAAGCGCGAAAAGAAGCGGCGCGAGAAGTCATTGCGAGAACAGCAGCATCAAGCGCAGCAGCAATCCTCCAAGGTCGAGGCTAAAGTTGAGGATGACAACAGCGTGGATATGGACGAAGCGGGAAGAGCGCTCGAGGCCCAACTGATGATTGACTTCGACAGCAAACCGATGCCAGAGGAAGCCACTCCGTCAACGGCCGCCACATACAGATCCGATATGGCTGATGTATTCCGGTTCTCCGACAACGAGGACAACTCAGTGGAAATGATCAAGCAGGGCAGCAAACCGGAGCAGCAGGAGCAGCACAAGACCAAGGATAAGAAAAAGAAGAAAAAGCGGTCGAAGGAGGAAAAGCAGGAGAAGTTACTGCAACAGCAACATCGTCGGGAATCCCTGCCATCCGTGGCTCCCACGTCATCCGCGCCTCCTACTCCAGGAAAACTGACAGTCAACGTGCATGCTGCCAGCAAGCACGCAGAGGAGCAGTTGGACGCCAAGAGGGTTTCATCGCCACCGCTGTGCAAGCCATCTCCAAGTTTGCCCTGCCTAATAGGAGACGATGATGAAGATCTGCTGCCCACTCCAAAGCCCGCGACAAAGCCGACGACTCCCACGAGTCGTGGAAGCGATAGCCTAACTCCTTCGCGGGAGAAACCACGCCTGATTAGCCCCATACCTAAGACACCGACCATAACCAACAGCTCCATGCTATCCACGCAGTCTGCAGAGACTCCTGTGAGCAGCGGAGCTGGAGTGAGTTCCTCTTCTGCCCTGGCTACCACGCCCACATCTTCAACAGCAGCGGCAGCCAGTGCAGCAGTGGCTGCAGCGACAGGCGTAGTGGAAACTACCCCCACCAGTGCCTCGGCTCAGAGCAAGAAGAAAGAAATCTTTATACCCGGGTTCGACGGCCAATTGGATGACAGGATCAGCGAATCGGCAGTTCAATCTATCTCAGCAGAGTTCAACTCGTCATCCCTACTCGACACCATGGCAGATGAGCCGAAGATTCCAGTGGCATCGCCCCCGGGTACGACTAAACCTATAGATAAGTTAGAGGACAGCAAGTCCCGGGTGACCATCTCACAGGAGGAGACGGAGAGTGCAGTATCTGCGCTGTTGGGTGAGAGCTTTGGCACCTCCTCCACGGCGGATTACTCTTTGGATGGCATGGATGAGATGAACTCGGCGAGTGAGATGGAAACTCCAGCTTTGGTGGTAGCCGAGCAAGATGAAGAAACAGCTCTGGCTGCTAAAGCAATCGAAGCAGCTGTAGAACCTGCAGCAATCATGGAGGAACCAGAATTGGAGACAGAAGCTGTACCAGAACCCGATCCTGAGCCAGAAGCGGAAACCGAACCAGAACCGGTTGTTGGGGTCCTAGATCCCGACGAAATCAACAAAGCGGTGCAGAGTTTGAGGCATGAGGACATGATGGACATCAAGGCTGATACCCCTCAATCCGAGAGAGATCTCCAGATTGACACAGACACAGAGGAGAATCCCGATGAGGCGGATAGCAGTGGACCCAGTCTGAAGATTGACGAAACTGTCCAGAGCTCCTCGTCGCCGGAGAAGAACGTCAGTAACAGCAGCTCTTCGGCAAGAGAAGTGGCTAAGGTGGACACTTCTCGGGTACAAGTGGAGTCTAAACCCAAGCAGAGCCTAGACACCGCACCTCAGCCTTCAGTGATCACCAAGCTCCCATCCTTGGATCCACAGAAACCCACACCTGCAACTGGAGCAGGGCTTACCTCTTCCCCTGCGAAGATTGAACCACCGACCATCAGTAAGCTCCAACAACCTTTGGTGCAGCCTGTGCAGACCGTGTTGCCTGCCCCTCATCCAACTGGAAGTGGAGTAAATCCCACTCCCGTCATCAACCTGGATCTGTCCAATGTGATGAGCAATTGCTCCAGCTCCAGCACGTCTTCGCCTATGACTTCAGCTTCTGCATCCATTTCGTTTGGTAGTCCCACTCCCAGTCAGAATGTCATGCCACAAGCTTCGACTCCCAAGCAGACACCGCTCACACCACAACAGGCCCTGCGCACGCAGTCCCTCATCATGCAGCCTCCAATGATATCCATACCGGAACCCACACCGCACTTTGTGGTGCCTCAGATGGTCTTGTCGCCACATCAGCAGCAACAGCAGCCGCATCACCAGCAGCAATCTGGAACATACATGGTTGGCATTCGGGCTCCGTCTCCACACAGTCCGCTTCTGTCACCAGGACGTGGTGGAGCTCAGAGTCGCCTTGTGGGTCAGCTGAGTCCCGTGGGACGACCTGTAGTAAACCAACCACCACAGCAGCAACAGCAACATGCTTTAATGACTAGTCCGCAAGGCAGCAACATGAGTCCCCTGGCTAGTCCCACAGCTCGAGTGGTTCCAGCCAACAACTCTCCTACCACCAGCAAGCCAAATAGTTACCAGCCGAGAAACCAACAACAACAGGTGCCCCAGCAGCCCTCGCCCAAATCCGTGATTGAGTTGCAGGCCTCACCACAGTTGATGCCCATTCCGCTGCAGAAAATGCCAGCGATGCCAGTGCCACATCATCCGACGATCATCAGCAAAGTGGTCACCGTGCAGCCACAGCAGGCCACGCAAACGCAGGTGGCTAGTTCACCGCCTTTGGGCAGTCTGCCGCCTCAGAAGAACCTGCATGTGAATGCCCAGCAGCACCACCATCAGGCCCAGCAGCAACAACACTCGCCGCAGATGATGGCCAAGATGACGGCGCACCAGCAACATCAGCACCAGCAGCATCAGCACCAGCAGCATGTGCAGCAGTTCATGCACCAACAAATGATGCAGCGACAGCAACAGCAGCACATGCAACAGCAACAGCTGCAATTGACTCCAGCTCAGCAACACCAAATGCAGCAGCAGCATCAGGCACAGCAGCAGTTGAATCAGCAACATCAGGCTCAGCAGCAACATCAGGCTCAGCAGCACCATCAGGCTCAGCAGCAACATCAGGCTCAGCAGCAACATCAGACCCAGTTGAACCAGCAACACCATGCTCAGCAGCAACATCAGGCTCAGAAGCAGCAGCAGGCTCAGCAGCAGTTGAACCAGCAACATCAGGCCCAACAGCAACACCAGGCGCAGCAACAGCATCAAGCTCAGCAGCAGTTGAATCAACAACACCAGGCACAACAGCAGCAGTTGCAGCAAATTCAAAAACTGCAACAGCAGATCCATGCTCCTTCCCAGCATCAGCAACAGTCGCCGCAGCAGCAAATGTTCGCACCACAGCAACATCATGCGCAGCTTCCACCACGACAACAGCCGCAACAACAATTACCGCACAGTCCGCCTTGCAAGCCGAATACTTTGGTGCCAGTTTCTCAATCATCACAGCCTGCTGCAATATTGACAAGAGTGGGACCACAAGCACCACCTGTGATTCCCCATCAACAGCAGCAGCAACCACACCACCTGCAGCAACAGCAATCCTCTCCTGGAGGCAATCATTCACATCCATCGACACTCAATGTGATCCAAAATGCGCCGAAGCTGATGGTACAGCAGCACATTGTAGCACCACCGAGTCAAGTTGCACCACCACCACCAACCGCAGCGAGTGCAATTCATTATCCTCCCAACCAGAGCAAAGAGAATCACCCTTCTGGACATGTGGAAACCTCACCAACACCATTATCAGCCCACAAGACATCGGAGAGCGTCTCGGTGATTCGCACACCCACTCCCACCACCAGCTCCGCGGTAATCTCACCAAAAACGGGGTCCTCGCTGCTCACGGTGGAGAATCTCATCAAGATATCGCAGCCCAAGCAGGATGAGCTCACCGAACAGGACTCCAAGGAGGTGGACAGCGACTACTGGTCAGCTAAGGAAGTGAATATTGATAGTGTGATTAAAAAACTGGACACTCCTTTGGCTGGTAAAGATGAGAAGCGTCCGGTGGAGATGCAGACAGTTGTACCTCCTCCTGCTTCCAAGCCCCAGAAGGTGGATATTCCTGTCGCCCAAGAGACTCCTATGCCCACTACTCCTTCTGTAAGTGTGAACAGCTCTAATGATCACGATACGGAAGACGAGACGGAGACCAGGCAACTACCGCCTGTGAAGCCTGCTACACCCACTGTGGGTCGGCCACCAGGCAGAGGAGGCACCGCAAAGAGAGGTCGCCAGCCCAGAGGAGCAAAGAAGCAAGGAGGCTTCCCTCTGAACTCGACAATATCAGCTCCTGGAGCGGATTCGGGATTGGTGTTGCAACCAGGCGACAACGGAGTGCAAACCAGGCTGAGGAAGCCAGTCACAGCGCCTGTGACCAGGGGCAGAAAGGGACGTCCTCCAAGGAACCTGCTACTGCAGCAACAGCAGCTTCAGCAGCAGCAACTTGATCTGCAGCGCAAGGCACTGGAAATGGTGGCAACAACCACACCAGCAGTTGCCCCTCCGCCAGCAGTCGCCACCACCCCGAATCCTGTACTCACAGCTGCCGAGAAGAAAGCCAGAAATCAAGCTTTGACCCAAGCACAAGCCCAAGGCCAAGTTCCGAGCCAAGTGGGCAGCAGTCAGGATATCTACGAATTTCACGAGGATGCGGGTGAAGAGCCCAAGGGCAAGGCTAACTCTACGGCTGCTTCACCAACGGAAGATCAGCGCCCGCGTCTCATTCTCACCATCAACAAAGCCCAACCCTCGATCAAAAACAGCAGCGACATCGAGCAGCCTATGCAACAGCAACAACAGCAGCAACAAGAGGCTTTATCGCAAGTTGATGCAATTGGAGGCGACAACTCCGAGTCCAGCAACACACGCAAGTCACGTCGTCTGCAGGAGAAGGAAGATCGCAGCACAGTGGACGACATCATCGAGGATGTGGTGCGCAATACCAACACACCAACTGGAGCAGGAGCAATGCCCAAGGGATCCCAAACTCCACCGCGACGCTCTGGCAGAAATGCACAGGCTAAGAAGACGGATGCAGTGCACACGGCCAATGCAGTGGGTCGTCCAAGGAGATCTAAGGACAGAAAGACCATTGGAGAACCACCAGCAAGCATGATGGAGGAGCCAACTACTCCCACACCTGCATCTGCTCTCCTGCCGCCTCCCGAACCAGTTCCAGTGCAGCCTCATATGCCGCAGTTGGAGGTTAAAGATGCGGAACCAGTTCAAGCGGTGGTAGCCACACCAAATCCAGCTCCTGTGAGTGTGCCGATTCCCGTTCCTGTGCCAGTGCCTGTGCCTGTCATGTCCACCCCTAAGCCCACAATGCCACAACATCCCAAGAAGAAGGCTATTGCGGCAGCGGAGATTGAGTCTTATCAGGCCATCAACTCGTCCATTCCCAGCGGAGGACTGCCAATGCATCAGACAGCTGCACCGGCCACGCAAAAGATCACTGGCGGAGCAGCAGATGCAGTGAGCAAAGCTCTGGTGGATCCTGTGACGGGAGTAATCACCGCTGGAATGCCCCAGGGCAAGGAGGGCAATCTTCCGGCAGCCAATGCAGCTGCTCCAGCGAACAGCAGCAACGAGGCGGGTCCACCGCCTCCTCCCTCGCATCAGCAGCAGCAACAACAACAGCAGCAACATCAGCAGCAGCAACAAGCACCTCAGCAGGCCAATCTGCAGATCAGCGCCACAGTGAATCGCACCTGGGGCACCAGCACCGATCACAGCTCTGGGAAAATCCGTGCAACTCGAGTCAGCGGCAGCAGCCGCTCTGCTCAACAAACCTGTGAGTGTGTTGATGAAGGCAAACCCCTCTCCGCTGGTGATTCAGCAGCAGCAAATTCCGCAGATGGTGGCACCTCCAAAGCAGCCCATCGTTCTGCAGCAAAATCCGCTGCCCACGGTCCTGCAACATGCTCAGCTCAGCAATGTGCGGCCACCGCAACCACTCAAGGCCCACGTGCTGAACAGGGAAAAGAACCTCCAGCAGCAACTGACGCCTACGAAGCAACTACAAGTGGGCCAGTCACCACAGCAGCATCCTGGACACATGTTGGTCACAGATGCAGCGGGAAATCAGCAACTTTTGCAGCCACAGATCATCGCGCGTCATTTGCAGCAGCAGCAACACTTGCTGGTCAATGTGCCGCCACCGGCAGCACATTCGCCCAGGATTCCGGGTCAGCAACAGCAACAGTTGGGACCAGGAGCAACCTTAAATCCCCAGCAGCAGCAGCAACAGACGCTTGTGATCAAGCAGGCGACTTCAGCAGCACCACCGCAGATATTGCATGTAGTGAGCTCCAAGGCTTCGGTTGGTTCACAGCCACAACAACAGCAGCAGCAGCCACCCACCTCGTCACCAGGAGCTCACTTGCAGCTGGGCAAGCCAAACTTTGGTTATGCACCCTCTGCCTTGCCACCTACTTCCTCAGTTGCAGTGCAACAGCAGATGTACAAACAAGCAAATCAGCAAAAGGGAGCTCAGGTTCAGATGCCTCCCCATGGCATGCTATTGCCCACTCACCCCGGAATGCTGTTGCAGCAGAAGCCACCAGTTCACCTGCAGCCACAGCAGCACCAGCTTACTCCATCGCCACCGCCTGGAAAACCCAATCCCGTGGTGCACAGTCTGCAGGTGGGGCAGATAATGCCAGGAGGTGTTGGCAGTCCACCACCGGTGTCAGCTGGAATATTGAAATCAGCCCAGCAGCAGGTTAACTCGGCAGCAGCTGGTGAGTTGGATATATCTTATAGCATACCGAACACCTTAGCTAACTTTTTTATGTTTCCAGTGATGCGCACTGCCATTCCAAACATCAGTCCGCAGGGCCAGCCGAGGGTATCGCCATTGGTTCTACCACCCGGAATGGCTGGAGTGCCGCCTTTCGACGCCAATCTGGTAAGTCATAAAACATCACTATTAAACTTTAAATGTATTTATAAGATATTTATTTGTTCAATTAGTTTTTATTACGTTTATTTGTAAATAATAATTGTTTACCTCATCAAATATTATTTAAATATCTTATTATGTTAAACTACGTTTTTGTATTAATTCCTTTTTTTTTTTTGTAAATCAATATTTTTTTTAATGTTCTCAAAACCCTTAAGAGTATTAAAAACTTTACTAACTAAAAACTAACTTTACTATTAAAAATTGCTTACTGTGGATGCAGCACGACCTGGGCGCCTATGTTAGTGGACGGCGTACCCAGAGTCCGCCGCCAGCTCATCAACAGGCATCGCCCATAACACCGGTAATGCACAAGTTTTACTTGTGGAGCTTTCAAGTAGCGTAACCCAATAAAGCCCTTTCCTTCAGCTAGACAGAAATTGTTACAATAACTTAATCCTTGGCTAATCAATCTTTCTACACCTTTATTCTTTCCAGAACGACTCCACTTACCGAGGAGTGGCTGCTTCCAGGGATTTCATGCTCTACCAGCATCACTTGATGCGAGGCGGCGACTTTGACGACAAAATGATCAGCAATAGTCCGCCGCTAGAGCTAAGACGTCCTGGCAGTGGACCTCCAAGGACCATTGCAGTGCCGCACAGCTTGCAGAGTCCTCAGGATCGCACAGCAGCAGGTATGTTTTAAAGTCTTTCTTTGTTAAAATTAGTTAACAAAATTTAAATTCATTTCACAGATTCACCGCAAATGGCGCAGGTTTATGTGCACAATGCCCGCATTCCGCCGGCCCACTTCAGCGATATTGCATCGCGAGCCGCTGGATATTACGAGAGCGGTGGCTTGTCACTGGAACCACCGCCGGCCCATCGACCCACTGCGTCCATAAGCGTTGTGGTGCCACCACCTTTGTCCGCCGTTTCCGCCGGCAGTCCGTTCATCGGACGCGATGGCAGCGTGCAGCAGGGAAGTCACCTGCATCCGGGCAAGGCGATGGATATGCAGTTAGACGAGATGGAGCGCATGTCCATGATCGCAGCTGTCGGTGAGTGTTATCAGACCCTCAATCGATTCAGTACTCTCATAACTAACGATAATTCCTTTGCAATCGCAGTCAAACAACAGCAAGAGCACCTGCCACCTGTGCTTCACGCTGGCATGGAACTAGCCGCCCAGCAAGCACCGCCTGCGATGGCTCCACCTCCGGGTGATTCGCTTGTCACGCTGCTGCAACGCTATCCGGTGATGTGGCAGGGCTTACTGGCCCTGAAAACCGATCAGGCCGCCGTCCAGATGCACTTTGTGCATGGTAACCCGAATGTGGCCAGGGCCTCACTTCCCAGTCTGATAGAAACCAACACTCCGCTGCTGAGAATTGCGCAAAGGATGCGACTGGAGCAGACACAGCTGGAGGGAGTGGCCAAGAAAATGCAGGTATGTACACAGATAACCTATTTCAAGGAGAAATTACATATTACATAATGGAATTTTGTTTCTACTTTTAAAATATATTCTGAATAACCAACTAATACAACTCCTTTTGAATGCACAGGTGGACAAGGAGCACTGCATGCTATTGGCTTTGCCATGCGGAAGAGATCACGCCGATGTGCTGCAGCACTCGAGGAACCTCCAGACCGGATTCATAACCTACCTGCAACAGAAAATGGCCGCCGGCATCGTGAACATACCCATTCCGGGCAGCGAGCAGGCAGCCTACGTAGTGCACATCTTCCCGGCCTGCGATTTCGCCAATGAGAACCTGGAGCGTGCTGCTCCGGATCTGAAGAACCGCGTGGCCGAGCTGGCACATCTTCTGATTGTCATTGCCACTGTGTAAAAACAGGAAAGGCTACCAACAGGAATCTACAATCCCCCACTGATGCGACCTAAAACGTAACCAGATGTGAAACCAACAGGCAACTACAACCACTGAATTCAAACCAGAAAGAACGAAAGAAACAAAAACAAGTTACGCTCTTCTAGTATTTTAAGTAATTTTAAATAGCGACTAAACAAGCAAAAGTTTAAAAAAGCAAAGCAAAACAAAAATAACTAAAAGAAGCAGACACATGCAAACTTTATTGAAAAATGAACGCAAGAGAAGCAGAAGAACATTGAGGCCAAGCTCACATGTAAACGTAATAAGATCCGCAAGAGACTCAAACTCAAACAAAGCGAAATCGAAAGAAATTGCTTCAGATCCCGACACTTTGAAAGCAGAAGCGAAACGATGAATATTTGTCTAAATTAATTGTCTAACTTTCCCTAATTTAAAACCTTTAACAAAAAGCTTGCAAAGTATCGTTAAGTTTGATCTCAAGAAAGAAAGTTTAATTTTTGCTTAATTTAAAATGAAAGAAACACGTAAAACACGAAAACCTACACAAACAAAATGAAAGAAATGTTAAACAAAGCTTATAACATAATAACTGTTTACTGTACTATGCATACTACTACCCATACCTACATAATATGAATATCCGATCCTATCCCTAACACGTTTAAGTTTTGATTGGTGAGTAACTTTCGACTACTTCGGTGGGAAAGTCACTGCTCCACGTTATACAAAGTTTCCGCCTCCGAACCACTGAACCCTTTTCTGTTCTGTTCGATTGATCGATCGGTTCCTTGGCTCTATGGAATGCCTGCCTAGAAAGTAAAACAGGGCTTGACATAGACCCAAAGAACTTAAGATGAGTCTGCTCTGTCGCCCTGCTGTCAAGCACATTTAGGTTTAAAGATGCGCCCAGAGGCTTTTCCTACGATTACATACACACGTATACATTATGCATTACATTATATTACATTATCTAGACGCGTATTTAATTATAATCGATATGTTAAGCCAAATACTTTAAAGCTTAGACACGTTTCGCTTCGTTTCGTGTTGTAACTTCCGCTCTGCACCAGAGTTGCTTCTATTCTCCTGTCAAAAATCCTTGCAACGATAGAGTTTTTGATTCGACGTTGTGGGTCTTTTTGTTTTTTTTGTCATCAAACTTATTTTTCTGTTTTATTTTGTTTTTGTTATCGATTTCATCAAATTAACAAAACACCACTGCCACGAAACTAAATTAAATCTAACTGAAGTCCTTCCGATCCGCTCCTACTTTTAGTTTTCGTGTGCGGAACTTTGTACAATGCTGGGCAGTTTCAGGGCTATACCATTTTGCTGACACCTCCACAAGAAACATAAACCTAAACACACACACCTAAACATACCCGTCACAATATGATACACACCTATATAGAACCCTCTCTGTACACTCCTTAAGCTTAAACGTACGTTTTCACACCCACTTGTAAATTATGTGACGACAGAATAATAAGAAAAAAAACATAAAGCACGAGTACGAGTAAAAGTAAAGATTACAAAAAACAACTGTAAAATATTTAAATTATTTAGACTCTAACAAGTATGAAATGTAAATACAGTTTAATTAGTGTTTAGCGCGTATTTAGTTGTATGTTTTAAAACTAAACTAAAGAGAAACTGTACATTATATAACACAATTAACGATACGAGAACACGGGAGATCGGAGCTGCAAAGGCTCAGACAGAAACCGATAAAGAAAAGAAAAGTAAAGCAGCAAGTAAACAGAAAAACACACTTTTCAAGATGAAACAGATGAAGCGCTGTTAAACATATGTTAATGTATAAGTTGTATGTTTTAAGACACTTTTTAGTTATTTCCTAAGTTACTTTGAAGAAACCGATTAAATTACACTTATTTCTTAACCTTGGTTTTGTTTTAATTTCTGATACTGATTCTGATTCCATAACCAACCCATAGTAGAGTTGAACCGATTTCTAGCTCTCATTCTGTCTTCATAGATTTCTCGGCCCGTCAAACCAAATCGAACCCCATAGCGAAATGCAACTTATACATACATATATACATAATATATATAGATGTTAATGTTATAACTGTAATTAAATAAATTCTATACCTATGCAAGTCGTTTGGGGTGTTTTTATTTAGGCCGCTAAATAATTAAACTTATTTTTAAAATGAAAACGTTGCGTAGCATTGCCAGCCTAAATTTATACCCAAGTCCCGTGGTATATTTTCAGTACATTTTTTACATATAGCTGGTATATTTAAGCCGCACCGCTACGGTCACTCTAACTAGAATTGTGTGCTCGCCAATTTGTTTTCATTTCTTATTTCTAAAAAAACAGCTAATAGGAAGAAATTAAATAGCTTTAGGTGAAGGAAACTCCCCGGGGCAACATATAGCATGACGACCTTATTACAGAAGAGTAAGCTTCACCTGTTTTTCATAGAAAAGTTAAGCTTTTTTCGGCTTCAGTTTTTTTGTTGTGTAACGAAGCACATATTTTTTACTGATTTCTTAATAATTGAATTGCAGGCCTTTCCCTGGCCAAGACCAGCACGCCTGCGCTGCAGTTCCTCCGCTTCAGGGGCAAGATAAACATACAGCGACCCAAGGAGCCGCACTATGAGCGAGCCAGGGTGATTGCTGTCACGCAGCCAAAGTATCCAGAGCCCTCCAAGGCGAAGAGCTGCTTTAAGACTCGGGCGGAGCGCACGCAGCAGCAGCTGGAGAACCCCTACAACGAGATCATCGCACGGGAGGTGCGCAACTGGCTGGACCACTCTCGGCTAGTGGCTATCTTTCACCTGAACTCAATCACCGCCGACGAGATCTTTCGCGTGCGCGTCCAGCTGCACAAGCAGAACCTGCACCTAAAGTCCTACGGCAGGAAAGTCATTGGCCAGGCGGTAGAGGGCACTCGGTACGAGGCCATTATGCCGCTGTTCCACTCCAACCACTGCATCGTCTTCTCCCCGGACCAGCAGCGGATCTCCACGCTGCTGAAGATTACCCGGAAGGTGCCACAGATGGTGCTCCTAGGCGGTATTGTGGAGGAGACCCTGCTGAGCAGAAACGAGCTGATGACCTACGCCCAGATGCCAGGATTGCAGGCGGCCCAAGCGCAGCTCGTTCAGACCCTCAACCAGGCAGCTGGCCATCTTGTCCAGCAGCTGCAGGCCCACCAAAATAGCTTTGTTCAAGTCCTCGATGTCCATGCCAAGGGTGAGACGGAAGGCAGTGCACAGGAGTCATCAGAGGAGTCCAAGTAAAAAACAAGTTTTTAAATTGAAAATCGAAAATGTTATTGTCTTTCATACTAAACTAGCTGCTAAAAATGTTGTTAACTATTCGGCACGATCTGGTTGTCAGTTTCACAGATGTTGACGGAATATTTACTTAAATAACTGACCTAATCAGTTTACCAAGAGTTATTCTGAGAGAATTATAACATTTAAGTAGAACTAAAGTTAAAATTCCTTGAAATTTACTCTTGTTATAGAATTAAATTGATAAAATTCCGTGAAAATGAAAACCGGAAGGAGCCTATATGACTAGATTGCACTTTCCAACGGGGCCTAAAACTTCTGCTTCTGCTGGAATGATGGCGTCAGTGGTGGAGTCTTCGGTGGTGCCGCTTAGGAGCTGATAGTGGTGTGCGGGTGCCAACGCTGTCTGCAGTTGAAGGCGAGATTGGCTAAGGCCTCCGCGGCATCCAGTTCGTCTTTGTGGTGAAGCATCCAGCGGTCACCGTGTGCAGCCGTGGCATCGCTGGTGAAGATCACTTGGCTCTGGGCCTGCCCACAGCTGCTGCTGTTTTTCTGTCTGGATTGCAGCGGATTATTAGCGGATAATGATTAACTTTGGACGATCTACGATACCTGCTCGTATTCCACTCAATGTGGTAGTTGTTCCTGTCCGGAGTAAAGTTGGCTGCACTTTCCAGCCACTTGTTGAGCTGCGTGCCTGAATTAGTGGTGGTTCCCTCCAATGTTGAGCTGTCCCGCAGATACTTCTCCATCATCTGGTGCTTGTACTTGGCGGAAGGGAGCATGGGAATCCGTTCGGACGGGTCCGCAGCCTCTACATAGAAGTTTGGCTTGTACGGGGATGCGGAGTCGTTATTGGCGTTGCCATCGCTGCCAGTGCTGTGGCTGGACAACTCGTCATCGTCGTAGTCATCCTCCGCCGCACAGGACCGCATCTCCTCCTCCCAAATACTATCCTCCGACGAGATGCTGAACTGCTCAACATTACCCCGTGCATTGTGGTTATAGTTCTTGATCAGATGTCCCCAAGACTTCTTGGCCTTCTCCCGCTCCGAGTTCTTCAGCTTCCGGCGCCAGTTCGCGAACCAATTGCAGATCTGGGTGTAGGTCAGACCCGTCTCCGCCGCCAGCTGCTTCTTCTCCTCCCGGCTGGGGTAAGGATTCTCCCGGCGACGGATCAGCCAATCCTTGAGCATCCTCTTGATGTCGGGCGTAAACAGACGCTTTGCCGCTCGTACAGATGGCTGCAGCTCATCCTCCGGTGGCCAGGCGCGTCTGAAGAACAACAGATTATAAGGTAAATATATCCCTAGTAAGATTCCAATAAATTTCTAACCTGCTGTGACGGCGATTTCGCTTGGGTCGTGTGGACTTCTCCATGACGTTCTGAAAACAAAAGAGAACAATCAGATAACTAGCACACCACCATTTTAAAAATACCCTGTAAGTCAATTTAATTTCTAAACTTTAGGTGGGTGTGGGTGGCGCTATTTCTGGCCAACAGATTTTCATGTTTTTTTTCTCTGCTCTGTTTTTCTTTATTTTGCTGCTCTCGTGTTAACAGGCAGGTTTTCTTTTTTGAGTTGTCACAGAGAGATCGAGAGTAACATTGGATATCACACAAAAACCTACAGAGAATTGAATTCACCCAAAACAATGTATAAATCTGTTAAGGGTCTCGTTTGTCCTCCCACAACCACCCACATTTCGAATTCATGCCAAGGTGGATGAGAAAGTTTTTCATGTTTTCGGTTTCTGTTGAGCAATTCATTGATAAACTCGGCAAATCATGTTTTTTCCGTCGACTGTACGTATAAGAGTTGTATTTATAATCGAATGCCTAAGAGTCTAGGTGTACGGTTCTCGGATCATTTTCGTGGACCCTTGGTGACCCTTTGGTTTGCTGACGTTTGGAAACTCTTGGGAAAAGTCCAATTACTCAGCGGATGCAATACTTTTGTTGACACTCTCAGGCGGTTGTGTTAACATTATTATATAATTCGACCATAACACCATTGACTTGTTTTCAAAAGCGTTCCTTAAACAGTGTTTATGGGCTTAAACCCTTTTAGAATTCAAAAGATATGCTTCTGCGTAACTGATTAGTCGCCCCAAAATACCTGCACCCACTTGTTTTCCGTTTATATTTTCTGATTATGTTTCGTTAAATGAAAATTTTTTAAAGCAACGTGTGCTGTGCTTTGCTCGACGTTCTGGGGCAAACTGAACTCTCAAAAATGTTTTCAAAAACGGCCCAAAGAGGATTGCGATCTTCGGTCAACGAAGAACACTTTATCATACGAGTGGGGCACTTTTAATCTATTTACAAAATACGACTAGATATGTGTGTTTATTTTAAAATGATCGCACTTTCTTCGCCATGGGAAATCCGTGAGAACCAGAGATCAGAGAGAGATGTGCTGATTTGAGATGTGATGGTGCTCGAGTTGTTGTGTTTTTGGTGGACGGTGGCCACGACAGGCACGTATGGCGAATTCCCCGAAACACCCCTTCCTTTTTCTGCATCTATTCGAATAAGTCAAATTTTTGATTGATTTTTGTGCTTGAGCACCCCCCGAAACAAATTTCTGGATACGTGCCTGGCCATGACGTTCATTACCTCAAGTGATGTCGCAAGCGTTAATAGTCGGCGGAAGGAATTTATATGTTTAATCCAACTTTTATCCAACTCAATACAATTTAAAATTGTCCTTCAAGTCAACAGCATTTCATATGTTTAGTTTTGACAAAAAGACATTCTATTAGATTTTAAGATTTTATTCCTACTTTTTGTTTTATTTTATTTGTTTTGTTTTTAATTTATGTTTTTTTATTTCATTTTTGAAAATTGTTGGCGCCTTACTACGTAAGGATCGCCAAAACTCAAGGGTTGCCAGATAGTTTTATACGTAAAACGTATTTGACCAAATAAATATCACGATGAAAAGTATTGATAACATTATATTTTTATATACTTTTCACATCCCTAGAAAATACCAAAATAAAAAACAATTGTTATTTTAAAAACGTAATAGATGGCGTCTGAGTGCACAAACCACACACAAACCTCACACAAACCTCACACACAGACACCATACATGCAAACAAAGTGTTTATTTTTTTCTGAAACGTAATAATTAGTTGAGCAATAAATCGAAAGACAAAAACTCCTCGCAGTGCCGGCAGCTATGAACGAATCGGTGCGCTACGACCGCAGTCACCAGGTGCAGCTGGGAGTCCTGAACGAGTCGCCGCAGGTGTCCAGCCTGCCGCCCCAGGGAACGGGGAACGTAAGTGATTCGATTCTCGTTGACTCATTATCTTTTGTTGCATTTGCATTACGTGTTTTTGTTTTTGTCTCCGTCCCCAACAGATACTGTTCACCCATGACGGAGTGCTGCTGAAGAAGGCGAGTGCGGAGCACATCTCGGACCTGAACACCAGTGGATCCTTGTCCCTGGTGGAGTACTCGTCCTCGGAGCTGCCCCGCAGGAGATTGCTGCTGGAATGGCAGCCGAACGACAGCATTATGATTGCGGACGACAGCCAGGACCAGGGTGACTGGGCTTTGGTGGACAGGATATCCGGGAGGACTCGCACCACCTCCGAGTGCCGAGCTTTCAACACAAAGCCCAGCGAGCCGAGTGGCGGAGCTGGAGGCCGAGCAAGGGTCATGCGCGCCCAGCTGGAGGACCTGGCCTCTGTAGAAGTCCGCCACCGAGGACAAGTCATCCGGTTCACGAGAAAAGAAGCTGGTGGGATCCACAGCGAGTTTTTCTTCCAGCACGGAAACGCGGATCTCTTCGTGCGCTCCATGCGCGACCTTCACTTTATCGAGAGCGCTGAGGTCAGTCGCAGTGGAAACGAGGAGTACGCCATCCTGACGACTGAGAACCAGAAACTGAAAAAGACCTTCGCCGAGCTGGACATTGGACAGATCAAGTCCAGCCATTTGCCCCGGGAGAGCTGGCTGCCCAACAAGCTGGCCGGATTCCTGGGAAACATCCCCGACTACGTGCAGCCGCCGTTTCAGCGGTCGCCCAAATCACGACCAGGATCCCTGATCTCCGGAGATCGCCAGACCTCGCCGGACAACTACCAGATCATCGGGCTGAGTGGCAGCACCAACAGTGCCTGCTCCTCCAACGGACAGAGTCGCGGGGGAAGCGCGGACAAGTCTCCGGCCGACAGCGAGCTGGAGAACCTGAATGCCCAGGACGAGAAGATAGTCAACAACTTGCCGGATCGCCAGCGGGTAGAGCGAGGTGGGTTTGTATACAGTGAAACCTATCTCAAAGTCTTAAGTTGTAGATAAGAACAAGCTCTTAATCTACTACATAATAAACTTTTTAAATTATGTTTTTTTTGATAATTCAGGTTTTGCAGGTATAAACTGAATTATTGTTTCCTGAAATGTCTAGTAAATACTCATCAATATAAAAAATTACTAGGAATTCTTATCTTGAACGACAAGTCTTCGATTGTAGATTACAGTAATTGCTTAATCTAAATTATGTTCCTGATACTATAGGTATTCCGTCTAGTCTACTGATTTTGATTATGAATTTTTGTGAACCCAAAACTTAAAAAAAACACTGCCATTTCAAAATGAGGGATATTGATTATAAGATTATCAAAACCAGAATTTAAACAACAATATTTTTATCCACAATTAAACGAATAACGAACATCTCTATTTTTCAGGACTTCCCCTCACTGAGACGCAGTGGCTGGAGTTCCAGACGCCCGACGGGCGCATCTCGGACAGCTTGCGCATAAGGGAGCTTGTCTTCCGAGGCGGCATTGTCCACAGCTTGCGGGCAGAGGTGTGGAAGTTCCTCTTGAATTACTACCACTGGTCTGACACCGAGGTGGAGCGGATCGAGCGGCGCAAGCAAAAGTCTCTGGAGTACTACAACATGAAGGCCCAGTGGCTAGCCATGACGACGGCCCAGGAGGCGAACTTCTGCGGCTACCGGGAGCGCAAGTGCCAAATCGAGAAGGACGTGAAGCGCACGGATCGCTCGCTGCAGTTTTTCGCAGGGGAGGATAACCCGAATTTGGCCCTGCTCCAGGGCATCCTCATGACCTACGTGATGTACAACTTTGACTTGGGCTACGTTCAGGGAATGTCGGATCTGCTCGCGCCCATTCTGGAGATCCAGGTGAACGAGGTGGACGCCTTCTGGTGCTTCGTGGGCTTTATGGAACTGGTGTTTACCAACTTCGACATGGACCAGGCGGGCATGAAGACGCAGTTCTCCCAGGTGCGCCGCCTAATTGAGTTTGCTAACGCTCCGCTCTTCAACTACATGCGATCCCATGACTCGGACAACATGTACTTCTGCTTCAGATGGCTTTTGGTGTGGTACAAACGCGAGCTAACAAACGAGGATGTGCTAAAGCTTTGGGAGTGCCTGTGGACGCGACTGCCCTGCCCCAACTTCCACCTGCTTTTTTCTGTGGCCATCCTGGATCAGGAGACAAGCGTGATCATCGAAAGCCAGTACGAGTTCACTGAGATCCTAAAGCACGTCAACGAACTCTCAGGAAACATAGACGTCCAGAAGACTCTGCGTATTGCTGAAGCCATCTACCTGCAACTCAAGGCCTCGGAAACGCTACCCAACGACATCCGCTGCATCATAGGGGAGCCATTACTGCCACCAGTCGCCGGGGAGGAGGTTGATGGTGGCCTGGCAGATGAGGAGCCCGCCTATTCGGACGATGGCTTCGATGAACTTGTAAGGGAACTTACACCCGAGGAAAAGCTACGCCAGCAGACACTGTTGGAAGAGGCTTGCGAACGTTCCCTTTTCCTGCAGTTCCACTAATTCGGATCCAAGGGACCAGGAAGAAACCAAGCCAAAAGCCTTTAGCAAAGCATGCGCAAATTACACTGCCCTTTAGGGTTTTGACAAACAAGATGATGTTTGGGGTTACCGAAAACAAATATCCATCAAAGTTGGTAGAAAATATACCACAAACATCATAAGAATACCGGGTAAAATACGATGATCCCATTTACAACCCCAACAAAGATCTTTTTTGAAAGGAAAAAAGTTACAGTTTGCAGGGCAGTGTTATCTTAGACTCTAAGACTCAAAGTTTACTAACGCATCGAAGCGAAGCGAAGAGCCAAGTGCTTTAACTGCTGATACACAGATTTATATAATGTATATTATAAATATTTGTACGTTTTTATATTTATTGTAAGTTCTTTCCCTCACCCTAAACAGACCTATCCCACACATATATTCACCCAATTCATCCCCTATTTGATCACCCCTAAGTATACCAAAACAAAGTTTTCAATTATGTAGGATTTTAGCCCTCGGTCCTGTTGAGCTCCAAGAACTTGAGGTAGCCCCCTTTTCGTTATATAAAAATTCCACACGCGCAGCTTTTGTTTTTCTTTAAGTTTACTCAATTACTGTGAATATACATCGATATACATACAAAGTACATTAAAAATGCGTAGTAAAAATATCTAAATACGACACCAGGTTGCACACGATAATTAAATGTTATTAATGGGGGAAATCACGTTGCAATGAAACCATATCGGCCGGGATATCCTAAAAAAACTTTGAAAAAATAATGCTTAGAAAAGTGTTTTTGCAGGATAACTCGGCTAAGACAGGACCCCCAGGCAAAAGGACGACTGTTTTGGGTTCCTAAGGACCTTAGCTATAGATCCTCATCACTACTTTTCCGATTGCGAACAAAAACGTTTTTTCAAGTTGCAAATCAAAAAAATCGTATGGGAATGGGTTTTTGCAGGATATCTCGGCTCACAAAGGACTCACAGGAAAAGGAGCGACAGTTTTGGGTTGTTGAGGACCTAGGCAATCGAACCCCATCACTTTTTAGATACAAAAATTTTGAGCCCAAAAATCAAAAAAATCCTGATGGTACCATCAGCAAAATTTGCAAATTTGGGCTAGAAAAAAATGTTCCAGGTTTGAATGCCAATCGATAGACAATCTTTCTACGAGTTCAACGAGGTAGGACATTCCATGTTTTGACCACAGGATCCTTGAATTTTAACAAATATCCTTGTGTCGGTTCAGAATATTTTTGCAGGATATCTCGGCCGATATGCAACCCACAGGAAAAACAAAAGCTGTTTCGGGCTGTTAAGGACCTTGGGTATTGATCCTTATCAAAAATTTTCCGATTCGTCCTTTTTTAATTAGATAGATTTTCAGAAAAAAGCTTTGTGAATTGAAATAGGCCAAAAAATCCTTGGGGGTCGATAGACAAGGTCCTTGCCAGTGCAAAACTATTTTTGTTTTTACTGTAGGATGCGTATCGGCCGAGATATCCGGTGCAAAAAAACGATTTTTATTTGCAGCTGAAAAACGTTTTAAACGGAAAAAATGGGACTTAACAGGCCTAGGAACCCAAAACAGTTATCCTTTCCAGGGGTCCTGTCTAAAGCGAGTTATCCCAAAAACACTTTCAAGCAATATTTCAAATGGTTTTGCTCGGCCAAAAACCACAGGAAAAACAAAACGATCGGCGTAAGGACCGGGTATGATCCTTATCAAAATTCCGATTCGTCCTTTTAATTAGATAGATTTCAAAAAAGCTTTGTGAATTGAAATCGGCCAAAAAATCCTGGGGGTCGATAGACAAGGTCCTCCACAAAACTGTTTTGTTTTACTGTAGGATGCGTATCGGCCGAGATATCCCAAAAACACAATCCATACGATTTGTTTGATTTGAAACTTGAAAAAACGTTTTGTTCGCAATCGGGAAATAGTGATGAGGATCTATAGCTTAGGTCCTAACCAAAACAGTTATCCTTTTGTCTAGGGGTCCTGTCAAACCGAGTTATCCTCAAAAACACTTTTCAAGCAATATTTTTCAAATGGTTTTGCAGGATATCTCGGCCAATACAAAGCCACAGAAAATCAAAAACTGTTTCCGGCTGGTAAGGACCTTGGGTATTGATCCTTATCAAATTTTTCCGATTCGTCCTTTTTTATTAAGATTTATTTTCAGAAAAAAGCTTTGTTGATTTAAATTGTCCAAAAAAGTCTTAAGGATCAAAAGCCAATAGCTTACCAGACCGAAACAGTTTTTGTTTTTCCTGTGGGTTGCGCATTGGCCAAGATATCCGGTGTCCGCTGGTATTTAGGATCAGAAAAATCTGCAGCAGAAAAGTGTGCTACAAAAAAAGTAACCGAACTATGACCAACGACCCCGAAAGTATGCAGCTCTCTGAGTGGCTGAAACGTTCTGATAAGTTTCCACCTAACCCACAATAATAACTCACATCTGTTGTAATTTTTGAAATTTATTTTTTTATATGTTTATTTGTCATCAATATCAATAGTTGATGCTTGGTTGTTACTTGCTGTTGTTGCTGTAGTTGCTTCTTCTGGTTGATGTTTCTTTTTTTTTGTTGTTCTGCAGTTATAATATAGTTTTAATTAAGAGTTATACTTAAAAGTTAAGTTTGCAATATATGTTGGTTGTTTGTTTTGCTTTCTTCTCTATTTTTGTGTGTTGTTTTGTTTACGTCTCTGAAAGAATCGTCCTCGTAAGATTCAATCAAAATAAATCCATAATTCGTTTACTCATTTGAATAATGCATAGTCGCGGCTCATCAAACGTACAAGTTGCATATTCTCAGATTCTCAATTACATTAAAATTGATTTAATTAAAAAATTCTATTTTTCAATAAACATTTTCCATTTGTTGATTACGCGCCTGGTCAGCTTATGGGGTTGTTTTTGTTTTGTTCTTCATGGGTAAACAAGAGTGCGTTTTAAAACATACAAATTACAATTACAAGAAACTAAAATCTACGCTTGAACAATCGCTTCTTGCATTCCATTCCTTTCACTTTCACTAATTACAAAATTAAAAGTATAAAAATTACACGCAGTTTTTCATGGGACACACAGAGAGAGTAGAGAGAGTACAGTATACAATACAACATAGTGGGTGTGGTGGAGGTGTGGAAAATAATTCAGTATGAGAATACATGGTGCCTTACTATATTAAAAACGTTTAAGCAATGCGAGAGCCTTTAAAGATTATAAATTATGTACAGGTATCGTATATAGAGACTTTGCATGTGTGAGGACAGCGCAGGAAACCCAAGTATCTGTATCTGTGTCTCTTCTTGTTATATATGGATATGGTCTATTATGTAAACATTTTTGCTGTCGCTTATCAAATATGTGTATGTGTGTGGTTGCAATAATTTAAACGGATAATATTCATGCAGCAGCACGTTGCATCATCTCTCGTTACAATTAAATTATAAGCGCTTTTTAATTATGTTCGTAACTGTATGAATATTTAAGCAGCCAAAGGGAGGCAAACGATTGATTAATCAAGCTCCATTAAGCAGCAGCAGCTGAAACTTGAATAATCTGTTATTGAGGGATGTCGCTCTGCCCTCCAATCCAGACGGGTTTGCAGCAGTGTCCGACTGCAGGGCAACAAACGACAAAACCTCAATCCGCTCTCCCTCCCTACATTGGCTCTTAACCTCTATATATAGTTATATATGCTTCTTTTACTTTACACAACTTTAAGCTTAAGGGATCTAGTGGTAACAGTTAGCCTAGCATTTACTTTTCGCCTCGATCTTGTTTGCATCTGCATCTGCAGCTGGTTCCTCATTGTCTTCCTGTTCTTGATTTTCTGCTTCGGTTGTTGTGGTGGCTGTCTAGTGGTGCTAGTAGTGGCTCCTCCTCTTCGTGATTTTCTTCTTGTCTTAGAAGGAGCCGTGTAATCCTGCTAGCGCTGGCGCTCGGATCTACGCAATACTCATTCGTTCCGCTCCTCCGGTCCCGACTCGCTTCCTGCCGACAGATTTAGCGTGCTGGCATCCGCCGAGGAACGTGTGTGTCGCGTGGATCTCAACTCCCGACGTTTCTCGGGCGGTTGTCCCTCCACCGATCCGCTTCCCTGTTCGTTTCCAGATCGGGGACGCTTCAGACGGTTGGAGGAGCGACGGTTTTCTTCGGCTGCCGCTGCTGCCGCCGCCGCTGCCGCAGAACTGGAAGAGGAGCCACTGAGATTGGCCGCTGAAGTGTTTCCAGCCGTGTCCAGATCCTCCACACTTCCGCCGTGACTGCTGCCTGGATTGGCAGCCGCTGTCTTCTTCAGTATGGGTTGAATGATCAGCTCGTCGGCTTCTTCGTAGGGCGGCGGTAGCTTTGCAGCGTCCGCTGCGTTGGTGATGGTGAGCGAGATGCGCGACTCAGACCGCTCGGACCGCTCGCTGCTGGTGCTAGCTCCACTGCTGATGGGGGGAGCTATGGTTATAGTTGTTTGACTGGGCAGATTGGCCGCCAGTCCTGCAGCAGCTGCCGAGCTGGAGGAGGAACTTCCCGATCCACCTCCAGAGGCATTGAGGGGCGTCAATGTGACCTTATCCTGCTCCGCAGACATAGGCGCTGGTGTGGAGCTGCTGCTGGAGCTACTGCCGCCTCGCAGGCTTTTCTCTATGCTGCTCATGCTGGCTCCCAGGTTCAGGGGTAGTCCTGCAGCAAGCGCTGCCGCGGCCAGTTCCTCCTTCGTGGGATGCATTTCATTGCGCGAGCGCTTGGAGAGCGCCTTCTGCTGTTGCTGCTGCTGGTGCTGTTGCTCTGCATCCAAAGCTGCAGCGTAGGCAGCTGCTGCTGCGTTCGCCGAACTGGAACTGGACGATCCTCCCGCCGAGGAAGTGGGTATTAGCGAGATTCCAGATCCGAGGCCCAAGGTCTTGGTGTAATAGTCCATCTGTTGCTTGAAGGCGTCCTGTTCGCGCTGTCGCTTCGATGAGGAGTTGCTGCCGCTTCCCGAGGCGGAGGAACCACCTCCGCCGCCGCCTCCTCCAGCCGATCCGCCGGTTAAGCCAGCCAAACTGGCCAAAGAACCCGGACCACTCAGTGGGAGCGAACCGCCGGCAGCCGCCATCGCCTGGGCTGCCATCTCGGCCAAGAAGGCCTGTGAGAAGTCACTGGACATGCCAGGGATCTGTGGCAGTTGGGACGCAGCTGCCGCCGCCGCCGCTGCTGCTGCAGCTGCAGCCGAGGACTTGGAGCTCTTGCTCGAGGACGTTCCTGAGTTGGAACTGGATGTCGAGGGCATTTTGCCCTGTGAAAATGCCTGCAAGGCGGCCAGATCCGTGGGCAGGGCACCGCGGGCCAGGCTCTCAAACCACTTTTGCTGTTCCTTGGCCTGGGCGTTGGCTTCATTAGCTGCCTGGCTACTCCTCTTGCTGGCACTGCTCGATGATGAGTTTCCTCCGCCGGAAGAACTGGGGGTTCCTGGCAGCGGTGGCATTCCCAGAGAGCTCATCAGGCGAGTGGCTTGGGCCAAGTCCATGTTGCTCATGCGACTCAGGGATTCTAGCAGATGCGGATCTGCCCCTGGCATGAGCAGGCTACTTAGCTGAGCCATGTCCGCCGCTGTGGGTGTGGTCTGTGACTGGTTCCTGCTGCTCGACTGTCGGCCACGTCCGGATCCCGAAGCCGACGATGAGGGTGTGGTCACCGTGCTGGCTCCACCGCCCATGCTGGCCATGGCATTCATCAGGCTAGCAGCTGAGTTGGAGGCCGCTGAGGCGTTCCTGGACTGACTGGACTTTGACTGCGACTGGTGGGACTTGGACTGCGTGGAACTTGTGTTTGAGGCGGAGGAAGTGGCCCCATTGAGCAGGTTATACTGCTGGGCCAACTGATCGTAGGCTGAACCCAGACCACTGGATCCTAGGGAGTATGGATTCAAGCCACCCAGTCCCATGGGTGGATAAAGCAGAGAGGGATTAGGGAACAGGAAGGGGAAGCCTGCCGCCAGTTGAGACGCTGAAGCTGCAGCATTCTTGCCACCACCTCCAGATGACCCTCCAGTGCTAGCGCTGATGGCGGCCGCCAGTTGAGCAGCTTCGTTCTGCGCCTGCTGTTGGGCCGCCTGCTGCTGCTGTTGCTGCTGCTTCTTCTTGCTGGCCGAGGAGGACGAGGAGGCGGCGGATGAGCCACCACCCGACTGTGACTGCGCCTGGCTCTTGCCGGATCCCGCTCCCCCGGAAGCACCGGTCAGTCCGCCAAGAGTTGGTCCGGCAGCAGCCATGAGCGCAGCCAGCGACTGGGTGTCCATCCCCGCCAGGTTACCCAGTCCTCCCATTCCCGCCAAGCTGGCAAACAGGTTCATGTTGTTCAGGTTACCCAGTCCGGGAATATTGCCCATTCCGGGCATTCCTCCAAAGGACATCGAGAGCAACGGATTCTTCGGATCGAAGGCAGCCAGTGGATTCTTGGGATCGAAGGCTCCCAGGCCAGGAAGATTGGCCAACAAACTCGGATTAAGACCGGCTAGTGAGCCAAATTGTAGAGCAGCTTGGTCCAGTGCAGCTGATGCGGCCGTTTGCTGGCGAGATGACTTTTTGGAGCTGCCAGAGTTTCCTCCCGCTGGCGACTGAGCTGCAGACGACTGTTGCTGTTGCTGAGTGTGGGACGAGGATGAGGCGTTGCTCGAGTTTGACGACGGCCGACCGCCGTGGGACTTAGCTGCCGAAGAGCCGTAGCTGCTCTCCATGGATTGGGGCTTAGGCGAGGGTGCGGACATGGGATTCTGCATCTGCTCTAGCCACTTCGGATCCACCTCGTAGTTGGGGTTCTCCGTGAGCCTAGAAGGTACAATTTTAGGTTAGTTGGTTTGAATCAAACACTAAAAAATACAAAAGTGAGAATCCTTGAATGTCTTTGGATGAAGACTATTAATATTAAATTACGAACTTTATAAATACTAAACTGATACTAAATTTAATTGAAAATGTGCAGCAAAGTAATATTTGCAGCCTAATTCCCACACATTTTGTATGTTTTAAAGCTTCTGATCAAGTTTGTCAAGTTTTCAGGCGAATCTAAAATCCTTAATTGGTTCGCACTTAACTATGTTTTAAGAGTTTAAAAAATGCTATAAAACTTAGTGCATAGCACAATTTTGTGTTTAAATTATAGCCTTATAGGTAAGCTCCTTAATCAAATCTAACACCCTTCAACACTTACCATTGCATGAGTCGCTTGAGCTGCGGCGCCTTGTTGCCTCCGAGACGCTTGCCAGTCTGCTTATTGATCACGGGCACGGGCTCCTCTCCGGTGAGATTCTGAGGCCCGGCCATCGAATGTTGCTGTTGTTGCTGCTGCTGCTGCTGTTGTTGCTGCTGCTGCTGTTGCTGCTGTTTCTGCAGCTGGGCGGCACTCGAGGACTGCTGCGACGAGCTGCCCTGCTGGCGGTTGGAGCGGCGGCTGTTGGCACTTCCGGAACCTCCTGCTCCGCCACCGCCCACGTAGTCAATGCTGAGCTGGTCGCTCAGTGGACTCGTCATGTCCGAGAGCCACTTGTTGACTTTGACGTCGTGCGGGGAGTTGGTCGAGAACTTTGAACTGATCTTCATCGCCTGCTCCATCTCGGCCAGCATGTTTTCGTAGGCCTTCCGCTGGGCAGGCGGCAGGAACTGCATCATCTTCTGCTGCTGCTTGAGGAACGTCTGTGGGTCGGTGGCCATTGTCTGGGCCAGCAGGGCATTTAGGCTGTCCTTGGATGAGAGTCCTCCCATGGCCATGTTCTGCAGGGCGCTCAGCCCGCTGCCGCCGGCTCCTCCGCCGCTGGCCGATGAGCTTCCTCCGGCGCCGGATCCTCCGCTGGACGACCCGCCCTTGGACTCTGCAAGAAATAGATACAGCCGATTAGTTTTAAACTCTTTTGAACGGGTGCCAATCCTTGGGCGGTGGAAAAGTAAAAGCGCAGAGACTCAAACTCACTTCCGGGCACTGTGGTAACAGTGATGGTAAAGGGTTTTTGGTTGGACTGCTGGCTGGCCGAAGATTGCAGATTCGCCGGCGTCACAGAGACGCTGGGCGGGATTTGCGGCTTCTTCGAGGACGGCAGCGATGGGTCGGGGAAGGTCTTTTGCTCCTTTGCCGCCGACAGGCCGAGCACAATCTCATCAAGCTTCTTGCGCTTCTTCTCCTTGCCAATCACGGGCTCTTCAATAGTCTGCAATAAACGAAAAGAAAATTTGGAATCATTTAACTTTATATTGTGGAAAACTAATCATCTGGGTATAGATTCCTTTAAAACCAATCAAACTTACGCAGTTGTTTTTCTTCATCAGTTTGTTCAGTGTGTCATCCAGTTTGCTCTTGCTACCCATTGAGGGGAAGGCAGAGCTAAGCGCCGCATGCACGCTAGACTTCTTGGAGGGCATGGAAAAGTCCTGCACCTCGCTCAGATCGATGGCTCCCGCACTGGAGGCCGACTTTAGCATCTCCGTCATGTTCATCTTGGGCAGGCTGCTGCGGGTAAATTTCGAAGACATGAGCATACCGTAAATCAGTTATAACATTTTTTTATCAACGCACCTTGAGGACAGATCCATGGGAGCACCCATTGATGGCGGAGGTGTCTTTAGGGCTGGCACGGCCGGCTTGCTGAACTGCCCAGAGGATTGTCGCGAAAGCGAGGCATGCTGGTGAGCTGGAGGCGGTTGCATGCCACTCAGAGCAGAGGAAGAGTTACCGCCCCGTCCACGGCCAGAGGAGCCGGTCAGGGCCTCCATGTTGGCAATCTCACTCTCCCAGTCTTTGGGTGCCACTGCAATAGAGACCAGATTCATTAGTAAATAACTTAAGACACGCGTATTATAAAACCCTTTAACGTTAAAACATTTTAAACTTGTTTTACAAGATTAATCGGGCAAAATAAAAAAGATAATACTCTTACTTGTCGAGCTGTTGAGCAGGGCGTGCAGCTTGGCTCTTTCAGTCTCCACGTCGATGGCGATGTGTCGCTTTCGCTTTTTGCCCACTCCAGATCCAGCACTGGGGACATTTAGTCCACCCACTCCGCCGGCTGACGAGCTAGTGGCCGCACTCAGCGACATTCCGGGGAGCAGGGAAGACAGAGAAGTTGCGTTTCCACCCGCTGCAGCTGCAGCAACGGCCGCAGCCACAGCAGCATTGATGCTGTTGGCATCCAAGCCGGGTAAGGAGGTGGCCGACGAAGGCTTCGATTGCGTAACCTGGGGCATTCCCGAGGAGGCTGAGCCAGAAGATGCCGAACTGGCAACCTGCTGCATCTGCGAGGCCTGCAGATGCTTTGTCACACCCTGGTCCGTGGTGATGGTGATCACATCGGGGGTCGTGGAGCGACGCTCCAAGCTGCTCAGGTGGGGAATGGACTCGTGGAGGGCAATGCTCAAATCAGTGGCTCCCTTGCAGCTGGCAAAGGCACTGTACTTGCTGTCCACTGGCCACTTTCCGGACTCGACGCACGCCACGATGTGCGCAATGCGGCGCTCTAAGGCGAAATCCTTAAACCAACGGATCATGCACATCTCCAGCTTGGGCTTTTCCAGCTTCTGCTGTTTGACAGTGGCTGGTTGGATCACCTCCAGATCAGGGAAGCGGGCTTTAAGCTCAGCCGCCTGCTTCTTGCACTCCTCTTCCACGGCCTTTTCCTTCTCCTTCATGACCTCGTCGTCATCGGGATCCGTGGGTCCAGCGACCAAGTCAAGTATTTCCTGGTCGCCAGCTGGCTTTTTGGGAGCAGCTGGCTCGGTTTCAGTTGCGGTTCGGGATTTCTCAGAGGTTTCGGATTCAGCAACCGATTTTTTCTCTTTCTCCTTTGTTGACTCTTCTGGTTTTTCCTTAGACTCCTCTTTTAAATCTTCTTCTTTCTCTTCATCAGTCTTTACAATAGCCTTGTCTTCAGATTCTTTCTCGGTGGATTCCGATCCTTCAGCAGATTTATCCTCCACTTTCGAGGCAACTTCGTCAACCTCCATTTTTGAGCCTTCTTCTGTAGCAACTTCAGGCTTTTCCTGTTCGTCTTCAGACGATTTCTTCTCCTCTTTTTCAGTTGTTTTTTCAGGGGAGGCTTCCTTGTCCTGACCATTTTCGGTCAACTCCTCAACTTCCATTTTTTCATCGCTAGGTTTCGTTTCCTCGGCTTCAAGAACCAATTTTTCAGCGGTGGATTTCTCCGTATCCAAGTTTTTAGGTTCTTCTTCAGCACGTTTCTCTGGCGCTTCTGCCTTTAATTCCTCTTTGTCCTTGACTTCTGATTCTGCTTCAGCTTCAGGCTTTGCTGACTCTTCATCCTCCACCTTTTTGGGCTCGGGAGTGGCAGCAACGTCCTTCTTCTCTGGGCTTTCCTCCGCTTTAAGTTCATCTTTGACGAGGACAGCAGGCGTCGCCTCCTTTTTGATGACACTCTCATCGGTCATGAGTTCATCATCCAGATCTATGACCTCATTCTTGACGGAAGCTGCCTTTTCTGCTTCCGCCTTTTCAGCCGCAGCCGCTTTCTCAGCTGCCGCTAATTTCTCGGCCTTTTCAGCATTGAACGCCTCCAGCTTGATGGTGCGTTGGATTTGCGCTTCCAACTCCCGAATGAAACGCTTCTCAGACTCCCCAAAACTAAAGTTTGGATCGTTAAAGATAAAGGTCTCGGAGCGATAGAGTCCGTGCTTGAGAACGGCGGTGATCAATTCCTTGTCATGGCGCCCAGGCTCCCACCAATCGGGCGTATCCGCATTCATGGTGCAAAGCTTTAAGCGCTCCTCCAGCTGCGAGTTTCGAGACACTTCTCGCAACTTGGCGAGGACTTCCAGGCGGTCCAATATGAGCTTGGCGTGCTCCTTCTCGATTTCCTCGAGTATGCCCTCTAGGCCGCGCTCAGATTCCGTGAGCTTCAAGCCCGCCTGTCGTTTACACATGGCCACAAAGACCTTGTAGTAGTCCGTTAGGGTTTCATCGCTCTTCCGCTCCAAATGAGCCATCTGCTTGAACTTGGTCCAGTCGGGCGTTAGGGAACTGCCGTTGCTGGAGCCCATGGGTGTGGAAAGGTGCAGGTCCACACCGTAACCAGTGAGAACTCGCAGAAATTCGTACTCCTCGCGGCGGTTCCACTTCTTTGGGATGAGCTGCAGGCGCTGGGACTCGCGCTCCTTAGCCGCCAGTTCCATCTTGCCCTGCCGCTCCATTTTCTGTAACAGTAAAAGGAAACAGGAAACTGTTAAGTACTTATTCAAAACAAAAAAATTTTGTGTTTTAGTTTGTTGAAAATAATATGAAGAATTTGGGCTTAGGATTATTTTGGCTTAGGGCTACGAATTTTGTAGTGTAATTGTTAGTTTAGAAACCTTGGGCATCCGAAACGTACCCTTTTTTAGCATTATTATTCCATATTTATTACCTTAATAAATTCAATAAATTGTTTATTATTTTAGTTGTTAGGTTCCTTCACAATTTTACTTGTATTCTAATAAAGACCTCAGAAGACCTGCTAAATTTACATTTTATTTTAAATTCCACTGCTATCATCCCCGAACACTCTCCAGCAAAAAGATAATTACTTGTAAAGCAATGACTCAATAGATTAGACTGAAGCCGATCCGTTTAAATAAACAACTCCAGTAAATTTAGTACTAAAGACTAGAGATAAGATAATTCCAGCTACGTCGCAAATGAAGTTGATAATGTGCGTTTCACAATCTTAAGAAATTAATTGGACCTATCAATATAACTGAACACTATTACATATTATGAATATCGTTTAAAAATGGGTCAGCTACTAGTTCAAAGCGCTGAATATTTAAAAATTTAATAAGCATTCAGTGAGTGAGCGTTTATCTAATAAAGCTCTTTCGATATTATAAAAATGAACTATTACTGTAAACGAAGTCCGAAATAATCAGTGACATATTTGTGGAATATATTTATTAAATAATATGATAATAAACAACTGTTATCTTCGGCAACAAAAATACCTAAAATAAAAACCCTTCCTAAACATGTATTTTAATACTTTTTCTCCCTGCAATTATCCCAATATTCGTGAGTACTAGATATGTACCCATGATAACCATTTCCACAATATCCACACATAGAGAAAACACCCCGATGTGTGATGTGTGTGCATTTTGCAAGTGCAAATTCATTACGAATATTTACACAATTTGGTTGGGAAAAAGAATTAAAAAGCGTCCGCCAGGAACGACCTCTTGCCTTTGCTTCTTCACCACCCTTCCGCTGGCGAGAGGCGAGACCCATGGGGGTGGGATCACCCTGCGTGGCTGCGGTGATGATGGTGGTGGTGGTGTCGTAGGGTGGCCTCATCGCCATCATCATCATCATCTCTATATGCCAGACTACTGGCTTTCGAATTACACACAAATTTTTGCAAAAGGCAAAAGCAACAGAGGAGCTAGCGAAAGACAAAATGCGAATGGCAAGCGCAAAATGAAACCGAGAGCGAGACAATGGCGCAAAGAGAGAGAGGAGACGAAGACCGAAACTGGAAATACAATAAAATCATAATAATAAAAGTAAAAAATCCATTTTACACCCCTAATAATGCTCTGGGTGGAGGACAGGGATAGAGGCCAAAGGGCAGCGGAGAAGGGGAAGGAGAACTAGAACGAGGTGGAAATAGAGACACGGCGCAATGAGCACGGGGCACAAGTACGCCGCACTAAGCAATGGCGCCCAACGGAAAACAGAAAGGGGCACGGGCACGGGCACAAAACGGAGACGGAGACAAACAAATGAATCCTGTGAGACCAATTGCACACGCCGCAGCCAAAGGAGCTCTCCTTTCCACCCACCCACACACACACACACTTTGTGCCCTGTTTTCTACGTTTGTTTGGCTGTATTCCTAGTTAGTTATGATAATAATAATGGGTGGCACACACTGGAAGGCAAGAAACAACCAAAGGCAGCGCAAATACACAAAATTGCATGGGACCCGAGAATGTCCCCTTACACGTTGGAAATTGGAGGACAACATAGCAACAGCAGTGGGATGTTCGATACCATGTAGTTTTTCGCTGTCTTATTTAAATTTCCAAACCAATTCATAATTATCAAAAAGAGGATTGGTCAATATTTAGACAAATTTGATTTATTTCGCGTAAACATTAGTCGAAATTAGATATTTTTGATTGGTTTATTAAAAAAATGACTTAGTTTATACCACCTTTGATTTCCACGTACTAAGCACTACCAACCCATAGGTTATACTTTTCTTTTTTCATTGTTGCAATAACTTTTATATCTCTCTCTCCCCCTCTACCAAAAAGGTTGTTAAAATAGTTTTAAGAATTCCAGTCATTCACCACTATGATTTACAGTCTTTTTAATACTTTTTAAATAAGTATTCCCTATTTAATAACCGTGTAACATCCATAATTTCCTTCCAAAGCGCTATGCAAATTGGGGTGAAAAGTTGTAAAACGAACACGATATGCGATATGCGTGGGTAGCTCTGATAGCTTCAACCCAAATTAGCAAAAAGACAATAAACCCCCTTACAACACAAGTACGTGTAGTATCTTTCCTGTACACATGGTATGTGGGGAAGCGACGACTGACTACAAGTGCTGCCAAGTTGTCAAATAAATGAAGCAGCAGCAGGCCGCAAACTAAATGCAATCCACCAGAGATTGCATAGTGCATGTGCATCTGCATGTGCGGGTTATTTTCAAGTGTCTGTGTGTGTTTAGGACTCTAGGATCTTTTGGGCCGAGCCCAAAAAAAAAAAAAGAAAAGGATGCCAAGTGGCGCGCAGGTTGGCAACCCTGTCTGCCGTGACTCCTTCTGCTTCCCTGTTTCTGTTTGTACAGCTAACGGCTTTTTTACTCTACCACTCCTCCACTCCTCCCCCTTAAACCCCACAAGCAGCCGACGAACGATGGAATAACGAAATCCAAAAAGGGGACAAACAAAAACAAACGACAAAAGATAAAGCGACAGCGACTCGAGACCTCTTCTTCTCTCCTTGCGTACTATCCACCCGCCTCTCGCTCGCACCCGTTGCCAGCTGGCAGAACGACTGTCTTGCTCTCTCCGCCACCGTCGCATTTACACGATACAAGTGCGAGTCGTCGACTCGAGCGATTGATTATGATTATTAGTAGAACCGATGGCGATGGCGATGGCTATGACTATACAGCGATGGCTCCCACTGTGCCTTCTTCGTCTTGGACTTGGAGACCTGGGTAGGTAACGAGGGAGGGGGGAATGGGAATGGAAGAGCGAAAGGGGAGCAATAAGCAGCCGCGGAAAAACGAATTTAAATGAGCGCCGCTTCGAACAGCCAACAAACAGATACAATATGAGTACTGTGGCCAACACAGTCATGGTCAAAATATTTAACAGAGCCCGAAGAACTTTTAAGTGATGGCTTAAACATTTAGTTTTAAAGAAGTTATTTAAATTAGGTTCAGTTTTTTTTTTAAATATACTAAATACTGTTTCCTGATATAAGAACAAAACCTCTTACAAATTCTGCCTGTACGAGACGTTAAAATAAATCAACTTCCACAGGGCTTTGTTGGTCAACGTATAATTCGCAGTATTCATCCCAAGGGTAAACGACCAAAAACCTACAGATCATACAAGTGCCGTCTTAGTAACTGGCAATAGTAGTAAAGTGCGTCGATTAGAAATGTTCAGGTTTAACAATCAAATCAAATAAAATAAAAAAAAGGACCCGTCTAACCAAAACAAGAATCGGTCTAGTCGATATGTTAATAGCTTAAGTCAAAAGTGTTTTATTAGCCATATTTTAAGGCCCGTTGTTGACCCTGCTTTTATTTTGACCGCAGGTGTCTGCTGGTGTCTTCTTCTTGGTCTTCTTCAGTTGCCTTCAGCTTGGCAGTTGCACATGCTACTCCCCCCCAACACCCCTTTCGCCGCACCCACCCCCACCCCCAGCGATGTAGCGTGTAAAGTGGCAACGACGACAGCGACGTTTTTCGTTCTTCGTTCATGTGAAATCTATAGGCATAAATTTATTGTTTTGTATTTTCGCTCGCTGCACAGCGAATTGAGAGTGAGAGGGAGACGACAGGCCCCACTGCTCCCCTCTTTCTCAACCTCTCCCTCTCGCACTCTGCCGACTTGAGTCTCGTTTACGTTTTTCTCGATTTGCTGCCTGCACACACATTCTTTGCATATTCTCTCTGCACTTTTGCATTCTCATTTTAATTAAGAGATATATGCCCATATAAAAATTGTCATCGCATCGCTAGTTATTTTTTTTGCTTTTACCTCCAAATAAATGCCATTTCCATTGTTTAATGTTGTTGGTATCGTTGTTGCAGTTGTTGTTGCAATTTGTGAAGATTTGTTGAGATGCTCGCAGAACGCGGAGAAGCTGCTGAAGTCCATGGGTTTAATAACCTCCATTTTGGACACACACAGTAATATCACAGTCTCACTTAACTAGTTATCAAGAATATATTGAGCGAAATCGAAGCCTTACGGTTTCGACATGATTATTGATTTTAATTAAGCACTAATTATCATTCATTGCGCCCCAATGACAACTATTTGCACGTAGTTGTTGAAGGTGTTGGTGTTGTTGCTGTTTTTGCTGTTGTTGCCTCGGCAATTACATTATTCCATTCCGTTTGATTATCACTCCCTCTCCCTCTGGCGCACTCCCGTTCTCGCGATTTATCGCGCTTCGCTTTTCGTTTTCGTTTTGCCCGTCTCGTTTTGAGTTTCCACGAGCACTTGGACTTTTTACAACTTTACACCGCGGCGCTCAAACAAATAATGAGCGGAGCGCATTGCGGACTAAAATACAAGAAACACTCCTCACACACACTCGCAGGCAAACAAACGGCGACGGCAGCGGCAACGGCGACAGCGGCTAAAATCGAATGCGAATCAGCCAGCAAGAGAGACTCAGAAGAGAGGGAGCGGGAGAGTGGGAAACCAAACAATCGTGAGATTAAGCCAAACGTTTTGGGTGAATGTGAATATGAATGAGATGGGCTAAAAACTGAGACCGACTCTGAGGTGAATGAGCGTCACTTGCAACGGGGGAGAGAGCGACAAAGAAGAGAGAGCGTAGACTTCGGCTTCGCGAGAGAGTCCGACTCAGGAGAGAGCAGCATAAAGTGAGTAAGTGTGCACTGGATGGACGAGTTGAAGAAGAAGAAGACCCCGCAGCAGGCACATTGTGTCAACTGTGTAATGTAAGCAAAGAAGCAGCAGCCTGCCACACACTCACACTTGGTAGTGGGGAGTGGGAAGGGGAAGAGAAAGAGGAGCAGGGGCACACAACACACGGCAGAATCAGAGGCAAAAAAGCCAAGGCAATGAAACAAATGTACCACAAAAACTGTTGACGACACATAGAGAGCAGCATAAAAGAGCGAAAGAGCGCGCGGCAGTCAAAAGAGGGATAGGGTGATGGAGGAGGGGGTGGCGGCAGTGGGGGGAGGGGCAGGGGGTAATGACAAACGCAGGACACAGCGGAAAAAGGGATAAAAAAAAATAATAACAGCAGAAGCGGCAGCAGAACGAGAAAAAAGAGAAGTAAAGCCATGAAAATGGATTAATTCCAAAAGCAGGTACAAAACAAAAGGGGTACGAAAATTAAGAAACAATCTTCGATACTCTATTGCATAGCTCGAAATCATATTGGTCCGTTATGGATTAATATTAATGTAAATTTTGTAGCTTAAAAAAAATAAGAACCATTAAGCTATAGCAAAGAACAATACGCAGTCAATTTTCTACAACTCGAACTCGAAGAGAAACTGGTTTATATTGCCAAAAAAAAAGTGGTAATCACTTCTACAAATCTATGTCTTCCTGAATTTTTCGGATAAAAGGGTGTATTTAACGTGCCACAAAAGATTTGACTTATAAATGTTCAATAGTCGTATTGCCCTTTCCCCCAAAGTAACTTTCATTATTGGCATTTCGCAATTGTTTAATTAATTCGACCTTTGGGCCATCTAAATACGACACACACACACACCCATACGGAGAGAAAGACAGGGAAAGAGAGCAAGAGGCAGGCAGCCAGAAAGCCAGAGCGAAAGATGGAAGCAGGGCCAAAGTGCGATAAGCACGTAGCCAGAGCAAAAACGAAACGAGATTATTAATCAATCCGCAAGATACAGATGCATATACCACATGAGTGAGCGGACCAGTGAGAGAGTGAGTGTGTTTGTGCTTGTGTTTGGATATCGCACACACGAAACACATGCATGAGTGAGCAGGGCGGATATAATCGCACAATCGATATGCAATGGCGACACATCTTCGGCAAATGCACTCACACCGGCACACTCACACACTCGCGTGCATGATCAGCAAGTGGAGAGGAAAGAGGGGACGGCACTTTTCTCTTTCGTAAATTTGACTAAACTAAATCAGGGAGAAGAAAGAAGACGAAACAATGGCAGGTAGACTGAGTCGGCAGCTCTCAATGAGATTTAAAATCGAACGCGGCTTTATGTCTGCGTATATTGATGGACTGACCATTCGACAGCGACTTTTTCCAATGTTTTACGACTGACAGGTGTGAAAAGAAAAATGCGCCGCCGCAGCACCAGCTGCAGCTCCCAAATGCACTCAGCGAGAGAGAGAGAGAGAGCAACAATTAGATGCGACAGCAACACGTGGGGCGCACGCGCACAGTGGAATGTAATTCAACAGTAATTTGTGCGCAGACTAAATAATTTTAAGTTAATTTTTAAGGATTTTTTTCATAAACAAATAAAAAAAAATTACTCTAGACCTCAGAGACATAGTTTAAAATATAATATTTAATTTAACTAAAACTACAAATGTTTTTGTAAAGCTATTCTGATTTTCAATATCATTTTGGTATCTCAAGCTAAGTTTGATTTGCCCCACTGTGCACTACAGCAGCAGCAGCCAAATGCTAATAAAATAATAAATCGAATGGCAACAACAAGAGCAACAGCATACAAAAAAAGAGCAACGACAGCGGTCAGCAACAAAAGCAAGAGCATCCAAGCAAGTCGAAGGTGGGCCCGAAGATGGCCACAAAAAAGAATGGCGAACCCACACCGGCACACACACTCACACGCACAACAACTTCTCTATGCTCGGTGTTCTAAATACACGTTGCAAATGCAAAAAGGAATCAACAAAACAAAGCTAAAAATGCTTTTAAGCTGCAGCAGCAGCAGCAGCATAACTTGGAAAAAAAACGGAGGCCAAGAGGGGAGGGGGCGGTGGAGACAGTGGAATGGGGAGCTCAAATGAGCACAATTAGGCGGCTTTATCGAAAACTCGCGCTATACGAAAGAAGAAGACAGGAAACCAAAACGAAACCGAAACAGGAACAGGTCACCATTATCCCCATCTCCTTTTTCGCCTCCAAGTCACATATTGCGCTCAATAATTCAGTTCGTGAGAGCAGAAGCAGCCAGCAGCAGCACAGCAGCAGCCGCCTAAAGAGAGTCCCATCTCCCCCTCCCCCACCCCTCAGACATTTGGGTGGGCGCACACGAAAAGAAAAAAAAAATTAAACATTGGATAAATCCAGAAAATGTAAAATTACAAACACACATTGCACAGACAGCGGTGGCGGGAGAGGGACGGAGACAGAGAGTGAGACACACTCGCATGGAAAACTAATACATACAGAGGCAGCGGCAGTGGCAGTGGCAGCACAAGTACAGCCAACGTAGCTAGGCAGCAGAACCAAACCAAAACCACCCGATGATATCGAATGCCCCAGCAACAACAACAACAAAAACAACAACAGCAATAAAACCAAGTCGTCCACCAACGCCACCGTCTCTGCTTGCGTCGCCGCAGCCGCAACAATCATCGTCACCAAAGAAGAACTTCACTTCGTCAATACAACAACATCGGTAACAACCACTTGGCTTTGCTCTTCTTGCTGCTGCTGCTGCCTGCTCCGCTTCTTCTTCATTCCGCCTTGCTCCTTGCCTTGCTGGTTGCTGTTGTTGTTGTGGGTTTGATTGATGGCGCGCTGCCTTTACCGCTGCCTTTGCCTCTCTGCCTTTTGATAATGGCGGCGTCACCCATTCAGTGCTGACCATTTGGCCAAAAAGGAGTAACCCAAAATCTGGCTGTTTTCCAACTTTTGGAACTTACTGTTCGAGTTTAGAGTATGTTTTTAAAATCTTTTTATCGGCATCTAATACTGTTATTTATTTTTTGGATTCCCAAATCCTGTGATCAGGAGTCTTTTATTCTAACGCTTGCTCCCTAAGACTATCTGTGAAAATACAACTGGTTCTTAACTAATTTCGCGCCCAACGAGGGGCATTACGTCTACACCCACATATTAAATTAAATAATCTTCATAACGACGTTGTGTTAAATAAAACTAAGGCAAAATTAATTTATTGTCTTGCCTTCTGGTTGATTTTTTACGGGTTCTCTAGTTTCTTATAATTGTGGCGCCCAACGTGGGGCAATGCAGGACTAAGGACTAAGGGACTTTGCAAGCAAATTTGAAAAGGTTTATAGCATCAAAATATGCCAAAACCTTATCAGGAGGTATTTATCCTGAAAAACTGGAGGTAATTTAGACTCCAACAAGGTGGTGTGCACCTTTTTCAAGCAGCTACAATAAACTGTTGGTATGTACCAATGTATCTCATCTCTAACGTCTGCCACTACAGTGGAAACGCGGCGAATCGAAGCGTCAGGTTGAGCCATTGACTCCAGCTCTTCGCTTTTTGGCTCATAATTTGTGCCAAGCCTTTTGGCCAACACATTGCGGGTTCCACTGTGTGGCCCATGTTGCTGCCACCTCAAGGGGCAGCAAAAAGCGAAGCAGAGGCAAGGCAACGAAAGCAACGGTTTGGTACTAGGCAGAGGGTGAACAAGGGGGGAGGGGGGCTTCAAAGCCAAAGAAGGAGGTGGAGGTGAAGTTTGGTTTTGGTGTATTGCTGTTTTTGTGTTTCTGCCGCCGAGTGTGCAAAGTGGTTTGACATTTCCTCCGTTTTGGCCGCTCATTCGCATTTCCATTCGCGAGATGAGATGAAGTAAGATGTGGAAAGAGGACAGGAGATGCGATGCGATGAGATGAGAGGACCAAGAGAATAATCTGAGCATCGTGTGCACCGCATTTCGGGTTCAAATTCGAGTGTATGTATTTCTTTTATTTTGCATAAATTAAGCATAAGTGTATTTGCTGTCGCTTCTCTGCTTCTGCTCTATCGCTGCCTCGTTTTCGTTTTCTCGGGCTCCCTTTTGTTTGCCCGTTCGGTAAAAAAAAAAATGGGAGGATACACAGTTGACAGACTTTTCACCTCCAATACTCCAATACACCCTCAGGTGGGTGTTGACTTTGCCTTTTTATTTAGTCCGACATCCTGAGCCATTTTTTGGCTTTTTCCCACGACTTCCGTCGTGTGCAAAACAGATTAGTGGAAAATGGTAAAGAATAGGGGAGGATATCGATATTTTGGGTATATCGCACATAATCGACTGATTTGCACTAATGTGTAGTTGGTTTTTTCACTTTTGCAAAGCTTTAAACTAAAACTTACCTAAAAAACAAGTTTTGATGGTAAAATTTTTAAGTTTTGTATAGATCATGTTAGCAGTAATCAAATATAAAGTTTGTTGGTAGTTTAAAATACGTAAATGTTGTAAAAGTTCGTAATTTTTTATCGGAACCTAACCGAAAAGATCTTAAATTAATTAACAAAATCACCAAAAAATACTTATTACTATATTAATCGGATACACATGACTTTGGAATTATCTTCCATCGTTATAAACCCGTTTTGAAAAATGCTAATCATTTGTTTAATTTGATACCTCGTTAGTTTGACAAAATCATGCAGGTTAGTAAGATATGCAAGTGGGGGTTAGTATTTTTTTGGTGTAGTGAGTGGCGTGGTTTTTTCATGTCAGTGTTTTTTTTGGGTTAAAGAGCCTCCTTGGGGGAGTTCTTTAGACTGTTCACGGTCTATTAGCGCCTCAAAGGGTGAGTTTTGTGGGCTGAATTGTTTTGGCTTGGTCACCGGAGTAGTGGTTGTTGAGAATTGATTTCAAGCCACAAGGGTGTGAGTGGGGGTTGGTTGAAGGGGCAGGCAGGGCAAGGGGTGGATGTTTCGGACTGATAGTGTAAGTGGTAATATAACATATAAAGGGTATATATAGAGAAGGTACTCATCACTAGCGTACATTGTTCATGCTGACCAGGTACATGGCCAGCTTGTTGATGTCCAAGTTAGCCAGCTGGCTGACGTCAGTGGTGTTGAGGATGCTGAGCATCAGGCTGATGTCGGCGGCGGTGGGCATGGCTGGCATTACTCCCGATCCTCCAACACCCTGCCCAGATCCACCACTGGATCCTCCGGCTGCGGCGGCGGCTGCCGCTGCTGCTGCGGACGTGCTGGCCCCCTGCGATTGCATCAGGGCCTGGAGACTGCGGCCACTGCCGTCGTGCTGGCCAGAGGATCCGGATCCGCTGCCGCCGGAGCCGCTCTGCAGCTGCATTTGCATGGACTGCAAGGTGGGCGTGGTGGGTACCGACAGCGGGGGCGTCGATGAGACCAATGCCTGGAGCTGTGGGACAAACGGGACAATCACAGAGAAAGAGTTGGAGGAATTGGTATCATCAACAAGATCAAATATCATGGAATCGGGGGAATGACTTGAGATGAGCTTGTTAGGATGATGAGAATTTCGTTTGATCCTCGTGTCAACGGTTTTACATAGTTTTGTTGATCAGCTGTTGGTTGCTTGGGTTTGTTCTTATCTTTCCAATTTGAGATATTTTGGATGACGATCGAATTTGGTTACAGTTCGGATCTGTTTCTCTGTCCAAGTCTGCGTCCACGGTCCGTTCCATTCATTTTGTACGCTAACTACGGTGTACGGTTCGCAACTAACTACGGCCAACAGCTAAGCAACAAAACTACGTACTTTCAACACTGGACACTACAAACATAATCATAAAACATAGAACAGGAAAACAATAAAATAAATCAAGATTCATTTGGGTTAGGCAGGAAACAGATTTGGATGTTAACTTGGGATCTATGCACTTTGAAACTATAACACGTTTAACTAGTTATTTAGTCCTGAATAACTTGATGTCACAAGAACATAGGTAAAGTTTTTAGAGTCACAAAATGTATTTAATAATTTGGGTATAAAAGTTTTTAAGCGCATAGTTTTTATAATTATTTATTTTTAGAAGTTTAAAGGGTATCGACAGTCCTAGGCCCTTTAATGTTTTGAATGAAATGAAAGTGCAAGTAGTGGGGATATATTTTTAGTTATAAAAAGTCAATAAACTCACCTTGGCCTTCTGCTGCAACTTCAGTTCCTCCTTCTTGTAATTCCTCTGGTAAGCGGTGATTACCCTTCGGAGACGCGTGTTCAGATCTTGCATCGACGGCCACATGGTGGTGGCATCCTCGACGGCTGCCACAGTGGGTGGATAGCTGCCGGCGACGCTCTCCTCCTCGTCCAAGCCTAAATGTGAGTTCGAGTTAGCATGGTCGGTGGTGGTGGTGTTGTTGGGGGCATTAGAGTTAGCCGCTTTGGATGATGGATTATTGGTGGTGGTGGTGGTGGTATTGGTGGTATTGGTAATGGTAGTAGTAGTAGTGGTGGTGATGTTTGTGGTAGCATTGTTAGTGCATGATTCCGCTTTATCGCCCTCAGCTCGGGCAATGGCAGCGGCATCTTTTTTGGTTTCCCCAGCAGGAGCATCAGCAGACGACTCCTTGGTTTCCTTGTCATTTTCTTTTTCGTTTTCTTTTAGCTTTTTCTCCGATTCGTTGTCCGACTCGCAGGCATCGCCAGTCTTCACCTCCGTCCCCTGGACATCTCCGGCCTCATCGGGAACTTGCGAACTGGAATCGGCCGGATCGCGGGAAACGGAGGCTGAGACTGCCGCGCCCTTCTTTTCTTTTGTTTCGTGATCTGATGTATCTGCCGATTCTGGAGTTGCTGATGATGCGTCCTGCTGGGCGACCGCCACATCGACATCGATGCCGTTGCCCGGCGGGGGATCGGCTTTGGCTTTGGATTTGGATGAGGATTCGGATTCGGAAGCGGTCGCAATTGCGGTGTCTTTATCGCATTCCGGTTTATCGTTGCCGCCGCTGCCACTTTCGCTGATGCTCTTACCCGACGAACTGGGGCGCTCCGGGTCGAGGAGCGAGTCCTTGTTGTCGCCCCCAGTGAGTTTGGTGGAGTCCGAGTCTTTGGTCGTGGTGGTGCCGTCGTCGTCCACCTCGTCGCCGTCGTCGTGCTTTGAATTTGCATCGTCTTCGTTTCTGTGGTGCCACAAAAATGGGTTAAAGGTTAGTTCTTGCTAGAAATTTTTCTCTGGAGGGATCGTATATCGGGTGGAGGTCATGCCAAACGCCACTAAAACGTTCTTTATACACTGAGAAAAAAAATTCACAACACAACACGCACACACACACATTCAGCGCAGTGGCAATGGATCAATGCTTCAATGTGTGTGTAAATGGGGATTACGGAAGCTCATGTTCGGGAGGGAACTATGATCTTATATTAATGTCTTTTGATGTCAAATTATTAAAAGTAACGTTTCAAAGTTATTATATTAGAGAAATTGATAATATTGTTGTTAAGACATTGATTCTCAAAGCATTTAATTTTAATATTTCAGACTTTTAAGCCCTCTTAGCTGTAACATTCAAAGAATAAAAGCATGATTGGGGGTGATGTGTGTGTGCGTGGGAATGGGAATGAGTCTAGCAATTCCTGTTCCTTTCCTTCAGTTTCGATCTGAATTGTTGATCCTGAGCTTTGGATATTCTCTCATTTTAGTACTTGTGTGTGGCATATGTGGATTACTTAATGGTATTCATGTATATGGATGCTAACTACTTTGATTTGTGTTTCTCTACCCGGTGTGTTTTAGGAACATTACTCTAGTTATTTAAACCATTTATTAGGTGTCATATTTAAACTTTACACTCTTTGAGTTTTAAAACTATATTAAGTACACCTCGAGACACCTTAACAAATGCCTTGAAATCTCTAGAGTTTCCTTCAACACACGGGATTAATTTGGAATAGATTTGGTTCGGTTTTTTTGAAAAAAGACTTACATCGGCAAATTCGTGACAGCCAAATCGTCACCGGCAGCACCGGCGCCCACATGGGTGACAAAGCACAGATTGGGATCGGCGCGCATTTGACGATACATTTCACAGCCATGCTTGTAGGTTCCGACCAACAGACTCTTATCACAACAAATGGGATTCCACCATGAGGATGGCACTTGATCTGGCGTTGGCGGCGGGCGAATGGGGAGCTCGCTACATATGATTTCGTATCGTATTCGATGAGTACATTCGATAACATTCAAATGTGTTTTGGTGGATTGGGGATTTGAGAGATGCGCGAAAAAAGAAATGCGTTGGTTTAGTAAAAATTCAATTTGGTTGGTTCAACAGTTTTTGGTTTGGTATGAGGTAAGATTAAAATAAAAATAAAATAAAACCAAAAGAAAAATAATAATGAGAAATCATAAGAGATAATCAAATGAAAATCATAACGTTGTTATTTGCCAATTTGCACTACAGATTTACCACTACAAAATGCAGAAATTCATACAAAGCAAAACTAAAAAGGATTTCCTTCATCGCCTTCTGGTTTTTTTGAATTTGGAATTCGTTCAAAAAATACAAATTAAATTACTAAGTTGCATGTAGAATTTCGGTTTCTTGATGAGGACGACTGCACGTGTGAGGGATATATAGATATTAAGTAGCGTGGTTGTCCCTATTCGCCTGCTTCGTCTTGAATGGGAGAGCGAGCGAGCGAAATAGCGTGCGTGCGAGCGAGGGGCGATGGCGATCGATATCGGTGGTTGGGGTATATATGGGGACATTACCTTTCCAGATTCAGATTCAGATTCAGATTGAGTGCCAGCTGCTGCTTGGCTTTCGTACTGCTGCAGTTTTTGATGGTTACATAATATACGTATAGATATTCGCATTGAAATCAATCAAGTATTTTATAGGTTGGTTAAACGAATCGAAAAACACAAAACACAGCGATAGAAGAAGAGTCGATGCCGAGGATTAGTTGGCAAAATATATAGAGTATAAATGTTGTGGTTAATAATGAGCAGAGGAGTCGTGTGAAAGATGTACAATGTTAGCATTTAAATGGACAAGCGATCGAACGTACATAAAGAGTTAAAGTTAGAAAGATAGAAGATCGGATAAAAAACTGGTTGCATTCCACCGGAACTTTGATAAACCAGTTGGTCATAATCAGCCGAAAAAAAAAAATAGTTACAAGTTCTTTAAAAACAGCTGACAAATTGGCATTAGTAATTTAAAGTATAGATACAAAATGTATAATTAAATAAAAAGTATTAAAAAAAACACTCTTTGGCAATCAGTCAGTCAATCAATCAATCAATCAACAACAACAACAAACAAAATTATTAATGAATGCCAAGTGTTTGTCTGGCGACTTAGAGTGCCACGCCTACCTGATGGGCGTGTTGTCCTTGATCTGCTGAACAAACTCGCCTATAACCTCGTGCTGTATATAATAGAGCATCCTCACGCGCAGCAGAACCCTGTGAATATTAAAATGAAATAAACAAAGTGTAGGGAACAAAAATGAAAAGAGAGCGAAAGAGGTTTTATATTAGTAAGAGTTCGCCTTCAGTTTTGGGGTTAGCTTATAACAAGTTCGATTCCACACGACTCACTTATTGGCGTGTCTGCCCAAATGCTTTTTGTAGGCGCCCTCCAGGTACGCATCTGCGTCGTACTTCTCCTTCTTGCTCCAGTGGTTCGGGTCGTGGATGCTCGTGACAGCAGCAGCCACCGCACTGGCACTGATTCCGCCCCCATCCTTGTCGGATCCATCCAAAGCACTGGACTTGTGGGCCGGAGTTGTGTTCCCACTGTTACTGCCAGATGCAGTGCCCGTAGTGCCGGTAGATTCTTTGTTCGATTTACCACCGTTGCGGCCTGTAAAGCAATGATGATTTCAAAATGTTAGTAACTTCATAATCACTTGAGCAGCCCTCAGATTGATTTATGGTACAATCTGAAAGGCAACTCTACGCCATTCAAATGAATGTGAATGAAAATTGTTAAAATTAAGCTTTTTCCTTAGTATTATATGTAATATTTACAGTTGAAAAAATTTCAATTACAAAACTACAAAATGAATGGCTATTTCCGTTTGAACGACGTCGAGATGTCTTTGCTAGGTTATTTCCTTAGAATTTTAAAAGTGTTTGCTTACAAGTAAAACGCATAACATTAAATTGGAAGTTTTTGCCTCCCAGAGGAAGTATCACATTAAATTGGAAGTTTTTGCCTCCCAGAGGAAGTATCCCCATTCCTTAAGCCTAATAAATGGCATATTTTACAAGAATTAAAAAAGAAGCAGCTAAACAAAGCTGACTTTAAAAGTAGACAGACATCGGACTCACTATTCTTACTCAACACCAGCAAAGACATTTAATAATTAATGCAAATTAATTTACAATATGAACTGTTAATATGAATATTACAATGAGGAAAATACAGGTTAATGACTATGCTTATAAAAATAAAAGATATAGTAAAAGGCATACAATTGCATGGCAACAAAACATACACACACTTTTTCTCGTCGTGTCGGGTACATAGGTCAATATAAGTCTCTGTCCGGGTTCAGTTTAAAGTCTTATTTTATTGAGAGATCCGATTCGAGGCTGAAGTAAGTTAATGAATAGAAAGCAAAGGAAGAGGAAAGGTGACACTGCGAAAATTCAGAGGTCAACTGAAAGACCCAAACACACTACACAAATGGAAATTAGTTCCCGGACTCAATTTCTGACATTTACGGATTTGGAAAAGTTGAAGTACACAAATAAAATTAAGTAGGTAGTCCAGAACCCCATATAGTGTGTAGAAACTTTATACAAAAAGTTGATAGGCTGTTTTCAATATTTTTAGGGCAGCTCGTTTTGGTTTTTTTGCTTTTTTTGATAACTCTCTACGTCCGTGCAGCAGTTGGAGTGTGCGTGAATGTATCTTTTACCATACCTTTGGCATTCCTACCTCGTGGCACCAAGTTGTGTAGGCCACTATGATCCCTACTGATCTTCTGCACCTCCCCGTCCTCCGTCGGTGTGATCAGGTCCCAGATGAACGTCTTGATCTTCTCGTCACCCTTGTAGACCTGCAAGCAATAAAGGAGCTGCAAAGAAAATAGATAAAACATTTGTTAATAAACCGTTCAAATAAATTGGAAAATATTTAAATTATTTTGCTATTTCAGCGGGTTGAGAAGATAGTTTTTACTCAGCGAAAACCTAAAGTTCTCTCAATATTAGCATGGTTGGTCATCATTAAGAGAGGATAACTTAGCTTTCAGTTTTGTATACTTACAATAATGCGAGCACAATCCTCGACGTCTATATCGCGCCAGCCACGCTTAAATTGTCCCAATTCAAGAAGCTCCGACCAACGGCCCCAACTGCAAAAGAAAAAGGTATACACAATAAGTAATTCGTTTTTAAATTTGGCTTTTCACAAAGTTACATTTTCTAAATTTGTATCTAGTTACCCTTAACTTTTCATTTATTGTTTAGAAACAGGTCAACAATATTTGCACACATATTTTGCCGTACAAAAAAAAACTATCCAAAAAAGTTTCTTGTTGCATTTTAGACGAATTACTGCATCCACAATGAGTATTTCGAACCACAGCGTGAAGACCGAGACGCACAGTCGTCAGACGATGAAGTCACATGCCAGCAAACTGCATGTGTTCGACTATGTTGCACCGCAGGAACTGGACGTCGTGGCCATCATCTACAAGTACTTCCTAGACGATTTTCGCAACTTTACGGAAGAGGAGCGTAGAAAAAAATTGACAACTTTGGATGCCATTGAAATGCTGCGAACCATCGAGCAGGTGCACAATGATGTGGCTACTTTGAGACTGGAGAACCACATCATGGTGGAGTTCCTCGAGAAGAACGATCCAAAACTTTTGCTTGGATTGAGGCAGCGACGCACTTCGATTTTAAGAAAGTTGCAAATGAAACAGGAATCTGCGCAGGGAAGTCATGGTGCAAGTATCCGGCACTCGAGCTCAAAGCGCTCCATCCCCATGTCCATTAATGCCCTGGCCTCGATAAGTGGCACAGGGCCGCCACCAGAAAAGCGACGCGGGATCGAGTACAAACTCAACTTCAAGGCCAAGGCCGAAATGGCAGAGAAAAGAGCTGCTGAGGTAGAGAAGCGGGTCGCGGATATCGAAAGGAACGGTGAGTTGAAAGCAATTTGAGTCTTGTAGGTTCATCAAAGGATTATTCCTTTGCATAGCCATGACCGAGGTAAAGCAGCTTAGAGCCAAGATTGAGGAGCTGCGCTTTCGAAGCGAGGAAACCATTGAGACGGAGAACAACTTCATGCTCCACTTCCTCCGGGATGAAAACGATGTGGCCTTTTTGGAGTCTGCCACCGAGCGACAGATCGAACGCAAACTGCGAAAGTTTACCACAAATTGGTTTAAGAATGCTCGCGCTTTGCTGGGAACCATGAAGTTAACCATAGTTTCTCTGCAAGAAACCTGTCAGCAGCATCGGGCGGATCTAATTACAAAATCAGATCTCAGTGGAATCTTGACGGCAGTGGATTTTGAGAAACTGATTATCAAGAGAACAGAGCTGGTTAATCAACTGGAGGAAAAGAACATACACATGGCGGGGCTCAAAGGAGTCACAGGAAAAACTTCCTTGGCCATGACAGAGGAAAAGCAGGCCATGATGAACTTGGAGACTGAAATGCGCACCGTTTTAAACCGTACCGAAGAAGTCACGCGTGCTATTCAGAAACTGGAAAAGGAGGTGGCCGCCGTTCAAATTCACAACTCCAAGGACTATGTGACCCTGGATGAGTTAAGGTCACAGCTGCAGGAATACGAGGCCCCAAGTGTCACCGAGTACATCGAGCGAAAAGAGGAGGCTCACGTCCTTGAGAAGGAGGAAAAGATGCTGCAACGCAAGATCTACATCCTCAACATGAAGCTTAACAATGCCATTCGCAGGCGAAACCGACTCGCAGATAGTTAAATTATTTATTTATGCGTCCTCTATTTTTTTGTGTTTAAAGTAAAACCGTATATTTTATTGGTTTAAATTATATTCAAAAAGAACCAATGATCCTATAAATTGTTTGAGCTGTACTTACCCAAAGGATAGTAGTCCTTTTTCCACCTTGAAGCACTCGGACTTGGCCCAGTTACCATATTGAATCTCCTCTAATCCGAGGGCGGCCAAGGCGTCTCGCTCGCGTGGAATGTATTCATCGTTGCCCTTCTTTTCACGGGCGCGATCGCGCTTCTCCTTGCGTCGGCGGGAACGGAGTCCTAAGTTATAAATCATATTAAAATTGTTCAAAATGTTACTGCTGGTTTAGCCTTACCTATTCCTCCCTCTTCATCGCTGTTCTCATTCGAAGAATCCTCCGAATTTATCTCCATCACGTCCTCGTGGCCGTAGCGTTTGATTTGGGTGCGTCTTCGTGGTTCGGACAAAACCAAGTCCTCCGTTTCATCCCGCTCACAGGCATCGGGATCAATGTCCACCTTTTTGGCCCACTTGGTCCAGAAATCGGGATCATCTATGGTAATATCCGATCGGTTGCCGGAAGCAGCAAATGAAGCCTTCGAGAAGGTTGAGCCCTTTTCCGATTCCATGGTGATGACCTGAGTGCGGCGCTTGAGGATCGAGTCGATATCCTCTTCGCAAAACTTGTCACCAGCATTGTCATCATCCATAACAGCGCCGTAGGCACCTTTCTTAAGGAGATCTTCGATCTCCTTTTTGGTCAGCTGCTTGTTGTTGCCATCCTTGGAGCCTTGGGTGTTCATTGACTGCAGGACAGCCTTGTCCAATCCAAGTTTCATCGAGGCTTTGTCAAACATTTCGCGCTCATAGGTATTCCTGCAGAGCAATCGGTAGATCTTTACCATTTTTCGCTGACCAATACGATGGCATCGGGCCTGGGCCTGCAAATCGTTCTGTGGATTCCAGTCCGAGTCGTAAATGATGACCGTATCGGCAGCTGTCAAATTGATGCCCAATCCTCCTGCTTTAGTGCAAAGTAAGAAGACAAATCGATCGGATCCTGGCTTGGAGTACCGATCGATGGCCTCCTGACGCAGGTTTCCACGAATGCGTCCGTCGATTCGCTCAAAAGGATACTTTCTGTAGACCAGATAATCTTCTAGGATATCCAAGCACCGCACCATCTGACTGAAGATCAGCACACGGTGACCATTGGCTTTCAGTTTGGGTAGCAACTTGTCAATCAAAACCATTTTACCAGCCGAGAGAATCAGATTCTTGTAATAGGACTCGGGATCCTCGCCATGCTGAGACTTAAAATCATACTGAATCTGTTCCTCAGCTCCATTTAAGAGGTAAGGGTGGATGCAGCATTTTCGCAACTCCATCATGGTGTTCATCAGGTTGGGAATATTAGCAGACGTAGTTCCCTTTTTCAGGAAACTAAAGTTCTGTTCCAGGATGCCCCGATAGTATTTCTTTTGAATGTTAGTGAGCTCCACTTCGATAATGGTTTCCTCCTTGGGAGCCAAGCTCTTCTCCACATCGTCCTTCAGGCGACGCAGCATCATCGGTTTCAGTAGAGCTTGCAGTTTATTCACCTCCTCCTCAGTGCGGAGACTTCCAAACTCAGACATGAACTCCTCCTGCGAGCCAAACTGTGAGGGCTCCAGGAAATTGAGCAACGAGAACAGCTCGCTGATGTTGTTTTGCAGTGGAGTGCCGGAGAGTAAAACCCTGTGCTCCAGATTCAGCTGGCGCAAACCCTCGAGGAGCTTGCAGTTCCTATTCTTCAGACGATGAGCCTCATCAATCACACAAAGGCGCCAGTTGAAGGCCTTTAAGTCCATGTAGTCCGTCACAATCATCTCAAAAGTGGTGATCAAGACATTGAATTTGATGGGTTCCTTCAAGACCTTTCCACTGTCTGTCTTGTAGTAGTACTCATAGTCCTGTATCATTTGTTTGCTAGTCACAGAACCATGATAAACCACCACGTTCATATCCGTCCAGCCCTCGAATTCTCGTTGCCAGTTGGGAATCGTGGAGAGAGGAGCTATCACCAAAAAGGGTCCTCTGATTCCATACTCATAAACAGAGTGCACAAAGGTCAAACTCTGGATGGTTTTTCCCAGACCCATTTCATCGGCCAGGATGCAGTTATGCGTGTTGTACCACGAGAACTTTAACCAATTAAGACCCTCCAGTTGATATGGTCTTAGGCTATTTCCTGCCTTGTAGATCGGAGTTTTCTCAAGTTTTTTCCACTGCTCTGGATGCGGACGTTTTTTGGGCTTCCACTCAGACCTCGGCGGTAATTTGTTGAAGCGCAGATACTGCTCGATCTTATCGTTATCGACATCTTCCTCCAACTCCCAGGTGCAGTCTTCGTAGGGAAGGGACTTCCACTTGACCAGGTAATGTTTGGTAGTTTCTCCTGTGTTTTCGTCCGTGTGAACCGACATGTCCAACACACGATCCACTTCGGTAAAGTCTTGATTAAAGTGATCGTCTTCGATGTTTTCGAATATGTTCAACTGCTGCGACTGCTTCTGCTGGAAGCGACGAATCTTGGCCGCCACGCGGCGATCGCCCTTGAGGAGTTCCTCCTCAGTTCGCCACTCGCAATGTAGGTAGCTGAAGTTGCGATACTTCACAAAGTACTCCTCCACATCGATAAAGACTGGTTCAGGTTTGTTCTCCTTGTCAGCTTCTTTTTCTTCGCCAGTCTCTTTCTTTTCAGGCTCTTCTCCCTCCTTGCTTTGCTCTTTTTCCCCTTCAGTTTCTGAAGTTTCCTTGTCTTTTTTCTCAGGAGTCTCTTCGGCCTTGGCTTCATCAGAGGACTTTTCTTCAGACTCTTCTTTGGATTTAGGTGACTTGGCCTCACCCTCATTCTCATCTATTTCCATTTTCTCGGCGGCAACCTCGGTTTCCTTCGCTTCCTCTGCAGTCTCTACATCAGAGGCTTCTTCGGTCGCTTCTGTTTTTTCTTCAGCCTTCACTGCTTCTGTTTGTTCTTCTGGTTTATTTTCTTCAGCTGACTTTTCAGCTACATCATCTACGTCCATTTTGTCCTCATCCTTATTGTCAGTGGAGCTTTCTCCGTCAGATTTTTCAGTTTCGACTGGATCTGACTCCTCTTTCTTTTCCACTTCCGTTTCAGTGTTTTCAGCTTCGGATTTCTTTTCCTCGCCATTGGTAGAATCTTCCTTCACTGCACCTTCTTCTCCCTCCGCTTTAGGTTTTTCTTCGCCCTCAACTGTTTCTGATGGTGATTCTTCAGTTCCCGACTTCTCTTCCTCCTTTTTGGGTTCCGGTGCCTTTTCCTTGGGCTTTTCAGGGATGAGTTCCCGTTTCCCCATTCGCAAGGCCAAGACTAACTGGACCACCATGCTGTCCTCATCGCCGGTGTTGATGTACACGTAGTTGGGCTTGGAGGACATGGCTGCGTTTGCCGCATCGCTGGAGTTTTGTCGCTCCTTTTCCACTGCCGCCGCCGCTGCTGCGGCAGCTGCTGAAGTGCTGGAACTTGCTTCCAGTTGGCTACTCTCATCCATGGGAAGATTGGCTTTCTCGTCACCGACCTCCTGGCCAGCGTCTCCTTCGGCTCCGGATTGTGGTTCTGTTTTCTCCACATCACTACCTGCATTGGAGTTAGCCGCATTTGCCGAGGCTTTCTTGTCCTTTTTCAGAGGAGAAGGTACCAGCAAAGAGTTCTCGTCATCGGAGAATCTAAGCATTACGTCGTCAATGTACTTCTTTCTCTGAGTATTCCTCGAAGATCTTCTCTTGTTGGAGTCCAGCTCGGAGTCTGGTGGAGGTGACGGGGGTGGAGTCCTGTCCATGGTGTCGTCTTCACCATCGGATTCGGGCACGATCCTTCCCCTATTCCTCCGCTTCTTAAGTGCCTTGGCGGAGAGAGATCCACGGTTCTTGCGCGCACTGCCTCCCTCCTCGGAATTTGCATTGCGACGACTCCTGGCCGTAGATCGCTTGCGATCCCTTCTACTCGGAGTCGAGGCAGCATCCCCTGCGGAGTCTGGAACAGAGTCCACTGTTTCATCTCCAGCCTCTGCATCCTTGTCGTCTTCATTTGCACTTCGTGGTATTTTCGAGACGGGTATGTCATCGTAGTCTGGAGATTCTCCATCCACCCCAGTGCCTCCGGAAGTAGTTTCAGCTTCCCCATCGGCAGATCCCGCTTTGGGAACTAGAGGTTTGTTATCTTCAACTTCGCTGCCCTCTCCCGTTTGCTCAGCTCCATCCTCTCCGTATTGTTTTCTGCGTTTACCGACGCTTCCTCGTTTTCTTGCCGGGGCTGGTGTCTCGGTGGAGTTGGGATCTGCGGGCTCCTTTGGCTTCTTTACCTTGGGGGTCCTATCCCGCGGAGGTTTGTTGGGATCCTTGGGTGTCCTGGGCTTGCGGGCCTTCTTCTTTTTGCCACTGCCATCGGTGGAGGTGTCCAGCTCGTTGGCGGAGTGCACATCTTGCGAGAGATCGCCCATGCCCTCACTGTATTCCAGCATGCCGACCACACTGGTATCCCCTGCTCCTTGGGTTACACAATCCTCGGAAACGGGCAGTTGAGTCGTCGGGATGCTTGGAACGGCGTTGGCTGCCGCCACCACCACATTCCCGCTGATATCCATCAGATCCTGCTGCTGACCCACCGCACCTTTCTCGCCCTTCTTGGCGCGCGGCTTTCGTGGCTTGTTGGTTCCCTTTCCTCGGCCTCTTCCTGTGGTGCTGGACACTTGGGGACTCTCTACCATTTGCTGGTTGAGCAGCGGATTGCCCGGGGGTCCGTACATAGGGGGAACGCTCTGGAAAAGCAAGCACTGCGGACCGCCCGCACACTGATCATTTATCTCGTGCTGCGTCAGGAGATTAAGTCGCTCCTGCATGCGCATTAGCTTGTCCTGGTGCTGAAGCTCGTGTCCCGGAGGCATGCAATACAGTTCCTGGATCTGCTGCTGCAGTGCAGCGATTTCCTGTTGGTGCAACATCGGATAAGGTGGGTACATGCCGGGTGCGGTTCCGTACGGAGGCATCATGGGTGGCATGTGGCCTTGTCCTTGCGCCTGTGCGTCGTATCCGGGGGCCATGGGATGCATGGGCATTCCCATGGGCGGAATCTGTGGCTGTGGACCCACAAGGGTGGTAGGATCCATGGCAGGCACTACTCCAACTCCAGATTGCGACTTGTCCTCTCCTAGTTCCTCAATAATTTTAGGTTCTTCCGGCAGGGAGGTAGACAAATCCCCTAACGGTTGACTCAGTTGGGTTTGTTCCATTTCTTCAGAGGGTTTATCCAGCAGATCTTCTTGGACAGCTGGCAATTCTGTGCTTAGATTCGCTTCTTGGGTCTTAGAGATACTGGTCTCGTCCTGTGGCAACTCGGGTTCAGTGACGGAACCACCTCCCACACCACTTAGTCCCTCGCCCTCGCTCTGGTTCTTCTCAAACTCTGCATTCGAAGACTGAGAATTGCTATCCAGGAGAGCTGCTGCTGCAGAAGCTGCATTTGAGGCCACCGCAGCCACGGCTGCGGATGTTGAGGACATGGAGTTGTTGTCAAAGAGGCCGACGTCCACTCCAACATGCTGAGCAGACTCCGAGTTTCCTCCATGCGAGTTGGTGTTGTCCATGAGCAACTGTTGCTGGTTGTTGCTACTGCTGTTGATGCTGCTCTGCGAGTTGCTATCGTGCACCGAAGTGGGCTGGTTGTTGACAATGCTGTTGGTGCTGCTGTTGCTGCTGCTGTTGTTGCTGTCATTGGCAGCCACTGCCAAAGTCGAGGAGTCATTTGAGTTGGCCGTTTCATTGAGAATGCTGCTCAGGTGATGTGACGGTGTCGAGGGTTGTTGCTGCGGAGCCTGCTGCTGTGGCTGCGGCACCTGTTGCTGCTGGGCTTGTGGTACTTGCTGGGCTTGCTGCTGTTGGGTTTGCTGTTGCTGCTGCATTTGAGCTGGAATCGGCGAACTCACATGCGCAGGCGACATTGTCTGTTGGGTGGCAGGTGGCTGATTGTCTCCCAGTATGTTGGCAAACGGATCGAATTGCTGCTGCGACTGATTGTAGCTGGGTAGATGTTGCTGGTGGTGCGGCGACTGTTGCTGCTGCTGGTGTATGGGCGACTGGTGTTGCAGTTGCTGGTGGTGCGGTGAAGTAAGTGTCGCCTGTGGTTGCTGTTGCTGTGGTTGTTGCTGCTGAGCCGCTTGCTGCTGCTGCTGTGGCGGCTGTGCTGTCTCCATGGTGGGCTGTATCAAATGATGCATGCTGGGCAGACTTTGCTGGTGCAACGGCGACGACATGGCCGTTAGTTGGGGTTGCTGCTGGCCTTGAGCGCTGCCTGTTGCTCCTCCACTGTTACCACCCCCAACAATATCGTTGATGGAATGCTGCAACTGATCGTTGAGTGACTGCTGCTGGTGTTGCTGCTGCTGTTGTTGTTGCTGCTGTTGCTGGGGGGAGGCAACCACTGGCGGTTGCTGTGCAGACACTGGCGGAACAACCTGTTGCTGGGGAGTCTGAGGCTGCTGCTGCCCCATCGTCTGACCATACATACTCAATTGTTGCTGGTGGTGTTGTTGCTGCGCCTGTAACATGGCCGCCTGCTGCTGCTGCGGCGGCGCCTGTTGCTGCTGCTGCGCCTGCTGTTGTTGCTGCTGGGCCTGCTGCTGCTGCAGGGCCGCCAAGTGTTGGGCTCCGTGGGCCGAGCCCCACTGCTGATGGTGCTGCTGCTGTTGCTGCGGGGATGCTGGCATCCTGGGACCCACTGCACTTCTATACGCCGACGGATAGTCCATGGGTGGCAATCCCAGAGCCTGTGACGGCATCACCATTTGTTCGAGGGCCTGCAGTGTATTCACGGGAGCCACAACTGGCGGTGGGACCTTTGCTCCCGATCCCCCTGCTCCACTGGTGGGCGGCTGGGGGCGTGGCGAGGGCAGTCCCACCATCCCTTGGATGCTGTGCTGGCTTGGCTGGTTGTTCACCACCTGCTGCGGCTGCTGGGCCTGCTGCGCTTGCTGCTGCTGCTGCGGGGGCGGAGGCTTCGCGGGCGACACGCCCAACTGGTCGCGGGGACATCTGTGGATGCGGTGACATGGTCGGCGGTCGCGGCGACATCTGGGGCGAGAGCTGGGGGAAGGGAGCGCGGTACTGGGGCGAGGAGTTAAGCTGGGCTGCCGCCTGTTGATGCTTGCTGCTGGACATGTAGGGCGGCGCTGCCTGTTGCTGTTGCTGCTGGGCCTGTTGCTGCACCTGCTGCTGCTGTTGCTGCTGCTGGTGGTGGCTTCCGTAGCTGGGAGGCATTCCCATGTGCGGGGGCGGTAGTCCAGCGCCCGGTATCTGTTGCTGCTGCATCAGCGAGACGTGTGGCTGCTGCTGCGCCTGCTGTTGCTGCTGCGACTGGAGCTGCTGCTGCTGGTGGGCTCCCAGTTGCTGCGCAGCCTGCTGCTGCTGCGCAGTTAAGTGGTGACCCGGTGGCGCTGCTCCTGGAACATGTTGCCCATAGGCCGATGCCTGATCCAATCCCGTGTGCCCGTAGCCCACGTGCTGCGGAGCTCCTCTGCCCGGTTGGTGTTGCATGGGACTGCCGTAGGGACTGTGGGCGTAGGCTTGGGGCGTGGGAGGCTGGCCCGCCTGGACGGCGGGTGCTACTCCCGGATACAGCGGATGCTGGCCGGGAGCCTGCGGATAGTGCTGCGGCAGCCGAGCCTGCTGCTGACTCTGCTGCTGCTGCTGTTGCTGCGCCTGCTGCTGCACCTGCTGGGCCTGCTGCTGCACCTGCTGCTGCTGTTGAGGCGTGGGCGGCTGCTGTTGCTGTTGCTGCTGGGGCGCCAGCGAACCGTAGCCTGCCATCATGCTCTGTTGCGCGCCGTAGGTCGCCAGCTTCTGCTGCTCCTGTTGTCCGTAGGCGGGCATGTGTTGCCGGTAGGCGCTGGCGTTGCTTTGGCGCTGCTGCTGCGCCGGAGGAGCCGCCTGCGGATGACCGTAGGCTCCCAGTCCTGCCCCGGGATATGCTGCCGCCTGTCCCGGTACCGAGGGAGCCGCTCCCCAGCCGCTTAGATCACCCATTCCTGCCCCGACTCCCACTCCGAGGCCAACTCCCATGGCCGCCTGGTGATCGGCGGCCCCCAGCCCGTACAGATTCTCCGCCGTTGGCTGGTACGATGGGTATTGGGGCTGTTGCTGGAGCGGATGTGGGGCACGGTGGCGCGGCGGATAGCCGCCGGGCGGCCCCATTGCCCGAGGATTTGCCGCGGCGGCAGCTGCTGCTGCGGCGGCCGCATCGTAACGGTAATAGGGATCTCTGGGGAAGCAAAAGAGAGATAAGATTAAATAAAGTTTACAAAGAGTTCGTTTTCTTATTTGTAAGGCATCGATAAGGAATTATTTAGGAAAGAACTTTACATTAATATATAAAAAGTTAATCTGGCTCAAGAAGTTGAATATGTGAAGTTCACATTGTGAACATAGCACTTTTTCTTATGAAATGATTTTAATGAACCAATGACATGACACATCTGTTAATTAGGAAACAATCTCAGATATTCAGACCCCATAACAAGCGTCGTTCCTCCCCCATATTAACTCATTTTCCGACGTTTGGGGTGACAAACGCGGAGTCGTTCAGCAAAACACAACTCACCCTTGATGATTTCCGTGAAACATATTTTGTGCATTTCCATCCATCAGATTTTTGAAACGCAGCGCCCACAGAAATGTCCGTTACGCGTCGAGGGACGCGACGCCGCTGCGTTTTAGGTTTGGTCGTCTGTTGGCTTAATTTTGATGCTGCTCTCTGCGCGTGGCCGTTGTCAAAATGTCGAGATGTCGAAAGGTAGCCGGTGACTGAGAACCAGACGGTTGCGGAGAAGTTGTACTTCTCAGAGGGTGTGGATTGGTTTTCCTCCTTTCCCACTGCTCAGCTCACTTAACCCCGGGGATCTCTGGTCGCTCTCTCCACCTTCGCCGTATCGATTATGATTATATATTGTTTGGTTGCGGGTTCTAACTACTAAACTTAATTACAACTGGTGTGCAATTTAACGTCTTGTTGTTGCTTTTATATAGTAAAGTCATTTGTGTCTCGTGTTTCGCGCACTTCATGGCCGACCTTTGACATATTCGCAGTGAAACACATTCGCTCACAGCTGTAAAAACAAAAAAAAAACAATTCGTAAAGATGTCGAAGGGGTATTGGGTTGGTATCGACCAAATTCGTATAAATGCTTTCACGTCAAACGGTAATTTATCAGAAAAGAGTAGTGCATTATTCTAGTTTCGAGCGTATTTTAAGCGATATTTAGCACTTAGGCTTGATTAATTTAATGGATCTGGAAAGAAAAGAGAAAAAATTGGAAATTTAGTCAGGCTTTCACTTTATTATAGTCAAAAATTCACTTTATTTTAAAAGTGAAAGAGATGTTTATGGAGATTTTGAATAATTTTTAAATCTAATATTGGCGTGTAAGAGTTTTTAAAGTTCTAAGAGTGTTTCGTCTCCTTAATTATTTGGAGTTTATTTGGGCTTTATACAGAGTTCTTATGTTTGTAAAAACACTTTTTTTTTTAAACCACTCTTAGTTTGTTGCTGTTACATCAACTTTTAAGGGGAAAAGCTATACGCTTATGAATTTCATATATTGGCACATATAACGTACAGTTTCACCCCCCAAAACGTTGAGCAATATTGTCAGGTTGTTTGAGTGGTATTTTGACTTTACACGATACAAAAATTCCCAAAATAAAAAAAAAAGGAAAAGCGGTTGAAAAGTGTGAAAATTAATGATTCACTCCTGGTGCAAAGGGGTTAGATAAAACTGGCATTGCCTTGAGTTTATAGCGAAAGTTGGTGGCAGGGTGGTAGGGTGGTGTGTGTGGGTGAAAATCTTTTGCGGGGACTGTGAGAAAAACAATGGCAACTCTATCGATTTTTCGCATTGTCTCTGCGGCGGCTGCTTTTAGCCGAAAAATCTAAAGTAGCAGTGAAAATCCGCAGAGAGCAAAGAAAAAAAAATGCGGGTGGGTTGACTGACTGGTTGTTGTTGTTGTTGTTATTGTTGGAAGCTGTGAGAGCCCAAAGATATGCAAATGGGCAGGGGCAGGGGAAGGGGAAGCTGGAGGGGAGTGGACTGGGCTGGGTGGTGGGGTTGTAAGGTGTGGTGTCTGTTTTATGTGTGTGCAAATGGAAAGTGGAAAGATATAGAGACAAAACTACAGAGAGTACATAGAGATATGCACTTTACACACACAGTCAAAGAAGACAGCCGAAATTCGTAGCTCAGTGTACTGTTATAAATACGAGTGCAAATGGAAATGGTGTGGAGGAGGGGGGAGGGGAGGGGTCTACAGCGCAGTCAGTCAACCACTCACACATTTGCACGCTTACACACAGATACCACTACTATATGGCACATCATCAGCAAAACTTATGTGGAGTGGCTGACATGGGCTAAGCGGTGAGCTTAGCACCGCTACACCACTGCACCCACCCCCCAGCCACCACCCACTTGCGAGTTTGCCGTGAGTTGTTCGCGCTCATTGGACAATCATTTAGCCAGTCGTCGTTGCCATTGTCTCCACACCGAGAGAAATCAATTAGTTACAAGTTGTGATTTAATGTTGAGTTATAAATAGTTGTTTTATTTTTAAATTTTAATTTTTTTAAAACAAAAACCTAAATAACTGTAGGCACAAAAGTAATCTCTTTAAAGAAAAATGTGTTTCTTTTATTGCTTAATATTTCCTCCTTTTAGAAATCTATTAGAAAATATTCTTTTAAAACAGTTATCTTCTTGGAAATTTAATCAGATTAATTTAATGCATTTTAACGGTTTGGTTATTATGATAACAGCTGTAATGATTTAATTCAATATTTTATATTAACCGTTGAAATCCCTTAATATTTAAACACCCCATAAATTTCTCGCAGTGCCCCGTTGGTTGTTGTTGCCCTCCGGCTGCTTTGACTTTGCCGTAATCAATTACATTTCGCTTTTGCAATTTCAGCTATTTATTTATTTAGTTTCAGCTCTTGCCATTATTATTAGGCGAGCGGTATGTACACACACACACACTCGCGAGACTTAACTTTTGTATATCTGGCAGATATCTATCAGTGAGTGAGTGTGTATGTCGCGTTTTTTTCTTCTTTCGCTTTAGTTTTTACTTCTTGCCCGCTTCTTCTCATTTTTTTTGTTTTTGGCGTGGCTTTTACACAAACAAATCAGGCAGAGTAATTGCAAAAACAATAAACTAAAAGCAATAGTAATATGCATATGTACGAGTGTTTTGTGGTATGTACAGTGGCCTAGTAGTAGTGTTGGTGTGTTTGTGTAAGCAAAGCAGACATCTGAAAAATTGTGAAATTATACTTTACTTATTGCCTCTCTCCGGCTTCTTCTCTCCTCTCCCCCCTCTATCCACCCATCCGTCTTTTTCTGTGTTTATGTCTATGGCTATGTCGCCTGCTTTGTGTCTCTCTGCGCACAACTGTACATTTGTTTTAAATAAGCGAAAAATCGATTAAAGGTGATAATAGACAAGCGAATTTCAGTGTGTCCAACAACGACAAAGACGCGAGACACATTTTTGTGACCCAACCAACGACGACGACACCACCAACAATCAGGCAGGCAAACCACCACCATCAGAATGGTGGATTAGCTTTCGGGCCGGGTCTATTTCCTCTTCTTCTCTTTTCCCATGCTCCACACTCCATCGCTTTATGAGCCATGAAAATCGCTCTCAAAAGAGTTCACTCAAGTCACAGTTTTCTCACCGTAAAAAAGTGTTACCCCTTGTAATAATACAAGCTAAATAAAACCTATAAATAGGTGGGTTGATTTTGCCTGTTCGGGTATTTATAAAAATCTTTAATTAAAGTAAATTTTACCTGGCAAAAATCTGCCTTACACCAGAATAAGAACAGAGTGAACTAATTAAAATAGATTACAAATTGATACCTTTTGCTGCAATCTACGTATAATGTTTTTTTACTAACAATAGTAAACAATTTGTTGTAGGCCTACTGTTAACATTTTCCATACACATTACATAGCTGTACCAATCGAATAAAACCTGAATGAACACAACTCCCCAAGCTTGCGATTAAACATTTTGCAATAACAACAATAACCTCAAGCTAAACACAAAAAGCGAGAAAAAGGGTTCATTCACCTTTCCGTCTTGGGCAAATGTTTTAGTTAGCTCACAATTTTTGACAGTTGTTTTGTGCTCTTGCTTCGTTTTTAGGGCCGACTTTGTCTGCTCTTTTATCTCCAACTTTTCAAATGTAACGAATATCTGACCCACAATGACTGAATGGGCGGGAAGGGGGCGGGGGAGGGGTAGGTATAACCAAAACTCACAGGAAAAAATATTTGCAAATGCCACTTTAATCTGTGCCCGTCAACAAACAATTCATATACACGGTTCACATCGTCTCTCAAAAAAAAAAAAAAAACTTTTTTTGCTAATTATAAAAACAAATTGGCTTTCTCTACCTTATATTTTTAACAAATAGTATTTCGAGAAGTATAAAGAAACTATAATTTATGAACACACAATTAACTCAATTTACATTTAACTTTAACATTAACACTTAACTAAACTTAAACTAAAATTGTTTAAGTTGAGTATAAAAGTTGGACTAAAATTTTGTTTTCATTAAACTTAAGAGCTTTATCATATTGATGGAATATACAAAGTATGTATATTTATTTTACTAATTAAGTTAAATGTGCTCTTTTATCTAGTTGTTTAAAATATAACATATTTTTAAACAAATTTACCTTATTTAAAAAAAGATTAAGAATCTTTGGAAATACTTTTTGCACTTGCTTAGAAAACACAGAATGGTAACAAACATTTATAACAGAAAAATAATTATAATAATATTATAAATTATTTTCCCATTCATTTTTAATACCTTCTTTTTTTGCAGTGCTAAGCAGAGGTGTTTGCAAAGTGTCGTCACATAATGGAAAACACTCTGAGAACTCCGCACACACACACACACACACACTTGTACGTACTAGGATGATGCATGTTTGTACGAATGAATCTGGCTTAATAACAATCAAGTCAAGTGGCTGGGTCCGCGCTAACAGTAACTAAAAAGTACAGTTGGTTTTTGTAAGAAAAGCAACATTCAAGTCCGTCACTAAGCGCGGTCCAAAAAGAGGCAAAGAGCGGCCAAAAGGAGGAGGAGGAACAAGAGGCAGAAGCAGAGCAGAGACAGATGGGCGCAGCAGCAAAACGCGCACTCACACACACACACACACACCCGGACGTACGTACATAAAAATGGTAATAAAATAGGTAAAGTAACAGCGGCAGCTGAGGGAAAATAAGAAGAAGAAGAAGAAGCGCAAGAGCAGCAAGCCACACACAGTTTTCGTTTCGTTTCGGAAAAGCCAAAGAGCTCAACTGAGAGTCACCAGCCAAAACTCACACACTCTCAAAGCGCCAGAGAGACACAACAACAAAAACAACAACAACAACCCACAAAAGTTCGCTGGGCAAAAATTACAAACACGTCGCAGCCTTTTGAATGTGTAACGGTACATTTATGGCAGTCCCAATTGGCATTAGAGATGAGTTGAGTGCGATAGTGGGGCAACGTCAAATGCTTCGGGTTGCCGTCAACACCGTTGTTCTAGCAATATGAATATGAATATTAAACTCCACAAGACACGAACTTCTGTCTGCACAATCAAAAACTGGTGCCCAACAGTGGGCAATTAACAATGCTTTTAGGACAATCTTTGTGTTTTCGTATAAATAGCCATCTAAAACAAATAAGTAATTACTTATACCAAAGTCTTCAAATTATGTATTTTAAAAAGTAAGTAAGTCAAATACATAACTCGAAGGGCTTAATTTTGTCTTTTTTTGTAGGGCTTATTATTAACCAAATAAACATGTTCCATGCTTTTTGAATGTTATTTTTGAATGCCATTTTTGAATCAAGTATAGTTTGCTCATCTTTGGAAAAATAGCTTATACAACACATTCATAACTTTAAATTTAAAAACATTATAGCTGTTAAGTAAATTAAGTTTATTACCTACTGCAGATAACTACACTTGCAATGTCTTTTAAGGCTAATCGGTTGATGTGATGACGTGCACTGAGGCACGATGACGCTGCAAATAGTACTGCCGAGAGGTGCTACTACTGCTAAAGGTGAGGGGAAAAGGAACAGAATATAGTTGTGGGCCTGTGACAAAACTGACGCCATGTTTCCCGCTGGAATTATTAAAATCATGCGAAAACAAGGCAGCCAAGAGAAGCCGAAAGGAACACACACAAGTCCTGACCCGATTATCGAGTTAAACTGTTGTATAAAATTTGCACCTGGACCTAAACCGGATCGAATGGATATAGTGGTGCCCATTGTCAATCCGGCAACAAAAAAAAAAACAAAGAAACAGAGAGGCAGTAAGAGAGACATGTGCGAGAGAGAGAGCGGCTCTCTCAAAAGCCGTGCCGGCTGAAAACGAGAGAGCGGCGAAAACACACGACAAAGCGGAACGAGAGAGAAGGAAAAAAAAAAAACAGCCCAACAAGTGAAACGAGCGTATAAAAGCAAAATGTTGAACCGACACACACACAGCAAAAAACTAAAAAGAAAAAAAACAACAAAAAAGACGAAAGCAAAGCATAGCGTTCGCTAAAGAGCAGGCCGAAAGCAAAATTACAAAAGCAAAGCGAGTATATCACGTGCTGCGACAGAGGATGGGCAGGGGGTGGGTGGTCGAGGGGGACGTGTGCCGGCCTTTGGCGGCAGCGCTGCAAGCGGCGCAGTTGACTGCGAACAGCCAGAAAGACGGAGGGAAAGGAAAAGCGACGGAGAGACAAAGCGACAGAGCGACTGTTTCGTATAGAAAGAGAGTGGGCAGCAGAGGCGGCGATGAGCCAGTCAAAACAAAATGCGAATGAACCAAGAGGCAGGGCAACAAAAAAAGAAGAAGCTAGATATTAAAAAATAAATTTATAAAGGTTTAAAAAAGCGAACGAGCAAGGTGTAAAAGATAATTTATGGTGTAGAAATAGAGATATAAAGATACATTTGAGTTTTAGGCTATAACAGAAATTGAGAAAACAATAATTTAAAATAAAATTGTTCTAGATCACACTAGAACAATGACTTGCACTATCGAATTAAATAAAGAAGATTAAGATACTATATTGACATAGAAAAGGATTAGACAGACTTAACAAATTGAACAGAATAATTTCACCATGAAAAGAAGTTTTGTACACAGGGGTTGGGTGACCTCGCGGTGTTGAATCAACTTTTAGGTTAGGGAACCAAACATTGTATCTGAACAATTGATTTTACGTCCAAAGTCATTTTGAAATCGGTAAAAACACATTACAAAATGTTACATATTATCGGTCAATTTGTAGGCTGCTTTTGAAAGTTGTGTACATTTATGAAATTTTGTAGTCAAGCTAATAAGTTGAGTTTAGCAGTTGTTGTTGGGTGGTCGGTCATCAGAAGTAAGAGGTTGAGAGATTGCGAGGCAAGAGAAAATCCGCGAAACAAAGCAAAGCGAAGTGAAGAAAAGTCGGCGAATGGCGGCGACAACATTACGGCGACAAGTACAAAACACGTATTATGCATGTGTGTTTGTGTGTTGGAGATTCGCATGATTCGTGCAAATTCGCCGCATAGTTGTTGCTGCTATATTATTCGCATTCGCATATCGTGGTGCCTTTTGTTTGTGTTTGTATTGGTACATGTATCTGTATCTGTGTTTGTTGGCTTGGGTGTGTTTGTGAGTTGGGGTCGTCGTCGTTCATATGTTTGCTTGTTGTTGTTGCTGCCTTGTGTTGTTTGGTCGGTTTTGATTCGGTTTTTTGGGATGGATGATATTATATGGTCGCTGGTCTCTGTCGCTGCCTCTGTTGACGTCTCTGCTCGCTTTTCCATCCATCGTTCGGTTCTCTCGCCCGTCATCAACTCTTCTTCTTGCGCTCGTCGCTTTTTCGAATGGATACAGTCAAACCCCTATAACTTTAACTTAAGCTTGAAATAATCCCCAAAATTAAAAAAGTCTTATAATATGCTTAGTTGATTCTGTTTTAAATAATACATACTAAAAGTTGTCACACAGAAAGTTTTGAACATTTAGACTCTTTAATCTCTTGAATTCTACAGCTCGAATTCCTGAAAGATAGAATTTTCTTAATCCACCTTGTTAAACTTGATTACCAAAGGCTAAACTTGTTTGCCAAAAAGCCCTAGAACAAAACTTTAAAGAATTTACTACAATTCAACATACGGGGTAAGTATTGGTAAAAAAAAACAACAACAATAAAAGTTTATTTTAACAAGTTAACATAACGAAGCTTCTCTGTAGTTTGCCTCAGTTTTCTGCCCCCGTTGTTGTTCTTCGTCTCATTTGCACGTCACGTAAGGTTTTTTTTTCTTTCTTTCTTTTTATTACTTAAAATTGTTCGCCGCAGCTCCAGCGAAACAAGAACAACAACTGTAAGCAATGAGTGGAACTGCCCACTCGCCTTTACTTTAGCTTTATTCGCATATTAACGAGTGGGGGAGGGAAGGAGATGGTGAGAAAGGAGAAGAGGCAGTAAAAACAGGCGTGTGACGTTTTTTTTTCGCTGCTTTTCTTCTTCTTGTCCAAAAAGAGTTGATTGAAATTATTTTGTGGCGTTTGTGTGTTTGCGACTTTTTCGCTCAATTCATTTTGGCCGTGTGCGTGTGTGTGTGTGTGCGTGTCTCGTCTGTCTCGCTGATTGTATGAGTTTGGGTGTACGTGTGTATCTGCTTTCGGTTAAAGATACATAATTATTCCTAAAAAGCATTTTCTGCCTGGCCATTGTTGTAAATCGCTCGCGATTTCACGACTCTGTTTGAATTTCTACGCTTATAAATAAAATGGAGTTGCAAATAGTATTACTCACCAGATTATTTTTTTTTTCTGCTGCTAATCCATTTGACTTTATCTTGTTTATTATCGCCGGGTTCTCACAATTTACAGTTCATTTGTACGGTTTACGTTCACATTGCTCTCTCTATTAATTTTCCCGTTTTATTATGATTTTTTTCTTGTTTTTCGGTTTGGTTTTTGGTCACGCAACCATTTCGGACGCAAGTTATCGATAGTTAAGCGCAGGAGAATGACAGATGACGAGAATGACACAGGCAACAAGAACAACAACAATGCTAATTCAAGTGTAGATACACATGCGAAATAATAATTGTAGCACAATTGCAGCAGCCAGAAGAAGAAGAAGCAATGGCGAAAACTACAAAAGCGCAACGATTGCAATTGCAATTTGCCGTCGCGAGTTTTGCGAGGCTGTTGCTTCTTCTTTTCCTCTCCTCTCGGCACACCACTCTCTCTCACACTCACACACTACCACTAACGCAGGGTAATTACAATTAATCGTAGTTTTTTGCAGCCGAAAAGAAACAAAGAAATCGATAGATATTGCTGGAAGTCAGGGGAAATCTCTGCCTCTTTGAAATTGCAGAAGTGGAAAAAGAAAAAGGCCGCAGATGAAAAAAAGAAAAAAAATTGTTACAGCCGCCGCCGAATGGAAGAAGAAGAGACGCACAACAGACGACGCGACGCGTCGAGAGCGGCGACAAGCGCATGAATTTTACGCTCTCTCATCAATTGCGCGTCGTAGAGAGAGGGAGCAAAGGGGAGTGGGAGAAGGAGAGGCGGAGTAGCCCGGCTAGAAAAACGTGTGTCCAAGCACTGCGACTGTGTGCGTGTGAGTGAGCGAGCAATGTGAGTGGAGTGGGAAAGAGGGAGGCAGACAGATGAGTTGACACAGCGGCTGAAGCAGAGCAAAAAGCAATCAAAGAGGAGCAAGAGGAAGAGCCACAAATGGGGATACCGTTGCATATGTGCACTGTATCTATGTGAGTGCGACTTCAGGCCATCAATATCGATATATCGATGGGGCCAGGAAACTACAGTGCAACCTGCCAAAGCGACTCCAAATCAATTTAAGAGATTTTAACATACAAATTACACCCACCCAGAAAGTTCTATAGGTTAAACAAACATACGGAAACTTTTTTAGACTGATTAATTGATTGTATAGATAACGGTATGCTAAGAAAAAAAATAGTTTTAGGAAACATTGTTGTATGTATTTTTTTAATCCAATCAAAACAACAGTTCTAAATAAAATATTTTTAAATTTTACCAAAAACTAAATAAATGTCTAGGCTTCACTGTTCTTGTTAAAGGCCAAATTAAAAGAAAAGCAAGAAAACTGGTTAAATTCCAAGGAAACATTTAGGAAATTTTTCAACCATTTTGTCAAAGTTTAATCGGACTAAAAGAAAATCTGATTTTGCACCGCAATTAGGCTTTAAACACAGCCGATTACCAATTAAATTTAGCACACGATTTACACTTCGATTTCTCCCATCGCAACAATAACAATATTTGAATAGAGAGCTGCGAGAACGTCGACTGCGACGGCGGCAGAGCAACTGTAGCAATGGCCATTATTGCATATGGACAAATGCGGGGGTGGGAATTGAGGAGGAGGACATAGAGAAAGGAGCGGGGGGATAACGCAGATTGTCTCCTGCACAGGTGCAAAATGTGCGGCGCTGCTGCTGCTGCATCTCCCGAATAATGTTGGCAACACTGCAGCGAAACGGGGCACCAATACATACACAATATTTATACGACGCGCGATACGCGAAAAAAAAAAGCAAAGTGAAACACAATATTTTTTTGGGAGTAAAAGGCGGGGGCAAAGAAAATGGCGAGCAGAAGTAGGAGAAAAGAAATCAAAAGAGCAGGCAATAATCAACGTGATGATCACAATCAAACAAACATCATGATGAAGGCGAATACCCAAACGAGCATCGCTCACACACACACACGCACTCTCTCACATACTCGCACACACCGTTTAGGTCCATTTTTAATTATATTAGACGGCCGCTCACACTTTTGCATTTGATTTTCGATGTTCTTCGCCAATTTCGCCATTAATTAATCGCACACAAACACACACACAGGCACGGAGAGAAATGCACTTGGCACCGGAGCGAAAAAAACAATTGAAAATTGGACATTGGCTGCTGCTTTTCAGCTTTTCTTCGTCGTTTCGCGAAATACATATTTCTTTTGCTTTGCCGTTTTTCTTCTCGTCTCGTCGCTTGTCTTCTCAGCTCTCCTCTCTCTCTTTCGCTCTCTCTCCCTCTCCACTTCGCTCTCTTCTTCTTTGCACATTTTTTTCTTTTCAAGTGTCTCGGCTCTGTGCGCTTTTTAAATGCATTTTTCGCTTGAAATACGCTCGATTCAGTCCGGCTTTGACGCTTTTTCGGTTGCCGGCAACCTGCTTAGCGTTTTTCCGCAGATTTTTTCATTTGATTTGCACTTTTAGTTACCGTTTAACGCAAAATTCTAGCAGCAAAATTCAAGACAACGCGACACACACATCAAAGACCTCCATTTTGTTTTGTTGTTGTACGCAGCGATAACCGATAAGGTTAACTCATACGCCATCTGCAGTTTCATTTTTGTCTTTTATTTTTTTTTATTTGAAGTGGTAATGTTTACTAGCACGCCATCTGGATAGTGTAAATGTTTACTCAAAGGACCGTTAAAATTTACTTATTGCTATTTATATATAATATTGCTTACTTATAAATATCCCTCCGTGAACTTTGTTCAATGAAAATTTTAATATGTTTTTTAAAACATTATTTACCGGCATTTTGTCTGTAGCCTAAAAATATCTATGTAAAAAACATAATCTAAGATTTATATAAGTGTTGTTGTAAGCAATAAAACTTACCGTTTTTGAATACATTCAATATGATTTATTCTCGATGCACAAAGCATTTCGTCAATAGACAAAACAAATTATTTAATAAATCTTTTTAATTTTCGCGCTAAGCGAAAAAGGTGGCATCCATGTCAGATGAAAAGGTGGCAATATTGCCGATGTGTTTTACCCATGACTCAAACCATTGATTACGGCGTGACGTAAGATAACGTAACGTAACAGGAAGTTCAACTTTTAAATAAAGGCAAAATATTAGTTCATGTTAAATTTCCCTAAAATTTTATAATAACAAAATGTTACCCTAAAATTTCTGCACTTATTTATTATTTACAAAACAAATACAAAAATTTAAGTTTAAGCTGACCATTTGCAAAAACATATTCCAATTTACACAACAAGCTGCAACCAAAAAAAAATAAAGTACTTTAAAAATCAAGATTCTAAATTTATTTATTAGGGGTCAGGAACGAAAACAACAGTGGTAATTTTTCCTACAGCTTTACGGTCAAGTCAATGTCAAAGTGGATCTTGTGCTCCGACTGCAGTTGTCGCTGGTTCTCTGTCCTGGTCCTCTGCATCCTGTCTCTCTTCCGATGTGTTGTGCTCTTGGAAGTGCTTAGCCTTAGCCCTCCTGGATTTAATCAGGATGCCGTGTCCGCGACAGTCGCGATCGGTGCTGTAGCACTTGTCCTTGCAGCAGACGCGGCACAACTGGAACTCACACTTGGAGCCCTGGGGATTGGCGCACTCCGTGCAGTATTCCAGGCGCCTCTCGTGCCGGTGCTGCACCTGGGCCTCCGTTTTGTTGGGTCTCCGCTGGCGCCTTCGCAGCTTCTTCATCCGCTTGCGGGATATCTCGTTGCCGTCCTTGTCGAAGTACTGCCTCTTGGCTCGGTTGGGATCCTCGGCCTCGCGCACCTTCTCGGCGATTTTCAAGCGGTGGGATTCTGGTGAGGCACGAATGTAGGGTTGGCACAGCCACGGGGCCAGTGCAAGCTTCTGCGGAGGAGTGAGAAAGTCACTGATAATTTCTACATGAACTTTAATAAGGACTTTAACTTACATCTTCCCCTGACACCGCACTAATGGAGGCATCCATTTCCTCGGATTCGTAGGGTACTTCGCCCTTGTGAAAGGGTTCGTATTTGGCCTGGACCTTTTGCACCACCGTTTGAAACTGCACCAGCTGGTTGGCAGTGGCCAGGTACTCCCTAAGCTCCGAGTTCTGCCGGATATTCATACTAAAAAAGGGAAGGAGGAAGGCATTTAAAAAAGTTTACTTAAGATGTCACAAATCTAAAACCTTACATGTGATGGAAGAGCTTGAAGAGATGTCCCCGGATGTAGGAGCTGGGACAGGGATACAGAGCCACAAGCTCCAAGTACTCCTTGGCCATTTGCCAGACGGGTGCGGCCAGGCCCTGGAAAATGGCCGGATTGTGGAGATTACCCTCGGCGCTCATGACGCCATCCACTCCCGTTTCCTCCAGACAGCGGTGCACATCCTCCAGGCCCAGGATGTTGCCGTTGGCGAACATGGGTATCTTGATGTGCTGGCGCACTTCTTTGATGTAGCTCCAATCGGCCACGCCCGTCAGCGGACCCTTCTGCTCCCTGGTCCTCCCATGGACAGTGAGCAGCTGACAGCCGGCAGCTTCCAGCATCTTGGCATATTTGATTGTCTTCTCGCGGTCCTCGAAGATGCGGATCTTGCAGGTGACGGGTATGGAGAGCTTTTCGTTCAAGGTGGTCACTGAAATGGGGGAAACAATTTAGATTAATCACAGGAGTTCCGTTTGAGTTGCACACTTCTCACCAATTTCCGTCAGCAGCTCCCACTCGTCCTGCAGAAAGGACCCGTAGTGACCCCTCTTGGCGATGGCCTGCGGACAGCCCAAGTTAATGTCCACCGCATCGCAGTGATCCTGTGCCGCCAGCGCTGCCTCCAGGATCTGCTGGGCATCGTTGCCGCAGAACTGGATGATTAGCGGCCTATCCTCGGCACAAGTCTGCAGGGCATCCTTGCGGTACTTGGGATCGGTGGCAAAGAGGTTCGCATGGTACATGGGCGAGTAGCAGAGCTCGGCTCCATACCTTCGGCAGAGCATCCGCCAGGCCAGCTCGCTTTGATCCACCATGGGTGCGACTACATAGCGAGGCGATCCCAGGGAGCAGCGATAGAAGTCGTAGCCCTTGAGCTTGGCAGTGTTCTTGGTGACCTCATCGTTCACCATTGTAAATTAATTATATTATCTGGAGGAAAGAAGAGAGGAAAGGGATTTATTTATGGGTTTGTCTCCTTAAAAGTCATAGGAAAATATGGATTATGTGGGATCATCAGCATTTTCAAAAATCAGAGTAGAATATATGTTCCCCTTAGGATTGGCCATGTGTCCTAAGATTTGGAAGAAGAATATTACACAATCGATTGAAAAGCTTCTCGCAGGTGCCAAAACATTACTCATCCTGCTTAAAAAAAAGGTTGACAAATGTCCGCAATGCATTCAAATATTGTGGCTCATTTTTTAGCCGCTCGAAAGAGGGGGGCGCGAATTTCCCAATGGGCCCACGCATTTTCCACATATTCCACATTTTCACAGCCAGCTAATTAGCGACACATTAGCGGCGACTGGGTGCGGCCGAGCGACTGGGAGGAAAGCCACGCACAGTTGGGCAAAGCGGGAAAGCCAAAGCCAAACAAATTTACATTGAGAGCGCTCGACAGGAACTCACACAGGAAAAATACAAACGAACTAAAGGGAATACACAGGTAAAGGTGTAAAATGAGGCCAGGTGAAAAAGGGTGAGGTAGGGCTTATATTAAACCTCATCACTAAGCTACTTAATTTTCCATTGAAACCTTGAAATCTTATTTTGTACCTACATAATAACAATAATTAGACAATTTCACTTTTATTGCAACTGAAAATGCAATCGCAGTGCTTTGCTATTTGCTCCAATTAATTTGCTTCGACTATCTCTGTTGGTTTTTCTTTAATATCCTCTTTAAATACCTAGTTTTTCAGCTCCCCTTAGTAATTTCACTTCTTCTGCAAGTTTTCGCTTTCGATTTCGGGGCTTGGCCCAGTCAAAGAAGCGTGAAAATTGTGCACTGAGTCAATGCACAGCAGCAGCAGCAACAAGAAAAGCCAAGCAGCAACAACTACTACAACATACATACAACATACAACAATGGTGCACTAATTGAGTTACTCAAAAGTTGTGCTGCATGCACCTCAAAACTAAAAACTCTTAAGTTTAAGCCCTTCTTGGACTTACTTGCAGCTTATTGAAATTTTCAACTTTCGTTTTCAAATGGGATGGTACATATTGCATAGGGTGGAGAACTAAAGAAAGGGCTCATGATAACTTATGGTCATAAAAGCGGTTTATTGATACTGTGTCAATTATGTATATATTTATATTATACATATATACACAGAAAAAAAAAATTAAGTGATATGGTCATTATTTTGATAATTTTGTGTGAACTCAACTATTTCTATTTTCCTTTTTCGAACATAACAATTCGAAATTATAATATTAAACTGATATGATAATATTGAGCGAAAAAATAAAGAATGCAATAAAAATATCTTTTTAAAATGTTTCAATATTTGAAACTTCTATGTTTAAACTTTTATATATTTTTAACCTGCGCATATACAATATAATATTGACCTTTTTTTCTTACTTTTTGACCGTTTTTTGAAAAATAAAAAAAAAAAAAAAGCAACTAAACATTTTTTAAGGTTTTCTTAATAAGATAATATTGTAAACACTCTATTTGTCATTAATTAAACATTTAAAAAAATTTGTAAAAGAAATCTTAAACAAACACAATTTTAATATTTAATAAATAGAATAAAAATTAAATCCTTTTGATATGTTGTTGTGTTTAGTAATATGTCAGCTTTGTCAAACAATTACAAAAAAAATCTTGAGCTTTAAAATTAAGTTTTTTTAACATTTAATGTTGCCTCAGTGCTATTTTTTAGACTGCAGCTGTATTTATTATTTAAAATCAAATACGTAAAATACGTAATGTAAAAATTTAAAGCTCTTCAAATCTTGATTTGACTGTATATTCAGGTTCCCCATAAACAAACCCTTTTCTTATCGCTTTTACCAACAAAACCAACTGCTTGGGGGTTACGAAACGCACCTGCATCTTCGCACACCCAAAAACCAGGTAACAAAGGTAACCCTTGGGCAGCTTGCACAATGTTACTTGCATAACTTGGCTCGATTGCTTATTTACTTTGCAAAACACTCACTCGCACACAAACAAACAAAGGGCAAAAGTTTTTGAATTGAAAGTTTACTGACCGGAAATGGCATGCAATTTTATCAATGGCAAAGCCAGATTTCCATCTCCACTTTCAGGGCTTCTTCTTCGAGTCGCGTTTCAGGACTTTTCAGACTTTTCCTACTTTTCCTGTTGCTTAACTTTTTTTTTCGCTGACAATGCACGAGGAGGGAGGAGCCGAGCCATTCGAAGCCAATGTCTGTGAGTAATTAAAGTTTAAATGGCCAGGAAACTTTTCCAAACGTAAATTGCATAAGAATCAGACTGAACTGAACCGAAATAAAGGGGCGTGGCCGCCAGCTGTTGCCTCTGTCATAATTATGGCCAAATTACAGCCAAGTTACCAAATGAGACGTCCGTGGGGATCTACAGGGAGCAGGAGGACAGAAGGACAGAAGGGGTTCCTCCAAGGCTCTGGGCATTTTGCAATTAAGAACTTTCCTGCGAACAAAACCAACTGCAACATGAACAAGTCTCTTAATGTCGGCAGATTGTACAAAAAGTGATTTTCAAGTTGCAACGAAAACTACATTTTACATTTTATTATTTCCCCTAAAAGTTTTTGGAACAATAAATTACCATCAAAATGTTCTACGATTTTTGTTAAGTTTACTAAAAGTCTTTGAAAAATATAAAAAATGTTGTATGAAAATTCTTAAAGTTGCAAATAAATTAAATATACAGACATATTACATTAGTACATGTTATAAGAACTCATAAAGTCAAAAGATTGTTATCCTTATGGTTTTAACATTATGAAACATTGACTGTATTTCGTCTTTATCGTCTTTTCGTCATTCTTCTAAATACGTACATTAAGAATAAGGACTTAAGGTTTTAACATATAACATGAAAATATTGTCTTTACGAAGTTTCGTAATCAAAAACATTTTATAGCTATCGTCTTTTCCAACATTATGAAACTTTGACTACATTTCGTCTTTATCGTCTTTTCGTCATTATTCGAAATATGTAGGAATATTTTCATATAAAAACGTTAAAAGTTTGGTTCTGTTTAGGGATCAAGTTTTAAAATTAATAAAAAATTAGTTTATTCAATTCATAATTAGTTTTTAGCCTTTACATAACAGAGGTCCTCTTTTTCTCTTAAAAGCACAATTAAAATAACTTACATAACCCCCAGCCATTATCCTTTTGCAAATGAACTGCCAGCTGAGTAAATGACGTAATTCCCAGCTAAACACACAGATGGTCAGAGAGAAGCCGCAGGGTGGCCAAAAAAACCCCAGTGCAAAATGTGCAATGCAATTGCACTTGCAATTACGGAGACCGCAGACAATTGCACTTTGTTTCGCATCTGCCGGAGTTAGTGGCAAGTAATTGAATCTGAATCTGAATCTGCAGCCGACACTGGCTTTTCAATCGCTTTTCAAAGCTTTCGATTTCTGCGGTGCCAGGCGAAAGATAATTAATAATTTCCGCACCAATTAAGTCGGTCCAAGAGCAAGAGCAAGGCTTTCACTGGAGATACCACTAGAGGATCGAGGGGGAGGCACTCACTCGAGCATGACACTCCATCAGCCACACCCTCTGCTGTGTCCGAATTCACACATTGCATGCTCCTCCTGGGGCCTCCTCCTCCATCTCGCTTTTCTAATTTTCAAAATGGCTTTGCGGACGAAATCGCAATGGGGCAGTGTTATGTATTTATTTAGTGTTAACCTTGCAGCACGTCCGTCAGTCGCCATAAAAAATGCAAAAGTTAAATTGAAAAAACACGCTAACTAAAATAAACTCCGGGGCAGGAATGGAAGAAGCTTTGGAACAGAGGAACTATGTAGATTCTGGAGAAATTAATTGACAAAAAGATGAGTAAAAAGGTTAGTTCTAAAAGCAGTGTTTAATAAATGAATTAATGAGTTTAACTGGTTAGAATTTTTATTAAAAATATTTAAAAAGTCCATCATAAATTTAAATGAATATAAAACTTGTCAAACTTTCATGATCCCTGGCTTCAGGTGAAGCTAAAATATTAGCTGGACGCCATTGGGTAAAATGCAGACGACTCCCAAAACCCAAGACCCAATCGAATGCTGAAGGCCACTCCAGACTGCAGACGACGAGGGAAGCTCGATAAAAAAATTGGTAATGCGAAAAAATGTGAATTAACTTGCTTGCCATTCAACGAGGCGTTAAATCCTTTCAGCCAACATAAATGGGTGGTAAAGGAAAGGGAAGTGACCTGCTGAGTTTGCCATTTCAACTTTGCCATCTTCTCCATCTAATTCACTTTGTGGCTATGTTTTTACATGGTCTCCACCCAAAAACCCAGCCAAGGGATTCTGCTCTTTTTCACATAATTTTATTTTTACTGTTAGGAAAAATCGTATTTTTTAAATATTGTGTCATAATTTTTCTAGCTTAAGATGTTTATACATTTTAAAATATTCATTAAAATGGTTTTACTTTTATTGTGAGAAAAAATGTATTTTTTAAATATTGTGTCATATTTTTTTAGCTTAAGAAGTTTATACGTTTTTAAATACTTTTTTAAATGCTAAATTTCTAAAAATTCTACAGTTTTTAAATGATTGTATTTTCAACAAATACAATTTTATTTAAAATTCATACATTGTGTTTGTACTCTTGGCCATTTCTCCACTTTGTGTTAAAGTTTTCCCAGTGTTTTACTGCTCGTTTTGCTGTACATTTGTTTCGCTGTCGAACCAGCTAAAAGAAAGGAGAAATGGGAAAGGAGCAAGGAGACAGGAGACAAACACACTCGAAATAGCGATGCCAGCTCCAAAATATGACCTCATTCCCACACACACACACACACACACACACACACACTCGTGGGTTTTCCATGAACTTTCCTCGCATAACGCACACAGCGGAAAAGTTGGTAAAAGAAAAGGAAAAACTCAACAACAACTACAAGCAACTACAAAGCAATTGAAATGGCAATGTGGTTATACTCTTAACAAGGGTATTATTAGTTTGGAAAAAAAATAATTAAATTCAATTTAATTTGTTTAAAATGTAAAAAAATTATAAGTCTTAAGTTTATCTGTGTTTTTATAGTTGTATAAATAAAAATAAGATTTTAGCTGCTGGAGCAGAACGGATCTTTGGAGTTTTATAGATCCTGGACTATGTTCATGATATGTTTGTTTTTAGAGGTAACAATAATGTGAAACTTAAAGTCAAAGAAACTGTTCCAACCAAATTCCAACCGAATTCCAACCGAATGTCAACCCCTTCTCTATGTAAATTCCAACCTAATTTGGTTAGAAGGGTTTCTGTGGCACCCTCGATTATGAGGGTTTGAATAACTATCATATACCAAAGATTTTATAAAGAACCGAAATTACCTTTAAGACAATTTAAACTTCGACTCGCTCAAGTGGAAAGCTTTCCCTCTCGTCTTTCGCTTACTCAGCAAGTGCAATGAAATTTCAAGTGGTCAAGGATGGAAAATGGGTTTGGGTTCGGAAAAAATGGGTTGGTGGAACCGTTAGTTGTGGTCTATAAAAGCGCAGGCTTGGCCCTCCCCTTTCCCACCCCTTTTAACATGCAACTGGCGACTACCCATGGCGTGATGGCAATCAAATTGAAAAATAAAAACTCTCCTTGCGTGCAGCTACAAAATACAAAAAAAAAACACACAAAAACATTCAACAAAGCATCAGCATTAACAACTACAATGGGAAAATAGCCCTGGAAAATGCAAAAAAAGGGAAATGAAATGGAAACTGTTCCCAGAATTGACCGTTTTGTGTTGTGCTTTAAATGTCATGTCAGCATTTTGCGATTAACCTATTCAAGTTGCCTCGAATGTGTCTACATTTGTAGATGAAAAGTGATTAAAGTTCTATAGATAGAAAAATCAATGAGCACGGTTTTTATTAAACAAACATTTAATTAAGAAAATAACAAAACAAATATTTATTATGTTCTTTTATCTGTTTGGAAAATGAAAGGTTATTTCGTTACTACTGTCTTTTTTCCCTCATTTCATATTGTTTTTTTTATTTTAATTAAATATAGACATTCAGAATAATGTTTGTTTAATGTTTGTTTTACAAAAGGATATTTTTTATTTGTGTATGGTTTTAAGTACGTGTCCTAATGGAACCTTTTTTAGTATCTCCAAAAAAACTTTGTTATTCTAGGTGCGATTTAAAGAAAATGGTTTAATGGGCGGACTTTTAGAGCTCCGCTTGATGCCACCACTTAATCAAATGCAAGAAACCTGCCCCTAATCCTTGTCTTGCTGCCAACATTTGGGGACCCTGCAACGTCTGGCATTTTGTGCAAGCGGGTCAAAGTCAGGGCACTAGGCTTAGCCTTCTTTTCCTGTTCTTTGCTATGTACCTACAGACAAAAAAAAAGGTGCTACAATTTGAAAATTTGGAGATGGAAAGAAAGAATTTAAACTTTTTCCGAACCGCAGAAAAGGCTAACTTTATATTTAGGAGAGTTAGGTACACATATTACAAATATTACAAATAAACCATAATAAAAGAGGGAAGTGCTTAAGTTTTATCTACATATATATAAAATGATGACGTTTCTACTCTAAATGAAAACACTTTGGGTTTACAGAAGCCCCAAACTAGGACGATTTAAAGGTTGAGATCCTAAACACATTAAAATAATAGTTTTCCACTGCACGCTCCTGTTTCTCTCCTTATGTATGTCCTGTTTGTATGTCCTGTTTGTCCTGTACTCGTACAATCTATTTGCTGACGTAATAAACCATAATAAAAGGCCGAAGCGCGTAACAAGCCCTCATTGTGCCCGTTTCAAGGACACACCAAATGAAGGGGAGAATTCGGTGAAGGAGGAGGAGGAGAAGCCAGCTGAGATGTGGCGACAATTTGGCGTCTTTGGATGATGGGCGTTTCCCCATTTCGCCAGCTAGACACAATTGAAATGGGGCCAAGTTATGAATGCAGCAGCTCTCTCTCTCAGAAGAGGCTCTTTGTTTTGCCTGCACTCAAAGTTTCGACGGCCTCCTTAAATTTTCCATCTTCACCTGTAACCTTTCCAAATTGGTTTATTAATTATTTCGCAGATTGTGGGGTTCTTCCGTTCTCGCGCCTCCTCTTTCGGCAGGCAGCCGCCTGTTCTTTAATGTTGTTTGCACACTTTTGATGAAATTTTATTACACACAGCTCATTAGGACTAATGATGCTTGTTGCCTGTCAGCCCTGATTTAGATCCAGTTTACACGGAAAGAAATTTAGAAAACTGAGGAAAATGTATTATATTCTACGAGAATTTTGTTAGTTTTTTAAATATAGCAATTTTTAAAATAAAAAAAGGAGTGTGTCCAGCCTACGCACGACAGAAGTGAAACACACAAGCAAGCGCATTCATTTTTAGGTTTCAAGTTTTTTAAATTTCTATAAAATATCTAAACATAATAATAAATTTGAATGACCATTTCAAAATTTTGAAAATTTATTGCCTCTTTTTAAGAGGGGCGCAAACTGATTGCGATAAGGCCATTATTGAAGCGCTTGCTGTTTTTAAAGGGGCATAAACTTAAGGAAAGATATAGTTCTTTCTTGTTTGGTTTTAACTCTCTCAACTTTGAATGAGCGGTTAAGGGAATTTGTCGGTGAATCGGTTTTACAAACGCCCTAAAGAAGTTTAACTTAAAACGTATAAACCAACACTATTCAGTTGTACCTGTATTATCTCTTTATCTAATAAATAAATCCTGAAAAATACTATTTAATAAATATTTTAACACTAAAAGGAATACAAAAAAATTTATTGAAAATGATTTTATAAATATTTTACCACTAAAAATGCTATATTTATCATAAATAAAATTAAATGGATGAAGGAAAAATAGTTTTTCTGTGTGTAAGATCCACTTGAGACGAGAGCCACAGCCTGAGACTGTGCAAGAGGACGGGGTTAGACCAGGACCCGCACCCGGACCCCAACTGCAGTGACGATAATGAAGGGGCTGCCAGTTGGCCTTGTGTGGTATATACTACATAGTATAGGATATAGAGTATAGGATACATGGAGGATGTGGATGAGCCAAGTGTGTGTGCGTTCGACTGTCTGCCTGTGCACTTAATTATATTTGTATGCCCAGACGATGACTATGACGTTGATGATGACGAAGCTAACTGAGGCCAAATGGCCAAATTGAACGTAAATTTCACTGATTGACTTTTGGACAGAACATGCTAGTCAATAAACTATAAAAATGGGAAGAGGAGCGCATGTTTAAGTTGGGAAAATCAAGGCAAAATAAAAATGGCTTAGTTCTTTAGAATGAGAAAAAACGAACACTTGATGTGATATGAAGGCGAACTCTTAAGCTAGACGTACATGCGGTCATACGAGTTTAAAAATTATCCTTTACCACTTACCAACATTAAAAAAAAACTTTAAGAAAATATTATTAAATGATAATTTAGTGTAGTAGCAAGGATTTAAAGTACATCATTTACGTAACATCATAAAACTTTAAAAACGCAATAGCTAGCCACAATTTTATTGCAATATAGTTTTCCCTTTACCAAAAGAATTAAATTTAAAGTTATTTTCATGACGTCAAAATCTGTTAAAGGGCCTACAAAGTAAATTAATATATTTTGTTGGATTAGTTTCTTTACCACTATAGTATCTAATATCTCTTGTTGCCTACCTAACAGGCGTCGCTTAATTAGTAGGCTCTTATAAGGTTATAGACACCTGGATTTGTTTGTTGGATCTGTTGCCACAGTTCATACACAAAAACGGTTAAAGTTTTAGTGGTTTCAGAATTTAATAATAAGTAGTAACATTAATTTACATTGAAATAAAAATAAAGCCCATTAAATGTTGGAATAAATTATGCATAAGTTTTGCTTATTTTCCACCCAGGACCTTATGTTGTACGAAAGGTTCTTCTTGCTTAATACATATGCGTCAAGGCACTATTTTGTTGAACGCAGCTGTAACTACACGCACAGACAAACACTTAGATACCCTTAGATACCCCAAAAAGGATACATCCTACATCCTGCGGCACTGACGAATACACTCCTCGTGTTTATCTGTTGCAAAGTGAGGAGCAGACAAACAAGCCAAATGACACGTACCCATAAATCCCCGACGTTTTATTGCCAAAGCGCTAAGCTCCTCGGAATGTGTGGGTGTCCCTGTGTCCCTGTGTGCGTGTGAGGTGTCCCTGTGTGCGTGCGAAGGTGTGGGTGTGTGTGTGTGTGTAGTGCGTGTGATTTGTTTTGGCGAGGCAAACACATAAACACAAACACAAACACACACGACGAAAGGCAAACAGGAAACATAAAATGCCAACAACAATTTACTTTGTTAATTTACGTGAAAGTATTTGCATAAATAATAAAAACAACATGTCAAAGCCTGAAACAATAAAGGGAAAACTCAATAAGTAATTTCAATGCTTTTGTGAGATTTTCTCGCCGGTTTATTGAACAGTTTGGTTGACGATTGTTGTCAGGGAAATAGTGCTGGGTTATACAGATAATATTAAGTTATATTTATTTTAGTAAATAGTTGTGTTATGAAAAGTTAGCAGTTCATTGTTAACTATAAACCCAATAAATAATATAAAAAATTTCAGTAGTTTGTTTTGAGGTCATTTAATAAAATAAATTTAACAAACTATGTATTACGTAAGAAGAAGTTTCAATTGGATTTATAAGACAATTAAAATTATAGTAATTTTAACTTGTCATGTTCACCTTTTCAAAAGTGTTCTACAAGTAGTTAAACAAAACACTTGCTCATCAACAAACTGTGAAACCAAAGGCTAAAACCTTTGCAATTTAAATTAATTGCTTTAAAATAAATATGAAAATGACTTTATTTCTATTAAATAATTGTTATTTTCCATACAGTGAATAACACACCTTAGGCTCACCTACAGAAGCCACAAAATTGCGCATACGCAGCGTGGACTATGGCAATTGAAAACGAAAATTTCGGGGGGACATAAACTAATCATCTATTTATGTACCTACATAAAAAAACCCTTTTTAAAAATGTATTGTAAGTTTTTAACTCAAAAATGTAAGTGAAATTATATTTAATAGTACCCCTTATTGATTCTTATAACAATTACTTGCCCTTTATAATACCACTTAAAAAAAAACAAAATAGCGCATACGCAGCGTGGACAACGGCAGTTGATGAGTAAAAAGGGGTTAAAAATGCCCCACAGAAGGAGGTAACTCGACCATAATGACCGCAACGTAAAGCAAATTCAGCAAATGGAGCTACTGCGCACAATGAAATTGTCAACACGTCCGGGGCAAATCGACAGGCCCTTGGAAAACCCCTTTGAGGAGGCTCCCTGCCGTGGGCCACAAACTATTCTCCATTTGACTGCCGGTGGTAAATATTTAAAATGCCCATGAAAGGGGGTCAAAAGCGGGCTCAGAGCCATGATGACCCATGCACCTGCCATGCACCTGGTGGCCAATGATCGTTTTATAACCACTTTTTGTTTGTTTTCTGTCGCTTTTATTTTATTTTCTGTCCTTGCTCTTTTTGCTTGGCGCACATTTAACGTTTCAACGTTTTACAAGTCACTTAAGTTCTAACAGGGCGGCGTACATAAAATACTAGCAAAAATATCAAACGAAAATACAATTAATTTTATTTTAAATATTACCAATATTATATTATATAGTACGAAGCATAGCCCCAAATCTTCTATTTGTTTTGTTAACCATAAATGTTTTCAACGTTTTTCTATAGCATATTTATTAGGGTTTACATTTCGTTTTTTATTTCAAGTTTTGCTTACTCATAAATATCGATTTCTTTGTTTTTTTTATGTTTTAATTTCAATTATATTTTTAATGGACTTTGTTAGCTGCACATTTTATCAAAATATATTGGTTTGTCCTGTGCTTCGAATTTCACATTCAGTTGGCTGGGCTAAATTACTACAATTATTGTTTTGTTTTTCAATCTTTTGTTCGTTTTTCGTAGAATCCTTTTCCCACCTTCATACCAACAATTTTCCAGTCTCTTGCACATGTGTTTTATATATTCCTTAAATGTTCTTTGTTAATTTCTTATAGCGACCAACCCAGAAATCGGTTCAAGGGCCTATCTGAAAAGTCATTAACTAAATTGAAAAGCATATTAGATGGGGTGAGGATGTACATATGTGTGTGTGCTCTGCATATTCCACCTGACTGGGAAATCAACAAAAGAGCCCAGAGCCCAGAAGAAGTTCGTTGAACCAGCCAAAAAGGAAAAGCAAAGCAACTGAAAATGTCATTGCAGGGCGAAAAAGACAAAGGTGAGGCCAAGAGGAGGAGTGGGATTTGGAGTTAACCTAACTACCATTGCTAATAACAACAACCCGGAAGGGGAAAAGGGGGGAAGGAGCAGTTGGAGGCGTATTCAACTGTCTGGACTGATGAGACATCGCACCCAATTCTGGCCCAATCAACCATAACTCGTTTGCATATAAACGGAGTGGCCTAAGTTTTCCTCAGAAATTAGCCAAATTTTTCAAGAAATTTTTACAATAAAAATTACAAATAAATCTTGACGTCGGGATTTTTAAGATTAAAAGGTACATCTCAGAAAAATATTATTTCAATAAAATAAGGATACTGTATTGCATACTTTTAATTGAAGTAAAATCATATTAAATAATTTTTTAAAACTGTATTTCAAACGTTTAAATTAAAAAATTAATGTACCTATATATTTCAATGGTCATTTTCACAGTTAAGCCCCAAAAATATTTTATTTAAAGCCAAACTTTTTTCCAGTGCTCCTCTATCTCTCATCCAAAAATGCAAAATATATTTTCGGCTTGCATGTCAAAGAAGTATTGAAAAGGCAACAAGAAAATGTTTTATAATTGATGCACGGCAATAACCAGGACAACAACAACAACAACTACCAAAGTGTTGCATTTGTTGCCATAGGGAAAGTCAGTCAAGTGGGAGAAGCCCCACACCCACTTCCACACCCAATCCCCATCCGGAATATTTCTGCTTGTGTCTCGTAAACAAACTCCACCAAGCGGGAATCAAACTGAAAATTCGGGGGCGTTGCCTGGCAGTTTTCCCTAGCCCCTTTTTCGGGGGCGTGGCAAAGGGACAGGAGAAAGAGAGAGACAGAGTTACATGACACGAACATGCAATTAAAGTCGAATATATTTTTATACAAATAAAAACGCACACACACATCCGGTATTTGCAGTTTATTTTTCTCTTTTATATATGCACTCGAGATTCACTGCACGGCGGAGGAGGTAAAGAAAAACCATTCCTCCAGGTGTCTCCTCCAGGTGGTCGGGTGCACACACATGGACAGACGCCTCTGAAGTGCGAAGTGGATGACCAGAAGGTGAACAGACAGTCGGATCAGTACATGTGTTTCAGATGCATTCAAAGGCAACAGTTCAGCAACTCGGAAATTTGGAATTCGGAATAAAAATCAAAAGGAAAATTCTGCGTAAGGCGGAAAAAAGAGCAAATTGATGGTCATTTTTAGTGTTTCCTAATTAAAAATACAAATTTGTGGGGGATCTATTGGTGCACGAAGTCTACACAAAAAAGACAAAACTTTTTCGGCCTTAATTTTTAAGTTAGCTAAACAAAAACTAAACAAATTTATATAATTAACAATTCATTAAATAACAAAATAAATATTTAATAATTTACTGACCAAGTTTTTCATGACGTTTTAAACTTTTTTGAGAATTATTGAATTGGCCTAAAATTTAAAGCTACATAAATGTAGAGGAATTTCACTATTATTATAACATAAAAAATGTCCCAATAAAAATGATACTAAACTGCATAGATTATCCAATTGTAGCCTAAATAAAACCCAATTAATTTACAATAAATACAAAACTATGGCTTTAATTCGCTTAAACATTTTAAAGATTTAAAAAACTTATCAAACTTTTGAGAATTGAGCTTCAGTTGATTTTAATAGCTGGAACATCTAAGATTTTGGGGATTAGCGACTTTGGTTTTTATTTGTTTGGGTTCAATACTACGCACTTTAGTTCCAGAAAGAAGTTATGTAAAAATTCAAATAAATATATTTAATAGGTTACTACGTAGAAAGTTAAAGTGTTCATTGTTGTTGGTTGCCTGGTATTCTATAAAACAAGGCACGCAAAGCATAATATATGTGGCACACATGTCGGATACGTAATGAAGCACGGAGGCTTTTGTGTTCGTGTGAGTGTCTCTAGGCAGCAGGTGCAGTTCCAAATGTTAACGCCAAGTTCCATCAAATTAAACATTTTTCCCATCTAGAAGCGCCCTCAAAAGTATGCAGCGGGTTTTTGTGTGCGGAAATGAAAGGGGGGAAAATAAGAAAAGCAGAAAAATTGTTGCTCCAGCTGTCAGGGCAGCCAAGTCTGCATTGAAAATCCATTTATAGTCGCTGCATTATGTTATTTTCAGTCATTTACCAGGCGTCTGTCTCCTGTCAAACGAACTGCAAGCGAGAACTGAACTCGAACCGATACGAAGGAACTTCTCGTACTCGTTCTCGTACTCGTACTGCAAATGCATGTCAGTTCGCCTGAAGTCGCGTCTGTCAAATACACGGGCTCAATGACACTGTCCGTCCCACTCTTCCCCTGTCTGCTGTCTCTTTCCACGTTTCCACTGTGTCCATGTATTGGGTATCTATGTGTGGCAAAAGATATTTGCAGTCAAGTCGAGTTGATTTGCCGCATGTGGCAGAAGCGTCAAGAATGGGGGCTCTATAATTAACTTGCCATTTATTTTGTCCTCAATCCGCTGACAGAGTGACCGAAATACATGCAAAATGCACAAGAAAGTTGAGTTAAATAATTAAAAAGTGACTAGGAATTCAATAAATTTTCAGAGTAAGAATCTGAATCTGAATCCCTGAATCTTTAGACAAAGATTTCAAACTACAGAATAAAGCATTTATAACCAGATTTAAATTGTTAAGTAAGTAGATCTTTAAATCTAAACCACATAAACAATAACATCCTCCAGTTCTGACACAAATAAATAAGACAACAAAATAGTCTCCGCAGATTAACATAAAAATGCAAATTTCTGTCAAAAACTTTAGTTCCTCCTCCTATAAAACGTATAAAAACTAAAGTTGCAGCAAAGCCAAAAGTAAAACTAAGTTAATCCCTGTGATTTATATTGCATCATAAGCTAAAAGGATGACATTAAGAGCAGTAATAGTTGAAAGTGGCGGACTTTATTTTATATTTCTTGAATAAGTATTTAACTAAAAAGTTAGCGAAAAGCTTTTACAACTTTGAAAGCCAATTTATCTTGGTTAAAGTTGAGTTTTCTGAAGTTAAGTTATAAAATGTTTCGTAATTAAATGACACTTTGCAGATGACCTTGAGGTTTTTGAATGATATTTATATTGTTTATATTGGAAAGGACAAGAAGTATTGAAAAAATTGATAAGAACATATGAAAAACAATATCTTCTATAAGCTCCATTGTTGTCCTATCGATCTTAGTGCTTGACAATTTAATTTCTGTGTGCACACTCCTCAACACATTGATAGCAAAAGAACACACCTTCGGTGATAAAGGTTAACAGAAATTGCCACCTACTACACCACCTCCACTAAAGGAAAAACTAATCACACTCGATCCTTAGTAACTCAGCGGGCACTTTCCGTACTCAAAGCGATTCTCTGGCCCGCAATCCATCTATCCGACACCCGCATCCTCCCTTCCGGTTAAAAATGGACTTGTGCCGCTGTCAGTTTCAATAACACGAACCGCCAACTGTCTGGGAGGGTGATAAAAAGCAGTGGCAGTAGCAGTAACACTAGCTAAAAAGCCAGGAGAGAGTGTCATGTGCGTAGTCGATGTGGCTGTCTATCCGTATACCCATTAGGTACATACCTATACCGGGAAATCCTCGATAGCTGTCCAACTGACAGCTGAGCAGAATGATGAGCATGGGAGGTGTACTCAATCCCGCCTTTGACGCATTTCCATTTCATGTTCTCCAGGTCTTGTTTTCCCTGACTTTTGTGCCCTATTAATTATTCAGCTTGGGCATATTTAATGGGCCCAAAGACAGTCGTCAAAATCAAGTTTAGAGCCCATGACAATTGTTGGGCTTATCCCTGCATTTGAATTTAAATCGAATGAAAACATTTGCGTAACAACTTGGCAGCATGCAGCAGTTGTGTCCTTCCTATTTTTCCCATTTTGCAGCGGAATGACGCCAGATACACGGATTCGGATACAGATACAGATTCAGCCGAGGCTTCAGCTGCAGATACAATACGTAATCACCCGACGCCTTCGCTTACACATTTACCAAAATGAAAATCAATATCCTGCCAGCGAGGATGGGTGCGGGAAAAAAAAAGAGTAAGCTCTGGGGGAGAAGTCCCCATGCTCCCAAGCCAAACTCCTGCCTGCACATGCTGTTGCATATTTTATCAATTCAACTACAAAGTCATTCAATGAATGCCAAAGGCAAGCTGAGTTTGGGGGAATCAGTTGCAGGAGATGTTGCACTTAGGAACTAACGATGTCACACAGAAAACAAAAACGAGAGCTCAAAGCAGACAAGGAATTCCGTTGGACAAAAGCAAAGTAAAATTGGGAATATTTTAAATTAAGAGAATGATATGAAGACCTAGGATCTTTTGAAACCTAATTAAAACAAAGGACACTTTAAACTTAATTTCTGTATTCAGCTGGGAAAACTTTAATAAAAGAAAATTAACATCATAAGATATTCTTATTTGGTTAGCTTAAAATTATTTTTAGGAGTTAGGAACTTAAGTAAGTCTATTTAAGCTTTCAGAGAAAAAATTAATGAGCTGTTGTAGTTTGTTTGTAAATATAACTTAAAAAATTGCGAGAATTCATTTGACTACCCTTTGGTTAGATAAACTTAAACTTGTTATGACATTTTCTTTATATCTTTACTAATTTAACAAAAACTAAACGATTTTGAAATAAGTTAGAAATTACAAAACCTTTTCAAATGAGTTTAATCATTAATCATAGAAGTAATACTTAAACCTTTCTAGGTACCTACTATGTTATAAAGCAAAGAAAATATCCTGGTGAAACACCCAATGAAAATCCCCATCTAAAATTCCAAACTTTCCTGTTACCTTTCCACACCAGACTCTTAATAAATCAAATATGCAATCCACAAGCTTAAACAAAGGAGCCGACCGAAAGCGGTAATTAAGTTTGGCCATGAAACCGCATCGCATCAAAGGCAATTTCCTCTACTGGCCCTGACAGCTCACCACCCTTCCACCTCCTCCTGCTCCTTCTCCTCCTTCTCCCCTGCTTAATTGATTTCAGTTATGACTTTCGATGCCTATTTGCGGATTAATTGATTTCCGGAACTCCAACAGAACTGAGTGTGGGATGGGGGACTACAGCTAAGGCTAAGACTAACCTAAGGACTAAACAGAAACCATCAAGCAGCACTCCTTCCTAGGGGCTGCTAGAGTTGGAGCTCAGGCTCTGCAGGGAGCTGTTGGAGGTGGTTTTCCTCAGAGTCTCTCCTGCCAGGCTGCACAGATTCTGGACCAGAAGCGACGAGGAGCTCCCAGGCCCCAAAGTGCGGCTCAGTAGTGGCGAGGACGTGGCTTTGGCCGGATTGGAGTTTGAGTTGGCTAGGTTTGGGTGGTGCCGCAAGGGCTGCGGCGAGGTTGGATTCGAGAGGCCGGACTCGTGAATGGGCGACAGAGTGGGAGAGCGTGTCCTCAAGAAGTGCTTCCTCCTCTGCCTGCGGTAGACATTGCCCAAGCTGGGCAATGTTCTGCTGTTCGTTTGGCTGTGCTGACTGTGCTGCAGATTGCTGGCAAATCCCAGGGTCTCCGCCAGCTCCGCCAGCTCCTGACTGGTCTGGTTCATTTTCCTCCTCGTTGGGGGTGGCAAGGCGGGCGGCAAGGTCAGCGTATAGGTGGTCACGCTGTCGTCCCTTATCACGGATGTGGGCAGCAGCATCAGCTCCTTCTGGCCGCACGAGGGACTCGTGCTGGTGCTCAGTTCGCTGCTGCTCTCCATGGAACTCCTGCTCGGCGAACTGGCCGGCGGTGTGGGCGTGGCTGTGGAGGCGGCATAGCCCCGCCCAGCTGCCTGTAGCTGCAGCGGACGTATCTGATTCTGTTTGATGGCGGAGCCGCCGTGATTCTGGTGCTCCTTGTTCGCGATTCCATGATGCGTACCGTGGCGACAGCGGGGTCTGCGATAGCGTCCCAGCAAGCGCAGCATGTGACGCAGTCGGGAGCTTCTGGGCGGCGTGGGAGTGGGTGTTATCTTCAGGGGCAGCTCCTGGTCCATCCCGCCGTTCAGGGTGCGTATGAACTGGATGGGCAGCTCCTGGGCATTCAGTTTGGCCGCTGCGGCTGCTTCTTCCCGCTCGCGGAACGTTAGGGCCGCCAGGAGATCGTTGGGCACATCCGGACTGTCCGGGACGGAGGCGCAACAGTTCCATTTCCTTCTCCACCGCTGGTGCTTCGAGATGTTTCCAGCTGCCGTGGCCGAGGATGAGGAGCCCCCCGTTTGGCTGGTCAGGGTGCGAGTGCTACTGCTTCCTCCTGCGCTGCTCACAGCTCCCGAGGATCCCGCTCCGGATCCCCTTCTCAGTCGGAAAGTGCACAGAGTGCACTGCTCAGTGTACTGGAGATACGTGGCTGGCCGCTGCTGACGGGGCTCAGCAGAGATCAGCGATCCCTTGGCCACGCTCACTCTGCGCTGCAAGGAGCTAGCCGCAAAGCTGGAACAGCAGTGGAAGCTGCTGAGCGTGTCCTGCTCCACCTGAACTTGTGGAACCTTCTCCTTCAGCAGCGAGCAAACGTAGATGGCCTGCCTGCTCTGGTGGAATTCCCTGGAACTAGCACAACAATGTAGTTTTAACGATTGCTCCGTTTGACCCACCACCTCCGGTGACTGCTGGCTGGGATGCGGAGCACTGGAGCAACAGTAGAGTTGTTGTCCCCCTGGCATCGACTTGGACGGATTGTGTGGCTCCGGGAGGGAGGCTGAGAAGTGCACGCTACCATTCTTGGCTGGCACACTGGGAGCTCCTTCAAGGAGCTGCTTGGTCTTGGCCTCCTGAGCTTGGCGATGGTTCCTGATGTACTCGTAGGTTGTCAGTCCCAGGAAGGAGATGTAGATGTGAAAGAAGCAGAGGTGGAGCAGCAAGCCCGCACTCACAGCGGCGAGCAGCCCCAGGACTCCCAAAAGGAGCAGGAAAATGGTCTCGTTGACACCGATTCCCCCCACCACAGGCGTCACTGTGTGATTGGTGAGGCTAATCCCAGATGGAGTCGTACTGGCTTCTATCAGGGCTGTAAAGTTCTCTAGGAGAGTGGGAAGTGTGGAGATGGTTATGTTGGCCAGCTCATCATCCAATTCCGGACTCTGATCCTCTGGCTGCTGCTCCATTAGCATCATGGTGCCGTTGCCCAAGCTGAGAGTGATGTTTATGTAGTCGCCGCCGTTTATTTGATGGCCCGTCTCTGCCTCGGAGCTCATGGGGCACCAGTAGAAGCTTAGCCACTCCGGCTGGACGTAGTAAAAGACGATCTGGGCCACCACGGCAGCCACGATGACCAGGGTGGCCACCACCGCACTGACCACGCACATCAGGAAGGCCACATAGTTCCGGGAGCCGATGCAGTGGTTCAGCCACTTACAGTGGTGGTCGAACTTTCCCACGCACTTGTTGCACACGGAGCAGTGCTTGGTGCGATTGGAGGAGGTGCGGATGTTGCACAGGTGGCACCTGCCGTTCTCGATCACGTGGCTGTGCTTCGCCCGGTCAAATTCCGGCACTATCCGGTCGTTGCGATGCACTCTGCGCAGCTCCTTGTCCGCGGGATCCGTCAGCAGAGCCGTCAAATGGGAGGCGATGTGCACCAGGTAGAGGCCGGTGATCAGACCGTACAATGGGCCCTGAATTGGGGCATGAAAGGCTGGTATGAGCACCCAGTAGCTGGCCACTCCGAACAGGAGGAGCACCAGCCAGCCAAAAAGCTGGAGTGGATGGAGTGGCAGCTGCAGTCCGTGAAGGCGTCTTCCCTTCCGATGTTGCACATCGGCGATATTGTTCTGGTAGCTCACCAGCTGCGAAAGCCGGCACAGGTGAAGGCGCTTCCTTCCTTCCTCGATGTGGTCGCCTGGAAGATTGGCCAAGGCAGCTCCACTTCCACTTCCCAGGCTCTTTCGGACTGGGGTGGTTACTTCCTTCACGGGCACCTCGCTGCACGACTCCGTTAAGCTGGCAGTGCTGATGGTTATGATGTGATCCGTCTCCGACCTGACTCCGTTGGCTCCTTTGGGTCCCGGCCTTAGCCCAGCTGCTGTCGAGGACATCTTGTTGATGGGAGCAGTAAGAATGACTTGGATGATGATGATGATGTGTGAGTGATGAAGGGTCCTGCTTGACGGCTGTACATTACATCTGATGCTAAGCCACGCCCTCGACGGATGATGCAATCCAGCAAAGGAAACGCTTCATATAATTCCCAGACGATTTTTGAGCATTTTTCGATTTTAAATAGTTTAGTTGTTGGAAAGAAAATTTTAAGAGGTTTTTCCTTTTTACTTTTGCAGTAATAGTCTTTTTTGACAGTTTATAACATAATTTTAAAGTCCTGTGCGTTTTGGGATGTTGTTATAGGTTTTTTTATTTTTATTTAACTTTTTATCTCACTTGGTACAAAAATGTCATGTTTATTTGTTAAAAAAATATTAACTAAAAATTGATTTGGTTTTTGACGATTTCAAATGTGTCTTTTGTTGCTTATTTAAATGTCCTTTTTCAATGGATTTCTTGCCAAATTTGTTTCTTTTTTTTCACTTGTCTGGCATTGATTGTTGCTGCCTTTTATTAGCTTTCTCTTTTACAGTGCCCAACTTTTATTTTTATTAAAATCTCCTTCTTCACTTTTGTTTGTTTTCGTCAAATTTTGTGCTCTCTCTCCCGCACACACACACAATTACATCTTTTGCCTTTTCTATTTTCTTTTTGTTGTTGCGAATGTTGTGAATGGCGCAGTTAACGGTTCATACGTGAACGTATTTTGTTATTTTTGTCGCTTTTTCGTTTAGTGTTGGTTGCTGTGGGGGGTGGTTACACTGGCAGCGGGCGCAGAATAGCACGACGGTCGCCACCCCCGTCCGAATTTCTTTTTTTTTTTGCGGGATTTTTGCTCTATGATTTCCTTTCGTTCCTTTCTGCTTTGCGTTTTGCTATTTGTTTGACTCCCACCCACACAGACAGACAGACGACGGCCGAGCACACGCACAGGCGTCGCGAGTTAAAATAACAGTAATACAGCGACGGTGTTCGCGTATACCGTTACTTAAGCGCATCAAAACGAACCGACTCCTTCAACCGACGCAACTAAACGAACCAACTCCACGCAGAGTAGCCAACGTGGAAGCTCTCGGTCGTTCGATTGGAACACACTGTGCTGCAGCACTCAGAAAAAATTACCGTCCTCGCCTTTCAATAACTCTTTGGGTGACCTTTTTCCCAGAAACTTGACTTTAGCACCTTTATAGCAGTTTTTAATTAAAAATTTGGCTTAGGAACTGTATCCTTAGACAAAAAATCCCCACAATGTAAAGTTGTTACATTATTTTTCTGAGTGTAGCAAATGTTTGACTAGGTTTGACGTCACTTTCGACTCCCCCGCAACGTTGGAGGCACCAACAGCTGCTGTTCAACAACACAAGATTACAGTTTAAAAAAACTTTTGTTTTTAACTTTAAAACTAGATAATTATTGTAATTTAAGTACTCAGAGTGCAACAACGCTGAACAAATATTAACATCGTTTACAACAGTTTAACCCAAGAAAATCATACACAATTCCAGTTCTTGTTAACAAGTGTAGCCAACCAAAACTCTCTCTCTCTCACGGTTCGAAGTCACTCTCAAACGCCAGCAGAGAGCGGCGCTGCGAGAGAAAGCCTCTCTCCGTTGAAAATGATTGAATGTCTACCTTCAGCTGATTGAAAGCAACCGTTTTCAATTTTGTCTAGTGGTAAAAAACCAGATGAGAGTGAAAGAGAGAGTTGTAGACAGCTGTGAGCGGCACTTTGCCGGCACCGTTAGTCAGGTGAAAAGGTTAGGGGGTGGAAGTCAGGGGCTTAGGCAGCGGGGTTTTGGTGGGGTTAAGACTCCTCAAGAAATTCGAAGACACTTTAAACCATACCTAATGTGCACAGCTTACTCATTGTAAAGTTTGTAAATTTTCGATAAACCATCCCCTTCTGGAATCCTGTAAACGCCACTGTTGGAGTTCAGGCGGAGGCTGTTCCACCCACCAAATATATGGGAGATACATCCCAGCACGCATTGATGGTTGGGTTGTAATATTTTCGTGGGTGGTTTTTGGGGTGGTTTAGTATGAGAGATATGTTCGTGATCGCTTGGAACATGAATTTAACGTCGTTCGTAGTTTTATTCCCAAGGTTGTATTGAATTTCGAAAAGCGTATCAAGCTATTTTTGCATATTTCTTATTATTTACTTACCAACTTTAAATTCTTTTTAAATTACTAGTTAACGAATAACTTTTTAAAATGATTACTTTCTGTTCTACTGTATTATACACATTACATTACGATACCTAACATTTAAATTCAAGATTCCCAAAACCTTATTGGCTTTTTAGCCATTATGACTCACGCTGCCATCCCTGGGGACTCATATCGTAGCAGCAAGTAACTATTATATAACGTTAAATGGGCCAGAAGGGGACAGAAGGCCGTTCCAGATTGGCACGCACCTTTTGCTTTTCCCTTTTTCCCTTTTTTGGGATGCGGGATGCCAGCATCATTTTTTATTTATGCCATCGACAGGACAGCACACGTGGGACACAGAGGGGGTGTGTTAGGTGCCGAAGGTGTTAGATGAAATGGAAAGCACACTCGAGAGAATATTTGGAGCACGTGCTGCAGCAAGTACATTTCAGCACTTGATGTGATTTTATTTACATGGAGAGAGAAGAGATTGTGGGTGGACTTTTCCAAGGAAACCAAGAAAAGCCAATGCAGACATGCCGTCGCCTGACCGAACGATTGGTAAATATTTATGCTCGAGATGCCCGCAATCCAGAGTTGAGTCCAAAGACGGGAAACGAGGTCACCACCGCCTCAACAGAAACAGAAACAGATAGCAGATAGCGGGGGATGTAATCCCAGGCAAAGGCAGCGAAAGATGGAGACGGATAGTGAGCCGGGGATTTATGTAAGCCCCAGACAAACGGCTGCGAATCTGAAGCTGCTGGAGCACAACTAATGATGCGGGCCACGATCCTGCCTTTGGCTCGTAAAATCGAAAGGCAAATTACCAAAACAAACACCGAAATTATGCGCGTGGGTTATCAATGAATTGCCAAAGTTTGTGTATTTTGCATACCGATAAGTAGGCGGAATTAAGGGTAACGCTTAGTGTTTGCCTTTTAAAGACCTTTGTTTAAAATATCTTAAATATTATAAATTGAAAACAACTTTTCCCAATTCTACCTCAAACTTTTCTAACATCACATAAACCATCTATGAAAAATACTTGTAAACAACTCAATGCCAAAATTTTATTAAATTTCTTTGGCATATAAATTGAGTTTGCTTGAGTTTCCGGTTCAGTGTTATTGGCTCCTGGGCCACAATAACCGAACGAGGACAAAGAACACCAAAAAACCCCTCCTGCCAAATCTAGGATGCCGGTAACAAAAAAGCTTTGATAAGCAGACCTAAGCCTTCCATTGAACTATCAAAAATAAGGCAAAACAGCATCGAGCAAGAAGGTAAACAATTTAAAAAGCTTTCAAGCCTTCAAGGAGGCTGAGAAAAAGAAATTTCAAAAGAGAAAAAATCAATGTAAAGTAGGCAGTTAGTTTAAAGTAAAGAATATGAAAATCATTTGAAATTAGTAGTGATTAAACGCTCAGAGAAATAAACACACACGCACATTTTAGGGCTTTGTAAATTAAAAGCGGCAAAATGATCGATATTTTGTCGTTGCCACGCCGGAACAAGGTGTCCAATCCGGCCCTGCTGAAGATGATATCCTTCAAGACCGGACTGCCCATCAATAGTCTGCCCGGCTGGGAGCTGATCCCCCTCAACTGCAAGTTACCCATGCTCAAGTGTCCGGACAACCAGGTTATATTCTCCAAAAACAAGATCGGACAGGATGTAAGTGGTATTTATGAGAAAACGTTTAAGAAAGTTTTTTGAAAATATTGGTATCTCAGCTGTTTCTACGTTGAGAAACTTTTTTTTCAACTCTGTACAATGATTTTATAAAAAGGATACTTCCGAAACCATAGTTCTTCTTACATTATTGCTTTTCTTTAAATGTTTATAGCCATTCTAACTTTTCTAAGACAATATTTAAAAAACTAATTACATTTTATGATGTTTTATCACCTTAAATAGGCAGCTATTCATAAAAAATACCTTTTATTTTGTTTCCAATCATTAAAATTCTATTACACCAGTTTAAAAGCAGCAAGCAGGAGTTCGAGTCCTCTGTTACCGAGCACATTCCCGAGTACAATCCGCTGCACGACTCCAACCTGAAGACCTTCTACTCCAACGAGCGCAATCTGAAGCGCTTGAGGGAGAATGGCGAGATAACGCAGGACAACGATGTGATCTGCAATCTGAAGGACTTCAACGAGCATCGCCAGGAGCTGCACAAATCGCAGCTCTACTACATATTGCAGGCGTACAAGCGACGCGAGTCGGAGCAATATGACCGGATGTTGATTGCCAATGCAGAGTCAATAACGAAGAAGGATCACCAGAATCTGGCGGCTCGACATCAGTGCACCGAGGAGGTGCTGGCCCGGAAGCGGCTTCAGGAGGAGGAACGACACGACAGGAAGGTCCACTTGATGAACATCACGTATGAGAAGATCAAGCGATTGGAGAACCGGACCGCCATGCAGAACATGCTGCTGGAGCACCGTAAGATGCTCACAAACACGCGGCTAGCTGCCCACATAAGCACATGCCAGGATCTGATGAGGAAGCTCCTGATCAAGCAAAAGAAGCTCTTCCAGTTCAAGAAGGATCGGTTCAACAAGAACATGCGCCTGTTGGCCAAGCAGAGACTGGTGAAAAACACAGAGCACCAGATTGAGTCCTGGAGAAAGAGACTGGACGAGCGCATTGCCAATCAGCGGAGGCTAAACTTCCTCTTGCAGGAAGTGGAAAAGGAGCGTAAAACGTTTATAGAGAAGCACAAGGCCATTTACAGGGAAAAGTGGCAGCGGATACAGAACGCGATCAAGGAGAGGGCTCAACATGCTATCGTTGCCCGCAAGCCAAAGAGGAAACGCCGCAAGAAGAACAAGCCGGCCCCGGAGACACCCAAGCAGTCGTTCTGCGATGTGTTCCAGGCATCCTTCGAAGATTTACTGGACAGTGATATCTGTTACGCGCTGAATGCAGCCATTGCCATGGAGGGAGGGACACCACTCAACTTCACACCAGATGATCCAATCTATAAGGCGGCGCAGTACATACTCAACTACATTGTGACTGGTTTCTACGAGGATCTCAGCGAAGACGAGTGCGCCATGCAGGTGCTCATCGCGCGCATCAAGGACTTTGTCTGCGATGCCAAGAAATATGTACTTTCTGTGAGTAAATGGTGGGAAAACTACTGCATTCCTCTCTGACATGCTGCTCTTTTTCCGCAGAAAGCTTGTAGTATAATCGCCTTCGCCAGGGAGAAACACGAGATGAGAACACCACTACCAATGCCCAAGCCGTCGCAAAACCAATCGCGCGCCTCACACGTCTCCTTCAATGGGGTGGCCAGCACCATCGGCGTGGGTAGCTACGAGATTCATCCGTTCGTGGACGTTCGTCCTTGCTCGGAGCGTAGGCCCACGCCGGCTGGGTCGCTGGCCTCGCTGGTGGTTAGCCAAATCGGGGATCATGTGATCCAGGACAAGGTGCGTCTGCCTCATTTGAATCGCAACCAGATTGTGTTCATAGAGCACTATCTGGTGAAGCTGAAGCGGGATCTGCTGGTGGGCCTCGACAAGCTGGTCTTTGCAGCCATTCAGTGCCACTTCGAGAACCGCAAGATGGAAGTGCGGGAGGAGCTCCTCCAGCTGGACAGAAACTACCTCTTCGAGCAGATGGCCGGTGGCATCCTCAGCTACGCGGTGAATCCGCTCAACTACCAGTCGGTGCTGAAGCTGGCCGTGAGCGTTCTGTCCGGCGAGGCCATCTGGGAGCTGCAGCAGACGTTGCTCAAGCCGGGATTCGAACCGCGGGGACCGAACCACCCCACCTTCTGTGGCTTTGAGAAGGAACAAGGGGACCAGGTCCTTTGCAATGCTCCCGATTTGGAAAAGGATTCTTGCGGAAAAGAATGCATTTAAATTACATGTATGAATTTGTGGGTATTGAGGCACTTACTTCGGAGTCCAAAACAATCTTAATTTGGAGCACTTAGCTGTACTAAATTTATGTGCTGTCTTTAGTTTTTCTTGTTCCAAACGCTTGCAGTCAATAAATTTATTAATTGTTGCCTAACACTCTTTGTTTAGTTAAAAATCTCAATTTACACCTGTTTAATTTGCAAACATATAGGATCCCCAAATTTTAATGTTTTCTTCTACGGAAACGTATTAATTTAATACTTAATAGTAAAAACAAACACTTACCTTTGCCACTCTTGGAATCCTTTAAGCACTATTCACTGTTCTCATCAATTTGCGTACAAATTTCAGTTGTAAACACAAATAAAATAAACTTATTTCCAAACGCATGGAAGCAACAGCTGTTTGGCTGTCTTCTTCTTCCGTTCGTTTCAATAACCGATAACAAGCCATGGAATCGATAAATTGTACGTTTTTTTAAATCGAATAAAATTGATTTTGAAAGAATAAAAACCAATCTTTTAAGTTGAATTCATTTTTATATATAATTAAACTGTTTAAAACTATTTAATTGATATTTTAACTATGTTGAAAATGCCAAAAATCGTTAGGAAAAATCCCAACGTGACGTAATGAATTTGAAATGCCTTTTTAATGTGGTTTACATTTTGCACTTACAACTAACTTATTACTAATTATTTGGGAAAACTAAACGGCGTCGCATAGGGATACATCATGGAGTTGTAAGGGGCGCCCGGAGCTCCCATAAGGGAATATGGAAACACTTGTGGAGGTAGACTGGCTGCGACGGCTGCCTTCGAGTTCCGCTTTCCTCTTTGACTTGGCAACAGGAGCTGTCTGCGGCTCATCGCTGGACTCCGACTCCTCGCTCTCGCTGCTAGCCTCATCTGTGGCCTCATCTTCGTCGTCGTCGTCGTCATCATCGTCCTCGTCTTCATCCTTCGGTTCAATCTTCATTCTCTTCTGAGGCGTCTTTTTACCTTTCTTGTTAACCACCTTCTTCTCCTTTTTGGCCTTCAAAGGAGTAGCTGGGACTGAAACAGACACCGGGAGTGCAGTAGTGCCAGCGGGAAAGGTGAATCTCTGGTCACCATGGAAGGCGGCCATCTGCTGCATGGCAAACTCCATGAATGACTGCATGGCAATGTTCAGGTTGGGTGGATTCGGGCAGTTCTTGAGCCCGTGATAACGTCCAGAGCAGTTCCGGCAGATCATCTGGCACTGGAAGGAGGTGTGACCCTGAAAATATACATTTTGATTAGAATTAAATATATATAAATATATCTAAGGTGCATCACATACCTTCTTATCGCAGATACCACATACATCGGGCGGTTTATTTTTGTTTTTTCCTTTGCCCGCCTTCTTATCATCTTCATCTTCAACCTCGCTGCTCTCCTCCTCCTCATCCGTAATTGTAAACTGCCGCTCCTGGGATCCCATGCAGACCACGTCCTCTTCGGACGGCAGTTTCTTTAGCTTTCTGGAGGATTTGCCAGGGGCTTCCTTCTCCTTTCCCGCTTTTTTACTCTTTGCTGGCGGCGGTGTGTCTTCGTCATCGGAATCCGATTCTGAGGATGACGACTCAGAGGACGAGACGGGTTTCACAGCCACAGCCGCCTTGCTGGCCTTTGTTTTTGGCGAGGGGACCACTGTTGCGGGCTTAATGCTGCCCTTCACTTCACCGGGCTCTGGATCGGACTCCTCTTCCGAGCTGCTCGACGAACTGGAGGAGCTCTGTTCCTTCCTTTTAGCAGTTTTAGGTTCAGCTTTGGGAACCGGTTTGGGTTCTGGCTTGGGCTTCAGCAGCTCCTTCTCCTTCTTAATGTTGATGGTGAGCGGCAGTGAGGGTACCTCTGGAACAGGTGGAACAAGAGCCTCTGGTGGCGGCGCTACGGGAGCATTGAAGGTGGCAGGTGGCAAACTCTCCTGCCTGAGGGACGAGGGAGCCGGTGAAGGAGCAGCTGGAGGTGGATCCTCGGTGAAATCGCCCACGTTGTCGTAGTACAACATGTGACTTTGGCCAGGGCTCTTCAGTTGATCCTTGCCGTGCCACGAGTTGTTGCGTCCATGGGATTCCCGATTCCGGCCACGCCTTCCTCTGTTTCTGCCTCCATCGCCACCACCACGTCCTCCTCCTCCTCTTCCTCTGCCTTCATCGCCACCACCGCGCCGCCCTCCTCCTCCTCTTCCTCTTCCATTCCTCCTGCTACCTCTGCCACCACCATTCTGCTCCTGGGTATTCGCCTGCTCCGTGGGATCTCTGAACTTGTTGAAGGCATTCCCACTGCCTTCGTTCTCATTCCATTGCCCCTGTCCACCTGCAGGCGGCCAATTGCCATTCGATTGGGTATTGTGACCCGGATTGCCTCCCCCACCGCCGCCACCGCTGCGTCTCTGCTGATTTTGATTGCCGCCAAAGTAGTGATACTGGTCCTGCCCGCGATGTCCCCCGCCGTTCTGCATCCTGGAATTTTTAATATTTATAAAACCGCCTCGACGCGGCGCACGTGTTGAACCGATAGGCAGAACCGATGACAAGCCATCTTCACCAGCGCTGGCAGCATGGCTTCTTTCAAGCCAAATCTGAGGTCGTTTTTAGCTTTTTCCAGCGGTTTTCGCTAGACACATCGAAGTCGAACTAAATCTGTCATCTCTTTCAGCGTGTGGAGCAATTAATTCGGAATTCAATTCAAAATAACAACCAAAATGAAGCCCAAGAAGTTCAAAAGCAGCGATAAGCACAAGATGCGACTGCATCACAGCACCAAAAACTGGGGCAAGCATAAGTTTAACCCCAAGAACAAGTTTAATAGACCAGAAGCCGCACCGGAGCCTGAGGCCAACGCAAAACCCTGGCAGCATGTGAAGAACGACATTATTGACGACTCTGAGGACCATGGACACCAGAATGTGGACTCCGTGGACGCCAAGAAGTTCATGCAGCAGCGGGAGCAAAATCACCGCAGAAACATAATAGAGGCGAATCGATCGGAGGCCACCAAGTGGGAGTCCTTCGACGACGAGCCCTCCACTTCCAAAGGGAACAATAAAAGGCAGAAAAAACAGAAGGAACCGGTGCCAGAGGCAGTGGAAAAGCCTTACATGGGAAAGTCCGATTTACCCACAGACGTAAATAAGTTCACGTTCGCGGAACGCAACTTTTACAGAAGTAAACTTACGTTGGGTGTGAAGATGTCCGAACGAAAGAGTTACCTCAATGAAGCTATTAGTGATTTGAAACGAAATCAAGACCAACTCCTGCGAGCAGCTGGCAAGAAGGAAAGCACTCGGTTTCCTAAAATTCCTGAATTAAAAAGGGGAAAGATGGGAGACAAACCTTTTCAGAAAAGAGGACAGAATGGAAATAAACCTGATCAGAAAAAGGGCAGGAGTGGCAACAATCCGTTCAACAAATAAACAAACCTAGAATTTAATCCTAGACTAAACTTTGGTTGCCTTAAACTTGTTACTGGTGTGGATTGAAGTGTGTTACAAATTAAATAAACCAAACTTATCTAAAAACTTAAGTAAATCAAGTCTTTTACTCAATTTAAATGTATTGTCGCTCAAAAAGCTTTACATTTTTAGGGAAAGCAACGATCTTAGGGGATTAATTTCAGAAATCTTAGTATACAAAGAATAAAAACATGATTTATGCAATCCTCAAGAGGAAAACCCACATGAGAAAAAAGAAAGATTAGTTACTCGGGTGACAAATCAGAAATGTATACACAACATTACTACACACTTTATGTAAATCTTAAAAGTAGTGGTACAAATACATGTGGAATAGGTCGGCGAAAATAAATAAACTAAACAGAATGCGACTCCTCCGAAGGGAGGAGCGAGAGGAGATTGAAGCGGCGCCTGCTGCGCGTTGGATGCCAGATCCAGCTCGGATCTTCAGCCATTGGCGTTGCCCAGCTTGGCGATGAGCTGGTTGAACTTGCTGTTGGTGGTCACCGACTTTTTGGCCGAGCGCACTTGTTCCGGCGAGTGCTGCAGAAAGTAAACGACGATAAATTCGAGTGTTTGATTGGCTTCCTTGGGGTACATCATGTTGAAGGTATAGTAGTAGCAGATCAGCTGGGCCAGGATGTCCGGCAGGTCGCCGTCCTTGGCGGCGAACGTGGCCATTATCTGGCCCTCGATGTAGACCTTGGCCTCCACGTGCGAGTCCGAGCCATCGGCCGTTGTTATGGGCGAATCTGTGGGGAAATTAAGCGGTTTAAAATGAGTAAAACTTTGAATAACCATCACAATGTTGAGCTACTCACTGACTAGAGCCACCCAGGGGGCATTTGTGGGATTCATGGTCTGCAGCGCTTCCTTGGTTAGAGAGCCGCTCTCCAGGTGCTTGAAGATGTAGTCGGGATCCTCATTAAAGTGGTACGCAATGCCACGCACCAGATTGGCGTTGCTCTCCTCCAGAGCGCTGATTTTCTTGTTCTTCGAGCCCTTGAAGAACCTGAAGAAGCGCTCCTTTTCGCCGGCCATTCGCTTCTCCAAGGCCCTGGCATCGATGGACATGAGCAGCTCAAAGTGCTGGTACAGCACCGCCTTGTCAAAAATATATGGCCAGTTGTCCTTGATGGCCGTGATGTCCGGGATCTTTTCGCTATTATTGAAGAACGAGCGCTGCAGCGGAAAGCACTCTTTCATGTATTCGATGACGGTGGAGTGTTCCAGGGAGGAACTGCCGCGGTAGCTGGAGATAAGTAGTTCCTTCTTCTGCTCCAGGTCCCTATTAAGAGCCAGAGCTTTTGCGTCGCCATTGGAGGAAGCCACTCCAAACTTGCGTTTCTTGCTGGAGATGTGGATCTCAAAGGTTGAAGAACTGGCTCGTTTTTGTGGTTTATTGAGGGCATTGTTCCGGTTGATCATTTTGGAGATGAGCGACTGCGGCGTGGTGGCTATGAACTGACCCTCGCGGTCCTTTTCAAGCAGTGAGTCCGGGTATTTTTCAGACGCCTGCTGGGCCACCTGCCGGAAAACCCGAATTGGGATGTGGGCAGATATCTCGCGCAGGGCCTCCACCAAAACATTCGCCAGGGTGTTTAGGCGCTTGCCCAAAGTACTCTTTCCCTTCAGCAGCTTCATGATGTCCCCGGGCACCTTGCTCCAGGGTATCGAAAAGTCCTTGAACAGGGCCGAACTCTTTGCACTCGAGGGCGTGACGCTTGCCAGCGACAAGGTCTCGTCATTGGACACCGTCGAGTCATTTGGGTTGGACACAATACTGTTGTTGGCATAGAAGCTGGGGTCCACCGAGCTGCCGGCGCGTTCGGATCGGTTGAGAGGTGATGGTGGTGGAGGCAGCACCACATACTCCTCGGACTCGGCGAGGAGCATTAAAAGAATCTTCTCCTTGGCAGCAAACAGGAGCACGTCGTCCTCGCAGATCTCGCAGCCGTTGCTTTCCAGGACAATTGTGCTGCCCGACAGCCCGTATTTGTGGGCTAAAAAGGGAAAGTAGGATATTAATAAATATTTTGCTCCATATAATACTAATGCAACAAAATTTGTATTTACTTTTCAAATTAAAAATGTCTTTAACACAAATATTTTGGTAAAAAGTTGATCCACGTTAAGTGATACTGAATTCATAATTTATATTTCATATTGTTGACTTAATTCTTGTTACTAGTAATCACTTAAAATTTGATATTTAATGTTTGAAAAGATTAAAATGTCATTCAAAATTTGTAATAATTTACTTTTCAGCCTTAAGATCTTCCTAAAATTGTTTTGAGCCCCATTTTTAAACTAAACTTTTTTTTTTTTTTTTTTTTTTTATTAATTTTTTTTTTTTTTTTTTTTATTTTAAAAAAAAAAATTTAATTAACTACAAATAGAGTTTGGAACAGAAAAATTTAGCGAACTAAGATAAAAAGATTTAACAAAGTAAATAATAATAATAATTAAGCATTTAATGATTTTAATAAATTTTTGCAATTATTAGCTAGCATTTAGGCCAATTTGAAAGTAAAAACAATGCGAATTCCTTACCCTTCTCAATCACATCCTTTCGCGTGGGCACGGACATGAAGGTCTTCTTGATCTTGCGATCGGCGCTGCATATGGTAATCAATACTTTGTCAGCCAGCTCGGTCTTGGGCTTCCCCTCGTCCTTTTCGTCCTTCTGGCCTATCCCAGCGGAATGTGTCGATTCTGCAAAGCCAAAGTAAACAGTGAGTACACAAATAGATTGCGCACATAAAGCAACTGAAGCGTTTTCTCACCGCAGCTCTCTGGCTTTTTCGCTCCTCCTGTTTGTACACCATTTTCGATTGTTGCCGGCGCTTGGTTTGCGTTTGCATTTTGACTCTGACCCGGATTGTTTGGCATCTGCGGCGGCTTCACATCGCCGGCTGAGTGGGCGGCTGTTGCGGGGGCAACGTCCATTCTTCTATTTGCGTTTGTGCGAGTCGAACCAAGCCCCAAAGCCCCGTTTTTCGTGTAATTTGGACCGTGAAATAATATAGCGAATAGAAATAGGGATGGGATGTAAAAAATACATCGATGCTACTGCGCTATCGATATCGCGCGTGCTGTGTGACCGTTGCACTCTGTACTAAAAATGTCTTACTCGATATTGCCAGATGGTCAAAAAATTCGAAATATTTTATTTAAATTAATATTTATTTTATAAAACGATTTCGAAATATGTACTTAGAGATAACGTGTGCTTTGTTTTTATTAAACAACATTTAAAAGTTAAATCAGTTTCAGCAACAGTTGAATCATTTTACTTTGTACGATTTTTTTGACACATAAAATTTAAAATATTTGATGGTCTGAGAGGTACAACATTTTAGTTGACAAATGTGCAGTATAGTTTTGAATATTTTAAGCTAATTACTTCTGGCAAAGATTAGCAAATAATAGCAAATTGTTACTTGTTTTTAAAAATAAATAACAAACATTTTTATTTTGACGGATAGGAAGAACTTAATACAAAAAAATATAAAAAATAACATTTTATTTTGGTATATTTTTACTGTTTTTAGTATTTTTGGTCATACACAGAACGGTCGCACATTTGTTGCAGTCGCATTTATTTTTGTTTTTCACTTTGGTTCGGTTTGGTTTCGTGTTTTTCTTTTTTTAAACCCCTGCACGCTTTCCGAAGGAGCTATAATACCAGGAAATTTCACCGAATAAATCATCAAAATGCACTGAAGAGCCCCTCGATTGGATCCTCCCAACAAGGAGCGGCAAATGCCATTTAAATTCAACAAAGGCAGCGGCTACTTAATGTTTTTATTGGCGGATACTATATTTTAGCTCTCCAAGCACGCCGAACATTATGCAGATGTGAGTGATTGGCACGTGCTTCCACGAATTTAAATAACATGACTATTTTGAATTCCCAGGAAGTTCCTGGAAGTCGCGATACTCTGCCTGTGGGTGGTCGAAGCATCCGCCAGTTTGGCCAAATATAGCAGCACAACGCCAGCGAATGCGAAGCAATCCGATGTGGAACTGGAGCCGATCGATGGGACGCTCAATTACCGGCTGTACGCGAAGAAGGGCAAGGACGACAAGCCCTGGTTTGATGGCCTGGACAGCAGGCACATCCAGTGCGTGAGGCGTGCCCGCTGCTACGCCACCACGAATGCCACCAGCACCTGCTTCGGTTCCAAACTGCCCTACGAACTCAGCAGCCTTGATCTCACCGACTTCCACACTGAAAAAGAGCTGAACGAGAAGCTGAACGACTACTACGCCCTCAAGCATGTGCCCAAGTGCTGGGCGGCGATACAGGTGAGGAATCTAAATGCCTCTTAATGAACATCCAAGTCCGTATATAAATGTGAAATGTGTTGTTTTCTGTTATGGAGATTCATTAGGCCCGCTAATTTGATATTGTTTAATTTCCTGGAATATATTTTCAATAAATCGACACTTTCCCATAAAAGAAAATAATTATAAGCGCTACAGGCATAGTTAAAACCCGGATTAACCCAACTGACTCATTTCCATACATTAACAGCCCTTTTTGTGCGCCGTCTTCAAGCCAAAGTGCGAGATAATCAACGGCCAGGACATGGTCTACCTGCCCTCGTACGAAATGTGCCGGATTACCTTGGAACCGTGTCGCATTCTGTACAACACGACGTTTTTCCCGAAATTCCTGCGCTGCAACGAGACGCTGTTTCCAACGAAATGCACAAACGGAGCGCGAGGAATGAAATTCAACCAAACTGGCCAGTGTTTGAGTCCCTTGGTGCCGACGGACACTGCTGCCAGCTACTATCCTGGCATCGAGGGCTGCGGCGTGAGGTGCAAGGACCCGCTGTACACTGATGACGAGCACCGGCAGATCCACAAGCTGATCGGCTGGGCTGGCAGCTTGTGCCTCGTCTCGAATCTCTTTGTTGTGGCTACTTTCTTTATCGATTGGAAGAACGCTAACAAGTATCCGGCTGTGATTGTGTTCTACATAAATCTGTGCTTCCTTATTGCTTGTGTTGGGTGAGTTGTTCGTTGTATTAAGCTAAAGAATTTCAATATTTATTATTTTGTTTCATCCAGTTGGCTGCTGCAGTTCACCTCGGGATCCCGGGAAGACATAGTCTGTCGCAAGGACGGAACTCTGCGTCACTCTGAGCCCACTGCCGGCGAGAATCTCTCCTGCATTGTCATTTTTGTGCTAATCTACTATTTCCTCACCGCCGGAATGGTTTGGTTTGTGTTCCTCACCTACGCCTGGCACTGGAGGGCCATGGGTCACGTCCAGGACCGCATCGATAAGAAGGGATCCTACTTCCATCTGGTGGCCTGGTCATTTCCCCTGGTACTCACCATCACTACTATGGCCTTCAGTGAGGTGGATGGCAATAGCATAGTGGGCATCTGTTTTGTGGGCTACATCAATCACTCGATGAGGGCAGGACTACTTCTTGGACCTCTCTGCGGTGTGATCCTTATCGGTGGCTACTTCATCACCCGGGGCATGGTAATGCTCTTTGGACTGAAGCACTTCGCCAATGATATTAAGTCAACTTCTGCAAGCAACAAAATTCATTTGATCATCATGCGTATGGGAATCTGTGCGCTGCTCACATTGGTCTTTATCCTGGTGGCCATTGCTTGCCATGTCACGGAGTTCAGACACGCAGACGAATGGGCGCAGAGCTTCAGGCAGTTTATAATGTGAGTAACAACTTGTCCAGCACTTTCCATATCTAATATATTTTTTCTGTTCAAATCAGTTGCAAAATATCTTCCGTTTTCGAGGAAAAGAGCTCATGTCGCATCGAGAATCGCCCCAGTGTTGGCGTTCTTCAACTGCATTTGCTGTGTCTCTTTAGCTCTGGAATTGTCATGTCCACCTGGTGCTGGACACCATCTTCCATTGAGACTTGGAAGCGGTACATAAGAAAGTACGTATTGTTTTGCTTGTTTTTTACTTATTTTTTAATAAACGATCATGTCTCTTGCAGGAAATGCGGCAAGGAGGTTGTTGAAGAAGTTAAAATGCCGAAACACAAAGTCATAGCCCAGACTTGGGCCAAGCGCAAGGATTTTGAAGACAAGGGAAGGCTCTCCATAACGCTTTACAACACTCACACGGATCCCGTGGGCCTCAACTTCGATGTGAACGACCTGAACTCCTCGGAGACAAACGACATCTCCTCAACTTGGGCTGCATACCTCCCACAGTGCGTCAAACGTCGCATGGCTTTGACGGGAGCAGCGACAGGTAATTCGTCCAGCCATGGACCGCGAAAAAATTCCTTGGATTCGGAGATTAGCGTGAGTGTTCGTCACGTTTCCGTCGAATCCCGTAGAAACTCGGTGGACTCACAGGTGTCTGTGAAAATAGCTGAAATGAAGACCAAAGTGGCATCCAGATCGAGGGGAAAACATGGAGGATCCTCCAGCAACAGGAGAACTCAGAGAAGGAGGGATTACATAGCAGCGGCCACTGGAAGGAGCAGCAGGCGGAGGGAGAGCAGTACTTCAGTGGAATCACAGGTCATTGCCCTCAAGAAAACCACATATCCCAATGCTAGTCACAAAGTGGGAGTGTTTGCCCATCACAGCTCCAAAAAGCAGCACACAAGCTCCATGAAGCGGAGAACAGCGAATGCTGGATTGGATCCCTCCATTCTTAACGAATTCCTGCAGAAGAATGGCGAGTTTATCTTCCCCTTCCTTCAAAATCAAGACATGAGCTCTAGTTCGGAGGAGGAGAATTCGCGAGCCTCGCTTAAGATCCAGGATCTCAATGTGGTTGTGAAGCAGGAGGAGTTCAGTGAGGATGATCATGATGGAGTCAAGATTGAAGAACTACCAAATAGCAAACAGGTGGCGCTGGAGAACTTCCTAAAGAACATGAAGAAATCAAATGAATCCAATGGCAATCGCCATTCCCGAAATTCCACAAGAAGTCGCCAGTCCAGAAAATCGCGCAAGAGCCATCCCAAGACCACTGGTATAGACCTGAGGGATTATGTGAGGAAATCGCGCAAACGACTCGCTCAGCTGCTCCTCCGTTGAACTGGACGTGGCTTTGGACGTGGGCAGCCTGCTTAACAGCTCATTTTCCGGAATGTCCATGAGCAAGCCCCAGAGTAGAAACAGCAAAACCAGCTGCGACGTGGGCATCCAGGCTAATCCTTTTGAGCTAGTTCCTAGTTACGGAGACGAAGAACTGCAGCAGGCCATGCGACTGCTCAATGCGGCCAGCAGGCAGAGAAATGAGACTGCCAACGAAGATGGAGGGGGCACGGAGCTGCAGGCTTTGTTGGGCCATTCCCACCGGCATCACAGGGAGCCCTCGTTTATGAGCGAGTCCGACAAACTTAAAATGCTGCTGCTACCCTCAAAATAGCAAGACTAAACGAACAATTGTTGCATTTACAAAAGTTTAAACTCATTTAAAAGGTCCTTTAAGCCTGTTTCGGTTTTTTAAATATTTTATTTTCGATTTTAAATCACTACAAAGTCGAAAAAAAATTGTTTTAGGTGTTCTTAACTCTAAACCATTATTTTGGTAAGTGTAGAAGTTACTTTTAGCCATCCCATTTATTTCGAATGTCCTTAACTTCTACTAAATCGATAAGATTTTATTTTTTTATATCGGCAAAAATTTGTCTTAAAGGTGGGAACATTTTACCTCTCCTTTAATTAAAAAAAAAAGTTCGAGTAATGGAAACTTAATGATTTTGTAGTCAGTTTTTATTAAATCAGATAAATTTGACACAGAAGTGATATTTTATACAAAATCGATTGAAAACCTTAAACTATTTAAAATAAACCTGATAAGGACAGACTTAATTAATCAAAGCATGATCAAAATAAACCGAAACAGGTCTATTTTAGTTTAACGATGTCTCTCTATAGTTTCCTCTTAATGGTTTTATTAAGCAGAAGAAACAAATCTACGAATTACGAATACTCATAGACACTAAGCAGCGAATGTTATTTTTAAAACTCATCCACATCTAGCTCGTAAGCCTACAAATCTCTGTGTACGTTTGTGAATGACTGTTTCCTTAATCCTGGTACTCACGGCAAAAGAAAAGTGCAGAAAATTATTATACTATATATATTTTTATATATATTGATTTGCGTTTTCCGTTGCTGTGAGTACTGGGCTTTAAACTAGATCCTAGATTAAACATTAATGTACGATAAAAAAAGCCTCTTTGGGCAAACAGATCGTACCTCGAAAAGTGCCTACAAGTTTACAAAATATCTCATGCTCTTGTGTAACTAATAAATCGATTTTAAATCCTCGAATCTTAACCCTGTTTGACCTTCTGTTGCTTAAGCAGCTTGAACTCCGGGCCCCAGACGACACTGTTGGCGAACTCCCCGAGGAGATAGCACACCAGGTTGAAGCCCACCAGGAGGGCCAAAAACAAGTATCGCAGGTAAAAAGGCAGCACCTCCAGAATGGGATACACCCATTCTCCGCTGAAATATCGCACAATGTGCAGCCAGATGATGTAGAGCAGAATGAAGGAGACATTTCCCGTGATTCCGGCCAAGCGACTTGGGTAGCGACGGAAGCAGGTAAACAGGTCCATAATGGCCAGCAAGGCCACATTTGTGTGCACCACGTGGTTCAGCCAGCTGAAGGAAGGGAAAATTACAGGTACATTTGAAACAGTTGCGTGAGAGGGGAAAAAAAAATTAGTTTTACTGCTCCATTCTACCTGCCACGTAAACAGATAATAGGAACTTGCCTGGGGAAAATCGCATCCAGCGCCGAGGGAAAGATGAGCTCACGGTCCCACATGTAAATCACCCAGAACGAAAGGCACACATTATGGGCCACTGGGAAGGCAAAGGCCGCAAACACATAGTCCCTGGTTGATCTTAACTTGGACTTTGTATCCAACGCGACCGTGTTGTTGCCAAAAACATCGTTTAAAAGGGCCAGCGTGTGGTAAAAGGCCTGCAGGATGACGTCCAGGAAAGTGAGGTACTTGAACTTGCCGCCCCAGCGTGCCTTCAATTCATCCTCGTCGTGCAAATCCGTGGGCCAGTGCACCCGAAAGTAGTGGAAGTAGATCCCATACGAGAACTGGGCCGCCGCCAGCAGGTGGACCAGGAATCGCAGGTACTTAAAGGCCCCGCTCGTGTAGGCATCGTTGCAGGTGTCCAGCCGGGCGTTGGTGGCCTCTGCAGCCTCCTTGGCGGCGTTGAACTCGCGCACCTGTTTCTTGCTCTTGCCCATTTTAGCCGCAAAATAAGCCGGAAAAATTCAACGCACGCCGAGCAAAACAAAACAAACAAAAGCTGTGCGATCAGCTGTTTGAGGCACTGCACACGACAAGTTCTGGCAGTGCCAAAATTCAGCTTTTTAATAGCCAAAAGTAGGGAATACTGAATTAATGCCAGATATTTATGTATTTTTTGGAATGTTTCTTTGCAAATCACCAAAATTAACCCAAAAGAAGTATCGGAAAATTCTCATACAGGACTGCCAAATTGATTTTTACAAGAAACAATCAACCTTAAAAATATGCATTTTGAAACAGAATATTTTGTTTGGCTCTACTGAAAAACAGTGGTAAACAAAACAACAAATAATTTAAAAATGTACAAATAATCTGTCTGGTAAACTTATAGCACATTACTAAAAATAAAATAAATTCCCATAAAGTGATTTATAGCTTTTTTTCTAGCTATTTTCGTGACTGTGTTTAGCTTCTTATGAAAAGCACAAGGTGGCAGCCCCGCCAATCGTAAGCGTGTGTGTGTGAAGCAAAGTTTTACTTGTAGCGCCCCGTTTAAAACGAATTTTTCGCAGAGAATTCAGTTTATTACGATACTAGAATTGAATTACAGGTTGTAACGCAGGTATTCAAAGATGGTGTTGGTGTTGGAGTGCCTTGATATGAGGTTGTTGCCATCGATAAGGCAATTTCACTTAGCTGATCTAATAAAATCCGAAAGAAGACGCGCGCACTCAATGTATGTAACTACGGCTATAATCTCAAGTATTCGTATTAAGAATAAAATGAATATCGTTAGCAAACGGTTTTCTCTATTACGTTTAAAGACTTTCACAAAGGTATGTAAAATATATTAGCGTGTTTATCATGCAGGTTCTCATACTTTCACATATTTTGTGCGACTTCGATTTGGTTCTTACACTCTTCGGGCAACGTTGTATTAAGCATATAAATACTATATCTTTGGCGGCTGTAAGAAGGGGGAATTGAAGATCGGACAATATCTGTGAAATGCATATAACCGAAACAGGCCAGTTTATCATTAATTGTATTTTGTGGCTAATTAAACGCGACTACATGGAACAGAATCGGCGGGACACAGCCTACTCCTAGTTGGACTTGCGCTTGGCCAGCTTCACCTCCTTGGCCCAGACGGTGTTGTTGAGGAACTCTCCCAGCAGATACAGCGACAGCGTGAATCCAATGACGGCCACGAAGAAGAGGATGCGTTGCGGCAGCTGGAGCACTTCGAGAACTGGGTACACCCACACCCCGGAGTAGTGCTTCACCACGTGGATCCACACCAGATACGCGCCCATGAAGATGGCCAGTCCAGAGAGTCCCTGACTGCGCTTCGGATACGAGCGGTACGAGATGAACAGCTCCAGGACGATGAAGACCACAATGTTGGTGTGCAGGACGTGGTTCAACCAGCTGAAAGAAGCAAAGGAATGTGTTACATGTAAGTCATAGGATAGGACCCTTCATTCACAAAAATAAATTGCCTTTTGATTCTTTTAATTACCCATTAATAATTTAGCTATTTGTATTTCTACCACTTAAGTAATATGTTGATGAATTGTTTAAAACATTTAAAAGCTGTGATGACAAAACATAATTTAAATAGACTTTAAAGTCATCACTTCACCAAAAAATAAACTAAAAATGCAGTTGACCAGGTTTTAAGGTTTATCGCTGACATAGCATTTTATGGAGCTGCTTTATAACACAAATTTAAATGATATTTAATGATAATTTAATTGTTTGAACTTTACGAAACCTTTGATAATTATTTAGGCAATGAATTTAATTATTCTCTGAGCAATTTTGTTAACATAAAGATAAAAGGGGTTTTGCTTATGCTTTAAATATGACTCAGGATATAAACAAAAGTGCAACAATAACATAAATAGAAATCCCTTTGGAATAACCAAACACTTTTTGTGCTGCCTCCACTTGAATTCGATATGTTTGTAAATATAACCGGATGTATATCATGAATTTCATAATGAAAAAAGAAGTTTAGATTATCGATTTATAAATCAGTTATCTATGTCTAACAAAAGCCTTATGCCATCTAGTCGCCACTCACCTGGGGAAGACGGGGTCCAGCACCTTGGGGAAAACCAGCTCTCGATCAATTGCGTACAGAGTCCAAAAGGTTACGCCCACGTTAATGGCCACCGGGAAGGCCAGAGTGGCCATCAGCCAGTCCTTGAACCTGCGCACCGCTGGCGGTTTCTTGGGCACCAGCTCATTGGTGCCCACAAAATCGTTGACAAGCGATACAATGTAGTACAGTGCCTGAATTATCTGTAAAAGTAAGAGCAATCGATGTGGTTTAGATAATGGGGCTGAGCTGAAGGGTTGCTTAAGTGGAGTGGAAAAATTAAAGCTAGCGTAAAAAAGTCTGTAAAATGATTTAAAGTTCCAAAGGTTTTAAAGAGGTTTTGTAGATCTATTACTCATAATAGAGTTTTGTTTTCTGATGAAGAGAAGTAATATTTAAATCAAATTTTTTTGCTAGTTTTTAGAATGGTAACTGAAAGTTCCTTTTACTAGTGACTTTTGTTTAAATAGTAAAACTGGATAACTTTCATAACATTTTTTAAATACCTATTTTACCCATAATTATATTTAAGAAGGAGAAAACTGGTTACCGAAAATTTGACTTGGAATCACCCCTAAAAATGTCCCTTTGATCTCAAAGGTAAAATATAAACTTTTAACCATTTTTCAGAAGCATTTCTCTGTGTAGCTAACTAGATGCGTGCCTAACCAGTTACACAAATTAACCGTGCAAACACAGTTCAAGTGAACTTTAAACCCTCTTTATGTTCGTGTATCTAATAAGAGAGAAGATTACCGCATCCAGGAACGTTAGATATTTGAATTTTCCCCCCCAGGGGTGATGCATTCGCATCTCCGGCTCGCTGGTGGGAAACTCGACGTATTTGTAGTCGTAATAGATGCCATAGGTGAATTGCACGGCTGCCGTCAGGTGCATTAGGGTCCTGAGGGCCCCGTAGACGCCCTGGTAGAGTGAGTTTCCTCGCACCGATTTCATTTTCCAGCTGCAGCTGCGCTCACGATTGATTTTTCACGGCACCAAAACACAAACAAACCGGACCGGTCCGTCGCTCGACGCATAAAACACTGGCGTTGGACGTCGGAGGGTGCCAACTCGGCCGAGATTCTACTGTAGATATTAGCCACCCCCAATAGGTAAACAGTGTGGCCGAGTCGGCTCAGCTCCAAAATACCAGGTGTGCAATTTAAATTGCATATTTTTATCTTGGTCGTAAAGGGTTTTTTTTATTATTTTAGTTTATAAGCAACTTTTTAAAGAACTATATATTGATTTATTCAAAGGCAAGCCTACTTTCCTAAAATCTTTTTTTAAATTAATTTTAACTTTTAAAATTCTGTTATTTGTTCAATTTAAAAATAAAAAAACAAAAATTTTTTTTTTAAATATTAAAATATTAAAAAAATAAATGGTGTGAAGAGACAACTAGAATAAAAATAAAAATTAATATTTCGCCTATAATTTTACTTTCCTAGCTATTAAATTAAGCCTAGTTTCCAAAAAAAAAATTTTTTTTTTGGTGCTCTTTAAAATTCTGTTCTTGTTCAGTTTAATTATTATTAAAGAGAAATTAAACTTATATTTTTGAAATATTAAAAAAATTAATGGTGTTAAGAATAAAAATGAAAAGTAATATTTCGCTTATAATTTAACTTTTCCTAGCGATTTAAATATATTTTACCAATAATTCTTGTGGTTTCTAGGTAACAGTCAAAAGTCAACAGTCATTTTCCGTCAGCCGTGGTACCTTTATAGACTACAAGCGATTAGATTTGTCTGTTTATTATCGTATGAACATCTGGCTGTCAAGTAAGAACTACTTTTTGAAATTCATTCACTTGCAGTTATTTATAACTTCCCTTTGACCGGTACTAATATTTATATTTCCCATAGTTATCGGCTTACCGCACAAATATAAGTTAGGAACTTGAATTTTCCGCCGAAGGGCACCTGGTTGGGCATTTCGAGGGCGGTGAAGATGTACAAGCCATAGTTGAACTGCAGCACGGCCGTTAAATGGAGGAGCAACTGCACCGCCTTGTTAAAACCCGGTGATGTGGAACCTTTGCTCCTCGATTTTGTCTTGGGCTTGGCCATGTTAAACCTCCTAGTGCCAGATATGTACTGATTTACTGATATAGCCAGAGTCCAGTCACTAGCAGAAATTGTACACAATTGTACGTATGTTTGGTTACAGTATTCATTCGATAAAGTGGAAAGTTTTAAGTTTTGAAGCTAAAACCATTTTTAATGTTCTTAAAAAGCTTTAACAAAAACTCCTTCTTATTATAGAAAGATAAGTATGTAAGTTAGTAAATGTTTTACTGAATTCTTCCCAATTTGTTACTCTTAATTCTGAATTTATTAAATTTAAATTAAATTTTTATACATTTTTAACCCAATAATGTGGAGTGCCCACTGTATGTACATATTTCAGCTTTCGCTTTGAAACTGATAAGGCGCGCTTATCTGCCGCACTCTCAATCGCCGTGGTGCAAAGCATTGCCACTCGAGAACGAATTGACAGAAGCTAAAAAAAAAAGAAATCTGGAAACGGGCGCTTAATCCGCATCGAAACTGGGCCCCTTCCTGCCCGTCGTCCCCTCTCCCTTATAGATTCATGCACGCCCACTTTCAAGAGCGTGCTATGAATAGATGTGGATACACAGGAACCATAATTGTGAGCCGCGACAAAGGCTCCTAGAAATATGGTCGCAGCTAATGGCAACTATCGATTCCCACCCCCCCAGTCCGCCCACCAAGTGAAGGTCAAGGAACAAGGTCGACGTCATTTAGGGCCCCGCTAACTGAATTATCTGGTATCATTATCACGGAGCTCTTTTGTTTCTTTCTGCTTTCATTACATGTCATTTATCGATTGTGCGTGGGTAATTGATTTGCGGCTATGTAATATCCAAAAATAATCCACCACTTAGTTATGTGGAAGTGGACTAAACTTTTGGGCAACTCGTACAATTATATGGTTCAGAAACGTCAACTTTCGAACCCACCTACTACATGTTTTATGGAGCAGAGATAGTTAATTAGAATTTCCAAAAACAAAGTATTACGTCAGAATAAATTATGTTCAAGAAATACCTTGCACTTTTTCTAGAGTGTTGATTTATGTTTAAATTTTATACATTTAAAAGTAGGTATATTTATATATTTTAAGAACTTTTTAAGTAACAATTGGGAACATTTCATTTGTATTCATTTAGGAAATTCAACCCTATTCAATGGTCTCCACTTCCCCATCTGTGTCCACCTCACAAGACTCTAGATTGATTTCGGTGAGCTCCTGTTCATCCTCCACGCTGCTTGCGTCCAGATCACCAGTCTCCATTCGTGGGGCTTCCAAGCTTTCCTCGCGTTCCTGCTCTTCCTTAGCAGCTCCTTCGATTGCAGCGCCCTGCTCAAACATGGGGTTGTCGAAGGCCCGCTCCCTCACCTCGCCACTCTCTGGGTCATAGGCCATAATTCCCAGACGGTCCACACCCGAGGCACCTCCTTCATGGGAGCCACCAGCGGCTCCGGCGTTGTCAAAACGGTTAAACAGGAGATTCCTGCGTAATCGCAGGCCCAAGTGACGCCATCTCCAGCGCCTGGGATCGTGGATCCACTGGGGAATCCTGTTCAGGTAGGGATTCTCCGGCATGAAGTGGGCCAAAATGACCACGGAAACCAGTCCAACAAGGGCCATGCAGAACAGGATCAGGATAATGGAGGAGAAGCTAACGTTGGGGTTATAGGGACGCCCGGAAACCTTCAGGGTTACGCCGGTTTTATTTCGATAATCGACTAGCAGTTCCAGGAACTCCATGCTCCTCTCACTGTATCCATGGCGATCCGTTACTACGGCCTGCAGGAAGTTTCCGAACTGCTGGGACCCAACAAACTCCACATGGAGGTGGATCTGATCCTCCAGATTCTCCTGGCTAATAAGCTCATTTATTTTCGCAATTTCTTTCTTCTTACTGCTTTCGGAACAGTCACTCGTGGGAGTGGATAGGACAGCTCCGCAGATGAGGCAACAGGATCCCAGGGGTCGCACTGGTGATAGACAGTGTGGGGCCTCACAATGCTCCTGGACATTGTGGCACACGGGCTCCACCAACTTATCAAAATCCTTGTGGCAGCCACAAAGTTCACCCCTATAATACTCCACCTTGACGTCCTGGGCGTTGTGAAAGAGAAACTGCCCCAGGTCCCTGGTGAGAAGTTGCTCCAGATAAAACTTGGAAATAGAGGAGCCAGCCAGGATAAGTTGACCCAGCCGTAGGTGCTGCACGTTCTCCAGGTCAAAAGACAATGGGCCGTGACCCTTGATTATAACCTGCTCGTCGTCACAAGGAATCCTCTCCAGCTCTGGTGTGGATGTGGAGAAAACCTTTGATTTGTCCATCCAGGTGCCCGGGTCAAACCATTTACTCGACTTGGGAGGCCTTAAGTAAGCCCTCTTCTCCTCACTTTCACATATGGAGTTCTTCTTGGACCCAAAGGTTATGGTTGACTCCTCGGCCAGAAGAATCGCCCCCTCTCTGGGGAAAACCAAACCCTCAATGGATATATCCTCGGGCAGAGGTAACAGGGCTGGATAGTACTCTGGAAAAACTACCAGATCCCGGGCACAAGGCATGTAGTCATCGATCCAGGCAGAAGGTTGATTGAAGTCCGATCCACTGCCGTACCATTTGGTGGCACTACCCACTTGGACCGAGATAAATATCCAAATCAGTCGTTTAAAATGGAGCCACTGCAACCACATGATGTGAACAGAGTTAATTCCAAACTAAACTTTTCATTTGACAGAGAACTTTACCCATCGTATTTGGGGGCGTTCTATGTTAACCTCTTCCCTCTGGAATTCTCTGAATAAATTCCAGATAACAATCAAAATCGAGACCTTTCAGCGAGAGCAATGGGTCAGCTGATGTAAACAAAATCTCTGGCAGATGGGAATAACAAATACCCTACGCAAATAAATCAATTAGTCAAAAATTCAACTTAAGACTTTAAGGAATTTAAGGAATTCAGTGTCTTAGTACTGGGCTTACAACAAACTTTTAGAAGAGGTTGTTTCTTTTATCCTTCCTTTTTTTGTAAGGTGTTCTCCATGACACGTGATCATAAATCACTAAAAGTGTTTAGTTATTTTTTCTAACAACAAAAGAATGTTTAAAATAAAGTTTATTAAATAAATCAGTAAAAAATTCAACGAAGTTTCCGATTCTTAAGACTTTAAGGAAACTTCCGCAAAGGTTATATTAAAACTTTAAATTTAAGGCACTGCTATAGTACTGGGATTAAAATAAAGATATTCCCTTAAAACGTGATCATAAATCACTAAAAGTGTTTAATTACTTTTTTCTTACAACAAAAAAACATTACAAAAAAAATCTATTTTCAGCAGTAAAAACTAGTCGAGTAAATCTCCTCATATCTTGTTTTAAAAATATCGCACCAATAAATCGTCCGAAATCGAACATGTCGGACACTGCCCAGCCAGCAAACATATGTAGCTATGTATCCACCTACACTACACCACTACTCCATGGATTTAATATGGATTTGGCCTAGAACATTCACAGATTTTTGGTTCTTACGCTCCAACAATGCAATTGTTTGGCGGAAAATAGTTGAAGTTTATTTTTTATTTTGATTCAGCTGATATAAACAAAATTTTCCCTCCATCCGATGCTTGACGGAAGCCATTGGAATGCCCAGAAGAAAGGCAGAAAAAAAGAAAAAAAAAGAGAAACGGCAACACAAATAATTGAACCGGATGGTAATGGCACCGAAAATACGGAGGGACTACATAAAAGCAGTTCGCCAAAGAATAAATGAAAAGCAAGGCAGTGCAGATCTCTGCAGATATAAAGCACTTTATGTTCACCAGATCAAAGTATGTACATCGTACATACTTGCGGGTAGAAAAGACGGCATTAATCAAGGGCGCGCAAGGTCGTGCAATAATAAACTAAAGTCTTAACTGGAAAAGCCGCAAGGAAATGGCAATTTTTAAGTACATGAGTTATGACCAAAACGTGTGGGGCGAGAAAAAGTACAAAAAATGGTCAAAGGAACTTGAATTTACTGGACAAATTTAAATATTTATGTCACAAACAATATGTCACTATCTATTATGTGAAAATTATCTGAACCTCTTTAAATATGTTTTAACATTTAAGGCACAAGGCTGATCCTTGTGCGATTTAAAGTTTATTTCTCGATTTTTTATACTCTGTACAGAACCAAAAATTTCTTGTATAAAAGCGAATGTGAATTGTGGTTAAATCATAAAATACCAACGTTTATAGGTCACATTTTAAACCAATTTTACATTTGTCGTAAATAAAATTCTTTATATAAAATTCGTTTAATGCAACAACGTTGTTGCATTTTCTTTATGGTGTTGAAAGTACATATTTGCAATTTACTTTAGTAGGTCAGACTTTTATATCATGACATTTATAACTTTTAATTAATTTCTATTATTTTTTTTTTAAGTTAAACTTTTTCTTGTGACATTTTTCCTCTTAATAAAAAATTGAAACCTTTTTAAGTAGACAAATCTCAGGTTATATTTGCTTACCTATCAAAAACTGATATTCCCTTTTCTATGATGACAACCACTTAAAGTTATTTGCTTATTTTTTTCTTTGTTGCCAAGTAGCTGCGAGAAAACTGCAATGCATATCGATTTTATAAGCATTTCGAACGATATGTAAATGAGTTTTGACGCCCTCCAAAAAAAAACAAATGGAAGCCAACTGCCGCGTATGGCACATTTACATTGGCGCCCATAAGATAATCTGGCATTCGTCAGCTCCATAAATCCGTGGGCGCCGTGGAGCAACAAGAAAACCCGAAAATCTGGAAAACCGCGAACAACTGAGCAAATAAATACTTGAGCCGTAAAAGCCGAAAGTGATTGCATGCAAAGTATGTGCAACGACAACAGGGAAAGTGCAGTGCAAATGGGGAAATATTCAGCAGGCAGATACTCCTCCGTATTTCGTATTCCGTATTCCGTATTGTACAGTTGTTGACCCCGCCGGGCGATAAAAAAGTATGAATCCCCAACGAGCAGACAAACAAATAAACAAACATATGGCAGACATAAATGTGAACAGCGGCACACAGGCATAATTATAAGAATAATTTTCATTTGCTGATTTTTACTCGACACTTGAAATTTCCTTATTTCGTGTTCTTTAATTCCCCATACCATTTATCATATGTATATCTTTCGCTGATGGCATAAATCTACTCACCAGCGACCAGTAGGACAGGAATTTAATTTTCTGGGGCAGCGATTCCGGCACCAAGCGACGATTGAGGCTCGTCTTTAGCTTGTAGCTCCTCTGGATCTCGAAGGAGCTGTAGTAGAGCCCATAGGCGAACTGGCCCAGGGCGCACAAATGTATGATTGTCACAAAGACGCGCGACTTGTAGAGCTCCACTTTGGTCATCTTGAAGGTATTTCTCACAGATCCTACACGAGGAACACAGAGCCAAGAGGAACTTCAAGTTACACGGCAGAAAATTTTTACTATATTTGTTAAAAAAAATTGTCAGGTTGATAGGAAAGGTTCTAAATGTTCTTATCGCTTATTTAAGGGTGTAAGACTTTTTGTTAATATGACAATGACATTTTTTTGAAATGAAATGAAAATACAATATCTAGGTAGTATACAAAAAAAGTTGAAACCGCGAATTCTTCAGCAGAGGATGGTCCACATTTTAATAAAATATTTTTAAAAGTGGAGGCTTCTATTATAATTTTTTTCCTGTGCATTTTGTTAGCTCTGTGGGTTCTATAATAAGTACACCAAGGTGTTTGGGCTCTTGAGCCAAGACACCTCGCGTTCGTCAACCCAAAGCGCGCACAAATTTAAATCAATATTTGCGTCACCGACATAAATATTTAAGCCCCCTAAAAATGGCCCCAAAAAGAAAAAAATCTTAAAAACCCTAACTGTGCTCTAAAAGAAGTTCCCCGTGGCTCGTGTTTATAAATCGAATGTGTTCATAATTTGATGGTTTTTTATGGCCCTTAAGAACAATTGTTGATTGTTTCACATTTGATTTGCACTCTCTAAACAAATCAGCAACTGGGGCACACGCACGCTAAGTATATTTCCTGATTTCTTGTGTTGGATTGCTCGGGTGCGATTCGATTTGGATTTTGTCAGATTTTTCCCTTGACCGCGGCACAACTGAGCGTATGGAAAACTGGAGTAGCACTGGAGGTTGCCCATACGCCGTGTTGCCTTGCCTCCAGCCTTTTGTGCTCTTTTGCATTGTACTTGTACTTGTGCTGTTGCTTCTGTTTCGCATTCCGTTTCGGTTTTGTGGTGTCGGCTTCTCGGCTTCTCTGGTTCTCTGTTTGTTCGCTTCAGGTGCGTGCTGCGCATGTCTGGACTCCGGATTTCGCATTATTTGGGACGTAGGACGTGGGCTTCGGGAGTCGGGAGTGGGCTTAACAATGGCCCATCACCTGAATGAATCGCCACCATTGAGAGGTGTTTCGTCTTCGTGTTAGTGAATTACCAGATTAGGGACATGCAGTCACTGCCAAGAAGATAATTTTGCGGAGCGATAAGCATCTTGTTTTATTTTTAGGGAGTAAACTTGGAAATGCGTCAAGGCTAGAGATAAGACAATTTGCAAGTTTAAGAAAGTATTTGTGAACCACAAGAATTTGCAGCTCAGTGATTTATATAAAAACATTGTTATTTAGTTTGGATTTTCCGATTTATATTTTTATTTCGTAATTAAGAGCTCTTAGAAAGTCGAAAAAGACAGTACACAAAAACTACTTAATTATTTACCAAATTTTCACGCTTTTTAAAATTAAAACTTTTATTTATTAAATTAATATTTTTTTGGTAATATTTCTTACTACTGAATATTGAATATTTGAATATAGTAAGCCACAAGAATTTGCAACTGGGTTATTTATAAAAACTGTTATTTAGTTTGGATTCTCAGATTTTTATTTACATTTCGCAATTAAGAGCTCTTAAAAGATGAAAAACAGAAAAAACACCCAATTTTCACGCTTTTCGAAATTTAGTTACTTTTATTTATTATAACTAAATATTTTTGGTAAAAGTTATATATTCTTTGGTACTTAACTATTAAAGCGGCTTAAAAATCGTTACTTTAAAGCCAAACCACTAACGTTTTAAAAGTCGTTATTTATAGCTCAAAACTTAGGTGCTTTATAAAAAAAACTAAATCAAAAAGATTTGAAAAAATTTAAAGCTCAAAACTAACATTGAAAAAATCTTTATTAATAACTCAAAACTTAAGTGCTTTTAAAAGGGAAAAAAACTAATAGCAAAAAGATTTAAATTTATTTAAAAATTGACTTTTCCGCCCTGCAACCAAGTGAAATTCCAAATAGCTGGAAAAGTTGGCTTTCCCAAACTGGCCACACTCTCCAAGTTTAATGTTGCTGGTGTTTTCTTTCAAATTTAAAGACATGTCGTAACCCGAAACGACTCAAAGCACTCACAGCTTGACATTCTAATTTCCAGGCTAGGCATTTCCGGCGGAAACCCCAACTTCAGATCAGGCACGCAGAAATGTCGGCAGCCTCGCGGATTACTTTGGGCATGGCGGTCACCGTTTCCACGGCCATCATAGGTTATGTGCACTATAAACAATCGGCAGACCGGTAAGTGGAAACTATACTCCTGAAGGAAAATGTTTATCACAGAATCTCTGTTTACAGCCTTAAACTCCACGATGGTGTGCTGAGGGATGTGGAGCAGCAGCAGCGGAGGAAACACGAGAACACCTACACGCTGCAGCAGCAGATTGACATGACAAAGCAACTAAAGGCCAGGGAGGCCTCTTCTGCAACTCCTATACCTGAACATCCAGGAGCTGAGGATTCACAGGCTGCAGACGATGCGTAGTTTGTTTGATCACTGCAATGCCATCCATTGTGCTCTTATAACATACAAATTCGGGTTAAAATAAGTCTTTTGTTGTTTCACTGTTGACAATTTAAAGCTTTTCCTAGTTGTTTCCTCTTTTCAGACGGCAGCTGGGCTAGAATAAGAGATTTAATTGTTAAATTATTATGTTTTAAACCTGAGTACCTTCTGTTAGTCGTTAAAAGAAGGTTAAGTCATCTTAATATTGAAATATATTTTATTTTAAGGTTGTATCAGAAGATTTGTATAAAAACTATGAAAAATTCGATACAATAAAAAATACAAATAATATGATTAAATAAATTTTAACAGATTGACTTACTTGAAATTTAAAGTACTTGGGTTTTCTAGGTGAATAAAACTATTGTCCCTATAAAAAAGGAAACCTCTCGCGAAAAGAACCTACGTTTCTTGAGAACTACACCCACTTTCTCGAGATTATAGTCAGATATAACGTATTACTCCAGCTTCCTTATTTTCTGTATACATTTAGTATTACTCAATTTTATTATTACGAATGTGTGTATAGTAATTACAATTCTAATGGGCGCTCGGTAAAGTATTTCGCGGGGGGTTTGTACATAGGTGGTGGTGGAACACCCCATCATCCTTTCCATCCCTCCTCCTCCTCTTCTCGTTTCTCCAAAGTAATAAAAAAATGAAAACTAACGCAGAGAATAAAATACACGATACTTGGCGTAGCTTGTCCGTTTCTCTCTCAATTGCCACCGAATCGAAAAATGTCTAGGAGATTAATAACGACCACCGCCTCCTCCGCCACCCCCTCCTCCTCCGCCTCCACCACCTCCTCCTCCTCCGCCGCCGCCTTTGCGGCGATCACGATCGTTGCCGCGATCATTGCCACGAAGGTTGTCGCGCTCGTTGTTCAAGTAGTTGCCTCCGCCGACTCCATCACCCCTGCCACCACCTCGTCTTCCTGGAGAGCGAGACCTGCTGCGGGAGCCGCGTCTGCGACTTCCGGGGGAGCGGGAGCGCGAACGAGCACGACGGCGGCGGGAGTAGAGGTACCGCCGCAGCTCCCGGGATATGGGCTTCAAGTGCATGAAGTTGCAGAAGCCGGAGCGGGTGCACTCGCCCATCTCGTACTGCCGACAGCAGGCCTCGCGGAAATCAGTGACTGGCGACAGTTCGGAGTACACCGGGCGACCGCCGAACCAGCGGTTGTTCAAATCATTCGCCGCCTTCTCCGCATCCGCCTCGTTCCGGAATTTGATGTACACGTTGCCGACCAGGTGGTCGCCCAGGTTGTCGCACACGTTCATCTCCTCGATCTCGCCGTACTTGTCCTCGCACTCGACGAACACGTCCTCGAAGAAGTTGTCGTAGTGCTCCTGCATCTCCTCGTCCGAGACATTGGCCACCAAGTGAGACCCGTCCGCCGACTTGGCCGAGTTCTGAGGGTTCACGTACAGATTCTGGAGCAGCACCGTCTGCGAGAAAGTGGGTTTGTTGTGGATGCGCGAGCAGCGGTCGCCGTGGCGGCAGGCGCCTATCTTGAAGTAGAACGAGCAGTTGACCCTGCCGAAGACGAAAAACGAATGGAACCCGGTTAATTGAATGACTCTAACCAGAAGAGAGATCCGCAATCGCCATGCGACTTACTTGTCCTTTTCCGTGCCAAAAATGGATGCCAAGTACTCGGCCATGGTGGCGGCTGTGCTGTGCTGTTGCTGCTGCCGAAATGTGTAACTTCGCTGCGCCCTTGCCTCTCCAACGCGTTACAACTGCAAACGGGTGCGCTGCCTGTGTATTTTCGCTTGCTTTTTATTATTTTCGGATGCCGCACGTAAAAAAGCAGCGTCTGGTTGTATTTTGCGCAGCGTTGCCAGCCTCGAATAGTGCTGATGGAGATGGCACTATCGGTGCCTCCATGTTTTTTTTGTTGCCACTATCGATGTTTTTGCAGGCGCTAGAGTTTTTAGTATTTTTAAAATAAAGGAACACCATGTTAAAAAAACGTTCAAATTAAATATTTTTCTTTTTATTTAAATGTTAAGTCAAAATTTGTCAACAAAACAAAATTTATTTGTTATGACTTTAAACTAATTTAATAAGAAAATAAAAAAAATACTAAAATTTGACTTTAGGTTTAGCCAAGTTCCCCACCCCTAAATTCTATCCTGTTCTATTGGCAACCCTAGCGATTTGCTTCTAGAAAAGTCGGCATTTTTCGCATTTTCACCTGGCGCTCGCAGCGTGTTTCATTTTAGCGATTAAACAGGAAAAAGGTCAAGGAAAAGAGACACAGCAGCCGCTCCGCCAGCAGAAATGGACAAGGTGAGTCGACGGCGAGGGCGGGACAAACAAAGGAAACGCGTGGGCCAATTGCTAACCCTTGCGGCTTGCAGGTGAACGAACTCAAGGAGAAGGGCAACCAGGCGCTGAACGCCGAGAAGTTCGACGAGGCGGTGGCGGCTTATTCGGAGGCCATCTCACTGGACGGACAGAACCATGTGCTGTACAGCAACCGCTCGGCGGCGTTCGCCAAGGCGGGCAAGTTCCAGGAGGCGCTCGAGGATGCTGAGAAGACCATCGAGCTGAATCCCAACTGGCCGAAGGGCTACTCGCGCAAGGGTGCCGCCGCCGCCGGGCTGGGGGACTTCATGAAGGCCTTCGAGGCGTACAACCAGGGTGGGTACCCCAGAAATACTACCCATATGGGCATGAATCACATCTAACCTCACCTAACCTCACTTTGGCCCGCTCGCAGGTCTCAAGTACGATCCGGAGAACGCGATTCTGCTGCAGGGTCGCCAGGATATCACTGCCCAGGCGCTGAGCTTCATGCAGCAGCAGGGCGACATTCCCATGGACATCGATCCGCAGCAGTTCCGCACCAGAAGGGCCCCCTCGCCACCGCCCTCGAAGCCGGCTGAGCCCAAGAAGCCCGCTGAGCCGCGAGTGGAGGACATGACGGAGGAGGACAAGAAGAAGTACTTCGCCAAGCAGGAGAAGGAGCTGGGCAACGCGGCCTACAAGAAGAAGGACTTCGAGACGGCCCTCAAACACTACAACGCTGCCATCGAACACGATCCCACGGACATCACGTTCTACAACAACATAGCTGCCGTGCACTTCGAGCGCAAGGAATTCGAGGAGTGCATCAAACAGTGCGAGAAGGGCATCGAGGTGGGCCGCGAGAGCCGCGCCGACTTCAAGCTGATAGCCAAGTCCTTCGCCCGCATCGGCAACACCTACCGCAAGCTGGAGAACTACAAGCAGGCGAAGGTCTTCTACGAGAAGGCCATGTCCGAGCACCGCACGCCGGAAATCAAGACCTCGCTGAGCGAGGTGGAGGCCAAGATCAAGGAGCAGGAGCGGACGGCCTACATCAACCCGGAGAAGGCCGAGGAGGAGAAGGAGCAGGGCAATCACTACTTCAAGAAGGGCGACTACAGCAACGCCGTGAAGCATTACTCGGAGGCCATCAAGCGCAACCCGGACGACCCGAAGCTGTACAGCAACCGCGCCGCCTGCTACACCAAGCTGGCCGCCTTCGACCTGGGACTCAAGGACTGCGAGACGTGCATCAAGCTGGACGAGAAGTTCATCAAGGGCTACATCCGCAAGGGCAAGATCCTCCAGGGCATGCAGCACCCCTCAAAGGCCCAGTCGGCCTACCAGAAGGCCCTCGAGCTGGACCCCAACAACGCGGAGGCCATCGAGGGCTACCGCCAGTGCTCCATGAACTTCCAGCGCAACCCGCAGGAGGTGCTCAAGAACGCCATGTCCGACCCCGAGATCCAGCAGATTCTCAAGGACCCGGCCATGCGCATGATCCTCGAGCAGATGCAGAACGATCCCAATGCTGTGAAAGAGTAAGTAGCTCTTGTTTAGTTGTTTGAGTATTAGTAGCCTGCTACTCAGTGTGGATTTCGGCGGTTTTTTTTGGGGTCAAGGTCTAGAACTTTCGGTTTCCATGGCAAACTTGCTCGCTCGAATTTAATTAGCATTTATTACTAGCTTTGGGGCCTTGAGAATTATATAAGAGTTTAAAATTTGGGTAGGATTCACCTTTTAAATTTAGCAAAGCAACTAATTTGTATTTTTATTGGGTTGTAACAGCGATAAGTTAAAGATTTTTTATGATTCTTGTCTAGTAGATATAGTAATTGAAGAACTTAATTAATTATTAACTTAACAGTAAAGTTTTATCCTAAGAGTTTCTTACCTTTATCAACGTGTTAACTCAAGAGCATTTTAAGTAGTCTCAAGCCTTTTGTTGTTAATGATTAAATGGTTAAATACCCTTCCATAAGAATACTACCCCCAAATTCCCACTAGTAAAAGGAAACAAATGTGTGTAAACTCTCTTTTAATTAACAACCTTTATTTTGCAGACACTTGCAGAATCCAGCCATCGCCGATAAGATAATGAAACTGCTGGAATCGGGCATCATTCAGATACACTAGGCACTCCACCCCAACACACCCACACACACACACCCCCCTCACACACACACACACACTAACTCACATTCAAACCATATTGATAAACATTCAGGAGACAAAAGCCCAATAATACGCATTATACAAAATTTATGGCACCTCTAAGCTGGTTAACTAATATATCGTTTTTGATGAAACGGGCCACAATTAATGCTAAACATAATTACCTTAGAAATCGCAACGCCTAAACGCAGAACGACGATAACTACAACTAACTAAAGAATGTAAAACTAAAACGAGAAAACAAAATCATTGATAAATGTCTGCCTAATTGATTTACGCAGATGAATGGAGTAGGCTCCAAACGTCAAGGTCCTTATTTTCTTACTACAATAAATATGCTGTAGCTTAGCTCTAAAATAAGTTTTTGAATGTAAAATAAATGAGTCAAAGAATGGTAAGCAATGACTTTTGAATTTAAAATTGCCGCGCGAGTGTTTAAAAATGTGTTGTAAAAAATGTATGCAACACTAGCATCTGGTTTTTGGTTATTACGTTTTTTCCAGGGCTTTCAAGTGACAAAAAACCGGAACTGATTAATTTTTCATTTAATAAGTCAAATGAATAATAAAAAATCATGATTTTTGGGTTAAAATAATTATACTTCTAAAATGGTTTTTTTTTTACAAGTTTATTTGAGCGCTATATATATTTGTACATCATTCCAAACATTTTTATATTTATTTGTTTTAATTTAATAATATCTTTGAATTTACTTGCCAGCCCTGCCCCTTACGTCACGTCACTACCCATAAACGTTACGTAGTTTCGCCTTGACCAACACAGGAAACCGCTAATGGCCAGTGTGACCGCTCGGCGGCGCCTTGGAATCCCCAGCTTTCGGTGGTCAGGTTTTTGGTATTCCGGGCTGAATAAAGAGCAGAGAGATGTCTCAAATGGTGTGCTGATGTGATTAAACTCCTTTTTTGTCGTCCAAAAGTGCCGTACGATAATGTTTTGAACCAGCCGCAGCAGCGTGAGGCCCCAGCGAAAGCGTAAAGTTAACCAGCAGAGCCGGAAGGAGCGTAAAAAGCACGCAAATCGAACCCCAAGCCAACCATTTTTTTTAACCAGTGTGTCCGTCGTTTTCGTGGTGTTCGTGCGTGTGCGTGTGCCTCTGCGTGCGTGCGTGCGTGTGCGTGCGTCGGTGTGTGTGAGTGTTCAGTCGAATCGCGAAATCGAGAATATCGAGATGTGCGCCCTCGCTGGTGGTGGTGAGCTATAAGCTATAGGCTATAGGCTGAAAGCTATAGCTACTACACACGCCAATCAACATCGGGCGAGTAGTCCCCGCAAAACCGAAATCCAGCGATTTGTGTCCACCAGTTCCCCAGTTCCAGTCCAGCATCCGCATCGCAGGAGTTTTCGAATTTCGATTTCGTTTTCGCCCCACTGAGGTCCCAAGAGCCACAAAAGTGAGTACTGCGTTGCGTTTTGGGGGCGCTTGGCAACAGGCCCGAGAGCCAGAGCGGGGGAGTGAGAGGAGGAGTTGGGGGCGACAGAGAGAGAGTAAGACACAGTGAGAAAGAGATTACATGCCTCGTTTCTACGTAGAGTTGTTGTTATAGCTGTTGTTGTTGTTGTTGTTGCCTGTGTGTTAGCAATATGTGGCCAATATCTATTAACGGATTGGGAAGCAATTGGGCCCCCAAAATAATGGTCTTTGCCAAGACATCGATTTCTTGGAGGGCTCTACTCCCTTTACAGCTGATTGAGTTCCATATAGAGTCATTAGACACCTCGACTTAATGTCATTTACCGATTGGGTAGCAATAGGTCAGTGATTTAACTGTTTACAGAACTTTTGATAGAGAAACTTGACCTATACAGCTGGTTTCAAAAAGTTTTTTGCCTTTCCAAATAATAGGAAATGTCATGTAAACTCCTTATACAGCTATAAATTCCCAGAGGAAATTGTTCCAATCTTTGGTTTTATTTATCTGATAGGTAAAAAATAAATCACGATGTTGTGTGTTTACCTTTTTTATACTGTCACTTCCCATAGAGCTTATTACTTCAACGTCTACTCTTAGGATTAAAGATAGTCATCCTCAGATTAAAGATGTTTTGGTTAGAACCGAAAATTACCTTGATTTTATAAGGATAACTTTATAATTTTATTAATGAATTTTAATATATTTTATGGGGGCCAAAAACAAAATCTTGTAATCAAAATTATTAATACTATAAATACTTATTTTCACCCCTTAGTGCAACCCTCCCCGCTGCACTATTCAACGATGCGGCCGCAGGCGCCCGGATCGCTGGTCGATCCCAACGAGGACGAACTGCGTCTGGCGCCGTGGTACTGGGGCCGGATATCGCGCGAGGTGGCCAAGAGCATACTGCACGGCAAGCCGGACGGGAGCTTCCTGGTGCGCGACGCCCTCTCCAAGAAGGGCGAATACACGCTGACCCTGATGAAGGACGGCAGCGAGAAGCTGATCAAGATCTGTCACATGGAGCGGAAGTACGGGTTCATCGAGAAGAAGCTCTTCAACTCGGTGGTGGAGATGATCAACTACTACAAGGAGAACTCGCTGAGCATGTACAACAAGGCGCTGGACATCACGCTGAGCAACCCGATAGTGCGCACCTGCGAGGACGAGGAGTCCCAGCCGCACGGGGATCTCTGTCTGCTGAGCAACGACTTCATCCGCACCTGCCAGCTGCTCCAGGTGGTCGAGCAGAATCTCGAGCAGAAGCGCAACTCGTTCAACGCGATTAGGGAGGAGCTGCAGGAGAAGAAGCTGCACCAGAGTGCGTTTGGCAACGCGGAGAAGATTTTCCGCAACCAGATCAAGCTCAACGAGTCCTTCATGAAGACGCCGGCGGACAGCCAGGCCGCGGAGGCGGCAGGAGTGACAGACGGAGCCGCGAACGATGCCAACACCCACCGCAGCCTGCAGGAGAACAAACAGAGCCTTTTTAACCTGCTCGAAGTGCTTCAGGCCAAGGGGCAGGTCCTCAACCACTACATGGAGAACAAGAAGAAGGAGGAGCTGCTGTTGGAGCGACAGATCAACGCCACCAAGCCAGAGCTGCAGATGCTGCAGTTGCGCAAGGACAAATACATTGAGTAAGTCTGATTTTTGAAGCCTTTTCAACCACTCTACAAGTTAGGAAGACCAAAGCTGAATCATAAGCCGTTTTCACTTAGATTACCCCCAAAACAGTAACAGAACACCATGTGCACATTTCGATGGAGTGTCATGGCTTTGTGTTTCGTCAAAATGACTAACCATGCTTAATGGAAAAATGGTGTACTAGCTTTGCTTGTTGCAATTGTTGTCTTAATGTTTAAGAACTGATATGGTTTAACAAATGAATATGTAGAATCAGCGAGTAAGCAATGAGGGAGGAGGATGTGGCTGAGGATGAGCTGGACTGCAGTTTGAAGGAAAGGAATTTTAATGCCCCCAAACGGTTCTGGCTCATTTTACACGCTTCTCACTCGGCCGATCGCTCATTCTGTCGAAGCGTCGGCAGCTCGTCTGACCGATACCGATAATAATGGCATAACACTGTTAACGGCAGCCGCTGCCGCTCCCGCTCATCTCCCGAATTGGCCACGCCAGCGGAGAGGCTACGTGCCTGGCCAGCTGCCTTTCCCCATTCATTCCTTGGCTTGCGATTTTTTATAGAGTACAGGCAAACTTCCATTAACAAAACCTGTACAAATAGACGGATGCACTTCTTAGAAAGCCGGATGTACGTTACTTACTTAAATCAAGGCCTAAGACACTTATGTTTTTGATTTTTCTAAGAGTTTTTAATAGTAAATACTTTCTTATTTCAAAATTACAAAGTTACACCTTAAGAAGATCGTCTGTAAATAGTTTTTCTGCACCCACATGCAGTCAGATATATTCCCTGCTGGAGAGGATCTACGGTTACTTCTCCTTAGTGCTCTTATCTGCCTGATTGGATGAGTCTTGGTTTTTGGTCTCTAAATCGAAGCCTTTATCAGTTTGCGCTGTCCAATATTTATTTGTATGTGGGTATTATATTTTTTTTTTTTGCCATATCAAGGTCGTAACGTATGGGGGTGATTTTAGAATTCAAGCTAAACGTTGAAGAATTTCTTTTTAAATATTTACGCCTTATCGCGTGTCAATAGGTATGCATTTAAGTTTGTAGAATGGATGTTTGCAATTTCACACGGTCACAAAAAAGTTGAATTTTTCTTTAATACATTCTTAAGTTTAAGTGATTTTCTTGATTTTTCCCTGACAATTGGCAGAACAAAATCAAATTTAAAGCTCATTTATTACACTCCCCTTTTGTGTGAAATCCAGCCACATGGGGGATTTCTCCCTCTAATTTTTTTGTGATTAGCGAGACTTGTTCATTTCTTTGGATCCATCTCCCGCGCTTCCCATAATCTCCGGCATTTCAGTTGTAGGGTGAAAAAACCAAAAACCAAAAAGCAAAAAGCAAAAGGTGACTTCGCCTAGCAACAGGCCTTTACACATGGGAGTACGTCATCGTTGGATGAGTTTACTCGGTCCCCTAGTCTCGGTTACTATGGGTATTACCGAGAGTGTGGAACTGCGGATGACAGGGCACAGGGGAAGCGGAAAATGGAAGGAGGCAGAGGCCTCTAGATAAGGTTAGCGCCTTGCTAAAGATAGCTTCGCTTATCAGGCATTATAAGTCTGCCGAGTGCTTAATAATTATTTTCATGCCCAACGTCTAAGTCTCTGTGTTGCTTTTTTTGCAAACCTTTGCCTGGCCTCGAGGCTTTTGTGTCTCTAAATTTACCGAGATTAGACGGCCACCGTCATGAGATAAAAGCCTCCAAGTCTCCTGCCTCCTCCTCCATCTTCATTAGCTCTCCATGATTAGATAAAGGGCTTTTGGGTGAGTTTCCTATCTTGATTTCCTCGCAAAAAAAAATTCAAAGATTTATAACTTGTGCTTATCGCTCCGCTGAAACTTAGTCACTTGGATAGCCCGTCAATGTGGACAAAGGCAACAAAGCCCCCTGATTGCCTGATCGGCCGATCGCGATGCGGAAACCTCCACGGGGTCTAGACTCCAGACACTCGTAGACCGAACGGCGGCCGCAACTCGGCAGTCGCATTTGGTTATCAAGAGTTTCCTCGTCAGTTGAAATTGCACACGGTTAGATGAGGCATCGATATAAGGAATCGATTTGAGGCATCGATAATCGCACTAAATATAAATCAATTGTTAGCCAAGGCTAAAGTGACACGTACTTGCCTTCAGGAAAAGTTCTAATTGAGTAAAAATAATTATAAACACACTAAGTGGCTCATTAAGATGTGATTAAACACTTTAAAGTATTTAATTTTGCTGAAAGTATTTTTCTTTTTTAAAGAGGCGATTTAATATTATTTATCTCTGGGAATAACTAGATAAATATCAACGATATCATGATATATTCAAACTTATGGTTGACCTTTGTACAGTTTATTTTCTGATTAATTAAGTTTCATACGTAATTTTCCTTATATTACACTTAAAGATTTCATCACCTTTAATTTGAAATTGATAAGATAAGGATTGGTCATCAGGGTAAACCGAGATTAGTTGCCAATTAGCCACGCCTATAAAGTCACGTACGCCTCCACGAATAAATTGAAGTTCCTTTTTTTTATGTTTAACAGTTTAAATTTCAAATTCAAAGCAAAATTGTCCTTGATTTTCTTAAGAATTTTTAAGTTATTTAAGTTTTAATTTTTCTACAAATATTTATAACCACTTTCCCACTTTTGTTGGTTTCAACGACAGTTTCTTCTTTAAGTTTACTGATCCTAAAGAGCCGCCCAAAAATGAGTTCCTCTGTCCATGGTGTCTTGGAGGAATTTCTAATGTAATTCCTTACTTAATGAGTGACATTTGAGCTCTACTTAATCTTGTTCATTCTTTTCTGTTTACCATTCCAGGCGCCTGAAAGGCTTCAACCTCAAGGACGACGATCTGAAGACGATCCTCGAGATGGGCTTCGACAAGTGGCTGCAGCACTTCGAGACGGTCTCAAATCAGCCGCACAGCAACGAAGCCTTCTGGCTGCTAAAGGACGCCAAGCGGCGGGACGCCGAGGATTTGCTCAGGGGATCCCCGCCGGGCACCTTCCTCATTCGGGCGAGGGATGCGGGCCACTACGCTCTGTCGATCGCCTGCAAGAACACCGTGCAGCACTGCATCATTTACGAGACGGAGAGCGGCTTCGGGTTCGCAGCTCCCTACAACATCTATCCCACGCTGAAGAAGCTGGTGGAGCACTACGCCAACAATTCGCTTGAAGAGCACAACGACACGCTAACCACCACGCTGCGCTGGCCCGTTTTGTACTGGGACCAGAACCCGCAGCAGATCCTGGCCCAGCTGCAGGAGGAGATGGAGCTGGAGCGCGAGCAGGCCGCCACGCTGATGCCGCCGCCAATGATGGGCAGCAGTGCACCGATTCCGACGAGTCGGTCCAGGGACCACGACCAGGTGGATGGAATCGGGAGCCAGACAGAGACAGAGACGCCACCCGCCTCCATTTCGTCGTCGAACTTCAGCACTTCGCAGTAGGAGTAGGAGGAGCACCGCAAATCTCCCGCAAATCGAGCCCTCAACCTCAGGCTAGCTATCTATCTCTCTAACTCTAGCTCGCTCTAAAGCCCTAACTCTCTCTATCTCTAGTTGTAAACGCGGCTGCGGTCCAAATAATAGCAATGCAGGCTCTGTCGATTTATCAGTATCATTCTTTCCCTGGAATGCCTCGAAAGTGATTATCCATTTTTAAATATATAGTTGTCAAAAGCTGTTTTAAGTTGCTTAAAAACGTAATCAAAAGGAGTTCCATTAGCTTGCTGTCCGAGCTACTTATGTTTCCATGTTAAATGATGAGACTTGAAGTAGATCCTTAATAACTATAGACTATAGTCCTTCAGTGCTATTATTTCGGCCACCGTCGAGTATGTACATCAGCATATATATGCTATATATATGTATGTATGATTATTTTTGTGTGTGATGGATGGCGCTGGCAGTTCAACTGCCCCCCGCGCCTTCCCCTCAGAATCAGAAGGCTCCAGAAACCGAAACACAAACGAGTAAACATTTTTGGTGATCATATTGATGGCTTGCTAGAAGCTTTTTGTCGAAGAACGATATTCTCCAATTGAGAAAGTAATCTTATTAATATTACGAGTATGATTAATTACATATATAACATATATATATATCTATTTTTTGTAATACTGCATTTCGCGTGATAATTGATAAGTCAAGCTATCTGTTGTTGTATCAATATCAACTGCCCCAACTCTCACTCCACCCCCCAACCCGCTCCCCCTCCCATTTCCCTTATAATTATTGTTATCACGCTGCGCGTTGTCAAAAGGGGAGGAGGGGCAAGGGGAGGGGGCGGTGGGATCGTGAAGAAATTTTCTGCATTTCTTCAACCCATTTTGTCGTGTTCATGTAAATATTCTAAAAACGAAACAAAGGAGCAGTCGCTTGCGAAACGTTTGCGAAGTCAGGTTAAGGTTTTGATAGCCGCCCCGCAACTTCCCTGCGCCCACCCCCACCCCTTGCTCTAATATTTGTTGTTATATTATGATTGATTAGAAGTAGTTCTAAGTGAAATCTACGTACGTTTACTCGATGTGATCAGTTGATTGTTGCTAAAATAGTAATTTCCCCTTAAAGTTTTTGTCAGTTACCTTTTTTTTTTTTTTTGCAATAAGAAAGCCTTAATTTTCATTAAAACACAAACACACACAAATACACAGAGTTAAAACAAAGAGAAAATAAATGTACAAAAGAAAAAATGAATTCAACACAGCAACAAGCAAAACAACAAAAACAAAGTGCAATCGAAAATGTAATTATTAAATTTTTAACATTTGTTAATTTATACAAGGAAGAAACAGGAAAAAGACAAAAAGTTGCCCATACAAAACAAACCGCTGCAATAGGCAAAAAAACGCTGCTAAAGTTTTTTTTTTTTACACAACTGATATTTAAAATGTACGTAAATAGTAATAGCCATGCGTTTTTAAATACCCTTTCCCAACTTAGATTTTGTGCAATTTCCACCTGAAAAACACGCTTCATTTTGTTGCAGTGTAACGATAAAACCCGCTTCTTGGGAAAGGGTATTTGTTTTGCTTTCCCCTTCTTTTCTCTTGTGCCACCTAAATGTTCTAAGCGAGTTGAAAACTTTTCGAGCTTCCTGTTTGCATTCTCCAAAATTAAATCCAATCGAAATCGAATCGAATCGATCACACTAACACACACACACACAAACACAAACAAACACTGGCGCGTCTTTCAGATATTTCTATTATATAATATTACAATTATTCTGTACTTTACGTGTAACTCCTAATTTAATTTATTTAACTCGTAACTTGTGTGTTTCATTTTGCTTAAATTCTATGAGATTTCGGCGGATCTCGTACGTTGTAGTATTTATAAGTTTTAAAATTAGTTTGTAAAATGCGTTTCAAACAAAAACAATACAAAAAAAAAGAAGAAGATTAAATGTATTCTAAATATGATTGATCGATATCAATCATGATTGATAACTGATAAATGATGACTTTTTGCCATACCTAAATGTTAGATGGAAATATTTGTGAATTGAATTTTTTTCTATCTCTGCTCCGCGTCTGCATTTTTGGCGCAGACCGGAACAAGAAGAATTAAAAACGAAAACAACGGAAGGCGACGAAACTAAATGTGAAACGAATTGCAAATTTGTTGTATTTTTTTATATGAATATATATATAGATATTTAACCATACATAACTATAAAATGTGTATGCTCTAGAATGCTATATGTTGTAGGTCCTAAGCTATATGTTGTAGATCTTTAAGCGCTAACAGCAACCACAACCGAAACAACAACAAACACTTTTTGTAGTAGTTTTTAAAAGAGACGGAAAAAAGAAGAAGCGAAGAAAACATTGTATGTATTTGTATTTGTGTCTAAAAAGAATGTTCGTAAATAACACAAACGAGAAGAAACCATAATAAAATCGAAAGAAAAACAAACCTCCACTGAAGTTCAAAATAATAACAAATTATGCAGGTGAATTGGAGCTCTTGGTTTCTGCTTTCAATGAACCCTCTCGTCATTGCTGAGCTGCGCGAAAAGCTATCGCAAAAAGAGGAAAAACACAAAAAAGAAAAGTAAGTATCACGAGCACGCCGATCGTTAAGGGGAAAACATGCACTCCAGGAGTGACTGGCTTCCAATTTTGGAAGAATCGCAATAGAATGACCTGAATATCTGGGTTAGTCAGTTAATCCGTTTTCTAGGGGCATTGAATCTTGTCTTCTGAGATTTGTTGGAGTATTAAGTATGTCTGAAAGAAAACAGGAGACATTTCTGAGTTTTTGTTTTTCAGACATCGAAAGATGATACTTTAAAAAGGTGGCGACAATATTTTTTTTAACTAGGAAAATAAAAATTGTGTTGGATTGCATTTCTATAAATAGCTAATCTTCCCATTAAATTGTCTAAAGATTTTAAGCAAACTCAGCTAGTTTTTTTTGTTAATAACATTACGATAAGAAAATAAACAATTTAAACAAACACAGACGCTGACTTTGTATTTTTGTTAAATACTTAAATTTGTATTATTATGGGAAAGTTGAAAATAAGCACAAATGAAATGACAAGTTTTAATTGTATTATTAAGTTTTTAAGGATTTAAGAATTTTTATGAAGAAAGTGATACAAAAAAAAGAGATCAGTAAGGTTCGATTTGGTGGGGAAGGAAAATATAAAACACTGAAATATTTAATTTTTTTGCCAATTAAATAATGATTGATGGACTTTGGATAAAGGTCAAGACTGTACACGCGAAGTTGACGATAATTTCCTATTTTTTGCATGCAACAAGTGAAAAGGTAAACACACAGCGTAAACTGCCCTACCTCAAGATAGTTATTACAAAAAAATTAAGTTGTAAACGAAAAAGTTGTCAGCTCAAAATATATACATTTTATTCAACGTAGCCTTAAAACATTCAGTACTATAAGTCAAAATTGTTTGTTTAAGGTGGTGGATCGCCTTAACTCTATTATTTTTGTTTTGTTTTAGCCAGACTTACACTAGGTTTTTATGATAAATTCAATGTCAGGTTTCTGTAAAAGAATTTAAATTTATAAAGCCCGCCTGCATTTACAAACAGCTGATTGTCCAGATATTTTTACCGGTGCTGCCGCGGCCACACTTTTTTTAAGCTTTTGAAAACCGTCAGAACTAGTACCCGTAAAATAGCTAAATTGGCAACGCTGATGAGCAGAGAGCAAAATTAGCTTTTTTTAGTCGTTTTTCTCTCTCAAACTTAACAGGGGGCCTCTGCATAGAGTATATATTTTTGGGGGTTGCCATTTCGACTGTTGCTCTCTTTGGACATTTTCGCAGGGATGCCACGTAGTCAAAAAACGTGAATTTCCCTAAAAAAATGTTCCCTAAAAAGCATGGTGAAAAAGTCCTGTAAATAATATTTAAAGCCCGCCTGCATTTACATAACACTGCATTGTACAAATCATAGAGTAATTATGTATAGAGGCGTCATTTGCTCTGCCTGGAATTTAACAGAACGCTGCCTGCTTGCTGCTCGATTCCTTTGGTGAGAATTGCAGCCGCAATTTCGTGTGCGAGCGACCGGCGATATGTTGCGAGCCCATAAAGAGCAGCGAGAGCGAGCAGTGCAGTTGCGGACTTTTTCACCATGCTACTCGATTTTAGGGAACATTTTTTTAGGGAAATTCACGTTTTTTGACTACGTGGCATCCCTGCGAAAATGTCCAAAGAGAGCAACAGTCGAAATGGCGACTCTATACATTATTACTCTATGTACAAATGCACTGTTAACCGATTATCGTAATTTTTGTTCATGTTAAAATTAATGTTAACCGCAAGTCGATAATGTTAAAAAAGAAGAAATACGTGGTATTTAGGAAATCAGCAATTGCACAAAAGCAATTTTTCTTACAAATCCCGCAACTTTCGTTAGAGGCCTAACATGAACCTGACGTGCTCTGTGTTTAAAATAAGTGTAGAACACAAACTGACATAGGGAACCTATCATGGGCACTGCTTTCCAGGCAGCTGGGGAGTCGGAGGCGGAGCCACCAAAGCCACCTCCTGCTCAGCAGCAAGACCATCCAAAACCGCTACTCTGGAGGGCCCGGAAGCAAGCCCACATATACCGGCTGATCCTGTTCTTCATTGGGGGTTGCCTTGCAGCCTTATCGTTCCATGCCCTGACTTCCTCTAACTTGAGCTGGAAGCTGCGCCAGCTTCACCACCTGCCCACCGCCCACTACCTACAGACGCGGGACGAGTTTGCGCTGTACTCCGTGGAGGAACTGGACGCCTTCAAGGAGTTCTACGACAAAAGCATCAGCGACAGCGTCGGGGCCACATACACGGAGGCGGAGCAGACCAACATCAAGGAGGCACTGGGAGCTCTTCGGCTGGCCCAGGAAATGTATCTGGCGGGGAAGGACGACAAGGCGGCGCGTCTATTCGAGCACGCTCTGGCTCTGGCCCCCCGGCACCCCGAAGTGCTGCTTCGCTATGGCGAATTCCTGGAGCACAACCAGCGCAACATTGTTCTGGCGGATCAGTACTACTTTCAGGCCCTGACTATCAGTCCGAGCAACTCTGAGGCGCTGGCCAACCGTCAGCGGACCGCAGATGTAGTGCAGACGCTTGACGAGCGGCGGCTGGAGTCGCTGGACTCCAAACGGGACGCCCTTTCCGCCATCCACGAATCTAGCGCGGCTCTGCGGCGAGCGAAAAAGGAAGCATACTTTCAGCACATCTACCACTCGGTTGGCATCGAGGGAAACACCATGACGCTGGCCCAGACGCGATCAATCCTTGAGACCCGTATGGCTGTAGACGGCAAATCCATTGACGAGCACAACGAGATCCTGGGAATGGATCTGGCTATGAAGTATATTAATGCTAGCCTGGTGCAAAAGTAAGTCATAGTTTAAACCCGATGTAACAGTCCCTGGTAAACATTTTTTTAATACTGACAATTTCTCGCAGAATGGAAATTACTATCAAGGACATTCTCGAGCTGCATCGCCGAGTACTAGGACATGTGGATCCCATCGAAGGTGGCGAATTTAGACGTAATCAGGTGTATGTTGGTGGTCATGTTCCGCCTGGTCCTGGGGATTTGGCGCTTCTTATGCAGCGCTTTCAGCATTGGCTAAACTCGGAACACAGCAGCTCACTACATCCCGTAAAGTGAGTGGAACACAACTACGCAATGCGGCCAATCTTAATGTTCTTTTATCCACAGCTATGCGGCCCTCGCCCACTACAAGCTTGTGCACATTCACCCCTTCATCGATGGGAACGGACGTACCTCGCGTCTACTAATGAACACGCTGCTAATGCGTGCCGGCTACCCGCCCGTGATTATTCCAAAGCAGCAGCGAAGCAAGTACTATCACTTCCTCAAGCTAGCCAACGAGGGCGACATAAGACCTTTTGTGCGCTTCATTGCTGACTGCACCGAGAAGACGCTGGATCTGTACCTGTGGGCCACAAGCGACCTGCCACAGCAGATCCCCATGCTTATACAGACAGAGAGTGAGGCCGGAGAGCGCCTGGCTCAAATGCAGTCTTCACAAAGGTCATCCGCACAAGAGTTCTACGAATCGGGGTCTGGATCCCTGCCATGACCCAGTCGAATGCCTCGATCTTAGCAAATTGTTGTTATTATTTATATTTGTGTGTTAATATTTAAATAAGTGTGAAATATTATTTCCTCTATATCAGTAGAATGTTCAACTGAACAACAATAATGACGTTTGTCAGACTGTGATCATAATTAAGCTTAACAGTAACCAAAAATTGTACACCTAACCCGCTTGGTAAACCAACAATCGTGTTCTAATAATAAGGTAGAATTTGTATATTGACTAACTATATAGCAGTTTAGCAAAATTGTCAACTTTGAGTAAGGTACAAAATGATTTAAATTCACAAAACAATCTTAAAAAGCGTAATCTTATATTGCACATGTGCGGGTATTAAGTACAGTGGCATCCCTTTCTACAACTTGGCGCGCTTCAGGTAGTCCTTGTAGGTAACGTCTCTCCACCAATGGGGACGCTCATAGACACCCGGAGTGGACACAATCGTGCGCTGTAGATGCTGGTAGATCTGTAGAAAAGACTTGTTAAAAAGTAAACTGAATTTTTCGAAGAGACCGCTTACATTGCCATCGCTCATGCCCAGGGGTGAGTTAAGAATGAAGTCGGTCGGAGCAATTGCATCCACCAGGGCGACGGCTTCATCCTTTAGCACGGAAAGCAATCCCAGGATGCCCTTCTCGTACAAGTCGAGTTGCTGCGAGTTTTCGCGGAAGTAGCCACCGTGGTAAAAAAGAGCGGAATACTTGGTAACCAGATGAGCACCGTAGAACGAGAGGACCTGCTGCAGCACCTGCTTCTCTGCAGAGGCGGACAAGCTGCTTACAAACTTATAGAACACGTAGTAGATTGTACGCTGAAGGAAAGGAGTTGCATCGCGGTTAGTTTTATGCAGAAGTCCACATCCAGGAAGGTTTGCAACTTACCTCGCCGTAGATTATTGATAACTTCTGGGCGGCAAAGACCTGGATATTGTTACGCGTTTCGAACGCATCTTTTCCTTCGCGTTGCAGTTGCTCGGCCCTCTTCACAGTCGTCTCAAGTTGCCAGGCAGTAAGCCAGTTAAGAGCCTTAAGTAAATCTGTATAATAGGGCAATGTAGAAAACTTATTTAAGTACAATTAAATTCTCTTACTTATTGCTTCCTTAGCTTAGCTTAGAGATATAGTAAAGAAACCGACCCAATAGTTTTTTTTCCGTAAATTACCGATAACTAGAACAATACTCACTGTGCGAATCCAAGGCTTCGGCAGGCGTACGCTCCTGGCCCTTGCTCTGCAGCAAGACTTCGAAATCTTTCAGGAAAGCCACTGTCTCCAACGGAGAGACGGCCACGAAGTCGGCATTATTGCGGCGCAGACTAATTAACCAGTTGGATGCTTGCTGGATGAGCGTGTTATTCTCGCCCTCATAGGTGCAGTTGGCATCGTTGTCGTTTCGAAGGTCGCCCAATCCAGTAGATTTAAGGTAGCCATGGCCGCCACAGGCCTCGCGGCACTCCTTTAGGAATCAATTAATAAAATCATGAAATTCAAATTGTGGAAAATAAACACGAATTTGATATAGTGTGATTGTTTCCCTGCAAAATCGCTTTGAGAAATAAAATATCAAAATGAAAACCCTACCTGAATGCCGTCCCTTGCTGCCCATGTCGCGACCGGCTTTAGGGCCGACGAAATAGCGTGGATCTCCATACCGGCCTGCGAAGTGTCCTCGCCAGTGAAACCTTTCATCGTCATATCTACGTTTTCCTAAAAGGTAAAATAAACTATGCACTTTTGGAGCCATATAAATGTGTTGTTTTTTTAAAGCTTACCTTGCCTATCCAAAGGGTTGCAACACGAAGGGCGATCGCTGTGGCCAAGTGAGGGATCAGGCGGTACTGCTGTGACTGGTACTCGATCACTGGCCACTCCGCCGGGCTATTCGTCGGACCAAACTGCCGCCTGCTGGCTCCATACCGAGTGGCGATTGTCACGGCCTTGCTCAGAGCTACGTAGGTGATTGCGGTGATGTTGACGCGGCCCGCGGAAAGTGCGCCCAGCGAGGCGCCAAGTCGCTTACGCTCGTCCTTTATTTGGCTGGTGTAGTTGCCCTGTGCGTCGATGTCGCCGGTCTTGGACAGCAAGTTCGCCTTTGGGATGCGGTACTGGTTGAACATCACAAATCTGCAATCATAAGAATCTGAGTTAGTGCTGCTGGTGCCACTTCAAAGCTTCTCCCGTTATAGAAGAGGACACTTGCCCGTTGTCGATCCCATTTAGACCGATCTTCTCGCCCATATCGCCGACTGTGACGCCGGGGAAGGGCAGTAGAGTTCGCTCGTCGCGAATAGGCACGAGGAAGGCCTGCAGGCCCTGGTGCTTGTCATCGGGAACGAACAGCTGCGCGTACACGATGGCGTGGGTGCAGGTCTTGCCCAGGTTGCCCACCCAGCACTTGGCCGCCTCGAAGTCCGGGGTGTGGATGATAAACTCCTGCCTTTTCAAGTCGTAGGTGGCCCGGGTGCGCATGCCCAGCGCATTGGTACCGTGCGAGATCTCAGTGAGGGCGTAAGCGCCGAGGATGCGGTTGTCGGCGATCTTGGCCACGTACTTGCCCAAGCGGCCTGACCCGTTGGACACCAGAGTGCTCGGAAACATGCCTGTCGAAAGACCAAACTTAACCGAGGTGCTGAAGTCGTAGCTGAAGATGGCCTGTCCGAAAGCCAGCAGCAGGTGTGGGGTGGCCAGGTACTAAAAAGGGTAACGAGACCATCAAAAACACACTTTGCAGCCGTATTTGAAGAGGCCTACCTCGTTGACGCCGTAGAACTGCTGCTCCCAGAGAAGATGCTGCCGCTTGTTTGCCATCTCGCGAACGCGTTCCAGGCTGGGCCCTTCCGGTTCCCGTTGGAAGTCGGGGTGTCGCTCCATCCACTGCCACACCTTGTGCTGCAGGAAGAGGGTCATGTAAAAAAATACTCAAGGCGCAGATAAGGAGTGCGTTGCGATTAGATGTGGCCGGGCGCCGCTCCCGATAGCCAGCACACAAAGAAGTCTGTACTTCGACCCCACCACCAGCCACTCACTGCGCGGGTTACAAACCTTCATCCGTATGTGAGCTTCACCCTCGAGCAACACGCTCATGCGCTTGTAGCAGAAGCTGGCCCGCTGGCGGTACTCGTCCAAAGGTCCTCCGCGGAATTCGGGGAAGATCCGCTTGTCCTCCAGGATGTTTTCTACGGGCTGCTCCTCCCGGCGGCCGCTGTAATAGTCGCCCATGGCGGTCAGTAAAAGATTCAGGCTAGTTTGTTCGCCTTGGTTGCCGCTTTCGCCTCCATCACCCGCCATTGCAATAGGTATTAGCACTAGCCGTTTCGGAGCTCAGGAGGATGAGGTGGCGGTGACGGTGACGGAGGGGCGATGCAGAAGTACTTACTCTGTGCTCAATGCAACCATGTTGGTTATTTGAATACGGTTCTGTTACTGACTGATGTGGCCGCTTTAAACGTCAAGCGGGAACTGCCTAAATGTCCAGCCACTCGTAATTATTATTTAGCAAATAGCACCGGCCAATAACCATTGATAAGTTACCGGCTTATCCGGCAATTGCTTGCATCCGTCCCGGATAAGATACGGATAAGATACGGGCCTAAGGTAAGTAGAGCCGCAGTTCCACTCCACTTAACACTTAGCAGATTTCCGGTCTGTTTTTATGGAAAACATAAATTAAATTTTTTATCAACAAAAACATCTGAGATTCATATCTGAATGTTCATATAAACAATGTGATCACAGATTTGCACCGAGTAAAATAACTTGGCTAGATTTTTAGCGTTGACACAACCCTAAAAACCAAAAAAGACAATTCAACAAATTTTTAAGAAAACAAAACAAGCCGCTGTGCTCTTGGAGTAAAAATAAATATTTATTTAAAAAATAATTTAAAACTAAAAAATGGAAAAAAAAAAATAAGAAACAATATTAATAAACAGAAACTTTAAAAATTGTAGTAGCCAGTTTAAACAGAACTCATATATGTACATATGTATATGCTCTTAGTCCGATCTTAAACCTTTAACATGAGAGAGACTTCGTTAGCATAAGACAGATTATAGGAAGTTTTTGTAGAAAGCATCGTGCCGTTGATTGCAAGAGTGCATTTCGCAAAACCACTCAAATAGACAAGCCTGATTTGGGTAACATGCAGGTAGACAATCGTATGATTCCTCCGTTATCTTCCCGGCTTGAGTAATAAGGTGGCGCCAGCTCTGCACAAAGTCTCGAAAGCTCGGTCGCGATCCCCAAACTTCGTAAGCGACGAAAGACAATATCATTACCACCGAGCGAGTCACTGTGAACACAAGTGCAAATGTGACGTGGCGCACGCGCTCTTAGGAGGGAAAAAAATAATAGAACTTTGTTCAGTTCAGCATTTGAACCAATTTTTTAATACTTTGAAAAATTATTATCCGTTAAAAAACACTGAGTTGTTTTAGGACGCCAGTCCTTTATTTAAGCTTTGCTTTTGTGCTTTTAATGTCTTGTGATTTTTACTAACTACAAGCCAGTCCTTGATTTTTTAAGGCTCAATTGATATTTTTGCCAGTTCAGGGACTGTGTCTTTAGGTTAGGTGACATTTTTTTAATAATATATATTATGTGGCTTTAATTGTTTAGGGGTACATGAGAAATATAATATTTTTTCTGTGTTTAAGATACTTGTTGTGCCTTGAAGGCTTTCAGTGAAAAAACAAAAAAAAACTCTTATGATACAACTCAGTGCTGTACAGGGATAAAGTGTTGTAGTTACAGAAAAACAAAGAAAATAGTATAATAATATGAATGTTAATAATCAGTGGCGGATCCAAGGAACCAAGAACCTGAACATTTTATTTATTTTTTTTTCAAATATAACCACTTTGTTTACCTAAAATGGAAATTTTGTTTTATAATTTGTCTCGCAATAATGAGTTTGAACCCCAAATCGAAGAATAAGTTCAATTTCCCCCCCCAAGAATCGTCTCTGGATCCGCCACTGTAATAATTAACAACAATGAATAAAGCAAGAGATTAATTTATTTATTAATTAATAATAATAATAATACTTAAGTTATCTTAAAACTAACCGCCTCTGGGACCCATGGACAAGGAATGATATGAGTAATATTATTTTGTAATCATTCATGCCTTTGTTTCTACCTAGAGTTTTTCTTACAGTTTCCCTCAATACGCTTCCAAAAGTTTCATGCTCGTCGAAATTGTAATCACTTAAAAACATTGAATTTAACGAACACTTTACACTAAAATACCTACAACATAGACTACGAACATTTTGCAAAATACTTATAAACAAATTATACACAACAGAATCTTCATCCCATACATGTGTTCGTTGAAATTCACAAAGTTTTTCTATATACATATGTACTTCTTTCAAATTCTGTGCCAAACAGTCTTTTTAATGCAAGCGTCGACAAATTTAGGCGCATAAAATGTTTTAGCAAGTGATTGAAATCGTAAATAAGGGGAATGGTTAAATTTTGTAGATGGCTGTTGCATCTATTCCTGTCCGTCATAATACACAATAGGTTTTTTTTTATATTACGCGCTCTAAGGTAAAACAAAATGCGAGACACCTGTTCTCGTATAAATGCAGCTGTGAAACACGCTGTTCCACATTGTTCGGAAGCAACCTTCTGAAGAAAAGATAATAGTAGTACTTTAAATTTCTAAGGCGTTTTTTTTACCTAAAATTAATCTTTAAAATGTTAAGAACGCGTATGCAAATATTTTGCCGAAATTCCGATTTTTAAAAAGTTACAAGCAAAAACAAACTTCCATGTGCATGCAAACGGGTGGTAAACACAAGATTTAACAGCAAAAAACTTAAAAAAATTTAATAAAACAAATAATTTTTTTTATTTTGGGGTTGCAAAAAAATTTTTTTTTTTCGATTTTTTTATAAACTTTTACGTTAATTAAAACTAAATAGTTAATTAATAAAAACTAATGAAAAGAAAAGTAAATACAACTTACAAGAGCAGGTGATGTAGTTGAAGTATCCGGTTGTAGGTGTTCGAGTGGCTGGTTGACACTCAGGGTCTGGTAGCCTTCATTAGATCTGCCAATGGTTACACTTTTCGGCTGAACGTCTCCTTTTTGCCCTAAACTGGTGCACTTTCGAACACGCTCGTCCGTTGGATTGGGCATGCGGCACGACCTGTATCTAGACTTTACTGTTTTTTTCACTTCTAACTTATCGCTTTGGTGCGATATTACATGATTCAGATAGGCAAGTTCACTTTGCATGCCTGCTTATGGGGAACTTTTTAGTGGAAAAGAAAGAAACCCCACAATTGTCGCACTTATACGCCTGTGCAGCTTTTAGCGAAGGATCGGAAGGATCTTCGACGGAGGAGGAAATGTTTTTTGGCCTTCGGACAGATTTTGGTAGGCGTCTATAGGTGTCTCATATATCATGTCTATAGAAGGAATCATCATGCAAAATCAAGTTTGACTCGGTTAAGGGTTTGACTCAGTGCTCCTCGGGTGGCGGGAAGGAGGGTATCCGAAATTTCTTTTTTGGTGGCTCGTCGTTATAAGATGGAATATTTTCCTGATCCTAACCCTCGTGCACGTCTTGCACCTTGTATGGTTGAATATGTTCCTGATCCTCACCCTCGTGCACGTCTTGCTCCTTGCATGGTTGAATATTTTCCTGATCCTCACCCTCGTGCTCGTCTTGCTCCCCGTTTTGGCAGTACTTGTGTAAAAGGTTGGCAAATTCAGCTTGCTGCTCGTCCGTAAATATTTTTGCCGCGTCTAAAAAGACCGACGCGCATTCCAATGAGGCACTTGCCCCGACGTACAGTCTTCCATTTCGTCTTTTAGCATTTCTTGCAGAAGGCGAACAAGGCTGTTGCTGGTTTTTTCCGTTATGGAATTGACAATTTGATTAAGATCCGAAAGGAAGAGTGAATCTCCTGTGCGCTTGTAGAGCGAAACTGCTGTGACTTTTTTCGAGTTTCATTTGTTGTTTGGTAGGCTATTTCTATAGCTACTGCTTCTATGAAACGGGTTTATTTTAAATCAATTCTTTTAAACGCAATTCCGTTTCTAACGCATATAGCTACAGAGAGTCCCTGTTGGTCCGGTCTTGTGTCTGTTGCTTTGTTTTGCTGTCTTATGAACTGGTATAGTGTTTAGTGTGGTCAAGTGTTTAGGAGCTTCAAAAAATGTTGCGTTTTTAATTGGCTAATTTTCAAGACATGATTTCTCGCCAAGGCATCCTCAGCTTGTTTATTAAAGGCTTGAAGCGCCTAGGATTGATTGAAGTCTCTAATCGATGTCGAAATATTTTAAAAGGCATCGTATCGTTGATGATATTCTTTGCTTTAAGAAAAACTATTATCAGTATATTTAATATATCGCTTAGTAAATATCGAGAAAAAGATACTTTGGGCTATTTTTTTCAGTTGAATTTTAAATTTTTAGCCTAAGATTAACTGAAACTGCTAGGGAGCGAAATATTTTTAATACTTCCACCTACTTTTTTAGGAAAAATATTAATATGATACTTAATTTAATAACAAATAATACCAAAAATAAAATATCGATATTTTGATATTTGGCTAAAAAAAACTACCGATATTAATATTTTTTTCAAAAATAACGATACATTCATATTTTGTATATATACATTTTGACAAAAACTGTATTGAGCTATCGATATGTTTTAACGCATGCGACCATCTCTAGATATCGGCTAAAGTTCCACCCCTGAGTGTGCCCGCATTCGCAAATTAGCAAATTTTGTAGAAAATTGTTCCGCCTGTGATTGTAAATTGTAATTGTTCAATTAAAAATGGGTAGTAAATTGTTCAACAAGCTTTTGCTGATTGCCGGCTTTGCCAGCCTGGCGCATGCTGCTTTTTCGGCTGCCCACCGTGAGTTGAAAACTTTAACTAGATAAGTAAACTTTGGACCACTAACGAAAGTGCTAAATTAACTCCACAGATCGCACTTATTTGAGGCTGACGGAGCAGGAATGGACTAGCCTGCCCTTGGATGTGAGTAGTTAATACCTTAGCGTATTTTTGTAGTAACCTAATGCGGGTTTTCACTTGTCCATTTATAGATTATCCTGCAGACTGTCATTAGTTTGGTGCTTGTGATATACAACATCATCGAGGTGGTGGGCAACTTCAAGGAAATCCGTGCCACCGTGGATATGCAACAAAAGACGTGGGACACATTGGGCAACTTTCCTTCGTTCTACTCCTTTAATCACCGCGGTCGTGCCTTGAACCCTGGTTATTCGCCCCCTGAATAAGGGAAAACCCTTTAAAGTTCTTCTATCTTTTTATTTTTAGTCTCAGCAAGTTACAAGATAAAAAACGCTATAGAATCAAACACTTGACCATCGTTATGGATCTTTTGAACAGGAGCATGTGATAAGGCTTCGATTTCCAGATGGAAGGTGTTGCAATAAGTAATTATGGCCTCAGCAAGTTAAACAGATATAACAGGCTAAAGATCAACCAAATTCCGTACAAAACTTTGATGTCTTTAGCATGTTTAAAGGACTGTGAAGAACTTTTGGCCTGGAGCAGTGCCAACGCCTTGGTCTCTAGTTCATAACCAGCTCTCAACTCTGTTCCAGGACTATTATTGCAGGCTTGACCGTGACAAATGCGACAACTATCATGGTGATTACTCCTTAGGAGACACTCGTAGTACAGTTCCGGATTGGAACGACATCCCCTTACAATCTGTTTGCTGTGGGTGTCGAAATACTCCAAGCAGGCCACTTTCTGATCCTGAGGTTCATTTGATTGGGCAGGACAAGGCAGAGCCGTTTGTCCTCTGGATATCTCCTCGCAGTCCTCTGCCCCCGTGCACTGATGGCACCAAAGGCGCTCTTCCGGAAAGGCTCCTTTGTTGCAAAAGCTTCCCTGGCAAGGAAGACAATTGGCCACATTTGTGGAAGTACAGCTGAACTCCTTTCGCTGACATCCTCTTGCAGTGGTGCCGTTGTTATAAGATACCACCAGACACGATGCTGATGGCTCATCACACTCTTCGATGTATACGCCACCTGGTCTCTCCCAGTTTGCACAGCCTGCTCCCGCTTCGTCCGTGCTGCAGCGATAGCAGCGAGTGAAATCCTTGTTGTTACACCCACCATCTTTATCGCATTCGTGGCATTTGAGGATTCCAGGATTCGTGGGAGGGGCTCCACATCCTCTTTGGAGACTCCAGTTGGAATACTCACAGGAGAAACAGGAGGAGGCTTCCGCAGAGCCACAAGTGTTGCTGCTAATAGCAGTAACATTCGTTCTGCAAAGTTCCTGGTCCAGGGAGTTGCAGGTTAAACACTTCTGCTGCGGAATGCAGCCTGCATTGCAGTTGTCACTGGTTCTACACTTCTCTAGTTCCTCTAAGTATGGCGTCAGATCTGCTGGCATTTTTGACGAGCACCCTCTGACCACGCGGCTTAAACTCCTGTAGCTAAAGCAGTATTTGTCATCCTGTTCTCCCAAAAGGACCTCCTGTTGGCATTCCTCATACAAGCTTACATTGCACTTGCCGGTGTTCACCTGGAAGAGATCCATCTTGCAGCCCCTGCCGGTTACAGAATCGCAGCTTGCGCAGACTTGTGTCCAAGCTCCCTGATCCTCATTGCAGCCATTGATTTCACACAGCTTGGCGGCACTGGACAGCGTGTGATTCTGTTCGGAGACACAGCCCCTGTAAGCTTCAGTAGAACTTATAACATCCGTGTAGCACTGATCCTCTTCTAAATGGTTGCGACAAGGCTTAGGTTTTGCACCTGGAGCTGCTACGCAATCCTGTCCAGCGCAGTGATGGCACTTGAGGCGTCCAGGTGGATAGACACCTGCATTACACAAGTTTGAGGAGCAGCTCTTGGAGTATGTGGCTCCGGTGGTGGGGGTTTCAGCTCCACAGCCGCGATATGTGATTGAGTCCACTGGAAAAGGGAAATATTAGTTAAGCAACCAAAAAAAATATTTTTGGATTGTACTTAATCTAAATCTTAATACATGTATCTTTTACCACTGAAAAGTAAATGAAACTTAAAATTCAAAAGCTCACAAGAAGGTATTTATAGCTTTATTGCATGGTAATACTTGGACTTTATCTATTAAATATTAACAAAGTGCAAAAATAGGTTTTTTAAAAAGGCTGACAAGGCATAAATAGATAATTAAATAGAAATATCGCATATTTGCACTCACCAATGGACATGGCACACGTCAGTTGGTTAGGACAATCCAAGTAGGGAAGAACTCCCACTTCTCCGAGGGTCTGGGAGCATTCCGGCAGGGCAATGGAGTCGCAGCGATAGCAAACAATAGCCCTAGTGCGACCTATTATTAAAATCCCCTTTAACGTTTAGGTACGCATCCATTCTGGGAGAAATTGCAATTGTCTCACCTGTTAGCAGGAGCGTCAGGAGGAGGTGGAGAAGCAGGTGACGAGGTTCCTTCAGTCCAATCATTTTGACAGCCCATAAAGAATGTAAACTAAAGCATTGCAAATTTTTTTGCCCATTGAAATGTTTAATCTGTTTATGACTTATCAGACTGTACAACAAAGAGTTGATATAGTTGGAGCGTTGATAAGGATAAGCCAGAAAAAGTCTGTTTAGAAAGGTGGGAAATTTTCAACTTGCCAACTAAAGATCGCGATGGCACAGATTAGCATACATAAGTTGTAGACCTATAAAAAATTTAAACTTTTTAACTATTTGCACTAAGGAAAATGGTGGTGGATTATTGGTGGATTTTAACGTAATATTAAATGAAAACATACATCATTTTAAAAATAAAGATAAAAATGTTTTTAAACATTCTTAAAGCATTCATAAAAATTATTTTCGGTTTCTTTTAAATACTTATTTTTGGTGCTGAACTATTGCCAGCCCTAGTTAAAAGTTACCCGCAATTAAATTCCAGCATATGCAATATGACCAAAAATGTCATAACCATAATGTGTGCCTTGACCCCATTATCGGTGTGTCCCATCGGTTCAATCGAAAGGTTCACATCATCAATAATTCAGAGACTCGCATTTGTAGCAGGAATGTCGAGAGGGACTCATGAGCGTGGGTCAAGGGTCCCGCGACCACATCGTCTACCCTCGCAGTATCGATTTAATTTAGAGTCCGGATAATTGCGTGACAATCAGCGGATTTGAGTACACGTATCGTATGACCAGGTGGTTTAATGACCACCTCAGTTGCCAGCTAAACAGCTACGGGACAGGTCGGGAAAAACAAACCCATCGGTGACCGGAACAAAACAAATATTGCTATTTGCAGAGCTCTTCAGAGCGGGGATAAAACGATAACGAAAGATACAGATCTGATAAGCCCATCCACTCTGCGGGTTCAGTGGAAGATTTGTTGCCCTGTCCAAGTCAGACACTCTGCAAAGTTTCAACCGATCAGTGACCACAATGCGGATAAGACTACTGGTTGTCTGGATTTCTCTAACTGCTCTTCTTCAATGGAGCAGGGCCCAGGAGGATACCATACAGGTGGTCAGCGTAAGTGAAGGCGTGGAAGCTTCAGATAGTGATGATAAGATGCCAACGGAAATAAAGGATGACGGCGAAAAACCTTCTGAATCGAGTCACTCCTTTATAAGCACAACCGCTATGCCAGTTAATCAAGGCCAAACAGAGGGTCAAATACAGGATATAAAAGAGCCTGCGGTAGCTAATATGGGTACAGAAGATACGCACAGTGATGGCGACCAAGTAGGAGAGATGGATCATAAATCAGAAGAGGATAAAAAGGAGCCGGATGGAACAAAAGTGGACACAGATGAAAAACCACTTGATAACATTACAATTTCGGAAATAGATCACAAATCAGAAAATGAGAATAAAATGGAGCCTGACAAAAAAAGTAATAATACCCCAGCCCCACTAGAAATCGCCGAAACAGATAAAGGAACACAAACATCTTCAGAACCCAGAAAACCCCTAACTTTACCTAAAGAAAATGCAGAGCAGGAATCTCATTTCACAAACGAAACTCAAGTAACATCAACGGGAGGAATGAGTAACGGATCACCCGATTACCAGGGTGATGATCCTGTCCCCAAAGATAACATCACAGCTCAACCGACAGCTGGAACCACCATGGCACCCGCTATAGCTCCTATGCCACCCCCACAGTTAAATCCTCTCACCTGCTACTTCTGCTATGTGTGCAACGAATCGGTTGTAAATGAACAAAAGTCGAACTGCCCTCCGATTCCGGGATCAAGTAATGCGTGCATTACTATACTTGTCCGTGACCCGAATATCATACCGGGTAAAAAAAATTTTATACATCGGAGCTGTGTATCCGATCTCGCAAGTCCCTACAAAGAATACTGCATCGCAAACAAGCAGCTGTGTCCAACGTGCTACGAAAAGGATTGCAACGGCCATAATATGACCCAATTGTTGGCTTCGGGTGCTCCTGCTACTCATCTGCTGGCCCCTTTCCTTATCTGGAGCATCTGTGTATTCAATTGGCAGGTGCTTTTTTAAAAATTCTACACACGCAAATATAAGTCACGCCAATCAAAAAGAAATTGGAATTCGACACTCTTAAAAATCAATAAACATGACTAGTATGTAGTTAACATTGCAGAATAATTGGGCCTGTCTAGATAATAGGGAATATCTATAATATGCATAAGTCTAATAATATCGAGTTGTTAGCTTATGAAAATGTATCGCTTTCACCTTCTGTCGTTTGTTTTCTTTTATAATAAACGTGGTGTATAATTTGTATCTGTTGTATATACGTATTTAAAATAAACAAACAAAATAAAGAGAACTACATACTTGGAATAAAATAAAAGATACAAAAATAAAAATATAGAATAAGTCTGCCTTTGAAATTAAAGTTTTTATAATTTAGAGCAAAGCAGCTTTCTTTAGAAGAAAAATAATGCTAAAAAACGTCGAGAATTTCGTTGGATAAACATAAGTAATAATACTGCCATAACAATAGTAATATTTAAAGTGTGAACCATAGTTACTTTACCAAGTTTATAATAACAAAGGTTCACATCATTAATTATTCAGCACAGTTTAAGCGCTCGCATGGGTTTAGATTGACTCTTAAACCGTCCCTTGAGCTTCAAAAACAATTTTACTTAAAGCATGAACAGTTGGTTGGAGTAAATCAGGTCTTTAGGGTATTTTTTTCATAGGCACTTCACTCAGTTATTCAGAGCGGGGATAAAACGGCGGGTTCCTTTGAAAATGTATTGCCACATCCAAGTCAGACGCTCTGCGAAGTTTCAACGGATAAGTGACCACAATGCGGACTTCTGCAAGACTACTGGTTACCTGGATTGTTTTAACTGCTCTCCTCCAATGGGGCAGGGCCCAAGTTGACAGAGTACAGCAGGGCAGCATAAGTGGAGGCGTTGATGACAAGAAGCCAACGGAAATAAAGGACAACAGCAATAATCCTCCTGCAGAAATTCAGTCCTTTACGGGCACAGCAGCTATGTCTGAAAAAGAAATTACTAATACCTTTGCCCCATCAGAAATTGCCGAAACATCTTCAAAACCCAAAAAACCGCTAACTTTACCTAAACAAGATGCTGAGCAGGAATCTCATTCCGCAAACCAAACTCAAGTTACGTCAACCGGGGAAACAAGTTACGGGTCACCCGATTACCAGGGTGATCCCGTGTTCATAGAGGACATCACACCCGAACCAACAGCTAGAACCACTTTCGCACCAGTCACGCCTTATGTTCCACAACCAGAGACCTGCTACTCCTGCATTGGGTGCAATCAAACGATCACGGAAGAAATAAAGTCGAACTGCCCCCCGATGCCTGGAGATACTGAGGACAACTTTAATGGATGCATTACCATACTTATCCGAGACCGTAATACCATACCGGGTAAAGAAGAATATCTATATCGGAGCTGTAAGTCCGATCTCCCAAGTGAATATACCCAATATTGCCAAGACTATAAGGAATTGTGTATAGGGTGCTATGGAAACAATTGTAACGTTCATAATGTCACCCAAATTAAGCGTTATGCTTTGTTGGGCAAAAAAAAATCGGGTGCTCCTGCCCTTCATTTGCTTGCCCCTTTCCTTATATGGAGCATCTATATATTCAGTTGGCAGGTGCTTTATTAAAAAATCCCACCCACGCATTAATGAGTCACGGCAATTAAAAAACAAATGGAATTCGACTCAAGTAAAAATCAATAAACATGACTAATGGCTAACAATGCAGAATAATTCGGCCTGTCTAGATAATTAGGGTATATCTTTAATATGCATATGCATTGCTTGTTCATGCACTTGTTTAATTTTTTTTATGAAAGTTTTTAAAAATATTATAGAGTATTGTGTCTAATTTTTAGTTCTATACACTTTAAATAAAACTTTAAAAATTTATTCTTAAGAAAAATTGGTTTAATATTGTTAAAATGTGCTGGTTTCTTAAGAATTAAATCTTTAATTAACTTTTACAGCCCCAAAAAAAAAAAAAAAGAAATGATGAAATGTGTGGATTTTTTGATTACTATTTTTTTTTTAAATTTCCATGAAATTAATAAAATTAAGGTACCAAGTTAACATGTAGTTCCACAGCATTATTTATTCAGCAGAGTTTAAGGGCTCGCATGGATATTGGGATCGACTTTTAAGCAGTCCCTCAGGTGTAAAAACAATTTTATCCAAAGCACTTATACATACATATATTGCAAGACCATTAATTGGTTGGAGTAAATCAGGTCTTAAGGGTATATTTTATAGGTACTGCACTTAGTTGTTCGTAAATCTACAAGGCAACTGGAAGGAACCGGATTGGGTTAAAACTCCTTTCGAAAACTATTTAATAAGCTCAACTCTATTTTATTGAAGCCTTTTTTTGAGAATGGGGCTGCTTCTCAAGTGTATTGTGGTAATAGCTTTGTTCACCTGGGTTAAAGCCCAGGATAATGTTCAGGAGGTAAACTTGAATGGGACCGTAGATGAATGGAACTTACTAAAGAGTAACCAGGACATTTTAACAACTACTGAAAACCCCGAAACCACAACTGTTTTTCCGCCTTTAAGTTGCCTTAGTTGTGCATATTGTTCAATTAATGAAGGCAAAACTAACACGAGTGAAGCAAAAAAAAAGTTGTGTCCCATAAAGCGAGGTGAACTGAATGGTTGCATATCTATGTTCTTAGTTTTTCCCAACGGTGCCAATGGTTCAGATGGCTTCATGGTTAGAAGTTGTATCTCCGATTTAGACGAGGATTTTTTGGAATACTGTGAGGAATATCCGAAAAATTGCGAAAGGTGCTATGACGATGATTGCAACAGTGTGGCCATAACCAAAAGTGGGGTAGTGACTGACGCGGGAGCTCGAATAAAGGCTTCAGTATTTCTTTTGATCTTTTGTTTGACCAGTTGGTTTGTAAGAAGTGTGTAAAGTGTAAAAAAACACCCTATAAACACCATTCTGAGTCATAAAATCCAATCGGACTTGGCACACAATAAAATAGATACGCAAATAAATTTGATTTGCGCTTAGATAAAATGGGTTCAACAGTTCCACAAAAGGTATCGTGTTTGCTGTCTTGTCCTCTTTACTTGCTTATCGCTTTTTTGAAGAACTCGAAGTCTTTGTCAAAATTTTTGTATTATTATCAACGTTTAAACTTTTGTAAGAAATAAATACATTTTGTTAAATATATAGTACAGTGTATGTAAAAAATTTTGTTTGATTCCGAAGAAAAAAAAATTGATTTGGGAATTCGTGGTACATTTTTAAGTCGTGTAATATGACTCATTTGCAAGGCTTATTATTGGTAAATATCTAAGTCAGCGATCGTATTTAAATCTTAATGTAGGTGTAGATAAGTTCTTCAACTGCTACAGAAATATAACGACTTAAATCGTATATGCACTTTTATATAAACCAAAACAACGCGCATTATTATTAATGGTTAGGTTGATAAGCTGCAATCATTATCTGATAATGTATTGGCTTGCCAACTTGATAAGCCTTGGCTGTGTTAACTAATTTACTACCAATAAAAAATGGATGTGCCCAAATAATTTACACAATAACTCCCAAACCCAAACCCAAAACACTATCAAAGTTATTTGTATTTACATGTCTTTTATTTTGGATTATAAAAGTATTCCTAATTAGCTTCCATTACTATAATATAATGTTTGTTTCTTTTTGTCTGCTGCACTGCATTAGTCAGCATTAGTCATAGACAAAGGGACCTGATAACTTGGATAGATTACGACTACTATCTGAGGCTTCAGGATTACAGGGCGGTGCGAAGGGCGACCAGGAGGGTTACAACCAGACCAACCACTCCCATCTGGCTGAGGGCAGCGGCTCCGTTGAGTTTTACGGTGTTGCATTTGGACTCTGAGCACTCCGTGCACTGATTCGCTTTCACATTATTGGTACACTGGTACTGCATCAAATCGCTGGCGGAGCTAAAACAGTTTCGCACCCCAAGGCCATCTGCAAAAAAAGGGAAATTGATTAGTTAATTTTAAATGTTTTTTTTTTGATAATCTATTTCATTTACTAGCTTAAGTATAAACTTACTCCAAATTCCGCTGAAGCATTTTCCACTGGAGCAGCTGACCACCGGCAGCGTTTCTGGTTTTTCACCTGACATGCAGTTATCGACCTCATTCGAAATGCAGGCGATGCACTGGAAGTCTTGTTGGGCCAGATTGCATCCGGTTTCCGAGCAGGTGGTGCATGAATTCGCCGCAGTGCACTCCCCTGAGTACTTATTCAGACATCCCCGGTTGACAGTGCCTCCCGTGGTGACCGTGTAGCATCCTTGTGACTGGGTGTAGGTGGCCTGACCGCAATCCGTCGCCTTGCTCGCATCCTGTTGCCCAGCACAGTTCTCAGCAAACTATGCAGGATCCGGCGCTCCTTTCGTAGGCCAGACTGTTGCACAAGGCGGAGTCGCAAATGAGGCAAGTGGGATCGGTGCTATCGGCGGCACAGGTGGTGCCCGTGGTGGCCGACGTGCAGCCCCTAGTCATGTTAGTTGCACTCGATCCTGTGGTGAAACACTTGGAATCGCTTGCGCTACAGCCTAGGATCATGGGGTTTCCAATCGTGTTGCATGCGTCGCCTGTGCAAGTGTAGCACGTCTGTCTGGTGGGTGGGAACAGTCCCTGGTTGCACAGGGCCGTCTGGCAGGACACACAGGAGGTGGCTGCTGCTCCAGCGGCACAAGCGGTGCCACATTGCCGGCTCACCGTCTGATTATCATTCACCTGGCTCACACAGAACTGATCAGCGGAGCACACCGCATTGTATGTCGGTTCCGTCACGTTGGTAGTGGCACAATTCGCTTCCCCGAGACACTGCTGGCACACCAGGTTCGTGTTGCACTTGTCCGTGTTGCAGGAATTGCATTCGGGCTGGGTGCAGGTATATCCCTGGGTCATGCAGCCACGCGCTATGTTGCCTTTACCATCTGGAAAGTAGGTGATTGTAAGACCGATGTTTAAGGGGTTGACATGTTTATATGAATTTCAAAGATTTAAAACCGACTTTAAGATTTGATTTCCCATCTTTAAAGTTATTGTAAAGTAGCTTTTAAACTTAGAAAACTTAAAAAACACATTTTGGCTGAATTTTAAGAAAAAAAACTTGGTTGTCGATAATGGCGTGTGCCTCTTGCTTAAAATCTGTTGGTTTTAAAATATTTCGAATCAAATATGTCAACCAAGAAATATTAAAATGTTAGCCCATTTTTATTGGGTAATAAAGATCGACTGTCATATCTTGATAATTATATTGATAAACTTTCCGAAAGACAATATAAACACTTTTTTAAGGTTTCACATAACCAAACCATTGTGGTGGAAAAATAATTGTGAAATAACAAAAGATAATTTAAAGTGGGTAGCTATATACTATAATGAACACGTAAGTTAATCCATTTCTCAGAACGATTGATAACATATGTACCTTTATTTAATTAATCCAATTTTTTTCTTTCATCTCTTACCTCTTCAAAAAAAGTATTTAAACAGCTTTTGTAGAAACAATAGTTGGTTAAAGCGCCGATCAGAAAGTTCTTTAATTTTAAGACAGTTTATATTCAAATTTTAAGGAATGTCGAGACACAATAAGTGGAAGGTGATGGTATAAGTTTTTAGAGAGCCAGCTGGTGGAATTATTCTGCGATGAATCATTTGGTCATAAAACTAAGTATCGCTCGAAACAAATAAAATAATATTGAAATTCTCGGAATATAAGGATCAGTGTTATCAATAACACAAACGAGATAATCGCTTATCGCCTGTAACTGCCCTGTTTGATAAGAGAGGCCTGCCTGCATTTACCTTTGTCTAAGAATACTAAATCGGTTATGCATGAGTCATGAGTAGTAACTTACCTGTTAAGGTGTAGCAGTCGGTCGAGCAATCAACAGAAGTTAAGGCAGATGGATTCGTTAAGCAGTTTCCAGTGTCAGTAACCGTTGAGTTGCAGCTATAGCACTCTGTGTTAATTAGGGAGGAAAATTAGCTAGAAAACATAATTTGCGTGTACCCAAGCTTACGTATGGCCAAAGTGCTGTCCAGCTGGCTGACAACGAAGGCTGTTATCAGCAAGATACATAAGTTATGGCTCCTCATGGTGTTCGCTCTTCTTTTTTAAATATCGCACTTGAAACTTCTGACTGCTTGGATCCACTTTCGTGGGCTAACTGGCTCCCTGACGCTTCGGCAATACTTTTTTACCCCTATTCACCTAATCAATTTCACCTGAACTCACCGTATGCAATGCTTATCTATATTATATATTTCCCGAGTTCTCTTTTTGCTGATAACTTCAATGCGCTGGTGTGATAATAAGTTGTACATATGTCTGCGTCTGTTCATGCGATGGTATATGGTAAGTTTACCAAGTTTGCATTTGCTGTAGTTTAGAGCTTTTCGGTAAAATGTTTTGGACCTAAAAAAGGTTAACCCTTTACTGCAGAAATTTTTTATTTATTTTTTTTTAAGGGAGCTTAGTTTTAAACGCTCTAAATTTATATCAAGATAACAAACACGGCTCAGTTTAAACCAATTTGTTGTTTTCCCTTTAAAGCTTGTCTCTTTTTGACCCCCTTAATGGGTCGCCTTTGAAGTTTTTATATATTTCTGTGTGGGCACAAAAAGCTGTAACTTGGTTTGTGCACTGACTTAGAGTTTTACAAAATTCAGCTTTTAACAAACTTAGGTGCTGATCTGTAACTAAATGAACCCCTTAGGTTTAAAAATAATTCCTTCCAATGAGAGAAACCTTTATTATTTTTTAGAAATAAAACATATTTTCTTGAATTCACACAATTAATTATTAAACAGCGAAAAAAGAACAACGAAACGACTAATTTCATTTTTATAAAATATAGTTGTTAAGTATTTTGGTATTTAATTTGAATCGGAGTGAGGTAAGCTGAAACTTAAGCATTTGATCAAATTAATATCGTAAATTTTACGTGTACGTAGAATGCGTGCGTAAATTTTTTTTGAAGCTTCATTTTGAGTATGTTTTTCTAGCTTCTCTTTGGCTCATTGAGTTTTTTAAATCAGGCTTGTTGAAGCACAAATCGCAAAATGGAAAACCCACTGCTGTTAAGAAACAAATCTATTTCTTTACACACTTTAATTAAAACCTTTATTTTATTTGCAGGACTGACATGCGATAAATCAATTAATCACTTTAAAATGGGTGATAAATAAGTCCTGTCAATGAAACACGGTTTTGTGTTATATATTATAAAAGAAAAACCAAATGATTTTAAAATTTTGTAATTGTTTTTTAATTAAATACATATACAAATCTCTTAACAAATATACACATAATACAACGGAGCTCCAATCATCCTCTTTTACTTTCCTAGACCAAGTTTTTCAGACCCAACGCCAAAAGCACGATCATTGCACCCAAGGAGACCCGTAGGCTAGTGCTTCCATTGCAGCGATCTTCTAAACAAATGTCACACTGGTCACCAGAGTCCTCTGTAATATCGAGCTTAGCCTCCACAGCCTGGCATGCCGACTGCTCATTGGGCACCTTAACGCAGCCACGGTTTATCACTAGACAGAGCGAACAAATTGTGTTTAGTTAAATTCAAAACAAGGTTAAATTATAACTGTTTCGATTTCAAAATAATACAAGCAATATTTATCGTAAGTATCATTAATCGGGTACCCACCTCCGTCCTTGTAGATGCTGTAGCAAGCAGCGAGCTTGTAGACAACCGGACCCGTAGTAATTGGAGGATCCGTTGTTATATCGGTAGTATCGGTTTCAGGAGGGATTGTGGAATCTGTGGCTGCTGAAACCGTCGTAGAAATAGTTGTAGAATCTGTGGCTGTAGAAATAGTTGTGGAATCTGTATCTTCCACAGTTGTGGAATCGGTCTCAGGAGGTGTCGTAGAATCTGTGGTTTCTGATTCAGAAGTGGTGGAGTCTGTGGAACCAATGGTTGTAGAGTCAGTTGAAGACTCTGAGCTTGTAGAATCACTTGTAGTTGAGGAATCGGTGGACTCATCGGTTGAAGAATCGCTAGATGAATCGGTAGATGAATCGGTAGATGAATCGGTGGAAGAATCGGTCGAAGAATCAGTGGGAGAATCGGATGATGAATCGGTTGAAGAATCAGTTGAAGAATCGGTTGATGAATCAGTTGAAGAATCAGTGGAAGAATCAGTTGAAGAATCAGTTGAAGAATCAGTTGAAGAATCAGTTGAAGAATCAGTTGAAGATTCAGTTGAAGAATCAGTTGGAGCGTCGGTTGAAGAATCTGTGCTGGATTGGACAGTTGAGGTATTCGTGGACTCATCGGTTGAAGAATCGGTGGAAGAATCTGTGATTGTTGAATCACTCGTAGAATCGGTTGAAGACTCTGCGGCTTCAACAGTTGAGGATTCGGTTGGAGAAGAGGAAGATGAATCACCCGTAGACCCGGTTGAAGAATCTGTGCTCGATTCACTCGAAGAAATAGTTGAAGATTCGGTGGATTCTTCCGCTGTAGTAGAGATAGTTGTGCTATCTGTTGTTGAGTCGGTTATTACATCCTGTGAATTCAATATACATTTTTATTAAATATTTGACATGGAACTACTAATATGGTTCTTACTTCCTCCGATTGAACATCTGCTCTTGGCAAAAATGCTTTGAGTGACCGTCTGAACCGATTCATTGCGGCACTCGTCTCCAACGCAAATGCATCTGCGGCATCGATACTGCAGGAGACCGTTGGCACATCTTCTACATCGCATTCGTCTCCAACGCAACTGTAGCATTGCAGTTCACCACTCGCTAAAAAATAAAATTGGGTGGCAGGTGAGTCATTGTAAAAGAGGTGGAGTGGGCAGGGGGAGGGTTCTCGAAGGCCGAACGAGATAAAATTCGTCGTTCGAGAGCAGGCAATAACTTTGATTGATAAATCAAATACGAGATAACATCGGCATGGTTACTTCACCAGCAAATCGGACAGCTTTCCACAACCACATCGTGGAATTTTTAGGTTAACGCACTTGTATTTGCCCTTTATCGGATAACCTTTCAACTCAAAGTCTACTTATTGTTTTATCTGGAGCACGGCTATGCTAAGTAATGTAGATTAAATGTACCTACTGTGCTTACGTTATTAAAATTACAATACGAGTTCAGATTGCAAATGTGAGTAATGGATATAATGGTAATGCGTAAGTGCCACTGTTGTTGTTATCTTTTGATTCTATGAATTTAGATAACACCCTAAGAGGGGAAGTACCTTAATCAGAATTTTATAATTTTTCTTATCACATAAAGTCATCTGAACTTATAGAAACTCCAATTGACTAAGGATGTGGAAAATGGGAACTTTCAAATTTTAAAATATAACTACTTGAAGTATGTTTTACGCCACACAATGCAAATGGGATTGAATTTTAATATAAATAAATATAAATTTTCAAGGCTTTTAAATGTACTTTAAGTTTGCATATAAGGTTTTTAATGGGATACAAAAATTCCGACACCATTTTGCTTTAGTTTTTGGTAATTTTTTATTTAAATTTTTTAGACCTAGACGGAATGGTTTTTATTTTTTGTGTGTTCTGAACTTACTTACGAATAAAACTGGGCATTTAGCTTGGTAAATATTTTAAGAAAAGTAAAATATCAATATTTTTGATATATTATTAAAAAATAAATATTCTATTTAAAAATCTGTGGGCGAACTTAGTTTTAAAAAAAACTCGCTTTCAAATACTTTTAGGAGCATGTGACGTTTTTGGTTTTATAACCAATTTGGTTTTTTTTCATTTCACCATTGTGGTTAAAACTTGTTGGTGGCAACCGAACTAATTACAATAATGGAACTGTCCATGGCTCTATTCTTGACTAAAAATCGCTGACAACGCGGCCGATAAGGAGCGTCAGTTGTTTTCCTTTCACCGAACTAAAACAGTTCATAAATTTTTGCTAGATTCCATTTGTACGACTGACATGCGATTAATCAATCAATAAATTAAAACTAAAATTTTTTGCACACTGATTTTTGAAATAAAGATGTATATAAATCCAACCTGGCCAAATGGACGAAGCGGCGCAAAATGCTAGCAGCAAAAAGTTAAAAGTGATTAGACGCATTTTTATTTTTTATGTCAACCGAAAGGATATTGGTTGAGTAGTATAATAACTAGGATCAGAGCGTTTAAATAACGAGAATCGCACGGCACGACGGTTGAATGGGAACTACCAATTAAATATAATGTTAACTTGGCTTTTTTATCATTTTCAGTCACTGATAAGCGGTGGCAGAGCAGGAAGGCAGCGCTAGAAGCAGAGCAGCACACTGCCTTTGTTTAGGCCAGCTTTCGCAGCTCGTC